>JAEPBF010000330.1:366749-1605849 GCA_019739055.1 Passiflora organensis
CTGTTATCAATATGAGGCCAGCCGTCGCATAACTCTTCTTCATTTCCTCTTCATCCGCTGCATTCTCCAGTTTTCAAAATCATTCCCTTTTCTCCGTTGGCTATGGCATCCTAGGAATCCGTTGCCGATAACACTCCGACCGTGCATGCTGAACTAACGGTAAGTCGCTTGCAATCACCAACTGCTTACTAACTTTCAGTCCCTTTTACGCAGGTTCAGAGTCACCTGCGCATGTCTCTTCCCCTCACTCCGGTAAGTCGGCACCCATTTATAGCCCATCGATTGCTTGGTACATTTATCTGTATCTGTTTTCCACCATCGGGCTACTTTCAACTGATTGTTAGTGTTGTTTATTTGATGAATACATTCTCCAGATTCCACTGCACCAGTTGGAATCCCCATCATTTCAAACCCTCAGCCTAATAGGAGCAAGTGCAGTTGGTCGGAGGAGGACGCTCTTCTGATCCAAATATTATTGGACCTGTTGGCGACGGGAAAATATAGGTCGAGCGGGGGTTCAAACCAGGGTTGTACGGTGCCGTTAGGAGGAACTTGAAGCACGAAAACCAGTGTAGTATTCGGGAGGATCCTCACATTTACTCGCGTATGAAGACCTTGAAATCACATTTCAGTATTGTCCATGATATGCTGTATGTGAACACATCAGGATTCGGCTGGGATCCGGTGACCAAGTGTGTCACTGCTGATGACGACGTCTGGGAATCATACCTTCAGGTACTCATTTTAAATCACATTTTTATCATTGAAATGTTCGATTGTCGCTTATTAATTACTTCGTTGTCAAACTGTTGTTGCTCACGCAGACCCACAAGAATGCTGCCCAGTTTCGTGGGAAGACCTTCAAGTTTTATGACGAGTTGTCGGTATCTTCGGTGTTGACCGCGCAAATGGTTCTGGTGCTGCTGATTTTGCTGGGCCCGCTATACCATCTGACCCCCCGAATGAGAGGGGTGCACAAGATTCTCCGCCATTATCATCTGGGTACTCGTTCGCTGATGCAAATGATAGGGGTGGAAGTCGAAGCACAAGGAAACGGTTGCGTAACCAAGACGACAACTTCATCGTTGCTGTGAAGGAGAATACAAAATTGCTTGTTGCTGCTATTGATGGTGCTGCAGATAAACTTGCCAATGCTATAATGAGGACCGACATCCACAACAAACGTTCCCAGTTATGGGATAAGCTGTGTCATATACCTACACTAACTAATTACCAGAGAATGAATGCCCACCGTATTATTGGCTGTGATCGTGATTTGCTGGATTGCTTCTTCTCCGTGCATGATAGCTACATCGAGGAGTGGATTCAAAATGTGTTGGAGTAAAGTCGTCCACCCTGAATCAGACCCGACTTTTACCTTTTGTGTTGGAACAAGCATGATACTTGTCTGTAAAACATTAACTATTTTGTATTTTGTATTTTGTATTTTGAACTCTGCTTGCATGTTTGTCGATTGCTTGGTATGCGTCGACCAATGGATGGAAATTTATAAAACGTGCGCTTGCCTTTTGCATTACTATATGCTTGTTACCTCCATGGGAATGTTGACACAGGAGAGATTGCTGCTCAAAATCTTTCCGATTTTGAGCCAGATAATGAGCATAATTTTAGTACAGGATCAACTTTACTTTGGTGTTTGAGGATGCTTTTAGTTTCACTGGCGCGCTTGGTCGTGGTCTTTAGCACAGGGCAGCTCGATTCTTGCATCATTGTATAAAGCTTACATGGAGAAGAAGTTTGACAGCTTTGGCACTGGATTTCTCAGGTTCTTGTACTTCCACTGTGGCATCGGTTGCCAAAAAAAAATAGTATAAATGCCTAATGGTAGAAACATTACCATCGTTAAATACATTCAACTACAAATTGGAATGTATCCCCTCATCATTCATGACATAGAACTTCTCATATCTGTTAGAGCAACACACTGGAGGCAAACTATACTTGAAGTAACAGAATGCTTTGTACACTCTGGTCAGCATGCTAGTCGGCTATGTCTATATTGTCGACTCTTATACGTGTTCTTAAAGCTATGTCTACATTGTCGCCATGACAATAATTAAAAGGTTGTGTTCACTTCTGGGCACCTTTCCCTCAACTACGGTACTTGTGGCTTAATTAGCTTAACCCGCAACCGATAGGCTAGCTCTTTAAATAAAATGCAATTGCTTTGTAGGTTGAAGGAGCAAAATATATCTTTGAACCAAGAACAATTCTTAGGCATCGTATTGACAATAACATCAGCTGAAGACAATAACAATATAAATGAGCAGAAAGCATAGCAATCATCTAAAAATTATTCCAACATTCCATCAGCAACCCAAAACTACAGTGTTGTTGGTACACGATTCGCCATCATATCCGCAAACATTTGAGCGGCCATCGAATCTCTGAATTGGTTCTACTCGGTGGTTGAGTCAATTGTAGAAATCACGGGTACATCTGGCATCCCTGACTCGCCGGTACTATCGTCATCAGTGCCTACTCCAGTTTTGGTGCTCTTAACCAAATTATGTAGTAAACAGCAAGCAAGAACGATATTGGTTTGAATTGGAACCGGGTAAAAACAAGGGCTGCGCAATATCGCCCAGCGAGCCTTCAGTTGTCCGAAGCATCTCTCAATGACATTCCGGGCTGACGCATGATGATAATTGAAAATCTCACGTGGGCTCGAGGGGGCTTGGCAATCGCGCCACTCCTGAAGATAGTAACGCTCGCCTCTATATGGTGCGAGAAATCCAGTCGCATTTGCGAATCCCGCATCAACCAAGTAATACTTACCTATAAATATAATACAACTGTAACATATATACATCAAATAACCAACATTAGTGGGATTAAATTGCTTAAGGAGTTAGCTGCATACCTATGGGTACTTTCAGACCACTTGGTCTGGAAATTGCATCTCGTAGGACTTGGCTGTCACCTGCAGAGCCTTCCCAACCAGCCAATACATAGACGAATTGTTCATTCCAAGTACAGGCGGCTAAAACATTCTGAGCAATATCCCCCTTTCGATTCCTATAACGAGACCTCTCCGTGGTCGGGACTGTAACCTTGATGTATGTCCCGTCTAATGCACCAATACAATTCTGACAATGTCAATCGTCACAACATAGAATCAATATTGGCATTCAATTAACAAACCTTGATAAACCATACACAAATGTTTGCACTGTCAAGGGATAGGATCCACTAACCGTAAAGTAATGGAGTCTATGATCACCACACCCTGATGTGATTTCTTGTGGTTGCCGAAGCAACAAAGTATGCAACCTCAAAAGGGCACCTAACTCTTCTGAAATGCTGACCTATGGAAGTTGAACTTAATAACACGATTCTTGACATGGTGGGCTAGGATATGCAAGAACATTGCAACTTGCTCATCCACCTCGAGGTGTTCAGTGTGTTCCAATCCACCCTCAGTTTTCAGTAAATCACAAAGGACACCGAATGTAAATCTATCCATCCTAAGCTACTCTATGCATGGCATCGTTATCATAAACAAGCTCATTGGGATATATAAATCGTAATATAAATCGTCGAACCAACAACATCTGCAAGTCTATACAACTGATGGCACATTGGGATATATGTAGCCACAAATTTAAAATTGAAACGATTTCACTATTATCTTCTGCTTCCATTATAAGAACATCCATTGATTCCGACATGGCCTATGGCAATGAACATAGTCGACAACAAGCACATGAACATAGTCGACAACACGCACATGAATCAACATATACAGTCACAAAGATTGATGAACAATAACAATAATGCATTTACGACAAATCTACTACGACCGAAAGAGACTACAATAAGAGGGATTTGATTGATACGATAAAAAAGTGACCCATAGCCACATAAACCAGTTACCGTTAATCGTTGAAACGAGGGCGAGCCGTATGTTGGAGTTTCAGCCTGGTTTCAACCTCTTCGAATAACTCTACACACCGAAAAAAGTGAACCCGTCAGATCTAACCACGGACATGGACACTAGATGCACCGAAACAACAAAAACCTAAAGAACAAACATGTCCTTCACCTGGATGCGATTGTGGGAGAGTGGATGCAATAATCGATCTTCTTCTTCTTCGGGAAGTTACGCGAAAATCCACCCGTTGGAAAGCTGTAACATGACAGAGGACATAGACATAAATCAAGTGGGTAGGTGTTGGTGTTGGTGTCAGTTCCAGGAGGGCATTAACGACAATGCCTGTAACTTAAGTTTTGAAATTTAAAAATCCATTTACGGGAGTTGTAGCACGTTGGATTGTAAACTCCAAATCCACCAACAATACAAACAAAGGTTTGGACGTCCACTTGTACGGCAAGGAAACCAACCCCATAAATTCCGTGGGGCCAAACAGAGTGTGGAAGTTCATTTTTTGTATACGGCGCCGACAATTATTGGCATACAAATTGTTGGAAAATTCATTCATATTTTTTTTTATTTTAATATTTAAAGTTATTAGTAGTAGTTGAAAAGGAAGATATAAGTACATGATTTGTTTAAAAAATTTATCCTTACATCCTCTCTGTTCCCCAGAAATGATCTCTAGGAAATAGAATTGGAATCCGACTCATTTCCATGCATTATTCATGTCGGATTCAAACTTTTTTTTTTTTCCGTTGTTCATTTTCTAGAACAGCAGAAACATGATAATCGCGGAAAGTATTTTTTTATAGTGTAAATAGACAGAACAATCCCTCCATAATCCATGTAATTTTATATCAATACCCTCAAAATTTTAAATAGGAAGAGGGATTTTCTCTTGGTTTTGCCATGAAGATCTTTTCGGATCTTTGTGAAATAGTCGTGATGCAGGAAGGTTTCCTGAAGATGTTTAACTACAGTAGAAAGATATATGTGGCGATGTTGAGGACACCGATATGGACACATCTGTAGGAAGTGGAGATTTGGATGTTTATAAATTGAATGTATTTTTGTCAGTACACTTAATATGTTAGAATCAAACAATAGAAAATAGAAAATGGAAATACAAATACAATTCAGGGGTACCGAACAGGACGTTAGGGTGAATGATAAGTTGAAATTATAATCTAGGGTGGTTCACCTAATTGTGTATTACAGTGAAAAAGTTGAAACATGAATCAATTTATAAATATATGATGCATTTTCAATAGGGTGTATAGGAGAAGAGGAAAATAAACAAGAGTTGAATACAATTGTCTTCCCCAATTTGTTATTTGAGAGAAAATATTTGTATATATTTTTGTTAGTCAAATATTTTTAACTGATCAACCTTTTAACTTCATGGTAGAGGAGCTTATAAATGCATCTACCAAAGGAGATATCAGTATGCAAAGTTATGTTTCTTCTTCAACTCATGAAGTTCTAGTCACAACATCAATTTGCAACAACATGACAATAAACTGAAGCTGGAGCAGAAAAAATCTAAAACAAAATATCATGCTTACATGGATAAAAAATCAAGGAGTAAGAACTTATGGATTGGTTGACAGCGGATGCATGCATCATATGACAGAAGATATAGCATTATTTAAAGAGTTAGATACCAAAGTTATAAGAGTCATTAACACTAGTTGAGGAGAAGTTTTGGAATCTAAGGGAGAGAAACGGTTGTGGTGGAATTCAATGGAGGTAAGAAGCTAATTCCAAATTTTTATTCGGCACAGTTTAAAGAAGATTTTTGTCACATACACTAGTTGACAAAAGTGGAATTGAAGTTGCTTGTGCTAAACTAGAAAAGCGTTGTTTTTGGCTTTTCATTTGATTTGAATGAAGAAAAAAATCAGGATTATTTTTGTTAACTTTGATGAAATATTGATTGAAAATGATTGATAATGCTTGAAAATGATTGAAAATGAAAAAAAACTAGGATATTTGAGACGCAAGAATTGTACAAGTCTGTCCTCTTGCTGAAGGCATAATAAAAAAACCGAGGGAAAAGGAGCATAAGTCTGTCCAAAACTATAATTTATCTCCATCTATCTCCTTTTCATCTCAATATAATTTTTCATTTTCATGGAAAATGGTAATTAAGAATATATCGCCATATATAACAGAAACCCGCGCATTCCGAAAGGACAAAACCTTAGAAAAAGAAGCAGAAAAAAAAAAGCCTCTCTCCTAAACCTCGATTCCCTAGCTTCTCCCCACTCACAGAACCTTGCCACCCAAAAAACCCTTACGCCCCACAACATCGGACCAAACTAGAGTAGACCAGTTCGGCGTACAGAAGTGATGGAATCCGCATAGGTTTTTGACAACAACAGATTTATAACATATTTTGTGGACTTTCTACCCGGACTGGAGCCCGAATAAGCTCATTCAAGTGATCAGTGAGGTAGAGCCGGTGGTAGATGTGTACATCCTGGCAAGAGAAGCTAGAAATTCAAGATTTGGCTTTGTTAGATTCCTGAGAATGGAGGCGAATGAAGCAGCAAGGAAAAATAAGTGAATAATACCTCCATGGGAGGCTTCCTTCTGATTCAGCGTGGCTAGATACAGCAAGCCATCGAATACAGGAAACAGACAGAGTGGTGCTATGAGGGGGAACATCGAAAATGGCATAAGAGACTCATTGAGCAGAGGACGAACACAAGTAAGTTTTGCAACAATATCAGAGGGCGATCTACGCCATGTGGTAGCTGGCAAGACAGACTAGGAGACAGGGGAAAATGATGAGATAGTTGTTATAGAACCGTCGGAGGAGAACAAAGAGTGGCTGAACAGAAGTATGGTGGGCTTCGCTCGACGGTGTCTTGAGAAAGAACCGTGTGCCCTCGACAGCCCAGGTCAGAAATGGGGGATGGCCGATTCCTTATCACCTTCCAGTCCCATGATCATGTGTCTGAAACTTCCAGCAATATGAGCTTCTGGAGTGCTCTGTTCGCAGAACTACACCCTTGGAGGATTGAAGATTCGACTTCGGGTCGATATGCTGGGTGCAGCTGAAAGGAATGCCATTACATGTCTGGAACGTTGAGACGATCAGAAAAATCATCCACGGCGTTGGCGAGTGATCCAGGTACACTCGGAGACCTTAGCTATGACTCAGTTGGAGATAGCTAGAGCGTACATCCGCACCAACTCAGTAGACCCCATTGAGAAGAGTGTATCGATACTGGTTGAGGGCACATCATTCTTGGTTTCTGTGAAGGAAAGTGTAGCAGATAAAAGGAAACTTTGTCCGAGAATAGAGAATAGACGCCTTGTCTAATTATTGCAACACTGCGTACTCTCCATGCAAGGCAACTAAGTCCCCACGACGTAAAGTTTCGTTCGAAATGGACAATAATTACGTACAGAGGGCAACCTTACTTGTGGAAAAGCCGAGGGAAGAGCCGTCCGAGCCGCAGGTATCGCTTGGAACAGATGAGTGCTGATATGGGTAAAGGCGGGCTAAGCAGAGAGGCCCATGCAGCCAGTGGGCTGAAGAGAAGGTTGCATTCCAGAGTACTATCGAAGGAAGGAGATAGGGAGGGCCCAAGGCGCCAGAATACCACCTCCAGAGGATGGAAGTGAGCGGGGGCCCTAGCAACACATGGAGTCAGAAGGGAGCCCACTAAGATAGATCACATCAGTGGCTCACACGAACAACCCATTGCTTCACTAGGCAAGATCAAGATCTGCAATCCCTAAATCATGACAAAAGAAAGCAAGACAAGATCAGAGAAGCTGCAAAAGGAAAAGGTAACTAAAATGACGAACCTAACTGAAATGGAAGAAGAGGCGGGGAGAAGATGGGCAGGAGCCAAACGAGAGGCAGGCAAGCTTGGAGAGCATGAGCTTCGATTCAGAAACCCTTATTGCGAGAGCATATGCAGCTATTAAGGAAAAGCGTATCTTGGCAAAACAAGGGGGAATATAGCAGAGAAGTCAATGAACAAGGAGGCGTCTGTAGACTCTACTCCCGCCCCCCCCCCCCCCCCATTGTCGGGCATGGCAGAAGAAGCGATAATATCTGAAACCATTATGGAGAACACAAGAATCCCAAACACAGAGGAAAACGGTGATCCGGATCATGCGGGGAACGAGGATATGGAAGAGGAAGTGGATGCCAACTTATACGTGTTGGACAAGTTAGAAATGATGCAGAGGAGTTCAAGGGAAGAAATTAGGAAAAAAATACGTGAGATGGTGGAAGATGAGCACGAGGACTGGGACATACATCAAGGTGAAGCAAGCGCGAGAGGGTAAAATTTTCATCCCCCTAATACTATGGTGTGTATTCCAACATGTTTAATCTATGCTTTTGGAACGTTAGGGGTTTGGGAAGTAGGTGGAAAAAATTAGACATTGAAAATGTGATCGTGACAAACCAGCTAGCTCTCTACTTTATAGCTGAGACTAAGATTGATTTAGTCAAGGAGGCGACTATTGGGAAATTGTGGCGCAGTGGGAATGTAGAATGGGTGGCTAGCGAAGCCAGAGGGCGATTGGGGGGACTGATTGCCATGTGGGATGGCACGAAGATAATGGTGAAGGATAATGCTATCTTTGAGCAATGGATTATGCTGGAGGTAGAATCTCTGGATTCGGGATACAAGTGTGTATGTGCAGGGCTGCATGCCCGAATGCTGCGGCTGAGAGGGATGAATTTTGGAGGGTTATCCTAGAAGTTAAGAGGAGTAGTAATCTCCCCTGGGTCATCTTAGGGGACTTCAACGAGACACTGGCTAGAGAGAAGAGGTTGGGACAGACCCTGGATATGCGGGGCGCTGAGAAGTTTAGACAATTTATGCAGGAGGGGGGACTGGTGGATCTCCCCCTCCAAGGACGTCAGTTCACAAGATTTGTTGCGAACAGTGCATCTCGAATTGACAGGGGGCTGGTTAGCGTGGAGTGGCTAGCTGACAACAGAAACCACAACCTGTTTGCGGGCGATAAAAGATTATCGGATCATTCCCCGATCATCTTGAGGGCAGACTTGATGGATTTGGGTCCGAAACCGTTCAGGACTTGGGACTTCTGGTGAGCAGAGCGTGACTTTCATACCACTGTGAAGAACATGTGGGAGGAGGGAGGCAGAAATATACCAAGGAGACACTCACTAATTCGAAAGTTGAGCTTCCCTGAGAAGAAAACTTAAGGAGTGGAAGAAGACAGGGAAGGAAGACCCGGGCTCTCAGCTCAGACAAATCTTGTGCGAAATAGATTCTCTAGATATGTCAAGAGACAGCCCAGGCGGCTGGAGTGAAGAGGTAGATGGACAGTATAGACAACTCGTGGCAAAGAAATAGAACCTAAAGTCGCAAGTTGAAGCCATGTGGAGGCAGAATTCCCGCATACAATGGCTATGTCTAGGGGATAAGAACACTCGTTTTTTTCATGTTTCTGCAATGATAAGACAGAAAAGGAACTTCATGGGGACAATACTAATGGAGGGTAGAATGTTAACAAAGCCAATTGAGATAAAAGAGGCAACAAGGAGTCATTTCCTCCAAATCTTCAGCTCACACAATGCAGTATGGGTTGAACCTGGAAGACTACAGTTTACCAAGATTGAGGAAGGGGGCTAGTTGTAGGCTTACAACAAAGTTTACGGAGGACGAGATAAGAAGTGCTGTGTGGAGTTGTGGCAGCAGGAAGGCCCCGGGCCCGGATGAGTTTAACTTTCTATTTCTTGAAGAAAGCATGGGACATTTTGAAGAGGGACATTATATCCATGATTGAAGAATTTTGGCGAACCGGAAAATTGCCAAAGGGAATCAACAATTCCTTCCTGATTCTTATCCCCGAGGTAGAAGGAGCCAAGACCCTAAACGAGTTTAGGCCTATAAGCCTCATAAATAGCATGTACAAGATTATATCAAAGCTCCTTACAAGAAGACTAAACAAAGTGGTGTCCCCACTAATATCCCCGATGCAGTCCGGATTCGTTGAGGGGAGGAGCCTAAACGATCTCAGTAATGATTGCTACGGAGGTAATACACTCACTCAAGATGTCCAAGGCACAAGGCTGGTGTTTTAAGATGATTTTCAAAAGGCCTACGATACAGTTAGCTGGAATGCTCTCATACTCATTATGGAGGCAATGGGTTTCAACGACATATGGAGAGGGTGGATTAAGGAGTGTGCATGACGACATCGAGGACCACAATCCTTGTGAACGGGGCATACACCGAAGAGATCAACATGGAGAGGGGATTGAGACAGGGTGACCCACTATCCCCCTTACTATTCGACTTGGTGGCAGAAGCATTATCAAGAATGATGGACAAAGCTGAGAAGGAGGGCTTGATCCAGGGAGTCAAATTGGGTAAGATGAGCATAAACCCACCTACAATATGCAGACGACGTCCTTCTGTTCAGCCGACAATCATAAAGAGAGCATAAAGAAACCTGAAAAGAATTCTTCGATGCTTTGCGCTCCCCACGGGACTGAAGATCAATTTCTTCAAGAGCGCTCTGATTGGTATCAACGTTTAGAAGGAAGAGATAGCGAAACTAGCCTCAAATATGAAGTGCAGAGCCGGATCACTCCATATCAAATATCTCGGACTGCCATTGGGGGCAGACCCAGGAAGGCTGAGACGTGGGGAGGAGTGATAGCTACTTTGAGGAGGAAACTGTCTACTTGGAAAGGAAAGTTTTTGTCTCTCAGATGGTCGCATCATACTACTCAAAACGGTTCTCGGTAGCATACCACTCTTTTACATGTCCATGTTCAGAATGCCTAAGAGAGTTCAGGTGGAATAAATAGAATGTCGAGAAGATTTATGTAAACAGGGAAAGTAGACAGGAAATGCATAAACAAAGTGAAGTGGGAAGAGAGTATGCAAGAGTACTAAAGCGGATGGTGCGGGGTTGGGAGTACTGCCATTAAAAAACTCGGCACTATCGGCAAAATGGTGCTGGAAGGTTCTCTCGGCCAAAGAGGGCTATGTATAGACATTTTCCAGGAGCTATACAAGCCCAATTAGGTCCAGATGGGATTGAACTCAATAATAGGCAAATATCGATAGTATGGAAAGACTATACTAGCTTGTGTCAACGGGAATGATCCCGGAAGCAAGAAGTTTGAGAGAAAGGTTACAATGGAGGCTAGGCAAAGGTAATGCAATCAGATTTTGGAAGGGACAGGTGGTGGCGTGGCATCCCCCTTGGCAAGAAATTCCCGAGATTGTACGAGGTTTCAACTCAGAGAAATGAAGAAATCATGAAGATGGGAGCTGGATCGAGCAAGTCTGGTGCTGGAACCTGCAGTGGAGACGCAGGCTGTTCGCCTGGGAAGAAGAGCTAGTAGGGGAGTTGCTCCAATGGTTGTCTGGAATTTCGATGAACAGAGAGGAGGAGGACAAGGTGGTATGGGGGTAGGGGACATCAGGACTTCTCGGTTACGAGCGGTTATGATACTTGGAGTAAGTCCCAAGTGTCCCTGTGGAGGTTGAAGGATTGCTAAACGTCCTGGAACCAGCAGGGGCCTTTTGAAGAGCAAAGCGTTCCTTTGGCATAGCCTGCATGGATAGAAATTGTAATCCAAACGTAACGCGCGAAAATGAGATTGCTTAATTAACGAGAGTGTAATCCTGCCCCTGGTGTGATGAAGTGAGAGGGAAGGATGTCAAACCATATATTAGTGCAATGTGCAGCTAAGGGCATGGTTATTGCTGGTCTCACATGATGCAGAGACGGGGTGTGTACTGGGTTCAACCCCAGAACCTGATAGATCTTGTTAGTCAATGAGATATACTTGAGCAGGAAAAAGTTGATGGTTTGGGAGAGTCTACTGGAGCCTATGGATATCAAGAAATGAAAAAGTATTTAAAGATTGCACAAAGAGCCCCTTTGAAGTAGCAATGGAAGGGATGATGCAGGCGGCTAGCTGGGTAAGAGCTAACTCTGATGGAGATATGTGCACAAGCTCTAGATTGGTATCAGATTCTAGGGTGAAAGAATTGTACTAGAGCAATTGAATCCTTAGGACTGTATTAGATAGAAAGACTATAATGTGGTGATGGAATACATTTTTCCTTAATAAATCGTCGCATTAAAAAAAAAACAGAAACCCGCTTAGAGGTACGTACAGATACGAAAGGATTTGATATTCATCTCAATATAATCCAAAACTGAGAAATTTAAAGTAGAAAATTAACAGTTCCTTCTACAGATAGATGAAAACAAATGCTATTAAACCTTTTAATTAATTAATTAATTAAACAGCTTGAACCACAGTTGAAGTCGAAGGTCCTTGAGGATCTGGTTCGTTATCGCCTGAAACCTCCTCCAATGACTTCCCTTTGGCCTCTGGAACAAGGAAGGTGAGAAGGAAACCCAACATGTTGATGAAACCGAGCACTAAAAGCGAATTTCTCATCCCGATACCAGCTGGATACCCAGCATCAGCCTTGGTCTTCTCCTGGTTCTGCGCCGCGTACAGGAACCCGAATGCTCCTATTATTGCCCCAGCCTTTCCAGAAGCTGCTGATATTCCGTGGCAGGTTGACCTCAACCGGGCAGGGAAAATCTCGGCAGGGACGATGAACGTGGTGCTATTAGGTCCAAAATTGGCAAAGAAGAAGGTCAGCCCGTACATCACTACAAAACCGATGTGGTTTTCCTTGAGAGTCCAGTGATGGTATGGAATTGCCAAGGCGAACATGAACACCGTCATGAACAAAAATCCCATCAACTGAATGGCAAATCGTCCAATGTAATCTATGAGTAAAACTGTAACCCAATAACCTGGAACGGTGCCGCATAGTGCTATCAAGAACTGAGCTTTGGCGATCATGAAAACCTCGTCAAGTGCACTCATGGAACTTGCTGAGGGTAGCCATCCAACAGCGCTGAAAATATCCTTCTGAAACAGGTTTTGGCTGTAGTATGCAATGTCCAGCAAGAACCAAGTACTTGTTGTCCCCAATAGATGCAGTCCATAACGACGGAGAAATTCTTTTGTGCATAACCCAAAACGGTTTTCCTCCACCTTCGTGTTCTCTGCTACCTCTTTTTCAACCTTCACTTCAATTTCCAAGACTCTGGCCATATCTTTTTTTTTTGAGAATATATCGATGTGTATTATATATAGATACAGATTACACCTTGTTAGCACTCAATAGGTAATGTGAAACTAACAGATACCATAGTGTACAGCATCTAAAAATTTCACACTCCATTCAGTTCAAGGAAGCCAAAGTGAACTAAAATCTCCTACTGATAATAACGTCAAACAATCTGGGCAGCCACCCTTCAAATTAAATTTTGCCCAACAAAAACCATGGCGAATGCCAGTGTAAAATAAATCTTCCGCGCTGCAGAATTCTCTTCGAAAAATCCTGTGATTGCGTCCCAACCATATGCTCCATGCCAAAGAAAAAAGTAATACATACCATAAATCCTGCCAGCGACCTGGAACATGGAAGCCTCCCCACTGCACAAATAGCTCTGTCATTGTTCGTGGCTGAACCCAACTTAGACCCCATTTATGAAATAGAATCGACCAGCAAGTCCAAGACATCCTGCAGTCCAGCAAAATATGGTTCGAATCTTCCTCCACTAAACCACACGCATCACAAACACCGGCCGAATCAGGGATGATGCCAAAGTTCATGAGCTGACGTTTGGCATATATCTTCTCCCTACACGCAAGCCACATAAAAGCTTGCCATTTAGGAGCACCATGCTTTTGCCAAACATTTGGTATATTCAGCTCATTGTGTAGAGTCAAATGCTCCTCCATGGTCTGATAGCAATTGTGTACTGAAAACGGTTGCAGCTGGTATCCCCATGTAAGTTCGTCCTCCTGTAAGGGATCTGGTTTAAAACCTGTCAACAAAGATAGTAATCTGTTAGCTTCCTCCTCCTCCCATACGAACAATTGCCTCCGCCAAGCTAGTTTCCACTCCCATTCCAGTCCCACCACTGCTCCAAACTGCAGAATTGATCCCTCCTTCGCAAGGGATACGTCATATAATCTGGGAAACATGGATAATAATGGCCGATCACTGCACCAACTGTCCTGCCAAAACGCAATTAAACTACCCTGTCCCAACTTCCAGCGATGAAATTCAGAGAGACATTTCCCATTTGGTAAGACCGCTTTACTAGTTTGTACTATACCACGCCAAATAGCAGATCCGTTGTTTCTTGCACATTCCAATCCAGCAGGTGTTAATCTTGGTCTGTACTTCTGATTGATTACCTGTTGCCACAAAGAGCATGTGTCCGTGGCAATTCTGGTACTCCATTTCGTAAGTAAAGCCTGATTCCGCAACAGCAAATTGCCTATGCCAGCTCCCCCTGAAGCTTTCCCACGAACCACTACCGACCAGCGTACTCTACACATACATCTGGTTTCTACCTTTCCAGCCCACAAGAACCTCCTCATCCATTTTTCCAGTTCCAACCTGACACTTACTGGCATCTGAAAAAAAGTCATATAGTACACAGGAAGGCTATTTAGTACAGACTTAATCAATGTTATTCTACCCCCCAACGACAACAATGATCCCTTCCACGATGCAAGTTTGGTTTTAAATCGACCCATCACAGTGTTCCATGTACTCCTGCGGCGTGGGTTCGCCCCAAGTGGCACCCCAAGATAGAGGAAAGGTAGAACCTGCAGGCGGCAATGAATCCTGGACGCCAGAGTTGCTGCTTCTGCATTTGGTACATTGATACCTACCAATCCAGATTTAAAGAAATTAATCTTTAAACCGGATAATAATTCATAACAGCGCAAAATTCGCTGTAGATTGATAATTCCTTCCTGTCCTCCCCTGCTAAATAGAATTACATCGTCAGCATACTGTAAGTGTGTCAGATTCAAACCTCCCAATTGAATACCCTGAAACAACTGGCTGTCAGCTGCTTTAGTAAGCAACCCAGACAGGACCTCGGCTGCCAGATTAAACAGCAATGGTGAGAGTGGGTCGCCTTGTCGTAGTCCTCGCCCCGTAGAGAATTCAGTAGTTGGTGTTCCATTTATAAGTACTGCACATCGAGAAGTGGATATGCAATCCTGAATCCATTTCAGCCACCGCGTCCCGAAGCCCATCTGTCCCATAACCTCCAGCAAGAATGTCCAATTGACAGAATCATAAGCCTTTTGAAAGTCTAGCTTTAGGCACCAGCCGCTAGCATTGGTGTTCTTCATTGTGTGCAGAATTTCATTGGCCAACCATTATTGAATCTGCGATGTATCTTCCTTCCATAAAGCCAGTTTGAAAAGGGAGATATTAAGCGGTCCATCACTTGCTTAAGCCGCTTGGACAGTAATTTGGCAATTATTTTGTATAAACTACTTATAAGGCTGATAGGGTCTGTAAGAACTAAATGCATCTGCACCTGATAGCTTGGGAATTAACGTGATGAAGCTGTTATTTATCCCTCGAGGTAATGAGCCACTTGAATGAAATTCTTGTACCATTCTGATAATATCCTCACCGATCACTGACCAGGCTTCTTAATAAAGTAAAAGTTGAAACCATCTGGACCGTGTGCCTTGTGACTACCACAATCCCAAACTGCGCCCTTTATCTCCTCTGCAAGGAAAGGAACTTGTAATTGTTCAGCTGCTGTGTTTGATAACTGAGGTAAAACCAAACTACCCAAACCAAATGGTCGTTGCCCATCAGCGCAAAGAATTGCTGGAAATGTTCTACCGCTGCCTCCTTGATATTAGCGGGTTTGACCAACTCCATATCATGTACCCGTATGACACCAATGAAATTAGTTGAGCGACGCAAGGGTAGCACTAGTGTGGAAGTATTTGCTGTTTCTATCCCCACACCTAAGCCACTGCTGTCTAGATTTTTGTCGCCACATAGCCTCCAGTTTGTGTTTGATCTCCCACTTCTGTGTCTGTAAAAATCTATAGCTGTTGCTCACTTCGGTTCCATACTCCCATTCTGTTTTGATCTAACACATCAATCTCATCCAGTACTATTTTCAGTTTGCCTTCTAGTGCACCAAAGTGTTCTGTATGCCACCCTTGTAGTTTTCTCTTCAAGAACGCTAGCTTCTTGATTACACTAAACTCACCAGGGAAACAAATACCCGCCTCCCTCCAGAATTCTTCAACTATCTGATGAAGTTCTTATCCTCCCACCATAAATCCCAGGATCTGAATGGCCGACGACCCCAATGAATAGAGTCTGCCTTCAGAATTAATGGAACGTGATCTGAAAATCCCTTAGCCCCTGCATACAATCGATGACAACTAAAATGAGAACACCAGCTAGGAGATGCCAGCACCCTGTCAATGCGAGAAGCACTGTGAGAGGTAAACCAGGTGTAGGTTTTACCAATGAGTGGCAAATCAATTAACCCACTCCTATTGATGAAAGTCTGGAAACGATTCGCTGCTGTGCTATTGAAAGAATTCCCAAGTCGCTCCGCAATCGTGAGGGATTCATTGAAATCACCTAACAGGACCCACGGTAAGCTAGTCTGAGCCTTCCTCCGTTGCAGCTCGTCCCAGAGTAACCTGCGCTCAGCCACGATATTTGGGGCATGGAGACCCACACATACAAACTGAAAACCAGTAGCCCGTATACGTAGCTCCACCAACAGCCACTTCTCTAGTTTTTCAATACCAATAACCTCTACCTGTAAATCATTCCACATACATAGCATACCCCCAGCTCGCCCCCTAGCATCAATGGCCTCCCATTTAATAGAATTTTGAGCCCATACTCTGGCCGCCAACCTCTCAGAGAAACTCTCCCTCTTAGTCTCACATAAAAACAATACACTTAGTTGTTGCTGAGATATAAGATTGCTAATCTGATTCAACTTCAACCTCCCTCGACATCCTCTAACATTCCAGAAAGCGAAATTGACCATTCAAGAGGTAAACTCCCTGGGCAGAAATACCGAAATTACCTTAAGTATTACAATGGTCCTGCCATTCCTTTCTTTCCTCCATGATCTGTGCCTTCATCTTCCTTCGGATTGCTGCTTTCGTGGTCTTTCTACTGAGTCCCAATTGATCCGCAATAGTCAAGGTTTGCTGGACCTCGGGCTCCACTAGAAACACTGCTTCAGCTGACTGTCCCGGGCAACCATCAGCTAAAACTCCTTCTCCTTGTTCGGTCTGGGTGACTAGAAAAGAGGGATCTTCCACCAACTTATGCATCACCTCCATATCTGGTTGGCTAGCTTGTGCTGATGATAAACTCCCCGTGGGTTTGATATGCTTAAGTTTTTTGTGTTTTCCAGGCCTTCTATCTCCAACCAGTCCCTTATTCGCCACCCGTGAGGCTTTATCTCCCTCTTTTCTCATTTTAGTGAACACCATTACTTCAGAGGAGGATATGCACACAGAATTTTCACCTGCGCATTCACCTTGAGATCCTTCCGAGACCATCTTACGAGGGACCTGAAGTGAGCAGTCCACAAGCAATTCATCAGGGGTATACTCTGGTGCAGTGAAATGACTAATGGGTCCTTCACCAGGCATAAAATGTCTCCTATATCCTTCTGTCTGATGAGACCTATTAACTTGTAAATGAAGGGGAGATGCTAGCGTGGGTAATTGTAATGGGGTTGGCTGGTTAGGACCCACCACACCAGCAGATAATGGACTAGTGGGAGCAGCCAACACCTTTTCCTGTGCCATTTTATCTATCCGACATATTCCTTGTTGCCTTTCTGCAACTTGACTTGCCTTTCTACCAGCCATACTGTGTTGCCGTTCCTGTGCTTGTTGAGATGTGTGTGGGACACAAAAACTATTGCTCCCACCTGACCCTGTCCCTTTCTCACCAATCTCAGGTGTCTCAAACACTTTAGCTTGGACTTCCTTAATCTGTACTGTGCACTCCCTTCCTTCTATCCTCAGCTTCATCCTTGTACCAATAGCCAAAGAACTATCGGTAGCTATTTGCAGAACCGCCACCTCCAAAGATCTCCACAACGCAGTTGTAGGATGAACTTGTACTAATGAACCAAGAGGGCTGATTAATGTCCTAAAGGCAGCTTCATACCATGCATTGAGAGGAAGGCCAAGAACCTCTATCCAACATAACCTTCTGAACCCAGTATCCTCAGCACTCCAGGGATGAATATCAAAGAACTTATCATTCCAAAAAGCGAAGTTGTGCTTAAGCTCATATCGCATGTTCTCAACTGTCTCAAATATGATGAGTTTTTTATTCTGACCCATGTCAATGCATTCTACCTCCGCTGGTAAACCCATGTTTGCATTATGTGGGGCACGATAAATACCAACTGCACTTCTTTGTAGACGAGCACTGATCTTCTGATCCGAAAAAAGTTCCATTGTTACTTCTTCTGACTCCTGCATCTTCAACATAGTTGTGACTTCTGCATATGTACGTTCATCACGTTCTCGCATAAGCAAACTCCTTGTAACTGGTTGCTTCTGATCTGTCTTTTGTAATTCTTGCAATCGAACATTATCATCATCTGACACTCTTTAATGCCTTGTGCCCATGGCAAACCGAGCTACATTGATACGCTTCCATGCATAGCCACCCAAACGTGTATGCAACCTCCTCTGGCGAGCCTCTTCCTGTACCCCGCAACGAACGAACTTAATAAAACCAAAGCGTAAGCCTCGCTGTGACTGACGACCAGAAATGAAGACATCCACTACCGGTTCAACCTCAGCTATTATCTTGAATAAGTGACCTGAAATCCATCCCTCGGGTATCCCTTCAATGAAATAGGAGATATATCGATCCTCACGAAGCACCTGGCTGGGCATCCATTTGGCTTGACCCTGACTATTCTTGGCAAAGGAACGTATCGGAGTTTGATTGGGGTCTGTTGAAGGACCCCCAATCTCAGCATCAGCACGGAGGGGAGGGAATGGTGGGGTAAGGACTGTGTTTGGGACTGTGTTTGGGTTAATGTTGGTGAGGGGAATAGAGAGTGGGGGGAGAGTAAGGGCAGTGAGAGAAGCCATAATTTCCAATTAGGACTCACTTTGAGCATCAGTTTACTGCTCAAAAAATTTGGACCATTTCTCGATTTGTGCGTGTCATCCTTGCGCAGGGGCCATGCTAATCTTCTCTGTATCGTTCCAATTTTATCGGATGTCCCCGAAGGGACCTCTGGCCATATCTTCGCAAGCTTTCTCCGCGTCCTTGGCTACCAAAGCAGTGTAACGGGGGGTTTCAGGCATCTTCGAACGCCAGTAATAAGTCAAAGCTGCAGGCAGTGCACCCAACATGAGAATCACCCTCCACACGTAGTCTGCTTCGGGCGCCGTTGAAGCGATCGGATCAACCGAATAAGGTGGAGCTTTATATAAAGAGCGGAAGATTGCAGACATAGCCATGGCAACTATTCCGCCGCTGATAATTCCGAAACCCTGCATTGCAAAAACAGCTGCAATGAAGGCCCCTCGAGTCTTCTTATTAGCATATTCGGACATGATGGTGGCAGAGAGTGGATAATCTCCTCCAATACCAAACCCTAGCCAAAACCTGAAAAAACAGAGAGTACCTATTACAGCCTTGGGCGAACTCCCAAGGGACAGGCCCGAACAGATGGAACAAACCATCATAAGCATAAGCGTTATGCCATAGACACGCTTGCGGCCCAGTCTATCACCTAGCCACCCAAAGAAGAGCTGTCCGGCCAGTGTCCCGCAAAGTGCCACGCCATTCACCGCAGCAGACACATTAGGAGGCAAACTACCAGGCTTTGGTGAGCCATCAACGTGGTAATAGATGCGGCCAAGGAGTTTGGTGAGCAACGAGATGCAAAAGAGATCATAAGAGTCGGTGAAGAAGCCCATGCCAGCAATGATCACTGCTTTGACATGATAGAATTGCGTTTTTGCATCGTCTAATCTGTTGAAGAGCTCAGACCTTGCTTCGACCATGACGAAGAAAAGGGGAAAAGCTCGAAATTGTTTTATCAGGATTCAGAAGAAACAAATTAAAAGCTTAAGGGTTCATACATATACATATATTATATATATATAAGAGCTACTTTAATTCTGTTCATCGAGTAGAATAGGAGACTATATCGAAATCTGCGATTAGATATATATCAATTACGTAATCTAACCGATTTTATTATTTTGATTACGATTTGTACAGTTATTTTCGATCTAAAAAAATCTTAATCTTTTAGCTCAGAGATAAGGTGATAGTTATAGTTTACGGAGTTTGAATGATATTGGAGATAATAATTGGATTGGGTTATCAATGTTTATACTCGTTAATATCCATCTCAAAATTATTCTATATTTTGACTAGAAAGCTATGGGTTTTAAGTAAACATTATTTATGTTTTACGGCTATCCGTTAGTTATATAGGTTGTATATTTACTGCTAGAAACACGTATTCATTTAATTATTCAATTAAACATAGAAAAAAGTTTAAAATCATAAAAAACTACTCTTACGATTTATTCAATTTATATGATTGTTACAAAGAAGTTGTTGGACAGCAATCCCTAATACAAATAATACCAACTATGGATAAAATATTAAAAATAAATAAATCTTATCATTCAATAATTATATCATATCAGTTAGATTTTTTTTAAAACAATTATATTAGTGTTTTACAAAAACAGTTATGTTTGGCGTACACGCCGGGGAGACAAATCTATAGACCCATCTTTATTATTTAAAATAATACATCTATCTCCTCATACAAATGAACCATCCATCAAATATTGAGAGAAAATTAGAGCCGCCTCTACAAAATAGTTTACACTTTGCCAACGCAGCAAAGGAAAAACATCTATGACAACTATTTTGGTATTACATGTTAAAGCCCACATTATAACCCTCGATGAAACTCATGGCTTTGAGAACATGCCATGTGTTAAAGAGGAGAAATCATACTCTTTTTCAGATTGGGAAGTAGAACCAGATGAATGTGAAAATGCTGACGGAGGTTTACTCGCTCCGGTATTTCTCACGCCATTAACAGGAGCAACTTGTCCCAGGCTATAAAAGCTGCAAAGCAGGAAACAGGGGGATCAGTAACATACCAAAATAGGAAGACTTGAATTTTATGGCCAGACAAAAGCTGGGAGGAGTTGGACATTAGCAAAAGAAAACGCGATAGCGAGCTCTTTTTTTAGTTAAAAACAACTCGTGTGCACGAACCTTCAATTAAGAATGAATAAATTTTACTACTCAAAACACATTCTTGTAAAATAAAATGGCAGTTCAAGTCTTCACAATGACACTTGATTCATCCAAGAAAATGAAAAAACGAAGAAAAGAAAAAGAGTCTGCTCTAGCTCACAAGTACACATCATGCCATTCAGAAATGGATTGTGGAAGAGGCGCCAAGAAAGAAGATCATAGGAGGGGACTTGATTTATCACCTTTATTTAATTCAAGACTAAAAGGGAAGTTGAAGTTTACCGCAAGAGAGTTGAATTGGACGATGAGAAAGAGTTGTAAAGAAGCAAACCAATAATAATTTGTGGTTTTGGATAGCCCAAGATATGGCTCAGTGTTATCTCAGATTGGTTTCCTTGGCAGATGCAAATGAATAATTTCATCTCTGGGGCCCGGAATCAAAACACAAGTACACACTTCGATGACACATCAGCATCATGGGTGATAGGCATACCTAGAGGTTGGTCCTGCAGGATTGATCAGTCCAACGTTACCAGCCTAATGCAAGAAACAAGTAAAGCAATATGAGAAAATTAATGGGGACAGCTAATCAGTTGGTAAAAATGTAACCCACATCTCCTGATAGTACCTGCATAAGTTTCTGCAAATCACCCTGCCCAGTAACTGGCATCATTGATCCAGGAATTTGGTACCCAATGTTCGGCCAAGTTTGAGCAGACAAGTTAATGCCATTGGGCCTGGGCAGTTGATTACTGCCAGAAAGTTTTGGGTCCTGACTAGCAGATTTACCAGCAGCTGCCATGAGAAGAGACTGCTGTTGGGCTTGCATAGCAAGTTGTTGTTGATGCATCGAAAATGGTGACACCATATTGGACTGCAAATAATTCAAAACAAAATTGTCAATTGAGGAGAATCTTAGCTCCAAATAGAATTTATTTCCATTATACATTCATTGTTGAAGCTGTTTGTGTCGAAATATGAAATAATCAACAGCTCTTGTCGGCTACTAATAACTAATAAGCAATCCAAAAGCCTTCAGCAACGGAAATTGCGAAGCATAGATGATACTGAAGAACATACCTTCTCAAAAAGGCTCATAATATCATTTTTTACATCCTTCTGGGGCTTCTCGATGTTGGTAGTAGTTAGAGAAGGTGAGTCCTTAAACAAGTCCTCAATTCCAGTGGGGTGGACAGGTTTATTATCAACTGTTATTGCTGAACCCGATTTCTCAGTTGTTGATTCTTTCTCAGAAGCCGAAGCAGCAGCTGCAAATTTGCCACTAGCTTAGCAACAAAATAAAAATCATAACCATAACTAACCCAAATCTGACCATAAGAACTAGTTCTACAAGTAGTCATGCAGAAAGAGAAATATTAGAAATGTGTTCCTTTAAAAGTTAAAACAGCTTAGATGATCATTGCAAGCAAAGATTGTGCGCAATGAGAATATATACATCGAAAACCTGCCCAACTATTGTCATCAAGGGAAGCTGCCTCTGATCTATTTTCATTTGGGCCATCCATTGACAGCATGCTGAAAAGATCAGTAGCATAATCAACCTTTGGTGGAGAGACAACTGCTGCAGCATCTGTGACCTTCTTTGTTGCTTCAGTTGGCTGCTCAGTTGCTTCAGCTCTCTGAGCAACAGGCTGGGGCTTTGGAAGAGGAGTGACCTTTATGCACAAATATAAAATGCTATTTACCAAAGTCTCTAGCGAAAAATATAATAATAATGATTAAGCCTGTAATACATCAATGGTGAGGGAAACTTTGCAAAGAATAGAAAAGGGAATAAGAGACGGAAGGAGATTTATTAAGTCAAAAGTGCAAAAACAAAGAGAAACATGCATGCAGTTTTTACATGATACCCACGAACCATTTCAATAAAATTAAGCTGCGCAAAGAGATGATCAAATGTGTCATTTGTTATTTTCATGTCCAACATAATAACAGAAAGTAACTAATAGCTTTGAATAATTTCCATTAGTTATTTTGAATTTTTATACAGTTGGCAGCAATTCTACAAAAATGCTTCTAGTTACGTTCTTATCTTCATTGGTCTTCTATGCTTTAAATAATAATAAAAATAACAGTTTTTCCTTAAGTTTGATATGACGACAAAAAGACCCGTTTTCATTGTGAGTAGTGTCAATAAACAGCTTAAATCGATGATGTTGTGTTTGCTCTCTTAGTTTTATTGACTTAGGTACTGTAACATCAAAACTAATTAGTAATTCTATATTTGGTATCTTAATATACTAGTTTTGTTAAATCAATAGTTTAACAAATCCTACTAATTCAAGAAATAAGAATCCTTGAGACAATCAACGGAAATACAAAACTAACACAATAAAGGATCAAAATGTTTTCCTCTAGTTTAAAATTATTTCCGATAAAATCCTAAAAAAAAACAATCAGACATTATTTGAGACATATAGTTGTCTATTTTTACACGAAATTCTATCTGGAATAGTAAAAAAAATTAAATTTATATGAATATTTTAAATTTAATTTAATTAGGAGTAAAATTGAAATTTTATAATCCAAAACAAAACCAATAATATGTAATTATTCTGGCACCAAACACTGAATTGATTTAACAATACCAATAACTAAAAGATCACTGGTTTTATAACACTAAAACTAACAATAATACGTACAAAACACAATTTAAGAGTTGAGAAGAATGACTATTTTGTTATGACATGACAAATCTCTCAGACCATCATTCTTGCTCAAAAAAAAAAGCATTCTGTGAGCTATTCTTGCATCAAAACTCATGCAAAATATAAACAATAATGGATCACATCTTCCTCATTTAAATTTCTTTCACAATAAATTTCTCACCGAAAGAACAACCAAAAGAGTTGAGCCCAATTCTCTCCAGCAAGGTGGCATCAATAATCTCAAGATACCGTAATAGTCCCCAAGAGCCAGCCTGATAATCATCTCCTTATGACAGATTTTTATGTAGTAATGTCCATGCTATTTTTCTCTCTCCTTTCTCCTCTCTGCTTTTTGAGGTAATTTCTTGGAAGCCATAAACCCTTCTATAAAACTACTATGCGTACAATAATATCAAACAAGAATGATCATATTTGAAAATCTTAGACAAAATGAAGATACCTGTACAGGACCCTTGGGAGGAACCGGAATACCCATTCTTATAGGAATGTTGTGCGAATTTGTTGCTTGAACACTCATTCGTTCCTTGAAAAGATTTTCTGAGCTGCTTGAGTGTCCATCCCCACTTCTCTCAGCAGATCTCTGTTGATGTATGGAAGTCCTTTCATCCCGCCTACTAGAAGGTGAATTTGGTTTTCCATCTTTAGCAACCCATCTCTTCTCTTCATACCTGCAAGAAAACTGTAATAATCAGATGCAATGCAGTTACGTAATGAAAGGGAATGGACAGAGATACATGAACTAGATCCAGATCAATAGCTAATGATGGAGAATTCTAATTTTACAACACCTACTTTGCATGAATGAAATTTTCAATTCCAACTCTATCGTAATTTGAGGGTAAGTCTGCTTCCCAGTAACTATTTGCCCTCTCATTTCCCATTGCTAAACAGAAAAGTACAGATGATGGTTAATCAATCTTGAAGCATAATAACACAATATTACTAGCTCATGACCAAGCTTACATTGAATAAATGCAACCTGCTCTGGGAGCCATGTGTCAAGAGTTGCAGATCGAACCTGCAGCAGAACCAACAAATATTCCAATAAGTATTTCTCAAACTAGAAGATATTTGCAGTTTAATACCCTATTGAAGGATAAAATGGACAAAGATGATACAGGAAATAAATTCATAGGTCATAACAAATTTCCATAATATTGGCTAAACCGAGGGGAAAAGATGGCGAGGTATGCATTTGAATGAGGAGACCATCACTATGTCATATGCTTATTTTTTAATTTCCTATATTCCATCAACTAATTAACTAGACAGCACAACTAGGTTCCTCCAGTTAGGCTCCATCAGACTGAAGGAAAGAGATGTACAGGAAGACACTGTAAATCTAGCTTGTAAAAAAACAGTGCAAAAGACATGTTATATGACCCCAAAATCATAAGTTATAGGCTAATTTCAGAACTTGGCTAAATCTATAATAGCAATTGCAGGGTAGTGAAGAAACAAGAAGCACATAAAAAGCATTGGAAAGATGGCAATGTTAAGATACCCATATGGTAATGCTGATTGCAAGGAAGGACCTAGTAAGAAATGAACCAAGCCAGGTACGAGTACAACCTATATAGAGAAAACTGTTTTGGAAAAAAAGACGCAGAGAAAACTGAAAGAAAATTAATCGAGTAGATTAATAATACATAGAGACAGCACTAGCTAGGAGAAGCATTCAGCTTGAGCTTTGGCAAAAGAAAAGTAACAGATGTGCTAAAAAAGGGATGAATTAATAAGGAATACAGGATCACAACAACTAAGGACCATTTAGTCCTTAACTGAGTTGAGGAATGAAGAAAATCAAAGGAGCTGAACCCTACTCTGAGACAGTGATGGCTACAGTGCAACGAGTTTTATTAATAGAGTTCAATAAAACCCAATCATCAATTCAGTTAGTTCAGTGGCAGGGCTTCCTCAAAGACAAATGACTTTAGAAGAATACAAGGCATTGAAGTTTGTCCTTTCAAATAGCACCCTAATAGGACAGCAGTGCCATTTATGGGAAAGAACAGCAAGTGTCTTGCAGAAGCAAGGAGACGCAGTTGGATTTAAAGAACAGGAAACTTTCTTCATTTTTATTTTTCATTGAAATTTCACTAGAAGTGCAATAGGTAATACCCATTGGTGCAGGGGATTAGTCTTTTTATGATCTCCATTCAAATACTTGCTACTCCTAAGCTTGTTTACAATAAATCCCGGTGGGAAATTATGCACAAAACAGCGGTAATAATAGACTGTGCAGTAGAAACAAAATATCACCTTGGATATGTGTACCCCAAGACTTCTATGGATCCCTGAACACTGCATACAAATAAAGATGCCCAAATTCACGCTTGCCCATCTTGGACCTCTGCAGTACAAGTTTGAGTTAGCAAGCTACACAGATAAACTAAAAAATGAAAAACCATAAAAGATTCATAAACATAGTTTTCCCGACAACATAATTAGTTTCTGAAATCGTGTAACGATGTAATCTTCCTTGTATTCTTGATACATACTTAGATTTGCAGTCAGCGCATTCCCTATTTTCAGGTAATTTGAGAAGCCCTTCTAATATCTGCACATTTGGAATACCTGATAAGAATTCAATAAAGAAAATAGACTCACGCAAAAACAAATGAAAGAAATTAGCTCTTGAACACTAAAAACAGTCACAAAAACATATAATCAGTAAGCTAAGACGGACAGAAAAAAGCTAAGAAAAAGTAGATAGATTATATCAAGGACTAGAGTACCCACATAGGCAACATTCCCATGCATTCATCAAAAAGTGAAAGACCCATTCCAGAAGCTGGTCCATCCAAAATTGGAAAGGTTTATTCAATAAAGCAACCATACACTAACTAAACAAGTACAAGGTATTGCTGGAATTCTCACATACACAGCAAGAAAGAGAAAGCATCCGATAGATTTTGTCAAAGATCAAAGAGCAATATATAATCACCGCCTGTTAATCAGCTCCATAATAAAAAATGAACACAGCACGATGATCAGCAAAATGCATTTGCAAGTTTCATAACTACACCTTAACCTAGCATCCGACTTCAACGTTACCAATCTAAACGGAAAGAAGCAGATTTACAACCCCGTACCAATTATCTCGAGGCCAAAGCAAGCAATCATGATTTAGAAATATCATGGCATCACTGCAATATCTATCATATCTCATACAGTACGCACGAAATCTTTCGACATAATCATGCCCAACTCGGCATCACAGTTGATTTGGCATTTTTTGTTTTGCTTAAAGATACGTAAAATCAACGAAGTAGTTGATATAACATCAGTTCAATGAAAAGGAATCAACACCCGATGGATGATTCTGGTATTCGTGATGAGATCAAATGGGGAAAAAGAAAAATCGAACTATGAACGTCCAAGAGATAGATCATGGAACATGGATAGAGAGGATTTTCTTAAAAAAAAAAAAAAAAGAGAAACCTTTCGGTGCTTCGCATTGAGTTCCTTGGAGACGTTGGCCTTCTCGTTCATGATGACAGAACCAAAAGCCAGAAACCGCTAATCGAAGAAGAGGAGCTGAGGAAAATAGGGAGAGTATAGCAATGAGGGCTAATATGGTCTTTTCAACAATGTGTTTCAACTCTCTTTCTCTCCACTTCCTCTGATTGGTGTTTTAACTTTTGTTGACTCTTTAGACCAAAAACCGCCAAAATAAAATTTGAGAGAGGTGCGATAGCTCACCTCCACGTGTAACGCGTCTCTTATTTTTATTTTTTCTTTTTTATCTATTTCTCATTTGGACTTCCTTAGACAGATCAATCGCAACTGAAATAGGTTTCTTAAAAAAAAGTTTAACTTTGGTGATATAAAAATAATAAAATTAGAGTAAATAATCTAATAAAAATTTTTTATTGTAAACTTAATTTAATATTTCATTTGGCACATTTCATCCGAACAGCAAGACTGCATCTCTCCATCGCAGCCAAGTAGCAAACGCTGCCTTTTTCCTTGCCCAACCTCTCTTGGACGCCAAGTTGCCAACTAGAAGTCTAGAAGCCTAGCCACTCTTACCCACATCTCAGCCATACATCTGTTACGAGCATCGCAGAGCAGAAATGATGGACCCAGAAGTCCAATATTGAAAAATGATCCATCGTCCCATGCAGTTTGCATGGATCAACAGACCAGAAACATTTCGACATCACGTATATGGATGTTCGGACACATTGCTTACAAAAACATGGTTACTTATGTAATAACAGTTTTTGGGCGAGCATGGTTCGTGCGCCCGCGCCCTATCAAACCGGCGCTTCCATCATCCATCGCCGCGGTCTAGCCGGCGGTGGCGGTTATCTTTACTTCCTATCCTTGCATTTTTTCCGCTGTTTCCTCTTATTCTACCCATATCCCAATCACGCATGTCCGTAGTCAAAAATAAATACTTGCTCTGTTTTTATTCTGTTAGCGCGGTATGTGTTGCAGGTGACCATGGACCACCCAAAGTGAATTTCTGGGAGGATCCTTTGTCCCCATCTAAGTGGAAAGAGGAGCATGTAAGTTTCGTTTTCTCTTTTCAAACTTTTCCCCCATTTTCATATGCTAGTAGTATTGTGGAAACAGCCATCTTGAGCAGCAGAATTGGGTTTTTGTTAATTTGTAAATGTTCGAGGAATTTCAGCGTTGGTTGTAAAACACTTGGTTTTCATTTATCTACTTGGAAGACGTGGAGACTTTTTTGAATTGGTATGGATGATTTATGGTTAACCTTAAGAGCAATTGTTCTGCAGTTTGTGATTGTATCGTTAACCGGTTGGGGATTACTCTTTTATGGAGGTTACAAGTCATTCAGTGGAGGCAAGAAAGACAAAAACGAAGAGATAGTTTGCATGGCCTAATTTGGGTGTTTGAGACTTGATTGTTGTCAACTATCATTAAAATTGTTTGTTTATATAGCAACGCGCAATAGATAAATGTCATTGAACCTTATTGTTTATTTTTCAACATAAAACAGTAGGTTATGTCCTTGGAAAACTTGCAGAGAAGGGAAGGAAGAGGAGGGAGAAAACCAGATAGGGGGAGAGGAGATTAATGGTAGGATGAGATGGGAAGGGAAGGGGTGAATGACAGATAGTTACTAGTTAGAGGCAAAGGGAGAATGACGGATTCAAATTCAAAAGTTTATTTATATATATATAGATAGATAGATAGATAGATAGAGAAGGCTTACAGGCCCTGCAGAGATGTGATATGAGTCAAGACTAGTTGGCTCAGGATTAGGAGTTAAGTTTCCAACATGTAATCACAGAAAGTTATGTTATACTAACATGTATTTTGTTATTTTGCAGAAGGTGGTTGGAGAAGCAGCACGTTAGGTTTCTGAACCAGGATAGTGCTTGGCTATAGTAGAAAGCATTCGGAGTTTTACTTTTTATTTTCACTTGATTTGTAGACCCTTCTTCTTTTTTGGTACATTACTCTGACAAAGTGTACGTTGAATGCGGGATTCTCTTGTTGTTCTTCTGTGAATAATTCAGATGCTTTTCCTTTTTCCCTCTGGGAATGAAAAAATAGCGCTTCTAAATTAGGTTTTCACTGTGATCATTTTGATACTGGTTTAGAGAAAATTTTAAGATGTTTAGAATTTTTGAAGTCTCTGTGCTTTCTCATCAGGGCATATTTGTAGGGAAGATGTGAGACCCTGTTCTTTTGAGAGTTTAGTCAGCATTTATATTCAGTCAAATTTTTCGGAATTGGTCGGTTTGAGTGAGTTGACCATTTGACCGTCAAAGTCAACACCTTTTGATAAATTGTGAGCCACTGTCGTTTTGGAGTTTTAGTGTGCAATAGAATAATTAGTCGATTTGTGTGTTATTCGAGGCTTGAGTCCAGTGAATATACCAATTTCTACTTCTTTGACCCGCATACGAGTTTTGAAGGCCTGTTTTGAGTGGTCGGAGATCTTTGGGCCGACTTACCTTTCGCGGGCTCGATTTCGGTTTCTCTAGCTCAATTACGTTTTAAAAGCCTGATTTTCATATTTTGAGCTTTTAAATTTTATTTTGGCTCACTTGAAGCATATGTCAGTTATTTTATAATTATTTCAGATTTTGTGAATTTTAGAAAAAAAAGAAAAAAAAGTCAAAGGTCAAAGTCAAAAGAGTCAAAAGGGCGATATTTTCAAAAATGCCCTTATCCCCTTTTTGTTTCCTTTTTCTGCACGTGAGTGTGCAGAAAAACAAAACACCCTCTTTTCCCCCCATTTTTTTCTTCATTGCCGATAACTCCTCCAAAGCAAAAAAATCTCATAACTCATTTTCTCTTCAAAGTAAACTATGAGTTTTGTTCCAAAACCTAAACCTTCTAAAACCTAAACCTTCCAAAACCTAAACCTAACCCCTCTCCCTATATTTGCTCAGGTATTGTGTTTATTTATGGTGATTTTACCTTAATTAGAGTATTTTTAGTAAATTCGGATTTTGGTGGTATATGCTTGATTTCTTCATTTTTCTTTCCGATTTGTGGTTGTTTTAGCATGCTTAGATGTTCATTGTTATAGTCTGATATTTTAGATTGCTATCAATTTGGGTGCCGATGATATTTTGGTAATTTCGAGAAATTTGTGTTTTTGTGGAATTGGATGAAGTTGGTTGATGTGATTGCTTGAGTTAGGTTGTTTGTGGGTTGTAGAGAAGGTTTGTTGATTGAGAAAATCAATTTTGATATTGGTGGAGCTTGGAATTTGAGTTTAGGAAGGTTTAGGTGTATGAAGGAATTGTTTGTTTTTCTTAAGGGATCGAGTGGTTCGTGTTTTTAGAGGTTGTATTGAGTGAATTGGGACTTAGAGTGAGTGTTTAGGGGGTCTCTTAGGTTGTTTTTTTTTTAATTCTAGTCATTTTTTAGTATATTATTTTCGGTCTATTCTTAGTATGGTTTTGTGTGCATGGTTGTTTAGGTGGTGCTTTGGCGGCCGATAAGGGCAAGGGTTTAGCCGTTGAGTTGTCGGCTCGTCAAGAGGTGGGAGACTATGTTTCATTTACATGCACGAAAATATTTTGTTTTATTAATGAAAATTGGTAAATGCTTGTTTTTGAATGAAGACAATATGTGCATTGATGAATGACTTGGCATGCTAGGTTCACTATGTGTGAGACATATTTATGATGCATAAATTGTTATTATGGACCTATATACATGTTTTTTATGCGATTGAAAAGCATTTTGAGGATATTTAACATATTGAATTCTTGAGCTATGAAGGCTCTTAGGGAGCTTTTGAGTTGATTTTGGGTGCATTACATTTTATTTTAAAGTATAACATAATTTGAGATTCATTTTACACTTTTTCAAAGAATATGCATATATATATATATATTTCTAGGTGTATCCTGGAATTGACGGACTGCGCTTGACCAATGCGAAGATAAGTAGATGAGTATCCTTAGATAGAAGGATAGTTCATTGCCTAGGAGTATGGATGGATTATGTATGCTTTGTGGGAGTAGGTGATGTGATAGGCTACATATGCCTTCGGGCTTTCTGAGTGGTGTGTGAGTTGGGAATCATGTGATAGTTGATTTCTTCACTACTCCCGAGGACAACATTGGTGGTAGGGGACTTATTATTATTTTGAAAATGTGCATTAAATTAACCATCAGTGGGCTTCCGATTTCTCTTTGATCGGGGTTACAAGTGAAGCGATTTTAGAGGTCCTCCCCGATAGTTTTAAAATATAATAACCCACGAGAGCAAGATTTCGGATTTATATACTTATTGGGCAGGGCCCCCCGAGATACAGATTTATATTATCAAATTCATGTTGTGCATTTGTTCATATTTAAATGTGAGATTGTTTACACGAATAACATCATGGACTTACAGTAGATTTTATTATAAAATGTTTAGATTGGTTTTCGTATATGTCTCTATTCCACCGCAATTGTTTATGACACTGTGACTCTCACTGAGGTCCTTAGATTTCACCCCCTCTTAAAGTTATTTTTCAGGACTAGGTTGAGAGCCTGTGTAACTGACTTTATTTTAAGGTCGAGATTTCTGGTTTGTTATAAAACTGGACTACTGCATATAACACATTTGAAAACTCGACATTTTCTTTTGTATTTTGGATACTGATATTTTTTTTTTTTGAACTTATGAAATATAAGATTAGTATGATGTCTTGGGCACCTTTGTTATCCTTGGGCTCGAATTGATTGAACTTACTTTGATAAAACATGTTTGAAACCGTATGACTTGTTATGTGTGAGATTAAGACTTCTACTGTTTGTGATTGTACTCCGTAGTTGATTATGTGATGTCGTGATGATTGTTTAAATACATGCTTTTTATAAAGAAAATTTCAAATTTCAAATTTACATATATTTTTATATATTTTCTGAATTTGTTTTGAGGATAAGTCTTGTGTGGTTTTAACTGGACCACGAATTGAGTCAATTGGAACTACACGACGGTGAGGAGCCCACTTATCAGGTTCGGTCCCTCATAGGAGAAGCCAGGCAATATCATTTCCTGAAGTGTATGGTCAATGGTCCCATTTCCCAGTAGAGCATGTTGACAAAGTCGTGTTGCAAGAGCTGTCAGGAAATGTTGTGAAGCAAGAAACCATATCAGGGTAAAAGGTTAAGAAGAAGCAGGAGAACCTCCGAAAACCATTGCAGGCTTTTATTCATGCATATTGCTTGGGTGAAAAATGCCCTGCCAAGCGCCTCAGAATAGTAACATTCTTGTTGCTATCTAAGAGGCTAGCAAAAATACAATTAAACAAGTCATGCTCATATCATATACAAAGCTATGGCACAACAGAGTGCTCCTTGGCTGCTGTATCTCCTTGTGGGAAGTGCTATATGCTCAGTGTAATCCACAGTTGAGTAAACAAATACATACATCGGCTGCTGTTTGACATGGAGAACAAGTGGGCTGGAAATATATCATTCGTAGTGGAAAATGGCACCGACGAGGACATGAAAGAACAAGAAATAATGGTAAAGAAGATGCAATTATATTAAATCAGGCACCGAAAACTTTAAGCAACTTAAGCGACTGTAATCTGTCACCCATCTCCAAAATACCATAGAGAAGAAATACCGGACTCATTTTATGCAACATGAAACAGGATCACTATGCCATCATTCACATCAACATGAAACAGGATCTCTATACCATCTCCATTTATATCACGACAAGCTGTCCACGAATGTTCAAACAAACCTGGAAATTATTGCAGTAATGCCTACTCGACATCTTTTACTTCCGCTTCAACGTCAATGACTGATGAAGAAGATTTATTTCCTGTGACAACCAGCGTGAGAAGTTTAGCATGAAATCCTGTGTAAAAGGAGTTCCAAATTGTTATAGATGCATCACTAAGAATGGTGTCCACTTGAGATATGGAAGAAAGTGCAAATGCCAGGTTCCTACGAGTTCCATGCGGCTTAAATTAATTGATGATCAATCAATACTTTCATGAATGATAGGACACTTCCAACTGAAATCACATATATATAATGTTAGGTAGGTGAATAAACCAGCAGGGTTTGCTTGGAGAACCTTTGCTAGTAGGTCCACCATAGAAATCACTGAATGCCTGCCCATATGTTGAAGATTGTTTGGAGAATTTTCTGGAAGCACTCACAAACTCATCACCCACGACTGAAACTCAGAAAAAAAAAAGATTATAGATTTTCAGGTGTCTGTAAAATCAAATTGTGACGTTACAAGATTGAACTCAAAAGTTAGTTATCACATCCTGCCATTGTTGTAATAGATATATTTCAGAATTATAAGGATAATTGATCCAAGGCGGTTGGCTTTCACCTGAAAATGGCTGAGTGCAAAAGGGACAAAGCTGTGGTTCATCATTAAGAGTAGATCTGAAAACGAAAGAGAACAATTTCATTCAAGTCAAATACATAAAATGAGAATCCATTGCATGAAAATTTAATGGAATGTCACCACGCTTACTTGAAAATCTGAAACTCATTTCCGCAATTGGGGCACTGCATTGACACCAGAAGACAGAAAAATCAATCCATGCAACCAGGAGAGGATAAGCTACTTCAAATAGCTACGAACTTGAAAAAGTACCAAAGGAAATTGGGTTCAAGTTCCATCATAAAGACAGGGATAAAACATGAACATAGACATCATGGAGCACAGCATCATTTTGGACGGAAAAAAGAAAGACATGAATCTGAGCGGTCTCAATGCAAACTGCAAAAGGAGATTTAAGTCAAAATCCTCACTGTGCCCTGAAGGATATCTAGTCCCGCCCACCAAATAAATGCTCCGAAACCCAAAATCGGTACGAGAACCACGATTAGCTGCATGACGAAAAAATGTTCATCACTTGGATTGCAATAACCGTAATTCTTTAGCCAATAGATCGTAACATATAAAGAAGGCCATAATATGCCAACGATGCCACTCATTATGCCCTTCTCTATATGTTACCATCTATAGCATAACAATCAAATGATTTCTTAAGAAAAAACAGAAGCACACATAGAAAAACACTCTTGCGAAGAGGAAGACAGTAGGGGGGACAAAGGGACATACCCAAAGTGAAACAAGAGCATCAAAAAGCCAGCCAACAGCATCAAAAAGCCAGCCAAGCTGTCCAGTGACAGAAAGATAAGTGAGTCCAACAGCCAAAGCAATATTACCCAAAAGCCTTATATTTCCACTATTATCTCTCCCACCACCGCCGCCGCCGCCGCCGCCGCCACTGTTGAACCCAAACCCCTGATTAAACCTAACTGATACTACTCTTCCTTTCTCCTTCCTCTTCCTCCTCCTATTCCTCCCGTATCCCTCCACTCCCAGTAAGATTCCATCTTTTCCCGCCTCCAGTTCCAAAAACCTCCATCCCTCGTTAAAGACTCTCAATTTGAACCTTCTCTGACCAAATGGAGCCATCTTTGAGCAAGGCAGACATTGAGCACCAAAGGGTCTTTTGAGCGTACTGCCATGAAAGAAGTTCAAGGAGAAAAAGCTGGAAGAGACTTGCGATAGTGTTGTCATGACCAGAATACAGGAAACGGGAGTAATAGTTAGAATCGAGAACACTAGTTTTGGATACCGTACTGTAGATTTAATGCCTTAAGAGATCTTTGAAATCATTGGTTCACTGGAGAAGGATATGGATTATGGAGTTGGACAGTATGTTTATTAGACAGATTGTCAGATAGTGTGTCTATTTGTTCCATGAGAGACAGCCACGTATATGCATGTTGTGACTCAAAATTGATTCCGGTCAATTTTGACAAAACTAATCAATCAGGTAATTTTAGTAGAGAGAAAAAATCTTACCTTTACCTTCTGATTGACACGATAGAACCAACAATAGCCCCACTTGGAAAAGGCAATCCTGAATTATATTGTGTGATATTTATTTTTTACATAATTTATCTTCCTAATAATAATTGATCTCAACAATTATATTTTTTTTGTAAATATATTAATTGTTTATTTATATTTTTTCAAATATAAAAAGTAACTACAAAGTCAATGCAGGAGGCTTATAAAAAAAAATTGAACATATCAGGCAATGAATTTTCAAATATCATCAATATGACATATTAGGTTTGATCCGGCTCTGACCCAACATATTAGATTTGAATCGACCCAATTTGACTAAATTCGGTTTGATTTGGTCCGGTTTAATTCTAATCTGATTCGATTCTCCTTGAATTGACGATATGTCGGTCGACATAAAACTAGACAACTTGTCATTCGTCCCTCCTATAGCTGACTTGTCTTCCAGATGACCTATGAACGACTTGTCATTCATTGGGTCATCTTTGATTTCGAGCTATTGAGCCAGAGGTCGGGAACCAGAACAGAGATTCGTTGTTTTACTTGTTGAAAACCTTTAAATCCTATACCAAAACACTCCTCTCTTCTTCCGCAACAAAACACCACAAGATTCAAACCATTTATCCCACTAAATCATAAGTTCTAGCTAGAGAGAGAATTTGATTTCTCAGACAGAAATACTCACCAGAAATGACTCAAATACACTCCAATCTCACCCGAAACCTCAATAATTAGCTCGAAAAATCTGGTCGCCGAAGATGCTCCCTTTAGACTATGTTTTCTCTCCCTGGATGCCAAATACCCAAAATTGGATTGAAATCCAATTTCAACCTCCCGTATCGGCAAGGTGACGGATGAGGACAACGGAGCTCCTGTCTCGACACAAAACGACATCTTTTCACTCCTTGTGAAACAACGTTGTTTTGATAAAATGGCTCCCCCCTTCTAAACCCGAAAACAACATCATTTTGGTATCCCAAAACGGTGTCGTATCGGGCTATGTCTCAATTTAATTAAATTAATAATAATAATAATAATAATAATAATAATTATTATTATTATTATTATTAAAAATAATATAAAAAAACATGAATTCAACCTAAATTTCTAAATTTTAATAAATATATAATTTTAAATAATTTTATAAGCTTTAGAAAAATAATAAAATATAGTATTAAATTTTCAATAATTCTAAAATAATTCATACCTCAATTTTATCTAAATTTAGACCTAAGGTCTTTAAATCATCCCTCATCATTTAAGATTCCTTAATTCTAATTTACGATAATTTATATTCATATATACAATATATTAAAACAAATATAGTGTATTATACAATATTATCCAATACTCTCAAAATCGAATGTACAACATATACATGTTGACTCGACACTGGGTCGGAGAATAATAAATTAATCTAATATTCACTATCATATGACATTTACCTTAATTAAAATTTCTAAAAATCTAAATTCTGACACAATATCTCACAAATCGCAAGAGAGCTCTTATACTCATTGTCCAAAACGGCGCCAAATCGTTTCACTTAGCATACACAGGGCGACGCTGAAACGGCGTCATTTTGATGTCAAAACGACATCGTTAACACAAATAATAAAATAATTTTTTATTTTATTTTTAAAATAATTTTAAAAAATATTTTAAATCTTTAAAAAATCCTAGTAAATAGAGTATAAATTCAAAAATTATGAAAATTTTACCATTAATCTAAAAAAATTATATCTTTCTAATAAGTTAAGAATCATAATTTTCTAATCTTTAAATACATGTCAAAATACTTAAAATCACAAAATCACACAAATATTGCATTCAAACAAAATATAATTTTTTTTTTATAAAACTACCCTTAAACATAAAACATAAAACATAAAGAGACACCAAAGACTTACATGTAACATCCAAAAACCTAGGCTTTATAGCTTATACCTTGTGAATATAAATGAAAAGTATTAATTCATTGCAAACATAAGTATGTAATTTTTGGGCCATACACAAAAGACTCTCAATAGAACATAGTAATTTAATTAATAAATGGATTATTTTAATATGATTAAAATAATTATTTATTTAAGTATATTAGTTTATTCTATAATTTATTATGATGGGATCATTTAATATGTAAATAAATAAATGTTAAGTTTTATTAAATTAATTATAGAGTTACGCTTAATGAATCTAGCAGTCTATATAAGTTAAAAAATTAAATAAAGTAACTTATATTAACATGGAAGTGTCTGAAATTCTCTACTAGAAAATAGAAAATTTTGACGCATGAATAAATATAAGGAGGACCAAAATCCACCATATAATCTACAAGCCCTTCAAGAACCCATCAAACTCATGAGGTCTACAAGAATTATGTTCTTGGCCTTGATACTATGCCTATGCATGTTATGTTCTTGGAGTTAGACGACATGTTTAGAAAATTTTAAAATATTTTGTTGCATATGACGTGGACGTGACACCCGACGGGTTACACTTCTTAAGTCTGATCAAATTATCGTTAGTAAAGCAACCGACTGAAGTTTCCACTCTAAATAATAGAAAAAAATGAAGATTGGAATTCCATTTTGAAGAGAAAGTATGGATGGCTTTCGTAGGCAAAATGCAAACAATGTATTGCCAGATACATAAACATGAACATTATGTTTGTTTACTTGAAAGAAGAAGATGGATTAGACAAATTGATACAGTTTTTGTGGCATTTCTTTTTGAAAGTTAAGAGTCAATGCGGGGATAGCTTAGTTGGGAGAGCGTGAGACTGAAGATCTGAAGGTCAGATCATCAGATCATCCACGCATCTTGATTTTTTTACAACGACATTTCGTTATATCTCTTTTTTTCTAAAATTTTTAATCCTAAAATAAGGTGGACATCGAGGCAACATCATTCTTGGGAACACTGCTCAACTTGTACAGGTTTAAGTGAAACTCAAGTCCCATGCTATAGGAGAACAATAATGTCCCAGCAAATCTGTCTCCTCCTTCCATTGATGGTTGAAAATAATTTTTGATCATATGTATTTCAAGACCTCTCCTAAAACTAAGCCCCATTGAGTCCAGTGTGTACCACCCTGCACCAAATCATTCAGGAAAAAACTGGAGATCAGGACAATCAGGTTGGCCACATTTGCAAGGAAACAGCAACTACTAAACTTCGTTGTATTCTCTAGTTTGTTGTTTAAGAGAAAATATTTGCGTATGGTTTTGTTAGACAGACACCAAGATCAAGTTTTTAGCCTATCACCTGACAGAATACTGCGAATGGCTCTCTTAGAGGACCGTCACACGACAATTCACTTGTACTTCCATCAATGAACGTCCCATCCGCAAAGATCACCTGACAAATTGTATAGCATACAAGATACTTAACATCAAACTCATATCACTAATTGAGAAATTTTCAAAAAATAGTATGAGCTGACCTCTGATGCATATCCAGGAGTTATGCCTGCAATTGGTTTGGTAAATGAACCCACGGGAGAGCTTCGTTGTACAGCCTCACAGAAAGCAAGAAGCCGATCACGGTTTCCCAGCTGTACTGCCTGAATCAAATCATTCATACCAATCACTCTGTAAACAAATTAGAAACTGCAGAATACATTTCACTGTTTCTGTATTGCATTTGTCCGTCATTCGGTTACAAACTAGAGCCAGGTACACAAGGAATGCCATCACCACGGTAAGAAGATCTGGAGACTAGATGCATGCAGTAATGATCTCTCAACAGGACTTTATCAAGATAATTTAAACAAGTTGAATACGGCATACAAACAATATAACGAACCTGGACTATGTCATGGCGTGTTTCACGAGGAAGAGGCTGTACTTTGTACCCTTTCGATGCCATGACTTCAGCAATCAGAAAGCTCCCCTTTTTTGTTTATCAGAAGAAATATTAACAGCCGAATAGAAACAAATAAAATGTGCGAGCTAGAAGCATCTAGAACCAAGTACCTTGATTGCTTCACCAACCATTTGCGGTGCAAGGAACAAGCCCTGAAAATAAGTTCGCATGATATCACCAGGAGTTGAGCCACATTCAATTCCAAGTCCTGGTGCAGAGAGACGAGCAGCCGCTGCTTCAACCCATTTTTTCCTCCCGGCAACATATCCACCACAAGGTGCAATGGTTCCGCCCGGGTTTTTAATCAAACTCCCAGCAACTAAATCAGCACCCTGAGCCACCATTGAAGGGAGAAACAATACGTGATGCAACTCACTAAGGAAAAAAATTGGAACAAGTAAACGTACCACAGCTGGAGGCTCAATGCTTTCGACAAATTCACCATAACAATTATCCACCATGACTAAGCATTCAGGATTCTGCATCTGCAATGTGAGAAAGAGATTATGGAATGAGAAATTGGAAAGCACACGACACAACGAGTAAAATGAAGTGACTCCTTATGTTAGATAATTCAACAGCAAATAACTGTAAACACAAAAAAAGGAAGAAACTGTCTTGGAGGGTGGATTCCAAACAAACTAAACCAGTAACATAAATGGAATTTTTGAGAAAATAAAATCTCAGCTGCAAGGGATTTCTAACTATCCGAATAGAGCCAAATGAGAACAAAACCTTACCACAGATTATACACAATCAGAACTTGAAATGAAATAAGGTTAGCATAATTTGACAACACTTCACTCATACAAATTAATTAAACTCCTTTGTTGCAGACAAGGTGATTTGTGCAGGGATATAATAGCAGTAGAACTACTATCTGCTTTTTCAATTCCACCAATGAGTTACTCTCCTTTGCCAAAACACTAGCAAAGGAAGCATGGCATTTGCTGCAAAAATCAAGGCCTCACCTTGATAATCTTAATAGCCCTTCCTATCTCATCTACACTTAAACTTCGACGCCATGAATAACCACATGACCGCTGTATAAGAGCACATTTTGTATGTGGCCTCAAAGCAATCTTAAGTGCATCCCAATCAAGTCCCCCATCTTCAGCAAGCTGCAAGACTATGGGGTGAGATTTAAAAAAAAAAAATTAAAAAATCATAAATCTTCTTTACAACTTTGAATTACTGACATACAGCGACTTCTCGGTACTCTACTCCAAAATCTTTTAAGGAACCCAGTCCATGACAGTCCCTCTTTCCAATAACTTCCTCCAAAGTGTCATATGGTGCTCCGGCAACTGCCAAAAGCTGATAACTAAGTTAATCTAAAACTGTACTCGTAGTAAACATGCTTGCACAGAAAATCATAAAATTTCAAGCAGTCTTCAACAAAGGAAAGCTCATGACAACACAGTAAGGGCTTACCTCATCCCCTGGTCTCAGAAAGGCAAATAAAGCACAAGTAATAGCATGAGTTCCTGAAAAAAACTAATGATAAAAACGCATATCATTTAAAAGCAAGTCAAAGTGTAAGAAGTAAAAATACAGACTCAAGTGGCATAAACCTGTGAGCGAACAATTGCAGATTCGGCCCCTATGATTTCTGCAAAAGCTTGGTCAAGTGCTTCACGTCCCCCTGCTTCATCATGACCATAGCCAGTGGATCCAGCAAAGTGCTGATAATAAGAAAAAATGAATATTTTGGCAATAATCATTAACAGCATGAACACAAATGAATTTAGTATGTCAAGAACACATTATCACATCACAGTATAAAGATTCAGTTTAATCATCAATTGTCATTCTTTTGATGAATTGCACTTTAATCATTAGCAGAAGGTTCATGATATCCAAGAATAAACATCAGACTTCATTCAGAATATTTACATGAGATCCAACTCGAGAATTTTTGAAAGCCTTAAGAATACGAGATGCATTAACTGCCACCAAATTATCCACAGCTCTAAACTCTGAATGCAATGAGTCCACCGCCTTTACAACCTATTATGCACAAAAACACAAGGTAAGCCTGTACATTGTGAGTTCAGAGATAATGCCTATTATATACAGCAAACATTATTTATTCAAGTGCATGAAACACCTAAAGTAGAATCCACCAAACTTCATGAACATTTATTACATCTTAGAAGGAAAAACATTTGATTTCCACAGATTCTATCTCAGGATATGCAGAAATTATAATATTTTTCAAATATATGAGTAAACTGGACCAAAAAAGCTACAAGTCCGAGGCCTCACAATCCAACAATCAGAAATGATGATACAAAATCTTTAATTTTGATTCTCACACCTCTCAACATTCAAATAAAACAAGCATGCAATTAATTTTCTGGTGGACTGGGTAGTGTGTACTGGTTCTAAGACTAACAAGAACAATCAGAGCCCAATAGCTGATGCACATGCTGAAAACTGCAACGTTGCTCATTTTGCACTCACATTCTAAGACATAACTAACTAAATTTCATAAAAAAAAAGAAGAAAACTAATAACGCGTCAATTGCTCAGAGAGAGATTTTAGCTTCAGTATTGAAGGAACCAAAAATTCACAGTTTCAGAGATGATTAATCATCACTTAGAAACATGTTAGTCTAAAAAATTAAAATCCTTCTTTCATGTCCTCAATCTTATCAGCATCATATTAGCAATATTTTATTTTGTTAGGCATAGTTGCAATATTACAAGCTAGATATCTCAAATTAAAAAGGAAAAAAAAGCCTTGAAACTAGAGATACAGTAACACTTCCAGACATTGCATAACCCAGCAGAGGCTATAACCGGATTCACGTACTGACATTCATTCAAGAATCCTGCCAATTTCTCCGTGAAGAATAAACTAGATTAGCCTAATGGGGTCTTTGAAGACGCGAGTTTTTTAGTCAAAACATGCACTGGGTGTCCCTTCCTACGAGAAAAGAAGAAATCGCCAATTACTCTTTAAATTTTCCTGTATTTTACAGTCACCTAAAACTCAAAGAAACAGAGAATAAACGACTAAAAAGAGGAAGGTTCGATCTATTACTACCTCCGGGACAAAAGGACTGTCATGGCCATGGAAAGAAGCTCGAGAGCTTGTAGAGGGTTTAAACGTGGGAATGGAAACAGTGACAGAATGGGCGGGATAGATAGTAGAGGCGCAGGATAAGACCCACATCTTCATTCTTCTTCGACAGACGGGATAGTACTCCTTAGTCATCAGAGTCGGGGTTTGAGCCCTTTCCTTGTCTAGATTGACTGAACCCGGACTTTTTTACAGGAAATTAAAAATTGTTTTTGCTATGAATATTAAAGTTCGGGTGAATAAATAAAAAGATGTTACTCCACCCCAAGAATTTTTATACAATTGAAGAACTCAATATTATGAAGTTATTGATTAAAAAAGTATAAATTATAAATATTATATAATATAAAATAAGAAAAATTGAGGAGAAATAATATAAATTCTTAAGAGAGAATAATAATAGAAATATAAGAATTTGAGAAAAGAAAACAAGAGAGAAAACTAAGAACAATATAGAAAGTATAATATCTTTATTAACTACTCAAGCAAGTATCTACAAAGCAAATAATGTTACTTCCTATTTATAGGTAACATGATAGGGTACATAAAGAGACAGTGAGAGATGAAGAATATTATAGTTATAAAATATTCATTACACAATTGAATAGACATAATAAAGTTTTTTGTTTTTTTAATTTCCAAACCTATTATATTCATAACAATAAATAATTAATTACACTGAAAAATATAATTATTATTGATTTGTAAATAATAATATATTTTGACTTATGATTCATAATCTGAAATTAGTTATATAAAAATTGATAATTAAGTAAAATGAGATAAATCATGACAAAAACTACTCTTTTATAAAAAAAAATTGATAAAAATTGTTTATAGCACAAGATTTTAAACAAAAGGTTATTTTTAAGAGAAATATTCTCTTATGGTGGTGAATGATAATATTACAATACATGATTATTCTAACAATAAGTAACAAATAATAATTTTAAATACGCTTGATATATAAAAATTCAATATAAATATAAATTATAAAAGTCAATAATCAAATTTCCTAAATAGTTATATTTTATCAAGCTGAATAAAGCTTGTATTTATCAAAATAATCATGTTGTATGTATTATTATAAAAAAGATCTAGATTTAAATTGAGTATAATTATTAGTCATCATGAAAAGATAAATATTATTATATTATTAATTATATAAAGTAAAATATTAGAAATATTATTTTATTTGAATTTTTTATTGAGCACTATAGATGTAAATTTTTATAAAAGTGTTAATGTCATGCTCTAAAACCAAGAATAGCACGATAATCACTGTAGACTCACTATATGCATTGTCACATCACACGACATTACATTTAGTAAACTTACAAGACTAGTGATATAAAACTAAAGCGAAGATGATAATAAAAGAATTAATCGAAATATTATGTATAGGAATTGAAAGGATGACATGATGTCTTTCCGGGTGACATCGTAAAGCGATCAAGCTTAGCAAAACAACCCAAGAATAATCTTAAGTAGCAACCCTATCATACTTAGATCCTCTAAGGAAAAATACTATAAATATAATATTCTTTCAAATTATCTGAAGTATGATCAATTGTCAATCGCTTCTCACTATGCCTAGGAGTGAGCTTCTAACCATACTATTTTGCATTTAATGCCATGAATCTGGCAGAAGCTTGCAAGGTGAGCGGACTGAAAAAATATGCATAACGATACACAAAACAATCAATATCATAAAATATAAATGTGATGTCACACAACAGTTCATTTGCATACTTATCATGACAAACAACATGATCACAGTTATTATATAACACCACATGCAATTCCTTAGGCAATCAGAACCGTGGCTGGGCTGATAATATCTCTTTGTCCTTCCGGTGCCAGGAATAGGGCTGAAATCTATCGGTGGCACTCTCTTATTATCTCATATGCTGAAACTCGATCAATCCCAATAGGACATGCATACCTCTTGGCCTAGTTCCACTGATGATGCCTGGGCGTTAGGTGATGGTAACTCCACCTACTCTACCCCCATATTAGGATATCCTGTTTATTCATATTAATTATAATAAAATACACTTTCTTTCCTTCTTATGCCTACCTTGGCAAATTCATACCCACTGTCATACTTAGAGAGCTCTCAGGAGTCGCATGGGTTGTTATCCTATACTGCTGCAATACTTGATACGTCTTATGCTTCCGAATGCACTCAACACATTATATGCACTTCATGTATTATAAATATACATGACACATTTAAGTAATTCATGGCATGGCATGACAATCTAAGCATAAGGCAACAAAGACAATACATAACCAATTCATGGCATATGCAATAGTTTAATTCATTAATTCATTATCTTTATAATTAATCATACTCATATTTTCATGCAAGTAATTAATGAATAAGAAGGGTCCGTCCACTCATGGCTTTCAAAGCCCATATATCGCTCCACAGATCACTAGACCGATTCCTTGAGGTCCTGCCAATACAAGTATCCACCTACGCAAGCAATTATAGCCAACTTCTCAATATCACATGCTAGATTACATAATCACACATAAAATCACGCGTCTATATCCTTTTCTCTACACGCTTCTACTAGAGAATCAACTCAGGACCAAATTGGATGATTTTTTTATTTTTTCTTATTTATCCGAATCTTGTTCGAATTATTTGACCTATCAAATCATTTCCAAATAAAAAAATTTGATATCTGATGACTTTAGTATTTTCTGTAATTTTTACGGATTTTTCCTCGATTTTTTGCTATTTATTTACTCTTTTCGTCTATTTATTTAATTAATTTCAAAAATAAATAATTAGATTAGTTCCCCAGCGACACATGGAAGTTGCAGGCATTGCCACCCCAAGATTCGAAGCACTCAAATCATGACACACAACCTATCTTACGAGTGCCACATTGCTCAAGCCTAAGGCTCGGACCTTAATCGACCTATAAACAATAGACAACACGTCGTCTAAACATGCAGACAATAGGTTATGCACCTAGATGACCCATCACACGAAGATGCCTCGGATGACATATCGTGTGAGGTTGTCTTCAACCTCCAGATGTCGGACGATGAACAGTGAAAATCAAAATTTTCCCCCAGATTTTGATCTTCCTAAATATTATACAAATACTTACAAAACATACATCAATCTAAAGCTGTAGCCTACGGGAATTAAAAGGAGTATTAGATCAAGCTTTTACTATCGGAAACTAGCCAAATCAGCAGGAGAAAGAGATTGGTTAGAAGTTCTGAAATTTGAACTAGATCAACATCTCATGAACCAAAATCCAGCAAGATTGTAAACCCCTAATTTTCTGTGCCATGTGTAAGCATACTTGTGGGAATAATTTAATAATTTTTTATTTTATAATTTATGATTTAGATTGAAATTTGGATTTATAGTGACATAATAACATTTTAGAGTAAGATTTAAAGGACTAATGAGTTTGTTTTAATTTTTATGATTTAAAAATATTATTTTTATATTATTTTAAATAGTATTTTATTTTTAATTAAAAATTTTTTGGTCAGAAAAATATAATTCTTGAATCAATAAAACATATCATTTTTCTAAATTGTTGGTGTAAATTTTATAACTTTTGGACTAGTACACTATTTATTATGTATTTCTGATATTTATAAGTATTTTTCATAATTAATTTAATAATTAATAAATAATATTTTTGTAAGGACCCAAACCCAATCTATTAGGACGCTTATCGCCGTGAAATCCAAACAAGAGCTCGCAAGAGCTTATTTGAATTCCACAAGGCTCAAGTCTTATTAGTTTTCAATTTTATTGGTTTATTCATATGCATTAAAAAATTGGAGCATGTAAATTCATTAAACAATATTTTGGCTTATACGGAGTGAAAAAAATATCATCGGAAGACTTTTATAAATGTCAAAACTAGTGAAAACATAACACACAAGTCCCAAAGAATCTCCAACACCAACTATAGTTCATAGAAGCATTCGGAAACAGGAAGGAACAGAAGTTGAAAAGCCAGAAAGAAAGTTCAAACATAGGAGAGCATGCACAATCAATAGAAAACCAGCAAGAAAGTGCAATGCAAATGTGATGCAATCGTTTCGTTATGCAGCCTTGATCTCACATCTTGGTACTACCAACAAAACAAAAACCTATGCCTGAAAAAGAAGGAAAATAATGGAATGAGATTACAAGAATCTCAGTGGGGTCACAAAATCTTAAGAACTAAGGATTCCCAATCAAACATCTCCCAATAATATATAGATCATATATACTTATGTAACAAGCTTAAAAAAAATTCAATAAACAATCGTAAAAAATATAGGTAAGGCCCAAATTAGTAAAGCAAGGGGAGGGACTCAAAACACTTCATAGGCAGCCATCACAAGACTGAACCAGAAGCACACATGCAGCTTAATTAAATATATGATTTGCAAAACCAAATGATTATCCCCATTTGCCTATATTGTCCAAGGCTTTGCTGTAAAAAGGAAAAAACGGTTAGCAAACAAGTTACAACAAGCCTTCTTACAATACCTCCCATGCATGGGGCATCCTACATACACTTATACCCAACCTAGAAGCTATGCAGGGCATCTTGCCAAGCATCATGTACCCAATTTAGTATCAAGGTAGGTCAACTTGCCACATACAAAATGACATCTTACACATCCTGTACCCAACCCAGTTAATATGTAAGGTATCCCACAAGAACCTATACCCAACCCAAGTTATTTGTAGGGCATCCTATACCCAATTGTACCCAACCCAAAAGCTATGTAGAGCGTCCAACGTGCATGTGTTGGGAACAATCACCATACAACTCCCAGTTTTGGTAAGCATCTTTCCTCTCTAAGGAACATCAACATTTACATTGCATGGCCAACAGTAAGAGAATCCTGACACACAAGCACATATACAAGCACACAAGTAAGTACAAGCATACAAGCAAGTACAAGCATACAGAAATCCAACAGATTATCCTCAATTAAGCACAAACACAATACACAATCCAATATATAATATCAACCTCAAAATAGGCACATATCAAACCCTATTATATCTGAAAATTCCCAATAGCATAAGCATATAAACCATAGTAGGCAAGCCAAAATCACATAATCAAACAAAGGTATCTGGAGAAACCAATGAGGTATAGATCCTACCTTTTAAGTGTTTGAACAAGATGCTATCCTTTTTCCTTTATTAGAAGAATCAGAAACACAAAAAATTTAGCAACCTAGATGCAATAATGTCTTCCCCCTGAATGCGTGATGTGATGGCCAATAACTCAACAAGAATCAACCTAATTATTCATCCTTATTTAATATACAAATTTCGGCAACATCTTAGGGTATATGGATAAGATTTGCGATTTTATCAATTACAAGACGGGAATAGTTGCCAAACACTCATATGAATAAGAGGAACAGGATTCAGAACCAACAGAAAGAAGAATCAGAATTTTTGGCATATATCCCTAGAAATTTCAGAAATACAAATTAAAATAGAAAATCTAACCTTCTGATGATGAATTCTAGATAATAAGATGCAACACGGACAAAGAATTCTAACGAGCTATCACACGAAAAAATCTGATGAAGGGTGATCAATTTCGGCTAGGGTTTAGGGAGAAGAAATTTTGGCCAATAGGGAAAGAGTTTGTTTTTTTGTGAAAAAGAGAGAATAATTGTGTGCTAGATAAGGTGGCTGACCATGTTAATTTATAGGGTTTTAAGGAAGTCTAATTAAAGGATAATTTCCTACTTTTAAGCTTAGAAGGATAAGATATAATTAAAGAATAATTATATTAAAAGAGTAATTCTATTTAAAAAAGAATTATCTAATACTTTGGATAATAAAGGATAAAATTTAAGGATAATAAAATGCTAAAATTAAAATAGAAAATATTCGGCAACAACCATTTTAGGCCATTACACATTCTTTTCTTCAAGGGAAAAATAGTTATTTCTGCTGCCCCGGTACCCAGGTGTCATTTCTAACACACGAACTTCTCAAACATTTATCCTGTGGAGGATTATGGTCTCATAATTTTAATATAATTATACACTAAACAACATCATTTTGGACAGGCACCAAAACGATGCCATTTTGGTGTCAGATATTTTTTTTAAAAAAAGGGGTTTAGTGGAATGATGTCGTTTTGGCATTATGGTTTAATAAAAAACCCTTTCTTTCTTTTTCTTCTTCTTCCTCCTTTCTCCTTCGCATTCTTTCTCCCTCCCCGCATCTCTCTTGTTGGGTTCGTCGCTGTCTTCAGACCACCACGCGTTGCTGCTAAACCACCATGCGCTGCCCATTTTTTGAATAATCCAAAATTTTTCCGTTAAGTATTTTCGACATTCTGAACATAATGGTGTCATCTGTTTCTTGATTTGACACATGGTTTAAAAAGTATAAGCTTATAAATAATTTTTATTAAAATTTATTTTCTCATAAAATGATAAATAATAACTCTCTAAGCAATACTATCAAATTAAACATGTAACATGAGACCCAATTAATTAATTTGTCTTATTACGTATGATAGTACCTTAGCGTACTTAAATAATCTGTTGTGTCAGTTGGATGAAAAATATAGTGATTGTATGCTCGACATGTTTTATGCAGGCTTGTGTCTTGCACATGCATGATGTGGACATTTTGGTGGATCTATTTAGTTTTGCTTACTGTGTTGGATTGTATTGTTGCCGTGACTAATTGGAGGTGAGTGGGGACCTCACATTTTACTGTTTGATTTTAAATATACATGTTCGAGACTTGTGATTTTTTTAAAAGAAAATATTGATAAATCTTGTTTGATATTTTGACTATTTTGACTAGTTTATGTTAACAAATCACAACGGCTTGGTTGGAAATCCTATTTTGTCTTGAGATGATTTTGCACAGGGATGCAGGAGTTTAATATACACAGGGTGCACACTTTTTTTGCATAGGGATGAATGAGGTTTAAGACATAATATTTTTATAAATATTTTTCTTTCAAGATTCTTGTTTTAGTATGATATTTAATTTAATTTTTCTAACCCATTCCTTGTGACATACGAATAGACAATGCACTATTGAGTGATACTTGATTAGGATCGATGGGTCTTATGTATGACTCTTTGGCACCCCGAGAGAGGGGAGGTAATGCTATTGAGTTGGGTCTACGAAAGTTGATGTGTTGATAAGCATTGAATAGGAGTGTATTGATCTAGCCTTCGACAACACTAGTGTGGGCTATATTTTTTTTAAAAATAAATTAATATAAAATATACTCTAGTGGGTCTAGACTACCCTTTGATCAGGAGTAGAATAAGTGTTTTGTTAGCCAACTTTCCAGCTCTATTGTTAAAAAAAGACTTTATGCTTGTGATTCACTATTACTTGTAATTAAATATTAACTTTGATCTGATTTTGATTTTTTTATTTATGTATGTAAGCTTATTTTTGAGATTGCTTTCGAATTTAAATTTAGATATCTATTTTTTGATATAATATTCTGTTTATATTATGATTATGTTATTTTTGTCCCCCTAAAATCACTCACCTGAATATTTAGCTAACATTGTTTAGTGCCATCTAGATTGTGTTGTATGCTTAGGTTCTCAACTGTCTTCCTCACATGACTTAGCATCTGGTCCAGCCAGTCACTGATAGGTTTGATCAGACTTTCGATTTGATTTGTACACTGGAAAACTGAACATGCTTTTTTTTGTTCTTTTTGATTTATATCCTGTTGATATATGATTTTCTGGTGCTTTGGACCTTGTGGACTATATAGATTTTTTTTGAGATATTATGATGGGTTGGTTATATGGTTGGTTTTTGTTGATTGTGAAGGATGATATAGGTTTTGTTTTGGATTTATTGTGAGATATATATAACTGTTATAGGTGGAATTTTGTTATACAGGAATTGTGTGATTTTTGGTTTAGTCCTGATTATGAACCTATATTGCAATTTTTTTTTTTAAATCTTGTTTGTGATTCTAAACTTATCTTATGTTTTTTTTTTCTGCGTATTTAATGATTTTATTTTCAAAGCCTTACGGGATTTTGAAGATAGAACAATAATTGTTATTCTTAGAGTTTCGTGGCGGGGATGTTTATCCTGGAGTAGGGTTCGGGGCTTGACATCTCTAAAGTAGCAGCGAAGCACCATATTTTCTTTAAATTAAAGTATCTTTGATGTGAAATGGAATTTGAACAAAATATTTTGAGAACTGTTTTTAGACTCTGCCAAATTACTTTTATTATTATTTGGTTGTACAATCAAATCTAGAAATTCTAATCATTTGTGTACTGCCTAAAGTAATTATGTATATTTTATTTTTTGGTGGTTGTGTTGTAGTTCTATTATAGTGATTGGATTTGCCGTCGTGTGGAGCTGGGGGTAGAGCCTGTAGAGGAGGTCGAGGTACTGGTAAGGTAGCAGAGGAGGTGTCTATTGTGGTTGAGAGAGGTACTGTACTAGTGTGTTGGGATAGAGTTAGTCAATGTCCTAAAGCACAACAGCCAGCTGAGCCTAGAGTTGAGGCAGATGTTTCTCCTTCGGAGTTTATTAGAGCGGTGTTCACAGCTTGACAAGAGATGAGAGCTCAAAAGGAGATACCTGTTGAGCTAGTGGTAAAGCCAGTTTATATTACTGCACCAACAAATGTAGTCATTGGCAGGGACATGTCAAAGATGTTAAAGAGTATGAGATAGTTGGGTTGCACTGCATTCATTGGAAGAAGATTGATCTAGTGGAGGCTAAGGAGCAGTTGGATTGAGTTCCCAATGCTATAGATGATTTGGATCTTTCTGAAGTGGACAGGATGAGAGTGATTGTCAGACTACTAGAGAGAGTGATGCTGCCACCTAGTGGGAGACTGTAAAGTCCAGATATGTAAAGACGGTAAAGTGAGAGACTTTTTTGAAAGAATTCATTGCTCAATCCTTCACTAGGGTACATAGGGATAAAAAGTGTCGTGATTTCTATAATTTGAAGCAAGGGACTGTCTGTGGCTTAGTATGAGGCTGAGTTCATAGAGTTTGCAAAGTTTATGCCAAAGTTGAGTATGAGGGATGAAGAGTACATGCAGAGATTTGAGGATGGTCTATTAGTTGCTATTTGAGGGAGTATGAGTGTCACCACAAATATGGATTTTGCCACTATTCTACATTTGGCCCAGAGAGCAAAGGATATCTTACAAGCTAAGACTATAGAAGCTAAGGCCACAGCTTGACCTACTTCTTCCTAAGGGAAGAGACCTGCACTTTCAGGTGGTCTTCAGAGGAGTTAGATCATTCTTTTAGAGGTCAAGAGTACCAGATTTGAGTAGTACGTCTTTTATTCCTTCTTTTAGACCTGCTCCTTCCAGATTCACAGGTGGAGAGCCTAGGAGATGCTTTAAAGTGCACCAAGATTGGTCATGTTGCTAAGATGTGTAGAGTCAACAGTGGTTCAGTTTCCCAGGCTAGTGTTGGAGATCCTTAAAGGACAGGTACATATAGGCCTCCAGTGGCTTCTTCGTTTTAGATCTGACTCAGACTAGCAGTGCGTCTAGAGTTCAGTCTATTGGTTCTGCTCCTACACCTTCCACTTCTAGTAGACCAAGACATCCCACTACTAGGAGCCAGGTGTGAGACCCTGAATTTTGAGTCATAGAAGTCCAGAAGCCAGTGCAGGTGGAAAAAACCATTTTGTCCCTGAAGAAAAGGATATGTGATGGCCGAAATTGGTAAGGGATGTCGAGTAATTATTTCTGGTATTAATTCCCTTTAAATTGATTCTTTATTGGTTGATAATTACCTTAAGAAATAAAAATCCTAAGTTTAAGGGGATAATTACAGAATTTAATTCTGATAATTATTTTAATTTAATTAAGCCTTGAAGATAGAGATTTTAATCCCATAACCATCTTATATAAATAGGAAGTCAGCCATACAAAAATCTTATACAGAAAACACACAAAATTCGAAGGATCTAAAAACCCTACACCTCCTAATTTTTTCCAAAATATTCTTGAACTTCAAACAAGCATAACTCTCTCATCATTTGTCGGATTCCTGCCAATAATAGCTTGTTGGAAATCTCTTTTTATTCTATTTGCAACCATCATTTTTTTTGTCTGAAGATTAGTATTTCTTTCTCTAAAATTAAATCGAAATTTGGCGAAACTACTAAAATCTTCTTGAACTTTAAACAAGCATAACTCTCTCATCGTTTTTCGGATTCCTACAAATAATAGCTTGTTGGAAAGATCTCTTCATCCTATTTCCAAAACAATTTGTTTTTTTGTCTTAATATTAGTTTTTCTTTCTCTAAAGAGAAATCAAAATTCAGCGGAATTAGGTTTTCAGATTTTTATAATTCTGCCTTTGATTAATCTCTGATATTGTTACCTTTATTCATATGATTGTTTAATATCCATTCATAGTGAAAAATCATGAATTCATCCTTTGAATATTTTTTATATATGAAATCAGTATGCCCTACCTTTGCCCTACTGCCCTATTGTTGCCTATCTTGATCAATTGATTAACCTATTGGATTCTGATCTTGTTTCTTTTGATTATACATATTATAAACGCTTAATCCTTCCTTGTTAACATAAGATCGCAACTTCTATAACTTGTTAACAGGAAATCGCAACTTGCCCTATTACCCTATTGCCTTATTCTTAGTGCTGAAAATTGTATGATAATTATAGATGGTAATTCAGGTTGTTTCTTGTTAAGTTCTAGGCTATCATATTACACATCCAAGGGGGAGGTACCTGCAACATCTGATCACTGGTTTCTGATAGGTTTGGTGAGTGGAATTGGTAAGGAAATAAGGTATTTAATTGGATATTGGATATGTATACTTAGTTTGGTTTTGGATTTGCCTTGTGATGCTATAGGTAGTGCAGAATTATTGGATAAAGGTAAGGGAATAACTTCTTGTTCAGAGACAAGAGAGGTAGGATCTAAGTCTCATCATTTTCTCTAGAGATCCTTGTTGTTTGCTTGTTAATTTTGGTGCCTTTACATGTATTGTTATATGCGCATATGTTGTAGTAGGAATGCTTGAATTGTGACCAAGATGGGATCCTCTAGGCTATACCGAATCCCTTAAGATAAAATATGAATGCCTAGTTTGCATGTGTTGTGTGTATTGAACATGTTGATTGTATTCTGACATGATTAAGGATACCCTATGGTGGTATTATGTTTTGTACTTGCTTGTGTGTCAGGATCCTTTTCCGGTGGCCATTCGGGTTAAGCGCTGATGCTCCTCGTGAGAGAAGAGGTTCTTACTGGTATGGGAGTCGTATGGGTGGCAATCCCCAGCATGAGCTCGCTGGATGTCTGGTCCTTGTGTGGCCAGAAGCCCTATCCTTGTGTGGCAGGAAGCTCTTGTCTTTGTGTGGCTTGGGATGACTGGTCCTACTGTGGCCAGAAGCCTTGTCCTTGTGTGGCAGGAAGCCCTTGCCCTTGTGTGGCTTGGGATGACTTGTCCTTGTGTGGCAAGATGAGTAGGCTTACTGAATAGCTTGTGTGTTAACCATTTACCTTTTGTGCAGTAAGCCTTGGACAACACAGGTGGAATGAGATGACCTTTCTTTTTTATTGTCGAGAGCAATCTGATGAGTTCTACCTGCCTGTGTATTTCTGAGTTTTCGGAAGTATTTGTAGTCCCCCCTCAGCCTTAGATTCGACCCTACCCTTTTTAACTAAATTCTTGAATTGTGTGATCCCTTTTAGTTGCTAAGAATGATCTGATGTTGATTAAGAGATTTGTGTTTATGGTTTTTATAGATCTTATGATACTGTGACCCTACTGAGATTCTTGAAATCTCATTCTATTATTTCCACCATTTTTCAGGCTTAGGTACATTCATTGTTCGTGGTACCAATGTGTGAGATCAAGGCAACATGGCGGGGCGATATTGCATCACCTTTGCATTCCTATTTCCTTGGTTGCTTGCGCATACAATATGATCATAGATTGGACTACTTTTCTGGTTTTTCAAGATCCCTCTTTTGCTTGTTATATTTTGGAATAGGTTGGAGGATTTCTTGCTGTTTATTTGGATCCCTATGGGACTTGTGTGTTTTGATTTCAATAATTAAATTTAAAGACTTCTGCTGATGTTTTATTCACTCCGTATGATACCAGAATGATTGTCCAATATCATGCTCTATTTTTTATTAAACATATAAAACGATCAAGCTAAAAGTTAAAAAAATTTAATGGGTAAGCCTAGTGGGATTCAAATAGGTTCTAGGTGTCTTTAGGCTTTTTTGGATTTCACAGAGGTAATGACCTTAATCGGAGCAAATTTTAATAGGTAGGAATTGAGGTTATTACACCAGGCCAGACTTTTCACTCTTGTAGATACAGAGACAGTTGCTAGTCCTGCAGTCATGACTGGTGCAATTTCTATCTTTTCTCTTTATGCTCGTGTATTGATAGACCCGGATGCTAGTAGATCTTTCATTGGGCCTCGAGTATCTCATTTTGCTAATGTTCCTATATCCTTGTTAGATCCTATGAATGAGGTGTCTACTCCATTTGGAGATAACTAGTTATGTATGCATATACTGTTGGGTTGTGATGTGTTGATTTCAGGAGTTGTGTTTAAGGCTAATTTGATACCTCTTGATTTGCTTGATTTTGATGTAATCTTTGGTAAGGATTTGCTGGCGAGATACAAATCTGCTTTATTATGTTTTGAGAAGAAAGTGGTTTTGCAGACTCCTTCTGGAGAAGAGGTTATATTTGATGGTGATAGAAATGTGATAGCTTCCTATTTGATTTCAGCTATTGAGGCTAGCCACTTGTTGCAGAAAGGATATTCGACTTTCTTAATACATATTGTGGATACATATATTGATGAGGCTATATTAGATAATATGCTTGTTTTGAGTGAATTTATGGATGCGTTTCCTGAGGATTTGCCGGGTTTACCTCCAGTTAGAGAGGTGGAGTTTCACATTTATCTGCTTTCAGGTACCACTTCTATTTCCATCCCACCTTACAGGATGGCTCCACCTGAGATGAAAAATTTGAAAACTCAGCTACATGAGTTGGTGGAGAAGGGATTCATCCAACCCAGTACTTCACCCTAGGGACCTGTAGTGTTGTTTATGAAAAAGAAGGATGGTACTCTTCGGTTGTGCATCGATTATAGGCAACTGAATAAGGTAACAGTTAAAAATCATTATCCTTAGCCTAAGATTGATAATGTTTTTGACCAATTACAGAGAGCTGTGATATTTTCCAAGATAAACTTTAGATCTAGATATCACCAAATGAGAGTCAGAGAGGAGGACATACCTAAGACTGTTTTCCGCTCTAGGTATGGACATTATGAGTTTGTTGTGATGCCTTTGGTCTAACTAATGCTCCAGGCTTCTTTATGGATTTGATGAATAGGGTGTTTAGTCCTTACCTGGACAAGTTTTTGATTATGTTTATTGATATTCTTGTATATTCTAAGTCCAGGGATGAACATGTACAACACTTGAGGTCTGTGCTTCAGACTTTGAGAGATAACAAGTTGTATGCTAAGTTCAGTAAGTGTGAGTTTTGGTTGTCTAAGGTTGGTTTTCTTGGCCACATAGTCTTTGAAAAGAGAATTTCCATTGATCCTAAGAAGATAGAGGTTATTACGAAGTAGTAGGCGCCTAAGAGTGTGATTGAGATCCGAAGCTTCTTGGGTTTGGCTTGTTACTAGAGAAGATTTGCAGAGGATTTCTCTTTGATTGCAAGACCTTTGACTCACCTGACGAGGAAAGATGCGAAGTTTATATGGGATGCTAGGTACGAAAAAAGTTTTTAGAAACTCAAAGACTACCTCATATCAGCACCTATCTTGATCCTCCTTATATCAGGTATGAGTTACACTATTTATAGTGACGCTTCAAAGTAAGGATTGAGTTGCGTTCTTATGCAGGGAGATAAGGTTGTTGCCTATGCTTGTCGCCAGTTGAAATCGTATAAAGGTAACTATCCCACCCATGATCTTGAATTAGCTACTATTATATTTTCTCTGAAGATTTGACGTCATTATCTGTATGTGAAAACTTGCAGGATCTTTACAGATTATAAAAGTCTGATAAATTTGAGAGGGAACTAAATTTGAGAAAGAGGAGGTGGTTGGAGTTGATAAAATATTATGATCTCATTATTGACTACCATCCTGGAAAAGAAAATGTTGTTATTGTTGCTCTCAATAGTATGTCTTTAACTTCTCTGTCTTATATCAGAGAGATGTATCTGCTATTGCTTGTTGGTTTGAGATCCATAGGTACTTCATTGGAAATTGATTGGAGAGGATTGTTGGCTAGCTTGTCAGTTAGGCCTATTTTGCTTAATGGTATTGGGGATGCTCAGAGCCATGATCTGGTATTGGTAACAGTGAGGGATGGTTTTTCAGAGGACTTAGACTTCGGTTACAGAGTCCGCGATGATGGTATATTATTGTTCAGGGATTGGATTTGTGTTCCTATAGATGATAGGTTGCGGGAGACAATCTTGTTTGAGACTCACTCTTCGACGTATGCTTTGCACCCAGGAGGTACAAAGATGTATCGGAATCTTAGAGAGGTGTATTGGTGGGCAAGTATAAAGAGGGATGTTGCTTAGTATATTGCACGGTGCTTGACTTGCCAGCAAGCCAAAGCAGAGAGACAACAACCTGGTGGATTATTATAGGCTCTTTCTATTCCCGAGTGGAAGTGGGAGCATGCGATTATGGATTTTGTTTGCGATTTTCCTAGATCTTAGAGAGGGCATGATCCAGTGTGGGTAGTTGTGGATCGACTCACTAAGTTGGCTCATTTCCTACCTATTCGGATGGGTCTTTTGTTAGAGCGCCTTGCAGAGCTATATATTGAAGAGATTATTAGATTGCATAATGTGCCAGTGTCTATTATGTCTGACAGAGATCCCTATTTCACATTGAGATTTTGGGGTCAGTTGCAGGAGACTAGGTATATGGTTGAGATTCAGTATTTCCTTTCATCCTCAGACAGACAGATAGTCTAAGAGGATAATTCAGACACTTGAGGACATGTTGAGAGCTTGTGCATTTGATTTTTAGGGTTGTTGGGATCAATATATGTTGTTGGTTGAGTTTGCGTATAATAATAGTTTTCAGGCAAGCATTGGCATGGCACCTTATGAGGCATTGTATGGGAGAGCTTGTCGCACTCTGTTGTTGTGGATTGAGGTTGGAGAGAGGAGATTGAGTAGAGCAGAGTTGACCGATTTCACCTTGGAGAAGGTGAAACTGATTCGAGACAAGTTAAGATCGGCCCATGATCGCTAAAAGAATTATGCGAATAATAGGCATAAACTTTAGGAGTTTGTAGTTGGAGATAGAGTCTTCTTGAAGATAGGACCCTGGAAATGGGTGATACGCTTCAAGCAAAGGAGTAAGCTGACACCTAAGTATATTGACCCTTATGAGTTGATTAAGAGGATTGGACCTATAACATACCGTTTCAGTTTACCTCCGAAGTTGGAGAGGATGCATGATGTATTCCATGTATTGGTGTTGAGGAGGTATATCCCAAACCCCAGTCATATATTGTAGATAGATATGATAGAGTCTTACGGAGTAAGACTGTACCTATGGTTTGTGTTCATTGGAGGAGTTCTTTGATAGAGAAGGAGACATGGGAGACTAAGGCTGAGATGACAAGTAGATTCCCTCAACTGTTTTCCTAGTAAGTATTCTTTGCTTCGCTACGTATTGCTTATGTTTCTTTTAGGGTTGTGATTTATGATATCTTTGTCGTTGATCTTATTTGTGCTTGAAGGAAAAATTCGGGATAAAATTTCTCTTAAGGGGGCTAGTATGTAAATCCTTGATTTTCTATATCATGTGTAAACATACTCGTGGGGATAATTTAGTAATTTTTTTATTTTATAATTTATGATTCAAATTAAAATTTGGATTTATAGTGGCATAATAACATTTTAGAGTAAGATTTGAAGGATTATTGAGTTTGATTTGATTTTTATGATTTAAAAATATTATTTTTATATTATTTCGAATAATATTTTATTTTTAATTGAATATTAGTTAGTAAAAAAAATATAATTCTTAGATCATTGGAAATATATTATTTTTTCAAATATTTTGTGTAAATTTCATAATTTTTAGACTAATATTCGATTTATTATGAATTTATGAAGTTTATAAATATTTTTCATAATTAATTTAATAATTAATAAATCATAATTTAATATAATTATATACTAACGAAGTCATTTTAGGCAATCACCAAAACGATGCCGTTTTGGTATTCGATATTTAAACAAAAAAAAAAATTTAGTGGAACGACGTCGTTTTGACATTAGAGTTTAATGAAAAACCCTTTCCTTATTTTTCTTCTTCTTCCTCCTTTCTCTTGCATGCTCTTTCTCTCTCCCTGCATATCTCTCTCCTGCGTGAAGGACGAACTTCCTCCTTTGGCCACCATTTGGCTCACCGTTGGTCTCATTTTGCTCATCCGGAGCAACCTATTAGTGTAAGTTTGGTTGAGATTAGAGCTGTGAATCGAGTTGTAGAAGCTAATAAAATGAGCGACTTTCCTTATCGGAAAATTTCATTTTCCGACCAACTTTGGTGAGCTATCCAAAAACGAATAGCACTGTTGAGTTCCTCTCATTGAGAGCTTTCTTTTGACATATAACATGTTAACAATAATTAAGTTTTGTGCAGGTGGGTTTGCTGGTTAGTTGTCGCTATCGACCACTGTTTGCCGCCATCGGACCACCACGTGCTGCCCATTTTCCGAAAAATCCAAAATTTTTCCGTTAAATATTTTCGATATTCTAAACACGATGGTGTCATCTGTTTCTTGATTTGATACATGGTTTATTAATTATAAACTTACAATAAATTTTTATTAAAATATATTTTCTCTTAAAATGATAAATAACAACACTCTAAACAATATTATCAAATTAAACATGTAACATGAGACTCAATTAATTAATTTTTCTTCTTGGGTATGATAGTACCTTAACGTACTTAAACAATCTATTGTGTCAGTTGGATGACAAATATAATTATTGTATGGTCGTCATGTTATATGCAGGCTCGTGTCTTGTATATGCATGATATGGATATTTTGGTGGATCCATTGAGTTTTGCTTGCTATGTTGGATTGTATTTTTGCTATGACTATTTAGAGGTAAGTGAGGACCTAACATTTTACTGTTTGATTTTAAATATGCATGTTCGAGACTTGTGTTTTTTTTTAATAAAAATATGGATAAATCTTGTTTAATATTTTGACTAGTTTATGTTGACAAATCACAACGACTTGGTTGGATATCCTATTTTGTCTTGAGTTGATTTTGCACAAGGATGTAGGTGTTTAATATGCACATGGTTGCATACTTTTTTTTGCACATGGATGCATACTTCTTTTTGCACATGGATGCATACTTTTTTTTGCACAGGGATGCATGAGATGTTTAAGAAATAGTATTTTTCTTTCAAGATTCTTGTTTTAGTATGATATTTGATTTAATTTTTCTAATCCATTCCTTGTGATGTATGAGTAGATAGTGCACTATTGAGTGATACCTGATTAGGACCGCTGGGTCTTGTGTATAACTCTTTGGCACCCCGAGAGAGGGGAGGTAATGTCATTGAGCCGGGTCAACGAAAGTTGACGTGTTGATCAACATTGAGTGGAAGTGTGTTGATCTAGCCATCAGCAACACTAGTGCGAGTTACTGTGAGACCCCGAATTTTGAGTCTTAGAAGTCCAGAAATCAATGTAGGTGAAATGACTGGTTTGCCCCTAAAGAAATGAATGTGTGATGGCCGAAAATGGTATGAAAGGTATTGTAATCATTTTTGGTTTCATTTCCATTTGATTTATTTTTTTATTGGTTTAATCTTACTTTAGGAGATAAAATTTCTAAAATTAAGGAAGGATAATTTCAAAATTTAATTTTGATGATTATTTTTCTTTATCTAGCCTTTAAAATAGGGAAATTAATCCCATAAACATTCTACATATAAAGTAGTCAGTCACACTTGTCCACACACACCAAAAACACATAAAATTCGTCAAACATCAAACCCTACATCATACCCTATTACTGCCGAAATTTCCTTGATCTTCATCCTAGTATAACTCTCTCATCCTAGCATAACTCTCTCATTTTTTGTCAAATTTCTGCAAATAATAGCTTGTTGGAAAGCTCTTTCCATCCTCTATCTAGCTATCTTAGTTTGATCATCAAAAGGTTAGTTCTTCCTTGTCAAAATCATGCTCGTAATTCGTCAGTTTTGGTGCCAAAATTGTGTGTCTTCCTTTAATTGATTTCTTTTGTTGTTCTTTTTGTTCGTATGATTGTTTGACATCCATTCATGTTGTAAAATCATGAATTCATCCTTTGAATCTTCCCTATACATGAAATTGCCATGCCTTACTCTTTTGCCCTATTGTTGCCGACTTTCATCAATTAATTAACTTGTTGGTTTCTGATCTTATTCTTTTTTATTGCATGTGTTAGTAACACCTAATCCTTCCTTGTAAACATGAAATTGTAACCCCTACACCTTGTATATATGAAATCATAACTGTCCTTGCCCTATCTTAAGTGTCGAAATTTGTATGGTTGATTGGGGTGGTAATTGAGGTTGAATCTTTTAAGTTCTTGGCTATCACATCACACATCTGAGGGGGAGGCTCCTGCGGTATCTGATCACTGTTTTCTGATAGGTTTGGTGAGTGGAATTGGTCATGAAATGAGATATTCACTTGATTATTGAGTATGCATACTTAGTGTGGTTTTGTCTTTGCCTTATGATGTTATAGGTAGTTCGGATCCCTTGAATAAAGGCAAAAGGAATAGCTTCTTGTTCATAGAAAAGAGAGGTAGGATCTATGCCTCATCGGTTTCTTTAGAGATCTTTGTTATTTACTTATTGATTTCGGTGCATATACTTGTTGATGATTGTATGCGCATATGTTGGATAGTGTATGCTTGAATTGCGGATTGAGATGTGTTCCTCTAGGCTATACTGAACCCTTGAGATAGGTTATGAGTGCCTAATTTGCATGTGTTGTGTGCATTGAACATGTTGATTGTGTTCTGACATGAGGATACCTTATTGTGGTATTGTGCTTTATACTTGCTTGTGTGTTCTTGTACGTGTTTGTGTGTCAGGATCCTTTTCTAGCGACCATTCGGGGTAAGCGCTGATGCTCCTTGGGAGAGGAGAGATTCTTACTGGTATGGGAGTCGTATGGGTGGCAATCCCCAGCATGTGCATGGTGGATGCCCTTATCCTTGTGTGGTTTAGATGCCCTTGTCCTTGTGTGGTTTGGATGCTCTTGTCCTTGTGTGGCTTGAATGCCTTGTTTTTGTGTGGCAAGATGAATACGTGTGCTGATTAGCTTGTGTGCTAACCTTTTACCCTTTGTGTAGTGAAGCCTTAGACAACACAGGTAGAAGGGGATGACCTTTCCTGTTGATGAGATTGATTGATGATTTACCTACCTATGTACTTCTAATTCTTCTGAAATGTTTGTAGTCCACCCTCAACCTTAGCTCTCAGCCCTATCCTTTTTTGGTTGATTGATGAATGTGTGATTCCCTTTAGTTATTTAGGCTGATCTGATGTTGTTTGGAAGATGTTTATTTAATATTTTTGTAGATCTTATGGTGTTGTGACCCTACTGAGATTCTTGTAATCTCATCCTGTTGTTTTCACCATTTTCAGGCTTAGGTACATTCGCTGTTCGTGGTACCAGTGTGTGAGAATCAAGGCTACATGGTGGGGTGATATCGCATTATATTTTGCATACTTGTTCCTTGGTTACTTGCGTATATAACATGAACTTTGATTGGACTATTTTCTAGTTTATTTCAAGCCCTCCTTTGCTTTTTGTTTCCAAATTATATCGGAGATTTACTTGCTGGATATTTAGATCCCTATGAGACTTATGTGTTATGATTTCATTGATTAAATTTAAAGACTTCCGCTGATGTTTTTATTCACTCCATATGATACCAGAATACTTGTTCAATATCATGCTCCAACCTTTAAAAGCATAAGAATAAAACTTGTTAAAATCAGAACTAGATGGATATGCCTTGTGGGATTCAGATAGGTCCTGGTTGTGAGCTTGTTTGGGCTTCACGGCGGTAAGAGTCTCATTTAGGAGCAATTCAGGAATATGGGAATGTGGGTCCTTACAGGTTTGGTAACGGAGCATGGTTTAGGAATATGATTTGTTATATACTAACTTGTTTGTTGGTTTGTGTTTGTAGGGAGGTACATGCGCACACACCCACACACTTAGGGGCTAATACCAAAAATAATTTGATGTTAAAAACCTGGTTTGAATTATTTGAATGATGTGTTTGATTGTTTGGTTTGCTGTGTGTTTAAGTGTGTTTTTATGCATTGTATGATTTGATGTGTTTTGTTGTTTGCTATGTTTTCTTTGCCATTACCGAATGTGTGATCCCTGGTTGTATGTTGCCGAGTATTGCTGAGTGTACTTATATATGGTTCTAAATGTGTCCATATGCATGTGTTTGCTGTCTATTGATGTGTGCTGTCGGGTGTGATTTACATGAATATGTGTATTGCCGAATGCATGGCATGTGGTTTTGCATGATTACCAATTATGGTTTGTATGAAAGTATGCTTGTCAAATGCTTGAATGATTTGTTTTGAGATATTGTGATTGGTTGGTTATATGGTTGGTTTTTGTTGCTAGTGAAGGATGATATAGGTTTTGTTTTGAATGTACTGTGAGATATATAAAACTGTTACAGGTGGAATTTTATTATACAAGAATCATGTGATTACTGGTTTAGTCTTGATCATGAACCTATCTTGCAATTTTTTTTTAAATCTTGTTTGTGATTCTGAACTTACCCTATGTTTTGTTTTCGTTGCATATTTAATGGTTCTATTGTGAGATCCCGTCTATTGTAGTGCCGGTCAGTGGCAACGTCAATGGTAGCGTTAGTGCCAGTGGCAGCGGGCCGATGCTACGTTGTTGGTTTGTGAACACAGCCGTAGAAAACCTTTAAGTAACCCATAGTGAATCTGAGAGTGTTTAAGTATGATTGTGAGTGAGATAGGTTAGACGATCGAGGTTGAGTCAGTGGAAAACAAACCAGCTTGATTTCGGTCCGTTTTAAGCGACCGCGGGCCATTTGGGCCAAAATGTTGTGTCTTGGGCTGTTTGTTAGTTGTGTCTTGGGCTGTTTGCTAGTTGTGTCTTGGGCTGTTCTAGCTTTACATACTGAAAGAAGTTGTTGGGCCATTTGGTTGACATTTCACTAGCCCATTGGGCTCATTTGTGATGAAACGGGTCATCGATTGCCCAGTCCAGCCTTGTTGAACTTTTCGGCCCAAAACTCATCAGCCCAAGCCCACACTTCATCCTTTAAACACTTCTCTTCCAGAAGTGACCAGCACATTCCAGACCTAACTCGTTTTTCTCCTTCCTTCACCCTTCCAACCTACCAAAATCCAAACTTTGCCCAATTTGATCCCAAAAACTTGTGAGGGATTGTCCCAAAACACTTTCCCATCAATTTTCTACACTTTTCCACTATTAGTTTGATGTCTAAGGCTGGATTTTGAGGTGTTCTTCATTCTGGCCAAAATTGTAGAGTTGTTGGTAAGTGATTAATCTTTGGTTTTCTTTTGGATTGGTTGGTTTATTCAGGTTGCTAGTGATGTGATTGAGTGTTTTTGATGGATGGAAATGCCTGAAAACAACCTATGATTCTTGTATAAATTTCGGATGAACAGTACCAAGGGGTTGTTTAGACATGTTTTTGATCATGTTGGTGTGTTTGTTCCATGTTAATGAAGTGGTTGTAGGCAGTATTGATGGGAAGGGTGTTGTGCGCAGCCTACGAGAGTCCATAGAATTGCTTTCCTTTATTTTCCCTTTGATTCCTTGATTAGATATGCTTAGTATGGTTGTATGGTTTGTACTTGTTTAGGTGGTACCAGATCGATCAGTAGAGGCAAGGATATTATTGGAGAACCATCGACGCAACGAGAGGTGGGAGTTTATGTTTCATTTGCATACACGTCATGTTTTGTTTTCAGAATTAAAATATGATCACATGTTTTGGTTTGAATGGATGCATGACTTGAATTGTGTTAAATATGTGTTGTTTGAATCATCAATTACTTGCCATGTTTCAATGCATCAGCCGGATGTTCAAAAGCTGAAGTATGCTGACTTGTTTGGTGTATACGATTTTTCATACGTGTTTTGTGACATATCATACGATGTGATTTTTCATTTCCATATACATGTTTCTCATTGTGGCCGAATGCTTTGAATATTATTTTGAGATGTTTGACACCTGATTTACAAGATGAAAATGTTTAAAGGCATGCATGGAATATTTGATGAGTTTTTCAATTTAATAACCCATACGTGTGTACCGATTGGAATTGACGGTGAATACTTGATCAAGTTAGGTAAGTATATTGAGTCCTTATAGAGAGGATAGTTGCTTACCTTGAGAGATATGATGGGATATATGTATGTATATTGAGTGCTGTGTGCACTATGAAGGGAAATGCCTTATAAATGCTTCATATATATCTTATGACGTTATATACGTGTGCACAAAATTGAATGTGATAGTTTGTGTTCTCCATTCAATTTTGGACAATGCTGATGGTGGGATTTTGTTTATATATATGCTACAACTGAAAACCATCAGTAGGCTTTTAGGTAACCCTTTAGCGGGGGTTACGTGAAAGTGGTTTGTGTCCAGCCCGTTATGTTTTTGGCATAGTAGCCACGTATCAAAACTGTTTTTACTTCCTTATGCATTTTGGTGTGTGCACTTATGATGGCTACATTGAAGAGTATGGATTGTACTGGTTTGAATAAATGTTTGATACTATGCTTTGGTTTTGTCTCCATTCCACCGTTTATGCTTATGACGTGGTAACTTCCACTGAGGTCCTTGATCTCACCCCTTATCTACTGTTTGTTTCAGGACTAAGTTGTGAGAGATAACTGTTCCAATTCGAGGTTCCTATCCCGGTATTGGTCGTAGGGCTGGACAAATGCACATGCACGTTTTTGGACTCAGCATCCTTCACATCTTCTTGTATCATTAACTATTAGTGCATTTTGCTAGTGCATATGTATACATTTCATGCTTGCATACTCTGATGTTTTTGGTATATAAGAAGTGGTGTTGTTTTGAGTTTCTGGGGACCTGCGAGTGTAGACTCGAGGTGTTACATGTTTGAGGCCGTATGACCCGTTGTACGTGATTTGATATTTTCGTTGTATGTGTTTGTGCCTCCGTTGTTTGTAAGTTATGCTGAGTATCAATTGATGCGTGCCATGTTTTGAAAGAAATAAGTCAAATATTGTGCATTTATTACGATTAGCAAAACAAAGTTGTACGGTTAAGTCTTGTGTAGTTCCGCTTGGTCCACCAGTTGGGACAATCGGGGCTGCACGGCGGTGAAGCTCCCGGTTACCGGGAACGGTTCCTCACAAGGTTGGTAACGGAGCATGGTTATTTGTGTGAGCATGGTTATTTTGTGTGCATTGAGTGCAAACTGATATTTTGAAAAGTGCATCACACTCACAGCACCTGCATTGTCCAGCATAGAGTGTGTCTAGTTGTCTTGTTTTTGTTTCTCTTAGACTTATACCTATGGCTGCGTGTTCCATGGTTTTAGATGGCACCTAAAAAGACGGTGGGGAGACCACGCCGAGTACAGGCAGAAGATGTTGAGGAAAGGTCTGATGCCCGTGGACCAACAGAAGAGGCACAAACAGAACAGACAGCACAGGTAGGACAGACAGCACCTATGGCCCAAGACCCGGTTTTGATTGAGATGTTGACGGCGTTACAGACAACTCTGGGTCAGATGCAGCAAACAATGCAACAGATACAAACTGCAGCTACTCAGCAACCACAAGTGCAAGTACCGGTACAGCCTGAACCGGAAGTGCAGCCAGAGGTAAGGCAAGTTGATGCCCAAGGCAGTAGAGTACCAATACAAGTGTCCAAGCTATTGAAGGAGGCTAGGCACTTGGGCTGCCAAAGTTTCTATGGCTCGAGTGATGCATTAGTGGCGAAGCTGTGGAAAGACAAGATTGTATTGACAGCTCAGGATCTGAGGATTTCAATTGAGGACCGCGTCATATTGACTACCCGCTTACTGGAATGTGATGCAGCTACCTGGTGGGGTACTATCAGAAACCGTTATAGCGGCCAGCCCACGTGTGAAGAGTTTGAAAGGGAGTTTGATTTGCGGTATTTTCCGCCTCATTTTCAGAACAATAAGCGGACTAAATTTTATATGCTTCGACAAAGGGACAAGACCGTGGCGGAGTATGAAACAGAGTTCCGGGCACTTGTTCATTTTGTACCGGAAATTGAACAGGACATGTTTGTCTTGACAAGTCGATTTGAGCATGGGCTGAATCAGAATATCCGAACTATCATGGGGCCAAACACTAGCACAGACTTTGAGAAGTTAGTTATGGAGGCCGTGAAATCCGAGGAGATAGCACGGGGACAAAGTGGACAAGTCAGTAGATCGCGGGACTTTGGTAAGGGAAAGAACCCCATGAGGTTTGGCAGCCGGTTTGATCGAAGACCAGAAAATAAGAGATACACCCCATATGCTACAGCCCCGAGTAGATCACAAGGAACATCTTGCTTTGTGACTTTAACGCAACCTGCCCACTCGATGTCAAGTTTTAGCAGACCCTTTGGGTATCCGCGATCGCATCCCAACCGCTGTTACACATGTGGTCAGTCCGGGCACTTCGCGAGAGATTGTCCTCGGGATGGCACCGCGAGATCGATGACACATCAGTCGAAAGCCTCAACAATGTCAACGGGTCAGAGGGCTAGTATGAGTCAGATAGGCTCACAAGGATCAACGAGACCACCGAGTAAAGTACAGGTGGGACGACCATCTAGTAGCCAGGCTACGAATCAATCTTCACAGCAGCAATCACAACGACCTCAGACACGCCTGTTTACTTTGGCGGATGCAGAGGCGAGCGCCAATCCAGATGTTGTGACAGGTACACTCATTGTCTTTTCCATACCTGCTAAAGTATTAATGGACCCCGGAGCGAATAGATCCTTTATTGGTCCTAGAGTAGCTGAGAGCGCGGATAGGGAGGTGTCACCCCTAGAGCCACCCATAGAAGCTTTAACTCCGTTGGGTGAATGGTTGATCTGCGAGAGTGTATATTTGGGCTGTTTGTTACGAATGGGTTCCGCAGATATTGAAGTTGATCTGATTCCTTTGAATATAAACGAGATAGATGTTCTTTTAGGAATGGACAGTTTGGCTAATTACCGAGCAAGGATGGACTGCTTTACAAAGAAGGTGCAGTTCCGTTTGGCAAATGGGTTAGAATTCTGTTTCGAAGGTGATCGGCAAGTCGTTCCTTCATGTGTCATTTCATGGCTGGATGCCAAGCGTATGATCCGCAAGGGTTATTCAACTTTCTTAGCACATGTCAGAGATTTGACGATCGAGCTGCCGGAGCTGAGAAATATACCAGTAGTACAAGACTTTCCCGATGTGTTTCCGGAAGACTTGTCAGGGTTACCACTGGAGAGGGAGATTGAATTTGAGATTGAGTTGTTGCCAGGGACAGCTCCTATTTCCATTCCACCATATCGGATGGCACCAGCTGAGCTGAAAGAGTTGAAGACTCAACTGAAGGACTTAGTGGATCATGGATTTATCAGACCGAGTGTTTCACCTTGGGGAGTACCAGTTTTATTTGTCAAGAAAAAAGATGGCACGTTAAGACTGTTTATTGATTACAGGCAGCTGAATCAGGTTACAGTGAAGAACCGGTACCCATTGCCACGCATTGACGACTTGTTTGATCAACTGCAAGGAGCAATGGTATTTTCCAAAATTGATTTGAGATCGGGTTATCATCAACTGAGGGTTCGTGAGTCTAATGTGCCAAAGAAAGCTTTCCGGTCACATTATGGGCATTACGAATTTCTGGTGATGCCGTTTGGAGTGACTAATGCGCCAGCCATGTTTATGGATTTGATGAATCGAGTCTTTCGTGAATACGTAGATCAGTTTGTCAATGTATTTATTGATGACATCTTGATCTATTCAAAGTCGGAGGAGGAGCACTTGGTACATTTGCGGGCTGTGTTGGACAGACTTAGAGCAACACAGTTGTATGCCAAATTCATGAAGTGTGAATTTTGGCTGAAGGAAATAGGTTTCTTGGGACATGTGGTATCAGCAGAAGGTATACTTGTCGACCCCAAGAAGATAGAAACCATTGTGTCATGGGAACTTCCTCGTAGTATCACAGAAATCCGAAGTTTTCTTGGTTTGGCCGGCTACTATCGGAGGTTTGGGGAAAACTTCTCCGTCTTGGAAGGTCCGTTGACGCGTCTAACACGCAAGTGAGTTTCGTTTGTATGTGAGAAGAGTTTTCAGGAAGTGAAGGCCAGGCTTGTATCGGCACCGGTTCTTACCTTGCTGGTTAGCTGCAAGGGGTACATTGTGTATAGCGATGCATCGAAGATGGGATTAGGTTGTGTGCTGATGCAAGATGGTAAGGTAGTGGCCTACGCATCAAGACAGTTGAGACCGCATGAGACCAACTACCCGACTCACGATCTTGAGTTGGCTGCGGTGGTGTTCGCACTCAAGATTTGGCGGCATTACCTGTATGGTGAAATGTGAAGGATGTTCACCGATCATAAGAGTCTCAAATACCTTCTCACCCAGAAGGATTTGAACTTGAGATAACCGAGGTGGTTGGAATTGATCAAAGATCATGACTTGGTGATTGACTACCATCCGGGCAAGGCGAATGTCGTTGCTGATGCGTTGAGTAGGAAGACATCATCTTCCTTAGCCTATGTTCGCACCGAGTACATGCCTATGTTGATGTGTCTGAGAACATCTAGAGTACGACTTGATAGTGATGACTCTGGAGCATTAATAGCACAGTTGATTGTGAGGCCGACTTTACTAGACGAGATTCGGACCAAGCAACGTGAAGATCCAGTGTTGAGTCAAATAAAGCAACAGTTGGAGGAAGTAGACAGTGGTACTAGTATAGTAAGTGAGTATCGTGTGAGAGAGGATGGTATCCTGACATTTCGAGGACGAGTGTGTATCCCTCATGACGAAGAGCTGAGACAATTGATTTTGATGGAGGCACATAGTTCGACGTTTTCCATTCATCCGGGCAGCACCAAGATGTACAGGGACTTGAGAGAACAATATTGGTGGGCCGGAATGAAGAGGCATATTGCTGAGTTTGTGGCAAAGTGCCTAGTGTGTCAGCAAGTCAAGGCGGAACATCAGAGACCTGCGGGATTACTACAGTCGTTACCCATTCCAGAGTGGAAATGGGAGCATGTGACAATGGATTTCGTAATAGGGTTGCCGAGATCACAGCGAGGTTATGATGCGATATGGGTGATAGTGGACAGACTGACCAAGTCTGCACACTTCCTCCCCATTAAGGTGACAGATACGCCGGAGAAGTTGGCAGTAAAGTATCTTGACGAGATTGTCAGACTTCATGGCGTGCCAGTGTCGATTGTGTCGGATAGGGATCCGAGATTCACGTCCAGATTTTGGGGGAAACTTCATAGTGCTTTAGACACTCGACTAACTTTCAGCACCGCATTCCACCCACAGATAGATGGATAGTCAGAGAAAATGATTCAGACCTTGGAAGACATGCTGCGAGCATGTGTGTTGGATAGGCAGAAAGCATGGGATCGATTCCTATCGTTAGCTGAGTTCGCCTATAACAACAATTTTCAAGTGTCTATTGGCATGGCACCGTATGAAACATTGTATGGCCGATGGTGTCGGACACCTTTTTGTTGGAACAAGGTCGGAGAACGGAAACTGGATAGTCCCAAATTAGTTGATCAAGCGACAGAGTTGTTGTTAGTGATTCGAAAAAGGCTGAAAACAGCGCAAGATAGACAGAAAAATTACGCTGATAATCGCCTGCGAAACTTAGAATTTGCTGTGGGAGACAAATTCTTTTTGAAAGTGGCATCGTGGAAAGGAGTTCTTCGGTTTCAACAGCGAGAAAAGTTGGCACCAAGGTTCATTGGACCTTACAGCATTACAGCCAGAGTTGGACCAGTGGCATACCGGTTGGATTTTCCACCGGAGTTGGAGAAGATCCACAATGTCTTCCATGTATCTATGTTGTGGAAGTACATGCCAGATCCGTCCCATGTGTTGAAGTCACCACCAATCGAAATTTCCAACGACTTGTCGTACAAGACGCAGCCTGTTGCAATTGTGGACAGAGCGGTAAAACAATTACGGAATCACATAGTGCCAATGGTATCCGTGTTGTGGCTAGCGATGTCATGGAGGAACGAACATGGGAAACCGAGCAGATGATGAGGCGACAGTATCCACAGTTATTCGACGACCTTGGTAAGTAAATTTTGGGGACGAAATTTCTATAAGGAGGGGAGGATGTGAGATCCCGTCTATTGTAGTGCCGGTCAGTGGCAGCGTCAATGGTAGCGTTAGTGCCAGTGTCAGCGCGCCGATGCTACGTTGTTGGTTTGTGAACACGGCCGTAGGAAACCTTTAAGTAACCCATAGTGAATCTGAGAGTGTTTAAGTATGATTGTGAGTGAGATAGGTTAGACGATCGAGGTTGAGTCAGTGGAAAACAAACCAGCTTGATTTCGGTCCGTTTTAAGCGACCGCGGGCCATTTGGGCCAAAATGTTGTGTCTTGGGCTGTTTGTTAGTTGTGTCTTGGGCTGTTTGCTAGTTGTGTCTTGGTCTGTTCTAGCTTTACATACTGAAAGAAGTTGTTGGGCCATTTGGTTGACATTTCACGAGTCCATTGGGCTCATTTGTGATGAAACGGGCCATCAATTGCCTAGTCCAGCCTTGTTGAACTTTTGGGCCCAAAACCCATCAGCCCAAACCCACACTTCATCCTTTAAACACTTCTCTTTCAGAAGTTACCAGCACATTCTAGACCTAACTCGTTTTTCTCCTTCCTTCACCCTTCCAACCTACCAAAATCCAAACTTTGCCCAATTTGACTCCAAAAACTTGTGGGGGATTGTCCCAAAACACTTTCCCATCAATTTTCTACACTTTTCCACTGTTAGTTTGATGTCTAAGGCTGGATTTTGAGGTGTTCTTCATTCTGGCCGGAAATTGTAGAGTTGTTGGTAAGTGATTAATCTTTGGTTTTCTTTTGGATTGGTTGGTTTATTCAGGTTGCTAGTGATGTGATTGAGTGTTTTTGATGGATGGAAATACCTGAAAACAACCTATGATTCTTGTATAAATTTCGGATGAACAGTACCAGGGGGTTGTTTAGACATGTTATTGATCATGTTGGTGTGTTTGTTCCATGTTAATGAAGTGGTTGTAGGCAGTATTGATGGGAAGGGTGTTGTGCGCAGCCTACGAGAGTCCATAGAATTGCTTTCCTTTATTTTCCCTTTGATTCCTTGATTAGATATGCTTAGTATGGTTGTATGGTTTGTACTTGTTTAGGTGGTACCAGATCGATCAGTAGAGGCAAGGATATTATTGGAGAACCATCGACGCAACGAGAGGTGGGAGTTTATGTTTCATTTGCATACACGTCATGTTTTGTTTTCAGAATTAAAATATGATCACATATTTTGGTTTGAATGGATGCATGACTTGAATTGTGTTAAATATGTGTTGTTTGAATCATCAATTACTTGCCATGTTTCAATGCATCAGCCGGATGTTCAAAAGCTGAAGTATGCTGACTTGTTTAGTGTATACGACTTTTCATACGTGTTTTGTGACCTACCATACGATGTGATTTTTCATTTCCATATACATGTTTCTCATTGTGGCCGAATGCTTTGAATATTATTTTGAGATGTTTGACACCTGATTTACAAGATGGAAATGTTTAAAGGCATGCATGGAATATTTGATGAGTTTTTCAATTTAATAACCCATACGTGTGTACCGATTGGAATTGACGGTGAATACTTGATCAAGTTAGGTAAGTATATGAAGTCCTTATAGAGAGGACAGTTGCTTACCTGGAGAGGTATGGTGGGATATATGTATGTATATTGAGTGCTGTGTGCACTATGAAAGGAAATGCCTTATAAATGCTTCATATATATCTTTGAATGTGATAGTTTATGTTCTCCATTCAATTTTGGACAATGCTGATGGTGGGGTTTTGTTTATATATATGCTACAACTGAAAACCATCAGTAGGCTTTTAGGTAACCCTTTAGCGGGGTTACGTGAAAGTGGTTTGTGTCCACCCCGTTATGTTTTTGGCATAGTAGCCACGTATCAAAGCTGTTTTTACTTCCTTATGCATTTTGGTGTGTGCACTTATGATGGCTACATTGAAGAGTATGGATTGTACTGGTTTGAATAAATGTTTGATACTAGGCTTTGGTTTTGTCTCCATTCCACCGTTTATGCTTATGACGTGGTAACTTCCACTGAGGTCCTTGATCTCACCCCCTCTTTATTGTTTGTTTCAGGACTAAGTTGTGAGAGATAACTGTTCCAATTCGAGGTTCCTATCCCGGTATTGGTCGTAGGGCTGGACAAATGCACATGCACGTTTTTGGACTCAACATCCTTCACATCTTCTTGTATCTTTAACTATTAGTGCATTTTGCTAGTGCATATGTATACATTTCATGCTTGCATACTCTGATGTTTTTGGTATATAAGAAGTGGTGTTGTTTTGAGTTTCTGGGGACCTGCGAGTGTAGACTCGAGGTGTTACATGTTTGAGGCTGTATGACCCGTTGTACTTGATCTGATATTTTCGTTGTATGTGTTTGTTACTCCGTTGTTTGTAAGTTATGCTGAGTATCAATTGATGCGTGCCATGTTTTGAAAGAAATAAGTCAAATATTGTGTATTTATTACGATTAGCAAAAAAAAGTTGTACGGTTAAGCCTTGTGTAGTTCCGCTTGGTCCACCAGTTGGGACAATCGGGGCTGCACGGCTGTGAGGCTCTCGGTTACCGGGAATGGGTCCTCACATTTATTTTCAAAGCCTTACGAGATTTTGAGGATAGTACAATAATTGTTATTCTTAGAGTTTTGTGGCAGAGATGTTTACCCTTGGAGTAGGGTACGAGGCATGACAAAGATTACCACAAAACATGTCGGATAACAAGGACAAAGCCTTCAGGAGTACTTTCAGAGCTTGCTCGGCTCTGAATGAGAAATGTCATATGTTGACCCGTGAAGAATTGAAAACAGGTAAGAAACGGTGGGAGAAGATTCCCGATCAAAGCACAAGACCCAAAGGCGATACAACATCATTTTGTTTCCTTGCAAAACGATGTCATTTTATTTTCTTGCAAAACATTATCATTTCGCTTCCTTGCAAAACGACATCGTTTTGCTTCCTTGCAAAACGATGCAACTCGGGAGGAATCCCTCCCGAGCATCAAAATAATAAGGTTGCTTATCGTTTTGACCAGTCCAGTCAAAACTACAGGCTTGCTTGTCATTTTGAATAATAAATTATTATATTAATAAATAATAATAATAATAATATTTTTATTATTTTTTAAATACAAAAAATTATAAAAAAATTATAAAAATTACTACATTTTAAAAAAATATCCAAAAAAATTGTACAATTTTTTAATGAATAGTCCATTAAAATTCAAAAATTAAATTTCTTATTAACATTTAAATTATAAACAATCAAATACTTTAATTAAATATCTCAAAAAATAACCATAATTCTAAATATGTTTTAAAAAATTCTTGAAAAATCTTCTGAAGTTATTAAACCCCCAACAGATCTTTTCTAAGGTCCTAAGTCACAAAAAATTTAATACAATCCTGATTCATTAATTTCAATAATTTTTTTAAATACTTAAATTATTTTTTAATTTGATAAATAATCCTGATTTGTTGACTAAGATCCATTAACAGTGACAATGAGAAAAATGAGAAAAATTATGAATGACGATTACATCTAATAGAATAGATATTAATAAAGAGTTGTTATAAATATTAGATTTGATGGATATCTATTGAATATATAAAAAGATCTAATTCGTCATAGAATAAATCTCATTATAGATAAATATGATATTCAAGAGTTATGTTTTATGAAAATATATGTATAGTTGGGAATAATTATTTATACAATGGATACTATTTCCAACAAATATAATGAATATTCAAGTGCTATATTTTTATGAAGAAATATTTACTATTATTTTTTTCATATTTGTAAATATTGACGTTTAATAAATCTATAAGATATCTTAATAAAATTCCTCGTATTCTTAAATTTTCTCTATTAGTGTGTTTGGTTTTTACTGTTAGTATGGTTGTGTATGTAGTTGATATCTAACAAATCACTATCGAATACAGGGTAGAATTGTGAAATTGTCAGAATCAAAATAAAATATATTTTTAATTATAAATATTTTATTATAGAAATGGGTGGAATTGATTTTTGGAAACCACACCGGATGTCATAACCTCGTATTACTGTTTAGCTGGTGCAAAATTTTTACTAAGTCCCGCCTCGTTTTTAGGGAAAATTTTAAAATGAAACCAGCCTTCTATTATGTACGTACTATGTACACGTACATCATTTCGTTATTTTAAAATTTTATCTCATCCTCTTCTTTCTTATTTATTTACAATAAGTTGGCTGTATTATAATTTATCTACTGAAATAATTCAAACTTAAGTCAGTCGTTCATTTCCACAAAATAAATCTCCTAATTTTCCAAGTCTTACATTTTTGGGAAAGAGATAATAATTTCCTCAAATGATTAGTGTTAGCCATACATGGTTTACGTGCGTTGGAACAGAAGAATCTGCGAGAAGGAATTTCTGACCATATAGGGATAACCATAAGCTCAGTTTAAACTCTCTTAATCACCAATCACAGATCGAAACCAGCATTTATAGATATCTATATAGCATGGGGTGTTAATATTGGAACTGCTGGCAAGAAATGTAACATCCCTACATCTATTTAGGGCATCAGTTTGGCCTCTAAGTTGGCTATGGTGTGATACAACATTATGCCATTCCAGTCATATACAAAATGCTGCACCTGAGGTATTGAAGTCAAGGGCACGAAGATAGACTCTCTCTATACAGAACCTTGCCGTCCACCCGTGATCCGGTTCCTTCCCCTAACTCTTCGTGCATTAGCAATGTTAGTTATCAAGGAACTATAGGTATTTGCAAGAGCAGAAAGTCCCATTACCTTCAACCCAAGGTTTTTAACCACATAGGATAACTTATCCTCATCCCTGCAGGCAAGTATCCTAAGATCTTGCGCCTGTTGCTTGGATAACACTGCATACACCTGCAAAGGTAGCTTTGGGAGAGTTTGGAGGCCATTCCCGAGTTCCTTCTGCAAAACATCACCAGAGTTGCTAAAAGCTATTCTCAGGATCCCCGTTGCGCTACAGTCCACTATTAAAGGATTAGATATAAACGCGAAATTGCCAAATGCTAGATCAGGCCTCTGAAATAGATCTGACAACGTGTCATGAATGCCAACATTCCTCTGCACAGGCTTCCTTGTATTATTTCTCCAACTTTTATTGGCTCTTAAGATGCGAGAAACTTCTCTCAAGCCACTCAAGAAGGCACCATGCATGGTGGCAGGATATTGCCTAGTTGTGGCTTCACCAGCAAAAAACAACCTGCTTCCAACACTTTCTGCAAGTATGTCATAGTCACTTCCTGATGAGTGTACACTGACATGGGAATATGAACCGTAACTAAACCGGTCACTGCCCCATCTTGTGCATATTGTCTGTATGGGATCTGGAACATCTATGCCTTTTGGATTGTATATGCCTGTCAAAAAACCAAAACTCAAAAAGGCGACTCCGTGAAAGATAAAAACTGACAAAGAAAAGAGAGATAAATGATGATAGGCACTGTGATAGTCACTAGTCCTGACCTCTGAGGACATGGAGGACACGATGAAGTATAATTGATGGATCTGTGGATTCAAACATCCGAGCAGCTTCTCCAGCGACCAGGGCAATAAGCACAGGACCTCCAGAAACAGCATGGTTACCATAAAACAAAAAGAACTCGCCGCGCCTATTTCTATGCTCATTGAGACATCCAAAAGTGTCTAGATCCTCACCCCAAAAAACATGAGGGAACACCATGGCAACCTTATTGAGCAGCCCAAACCCTAATCTCTCAATAGCTGCCAGTTTTCTTGCAGGTAATTCTGGTTCAAATTTAATGGTTCTTTTTTTCAGTACTCCAAGAGGCACGGTGCATAAGACCATGTCTGCTTCAAAAACCTGTCCGCCAGCAGTTATAGATACCCCATCATGTCCATAACTAATGGTATCCACAGTCTTGCCGTAGAAGATAGTAACTCCTTCACATAATGCTTTAATCAATCTAGAATTCCCCCCAGCAAGAAAGCAGTGATCCCCGCCCATTTCATATGGATCATCCTGATCCCAATGAGCAGCCGACAGATTTGAGAGGCATCCTGCATTTGCATATTCCAAGTTGGCAAGATGCCAATCTAACATTTGCCTTTCCTCAGAGGTTCTGGCCACAGCGTACAGCTGCCTGAGTCTCTCCAAAACTGAGCCCAGAGAAATATTGCTGGCGAATCCACCAATTGTTTTCCTCAGTTCCATGACTTTGTCCAGCAGCTTATTAAAGATGAATTCAATCTTTGAATCAACTTCCTCATTAACAGGTGCACCATCTGGTTTGTATAAAGGGCAGTTATCTCGGACCTTATGTAGCGGAATGGACAGTTGTCTAGCCAACACTCCAAGGGGGTTAGCATGCATACCAGTAATAACACTACCGCCAAGATCCACGGCAGCAAATTGGTCCTTCTTACCCATCTTTTGAGTGTACACTCTTCCCCCAGGGCGATTCCTACCTTCTAGAACAACCACTTTGAAGCCAAAAGAAATCAGCTGCCTAGCTGCAGATAGCCCAGCAAGTCCAGCACCAACAACAATCACAGACTCTTCATACCCAAGCATTGGCGACATGACTGGGAACAGAACTCCAAAATTTATATAACCGTTATACAAAAGGAAATCATAAGCAGAAGATATAAGATGCTCATACTCATTGCTCACAGTTTCTTTAATCTGCCCTTTCGATAGCCACATCTGCACGTTACTCCGCCACCTTGCAAGAATATGATTCCTGACAACTATATAATCATTCTGCTCTTTGCCGCCCAATCCTCTCACAACCCCAGCTAGAATCTCCTCTTCAAGGAGTGCATCAATCGGGAACCCTAGAGATAGTGCAATCATCGCCTCAGTCTCGGTCTCCTTCTCCAAATCCTCCCTAGTCCGATTTTTTTTCTTGAAGGAACCACCCAAATGCTTCTCTATCACCTCGTCCATCAAATCTTCATTGTAATTACGTACACCTGCCTTCTTCCTGAGCGACCTCTTCCTAGCAGAACTTTCTCCCCCCGAGCTCTCCATAACTTCCGATGCACTAAAGCCCAGATTCCAATTCAACCTCCTTGTAATTGCCTTTAAACCACATCAATGACGCATAGCACTACATTATCCTTTCAGACCAAACTAGAATCATATGAGTAAATGCAGTTGTTGACTCCGTTAAAACACCCCCATTGAAAAACAATGTTCGAACTACCCAGAATCTGCCACATTTCCCTTAAACCCATCTTCCTTTAATTACAGAGTATGGCATACCACACATAACGGCTGTAAGAAATACCCAAAAAGGCAACTCACCTATTACTGGGTTCCCAAGCGGGACACGTTGTACCTTCCTTTCAAAACGAGAGTACAGTTAAGGATTTTGTTAGGGTTTCTGAGCCATGACATTTTTGGGAATTAGAATGGAAACGAATTAATTCGGGGATGAGTTGGGCTAAACTGTAGGCAGTGGGCTTTGCAAGGGCTTACAGATATACATTTTTAAACGGGCCGTAGCCCGTACAAGGTCCGCCACACATTTGAACGGACTGATGTAGTGGGTTTGGGCCAAGCCCATAACAAAATCAATTTGCATAAGGAATGAATGTGCATTCACCGAAGAATGGAAGGCCAGAAAGTTGTGATCAATGGTCAGAGAGATTAGGGAGGGCAGGAAAAGTAAAGTTTGGTATTGAAGATGCAACGGGTGAGCCGGATGAGGAGATGGCTGATTCTCCTCCTTCCTCCTTCCTCCATATATAAAGATCGTCTTATAGCAGGCACTCAAGAAGAAGTCGAGGAAATTACGTTTCCACACGAAGAAATTGTGGTCTCGAAGGATGATCAAGGGTTCATTGATAGTTGTGTCCGATAGAGCTCATCTACTAATCCAGAAATTTTGGAAAAATTATTGAATTTTCTTTATTGGTCTCCAAAATCAAAACTTTGTGGAAACCATCTAAAGAGGCAGAGATAATGGGTATGGAAAATGAATTTTTTTTAGTTGAGTTGGAGACTGCAATGGATACGCAGCATCTTTTACTTGGATGTTCATAAAATGGACTCCTGAAAAATTCAGGGCAAAGACGGCTGGCTACCCTCACAAAGGTGACCCCATGAGTTCGTCCTTCTCAGCTACCGCTACACTACTACCATGAAAAGATTTAGCATAAAATGGGTAACCGAATAGGAAAGTCGATTAAGACTGATCGGAACAGTTGAATCACAAAAAGGTGAATTTGGAAGAATTGCGGTTGAAATTGACCTCTCTCGGCCTCTTCTCCAGAAATTCAGAATTGATAGCTTTTGACAAAAAATAGAATATGAAAATCTATCTTTGATATGTTTTGATTGTGGAATATTCAGCCACAACTTCAGTATTGTGTCCACATAAAAACCAAGTTAATATAATATCAACGAGGAAACTACATCTGAAGAATATTTAGAAGAAGGAAAAAAATATCAGGTCATTAATTTCAGAAATAGATCCTTGTAAGGAAACAAAGAGATGAAGTTCTGATAGGTTTGGCCCATGGATTCATGCTCCAAAGAGAGCTTGCAGAAACACAAGGAAGGATGGCAAACAACAAGCAGATCAAACAAAACAAGGTATCCAAAATTCAATGAGTGTGCAAACCCAAAATTCACTGTATTCAAATTTGGTGATAATCAGCTAGGGCTTGATAACATAGGGATTGACCCTTTATCAACACAAGTTAATAAGCACACTCCATCAAAGGATATGGTCAAGGATAGAGGGAAGAAACGTGAAATGAGGCCAACAGAAAATACAAGAAGCAAAGTCAAACCCAGTTTTGACTCCTACGAAGGATATACACATGCAGCGATAATTTCAGCAAACCGAACAAGATAAGATAATGAGGGAACAAGAGAAGCATTATTGTTATCAGAACCTGGTCTGTTTGAAGCTCCTCCAGATAATTTATCTATAAGCTACGATACTTCTTTGGTAAACAGTAGAAAAAGGATCAGAAAACTCAAAGTTTGGGTGCCCGGATGGTATAATGATTAATCATCTTTCTTGTTTCGTGCTAGTTTAAATATTTCAGTCCTAGCCTGGAACTCTCAAGGGTATACTAGCCCTCTATTTGTAAGAGCATTGAAGGAGTTGTATCACTAACACAAATCGATTATAATGATCATTCTTGAGCCTAGAATCAGTGGAGATAGAGCACTTAGGGTGATAAAAAAAGTTGGATATGGATGGATGGTTCGGTAAGGACGCACAAGTTTTTTCAGGAGGGATATGACTATTCTAGAAAAAAAAAAGAAAGAAACAGTAACAGTTCATGTTTTTTTAGGAAAGTGTCGAAATGTATTATAGTTGTAAGCAGGCAATACATGTGAGGGAACAATGGAGCATTGTAGTCCCTCAATAGGCAAAATGAAACTGGCAGATACCGGGCCGCTATGGTGGTATCTAACACTTACATTCGCTATACAATCTATGGACCCAACAAAGAAACAAAATCTCCTGAAGCTAGCAAATCCAGACTGTCAATGCATACATCCTGCAGATTAGTTTTTGCCCAGCAAAATCCATAACGCAAACCTTCGTAACATATATCAATAGCACTACTATCCTTCTGTCAAAAAATCCGATGATTGTGACCCAGCCATATACTCCACACCAGGGAGAATAATAATACATACCATAGGTCTCTCCACCGTCGAGGGATACGATAACCGCCCCACTGGATAAATAACTCAGCCATCGACCTCGGTTGAACCCAAACTAAACCCCACCACCCGAACAATAGCGACCAACATGTCCATACCATCCTGCAATCCAACACAATGTGATTGGAATCCTCCTCTGTGAGACCACAAGCATTACAGAATTTGTCGGAAGCAGGTAGAAGACCAATTCTGACGAGGTATCCTTTGGCTGGAAGCTTCTCCCTGCACGCCAGCCACATGAAGGCCTGCCATTTGGGGGCACCCTGTTTTGTCCAGACATTCGGTATTGGCCTGTCTGCAGAGGAAACCAAACCCTCTGCTAAAGAGGAATAGCAGTGACGAACCGTGAAAGGCCTCAGCTGAACTCCCCACATCAACAAGTCGTCATCCACCGGTGATGGCCTGAAGCTATCCAACAAGGACAGGAGGCGCCTGGCTTCAACATCCTCCCATGCAAAGAGCCGTCGCCGCCACAGGAGAGACCACCGCCAGACCGTTCCAGTCAATGTCCCAAAGCGCCCCACTGACCCCTCCTTATCCAATGAGAGTGTGAATAATCGCGGGTAGAGTAGCTTGAGAGGTACCGTGCTGCACCAAACATCATGCCAAAATGCAATGGAATCCCTTTTGCCCAATCGCCAATGATAAAGAGCTGATAGACATTGACCAGACGGTAGAGAAGACCTGCTCGTCCTCACAATTCCTTTCCACATGGCCGAACCGTCTGCAGCAGCACTCACAATGCCTTCAGGCCGCAGCACTGGGTGATATTTCTGAGCGATAATCTGACTCCACAACGAGCAGGTATCGGTGGCCAGTCTATGACTCCACCTCATCAACATCGCAATATTCCTTAACTGCAAGCATCCCAAACCAGTGCCACCACTATCTTTCGGTCGTACTACCACCGACCAGCTTACCTTACACATACAGCGTTTGTCAGCAGCACCAACCCATAGAAAACGACACATCCACTTTTCCAATTCCTTGCGCACACCCACAGGCATCCGAAAAAAGGTCATGTAGTAGACCGGGATGCTGTTCAATACTGTCTTCAAGAGAAGAAGACGGCCACCCAGTGACAATAGAGATCCCTTCCATGAAGCTAATTTCCGTTGGAACCGAGCTATCACCGTAGACCAAGTGCTATGTCTGCGTGGATTAGCTCCAAGAGGCACTCCAAGATAGTGAAAAGGTAAGGCCTGTATCCGAAAATGGATGGAAGCTGCCATATCCCTAACCTCCTCACTGGGTATATTTATTCCCACCAACCTGGATTTAAAGAAGTTAATCTTTAATCCTGACAGGAGTTCAAAGCAACGTAAAAGTCTTTTTAACCCAAATAAACCCTGTTGATCGCCCTGACTGAATAGTATGACATCATCCGCATACTGGAGGTGTGTTAACCGTAATTGTTCAACCGCAATTCCAGTAAACAACTGCTGATCAGCTGCGACACCAAGCATTCGCGATAATACTTCCGCAGCGAGGTTAAATAGGAGAGGAGATAAAGGATCGCCTTGCCGCAGCCCTCTACCCGTACCAAATTCATTAGTAGGAACCCCATTTACAAGCACAGCACAGCGTGCTATGGAAATACACGACCGAATCCAGCTTCGCCACTGCCCGCCGAAACCCATCCGTTCCATCATCTCGATTAAGAAATCCCAGTCCACCGAATAATACGCCTTTTGAAAATCCAATTTGAAGCACCATCCGCGTTGTTTGGAACTCTTCATGGTGTGAACAATTTCATTGGCAATCATTATAGAATCAGCGATATACCGCCCCTCCATAAAACCAGTCTGTAGCGGAGATATGAGCTGTGCCATCACCCGCTTGAGTCGTGTAGCCAGGAGTTTTGCAATGAGTTTATACATACTGTTGATGAGACTGATGGGCCGATAAGAACTAAAATCTGATGCACCTGATACCTTGGGAATTAGCGTGATGAAATTGTTGTTGATACCATGCGGTAATACAGCATTAGAATGAAAAGCCTGCACCATTGTTATTACATCACCACCTATTATGTCCCATGCCTTCTTGATGAAATAAAAATTAAAACCGTCGGGCCCCGGGGCCTTATGACTGCCACAATCCCATACGGCTTGCTTAATTTCCTCCTCCAAGAAAGGTGCCTCCAGTACAGCAGCATCCGCAGGAGTGATTCTGGGAAGACATAAACGGCCCAACCCTAAACATCTGGGGTTTTGACGCGCAAAAAACCCCTAAAAATGAGTGACTGCGGCGGTTCTGATTGCTGCGGGTGTGCTGATCACCAACCCATTGATCGTTATGTTTCCAATAAAATTTGAACATCGTCGAACGGAAGCACACGAATGAAAGAATTTGTTGTTCTTATCACCCAACTTGAGCCACTGTTGTCGTGAACGCTGCCTCCACATGGCCTCCAATTGTCGCTTTAACTCCCATTTTTGAGATTGTAACTCCATGTATCGCTGACAGGATTCAACATCCCACTCCCGTCGACACTGATCTAAGGAATCAAGTTCAGTCAAAATAACCTTCATCCGTGTTTCCATCCTCTCGAAAACATCCGTATGCCACACCTTTAACTGTTGCTTCAGAAAAGCCATCTTCTTAATGACACTGAAATCACCGGGGAAAAGAGCACCGACCTCCTGCCAAAAGTTCGCAACTACACCACAAAACTGCTTATCCTCCCACCACACATCCCATGTATGAAAAGGCCTCGACCCCAAAAATAAGAGTCAGCTTTCAAAATCAATGGTACGTGATCCGATAATCCCTTCTTGCCTGTATACAACTTGTGATTGCCAAACTATACACACCAAGCAGGGGACACCAACACCCTATCAATGCATAATGCAATGTGGGAACTAAACCAGGTAAACTCTTTCCCTACTAAAGGGATGTCAATCAATCCGGTCTGATGAATAAAGATCAGGAAGCGACGGGCCGCGACACGATTGAAAGAATTGCCAATCCTCTCCGTTGCCTGCACAGACTCGTTGAAATCCCCAAGAATAACCCACGGAATTGTCTCTGTAGAATTCCGACTGTGTAGTTGCTCCCATACGACACTTCGCTCAGCCGCCACATTAGGGGCATGTAGCCCAACACATATGAAACAGAACCCTGATACCCGCAACCGCATCTTCAATAAGATCCACCGAGAAAATTTTTCAATGCCCAAATTTTGTACCTTTGCATCGTCCCATAGACAGACTATGCCTCCTGCCCTTCCTTGTGCGTCGATAGCCGTCCACTGGATGTGCTCTCCACGCCACAAGCGACCCGCTAGACGATCAGAAAAACATTCCTGTTTCGTCTCACATAAAAACAGAATACTTAACTGTTCCTTATGAATCAAATTCGTAATCTGTTGCCCCTTCATCTTACCTCTACATCCTCTCACGTTCCACATGGCCAAGTTGATCATCCAAAGAAAAGAAAAACCCCATGGTTGAGCTATGCGGCATCGCACTGCTAACCGCAGTGAGTTCGCCACTCTTCACCTTCCTCGATTATTCGCGTCTGTAACTTACGACGAATAGCGGCTTTCGTCTACTTACGGCTAAGGCCCAGAGTTTCCAAGACCTCCAAGGATTGCTGTGTCTCGATCTCAACTGGGCAACTATCAAATTCGGGACTTCTGGAGCTGGGTCGACTGGCTATACCATCATTCTTCTCGTGACTAGCCAGCAGAAAGGAAGGGTCCTCTACCCTAGGAGCAACTAAGTCAGTGGCCTGTTGGCTCAGTCAACCTAAAGAAAGGCTACCAGTGGGTTTGAGGTGTTTAAGTTTTTTGTTTCTGCTCGACCGGTTGACGGCTACCCTGCCTTTGACGTCCACACAAGACGCTTTGGACCCGGTCTTCCTCATCCTAGCAAAGGCCATCTCCTCATACAGACCAGTGAAATCCACCTGTGTCTCGTCATTACCATGAGGTGAGCCTTCAGAAAGTGCTCTCCGGATACACTGGTGCTGAACATCTTCATGTCTTTCCCCTAACATCGTGGAGAATACGGGAGCAGTAAAATGACTCAAGGACCCCTCGCTTTGCACTGAAAGACCATCGGCTCCTTCAGTATGTAGTAGCATGTGTGGGGTGCTGTCCACATGTATGTATTGTGGTTGAACTAGAATCTTTGTAATCTTACTGGACCCCACAATATCCTTTTTGGTTGAATCTGGCCACCCCACACCTGTAGCCGTGTCCCCTGTCACATCCATCTGGCAATTAGCTTTTGAATCGGCAACAGACATACTACCCTTGTCTTTCCCCGGCTGTGCTTGCCTTGCTGCTATAAAGGACTGATGGAGATGGTCAGACAAGCTATTGCAGCTACCCTCTCCTGTCTGCTTTTGACCTACCTCGGGCCCCTCAAATTCTCTCTCCTGCTCTTCCACAATGGTCACTGGAAACAGTTTACCAGCTACCAACACTTGCAAGCTCTCCTGGATTGCCGATAATCGGGTAGTCTCCACTTGCATAACAACAGCATCAAGTCGTTCCCAAGTGATTGTTTTACGATCCATCTGCACCAATGTGCCTATCGGCTGCATGATCTTTCTATAAGCTTCTTCGAACCATGCATGCAGAGGAACACCTACTACTTTCACCCAACATAATCTTCTGTTGCCTGTGTCTTCAACCTGCCAGGGATGAATGTCAAAAAACATTCCTTGCCAATACTGCATATTGGAACTCAGTTCCTGACGCATGCTTGCTACAGTAGCAAAGGTTAGCAGGTATCGGTGGCCCCCCATATATGCACACTCTATTCCTTTGGGTATAGAGGCCTTATTAAAAGTTCCCCCTCCAAATGATCCAACAGCACTCCTCTGCAGTCTGTTCGGAATGTCGCTATTAAGACTGAGCTCCACTGTCAGGTCCACATCTTCCGTGGACTTCGCAAGCTGTGTGACTGCTGCATACGTACGACTATCTCGCTCACGCCAGGGATGGTGAAGCTCAGCCTTTGGTGTAGTCCGCCGCTCCACTGCAGGATGACGATGTGCACTAGCCACCGGGTCAATGCGACGTGCACCTGACCGTGCATGGTACCGAGCTACATTAAAACTTATCCGAGACGAGTCACCAAAAGCATGATTGAGTCGCCGCATATGAGCATCCTCTTGAGGCCCACATCAAACAAATTTTGCGAAACCGAAACGTAAACCTCGAATTGATGTGCGAGTTGAGATAAACACATCCACAACCGTTTCTACTGCAGCTATCTCCTTGAAGAGCCTGCCTGAGTTCCAATTCACTGGGATATTTTCTATGTAGTAGGAAGTGTATCTTTCTGGACTGAACACCTGATGTGGTACCCACTGAGAAGTGGCCAATCTAGACCCGGCACGAGTCTCCGGGGAGGAGAGGTACTGACCTCTCACAACCCTCCGCGGTGTAGGGGGAAGGTGTGAACTGGGGTCTGGTATGGTGGGAGGGGTATGGGTAGAGAGCGGGGGGAGAGTTTGTGACATAGTCTTTTTTCAATTTCCGTCTTCCTAGACCCTCTACGTTTACCCTGTTAACATTTAAACATTTTCTATAATTGTTGGTTTGATCCGATTGTAGTAACAGTTCATGTTCTTGACTGAGATAGACAAATGATTCACTTTAAATGGAAGATTGCTAGGGAAATGGGTGCATATATGGTAGTCAAATACCGAATGGAAGAAGTTTGGTTTGGGAGAAATTCCATGAGTATTGACAGATGACTTTAATGTCATACTAAATCCTGAAGAGAATTCTGCAAGGTTACACAAAATCTATAATGTCTTGGAACAAAGAATTATAGATTTGACAAAGAATTTCAATATCATCCTCAAAAGTCTGGTGGAACCATCAAGAGGAATCCAAAAAGGAGATTCATTATCTCCATATTTGTTCATCCTTTGCATAGAACGCTTAGCACATACAATTCAGGATGCAATTACGGCTAGAAATTGACAACCCATTAGCTTATGTCGAGAAGTTCCATTTCTATCTCATATATTTTTTATTGATGATCTTTTTGTTATTTTCTACAGCCACAATATCTCAAGCTAAAGTGATTCAATATGTTTTGCAAAAATTCTGTGAAAGCTTAGGATAAAAGATTAATAACATCAGGAAAAAAATTTTCTTCTCAGACAACAGCCCCCTGTATTTACGGAAGAATATATGCTCATCTTTAGGCTTCATAACAACAAGTGATCTGGAAATATATTTGGGTGTTCCAATACTCCACAGAAGAAGAACGAAGAATTACTGTACAACCTAGATCAACAAGATGAAGAATAGATTATCAAGTTGGAAGTCTCTAAGCCTCTCATTAGCAGGAAGAGTTACTTTAGCTAAAGCAATTCTACAAGTTTTACTCACTTACCTCATGCAAACATCACTCTTTCCTGCTAATGTCTTACAAAAAATTGATCGTAATTGTAAGACACTTCATCTAGGGGTCCAGTACTGAGAAAAAAAAACTTCATCTAGTTAGTTCGGAATATATATCTGCAAACCCAAAAATGAAGGAGGATTAGGCCTTCATATTGCTGCAGAAAAAAAATAGGGGACTAATTTTAAAGCTAGGTTGAAAGATGGTGACTCAACCAGAAAATTTGTTGGTTCGTATGCGAAAGGATAAATATTGCTGGCATGAGAATTTTTTTATAGAATCCAATATTAAATCCGGATGCTTCAGTACGTGGAGAGTTTTGTAGTCCATATGGCCATATCTCCAGAAATCTTGTCGATAGAAGGTAGGGAATGGTTTAAAAGTCCGTTTCTGGGAAGATATGTGGTAAAGTAATTTGATGCCTTTACAAGAACTAGCTTTACGAGAAATTCTCAACTCCTTTAAAAGATTTATCTATTAGTTGTTTCATCACAGCCTCGGAAAAATAGAATTAGAGACTATTTCAAGATCTATTGTCTTTTTATGCATATCCAACCACCAAGAAGAGCAAAAGAGCCAGATTGCTTAATATGGGATTTAAACATGACAGGTAAGTTTTCTGTTAAACTGTCAGGATGATGATTCATAGGGAAGATGATCGATAACTATTTCCTCTCTGGAGATACATATGGAAATGTCATGGACTAGAGTGCATAAAAACGTTCTTATGGTCAATGGCTCTTGATAGACTTCCCACGAAGAAACTCAATTTTAAACGAAGAATTATAGCTTTAGAGTATGCCCACAATGCAATTCAAAGGTAGAAACCATTTTCCTATTTTTTTTTTATTGAAAACGTAGAAACCACTTTACATGTTTTGAGAGATTGCTCTTTTACAAGATCAATTTAGTGAATCACTCTGACCAGCAACGCTTCTTCTCAGTAAATGTGTATGACTGGTTGATGACTAATCTATCTAATTTTTCTAAGAGTGATGCACTCTCTTGGCCAATGTTATTTGGTGCTGCATTATGGTGTATTTGGAGTTGGCGAAATGACTTAGTTTTTGAAGGAGCTAGAAAGATGAGACTACATCTAATTTTGATTATAAAAAAAAAGTATGTTGTAAATAAAGGAAAGAAAGAAAATAAGGGGATAGAAATATATAGATATAAAGAGAGAAGAGAAGGATCTTATTCATTGATATTCAGGATACTCGAGAATATCACAAAGACATACATATTTATTGATACTAAAAGTTATCATTTATATCTCTTGAAAATGATATATCTGTTGGTAAAGATACATCTCTTGGAAATGATATATCAGGTAAACATACAATTTTTGGAAAGAGTTTAATGGATATTCACCATTCACAATACTTCCCCTTGAATGTCCGTTGAATTAAAAGTAATAGATATTCAACTTTATAACACTCTCTCTTTGAAAGTCTATTCATTATATGACTAAATACCTCGTTAAAACCTTATTAGAAAAAACCCTATGGGAAAAAATCCTAGTTAAGGAAAAAAGTACATTATTCTTAATTTGTGAATATATTATTGGAATACTGCCTCATTAAAAACCTTACCAAGAAAATCTAATGAAAAAACTTGGTGAAGGGAAAAAGAGTGTAGTTCATATTATTCAGATTCAACTATCCCTTCAAATCTTTCAAATAACCATTTATCGAATATATATAAGTATGCAATTAAAGTATTGCTTCGTTAAAAATCTTATCAAGAAAAACCCAATTGGAAAAATCTTAATGAAGGAAAAAATAGTGCAATGCATACTTTTGACTTCCCCTGATGATATCATTTTTTTGAAATTGACCAACATTTTAAATATTATCATTCGATATGTGATATAATCACACATATATAACATTCTATTAAACTTAAATCTCGATTATATTTCTTATTGAGATTTATAAATGATATCACAGTAAGATAATTTTGATGGATAAACTTTATCCCTAAATTTTCATAGCACTTTTATTGAACATTACTGATTTACAAAGACTCAAATAAAATAGTCTTTGTATAATCCACGACTTTTGATTACTCAACAAGAGTTTTAATAATTTCATCATTTCATGATGATTAGCAACCATACCAAATTTAGATCTGGATCTTTTTATAAAAATACATATATCATGATTGCTTTGATAAATACAAGCTTCATTATTTATCTTGATACAATATATATATCTATATTGAATTTTCATATATAAGACGTATTTAAAATATTTATTCACTGTCAGATTTATCATCTATTGCAACATTATTCATCCACCATCATAATGAGATATTTCTCTTCAAAATAATTATTTGTATGAAAACTTGTGCGATAAGCCGTTTTTATTATAATATAATTTATCTCATTTTCGTACAACTATCAATTTATATGTCATCATTTTCACATAAATTAGTACATGGACCATAAGTCCAACAATACTTATGTTGTAAATTAATCATAAAAGTATTTCTAAATTGATAATTATTTATAGTTTATACTCCTCTATAGAGTTTAATCAAGATCCTCATAATGTAGAGCTCTAAATTATATCTAAGTATATTGTCAACATTTTATCTCGGTTCTATCTTTTTTTCACATTGACATAATTTATTGAGATCTCTTTATTTTTCTGAATCCATTTCAGAAATTAATAATGTCAATGGAATATTTCAAATTTATTCTCTGTCAAACCATCATAAATATTTGTTTCTTTTATGAGAATTTAATATCTTTAGAACCGATTGGTAATTTACATTCCAAATGTATACCAAATTCATATATAATATTATCCCTTATAATATTATCTTACATTGGAGTAATATAGCTATAACTCAATTATTATAAGATCAGTAAATTCATCTGACAATGATATTTATCAATGAGTTATCTTATAAACTTTAAGTTCATAAATTATAATGAGGATCGTAATAATGATAACTCATTATGATATTTCTTCTCTAGCTATTTATCTTTTCTCCCCCTCATTGTTATAACATTGCCTATTTTATATCTTTCTTTGATGATCCATCTTTGTATGGTATGGTGGATAATAATATTAACTATCGCACATATAAATTTCATAGATAGTTTTACTTGGTTCCTAATCACAAACTAATTTATGAGGGGATACAAATGATTGTATATTTGCAAGATGTGAATAAACTTGTTGCATGAAAAATGTATTATAATAAACATATGATATGTGAGACCTTAAATTTTGAGGCCTAGAAGTCCAGAAGCCAATGCAGGTGAAAAGATAATTTTGACCATAAAGAAAAGGATGTGTGATGGCCAAAATTGGTAAGAAATGTTCAGTAATTAATTTTGGTTTTAATTCCCTTTAATCTAGTTCTTTATAGGTTGATAATTACGTTAGAAATTAAAATTCTTAAAATTAAGGGGGAATGATTATAGAATTTAATTCTAATAATTGTCTTACTTTAATCAAGCCATAACCACCTTATATAAATAGGAAGCCAGCCACACAAAAATATTATAAAGAAAATACACAAAATTCGTAAAACCTAAAAACCTTACAACTCTCAATTTCTGTCGAAATCTATTGGAACTTCAAATTAGTATAACTCTCTCATCCTTTGTCGGATTCCTACAAATAATAACTTGCTGGAAAGCTCTCTTCATCCTCTTTCCAACAATTTTTGGTTTTTTGTGTAGAGGTTAGTTTTTCTTTATCAAAAGTTAAATCATATTTAGATGGAATTACCAAAATCTACTTGAACTTCAAAATAGCATAACTCTCTCGTACTTTGTCGGATTCTTGGAAATAATAGCTTGTTGGAAAGATCTCTTCATTCTCTTTCCAAAAATTATGATTTTTTTACCTGAAGGTTAGTTTTTCTCTATCAAAAGTTAAATCATATTTCGGCAGGATTAGGTTTCAAGATTGTGTGATTCTGTTTTCAATTGATTTCTATTGTTGTTCCTATTGTTCGTATGATTGTTTGGCATCCATTAATGTTATAAAATCATGAATTTATCCTTTGAATCTTTTCTATACATGAAATTAGTATGCCCTACCCTTGCCCTATTGTTGCCTATCTTAATCAATTGATTAACCTATTGGATTTCGATCTTGTTTTTTTTTTATTGTATAAGTTATAAACACTTAATCCTTCTTTTTTAACATGAAATCGTAACCCTTACACTTTGCTAACTTGAAATCGTAAATTATCTTGTGTCCTATACTTAGTGCCGAAATATACATAGTTAAATTAGGGTGGTAATTCAGGTTGAATCTTGTTAAGTTCTTAGCTATCACATCACACATCCAAAGGGGAGGCACCTGCGGCATCTGACTACTGGTTTCTGATAGGTTTGGTGTGTGGAATCGGTAAGGAAATAGGTTACTTACTTGGTTATTGAGTATGCATGCTTAGTTTGGTTTTTTCTTTGCCTTGTGATGCTATAGGTGGTTCAGAATTATTAAATAAGGGAAAAGGAATAGTTTCTTGTTCTGAGACAAGAGAGGTAGGAACTATGCCTCATCGGTTTCTCCAAAGATCCCTATTGTTTGTTATTTTCGATACTTGCCCTTGTTATTATTGCATACGAATTGATTGTAGGATATGTGCATGAATCACAGATTGTGATATGAATTCTATAGGCCATACCGAACCATTGAGTTAGGTTTTGAGTGCCTGAATTGCATATAATTGTGTTCTGACATGATTGAAGATACCCTGTTGTGGTATTATGCTTTATACTTGCTTGTGTGTGCTTGTACGTGTTTGTGTGTCAGGATCCTGTTCCGATGACCATTCGGGGTAAGCGCTGATGCTCTTTGGGAGAGGGGAGGCTCTTACTGGTATGAGAGTTGTATGGGTGGCAATCCCCAGCATGCGCGCGTTGGAAGCCTTGTCCTTGTGTGGCTTGGATGCTTGGTCTTTGTGTGGCTTGAAGCCTTGTCCTTGTGTGGCTTGGATGCCTAGTCCTTGTGTGGATTGGATGCCTAGTCCTTGTGTGGTTGGAAGCCTTGCCCTTGTGTGGCTTGGATGTCTTGTCCTAGTGTGGAAGGATGAATAGGTTTGTTGATAGCTTGTGTGCTAACCTTTTACCCTTTGTGTAACAATCCTTGGACAACACAGGTGGAAGGGGATGATCTTTCTTTCGTCCTATTGCTGAGAGTAATCTGATGAGTTTTACCTGCCTGTGTACTTCTGATTTTCATAAGTGTTGTAGTCCACCCTCAGCCTTAGTTTTGGCCCTATTCCTTTGATTAATTTTTGAATTGCGTAATACCCATAATTGTGTAGGGATGATCTGTTGTTGTTTGGGAGATTTGTGTTTAAGATTTATGTAGATCTTATGATGTTGTGACCCTATTGAGATTCTTGTAATCTCATCCTATTGTATTCACCATTTTTCAAGCTTAGGTACATCTATTGTCCGTGGTACCAGTGTGTGAGATCAAGGCTGAACGGTGGGGCGATATCGCATCACATTTGCATACCTGTTCCTTAATTGCCTGCGCATATAATATGAATTATGATTGGACTACTTTCTGGTTTTTCAAGATTCCTCCTTTGCTTGTAGTGTTCGATTTATGTTGGGGGTTAACTTGCTGGATATTTGGATCCCTATAAGACTAGTGTGTTGTGGATTCATTGATTTTATTTAAAGACTTCCGCTGATATTTCATTCACTCCGTATGATACCAGAATACTTGTCTAATATCATGCTCCAATAGTTGATAAACATAAAGAATGTATATGCTAAAAATCGAGAATTTGATGAGTAAGCCTTGTGGGATTCAGATAGGTCCTGGTTTTTGGGCTTGTTTGGGTTTCACGGCTATAAGAGCCCTAATCGGAGCAATTAATAATAGGTTAGGAATTAGGGTTGTTACATGATATCTCACAAAGGTCCATAATATAAATATACTTACAATATATATCCATATTATTTGTATCAAATTATCAGGATGCACACGCTGGCCAACGATTTTTTTTTTTCAAAAGTTGTTTTACAAACTCTACTTGTGTTGTAACTATATTTATATATGTGAATATTTTGGTTGATATATCATCAAACCAAATATATGTAATTCACATCTTCATCCTGATTTGACATAAAATTGAGCAAAGAGAGACCTTGTGCTTAATATGCATTTGCACAACAACATTCTAAAGCTTATATACTATGAAACAATTTATAGTTTTCCAATCATAATCGATATAGCTTATCAATGTATATATCACACATCAATTTTCAATCGGATGGTCCCGCCGGTGATGCCATCTTTTTATAATCGTAATATCTCATTTTTTGTAACCTTATTAAAGGTTTAACATTTTATCCATGTTCTTAATCATAAATATAATATAAAAACACATTCACTTGAGGGAATGATACTTAATTTTTATGATGAGATACATACGATCGTGCTTTGTTCAAGCAGTTATATTGCGTATAAACTTATTTTAATTAATGACTGAATTATGACATGTTATGTTCCTAACTAAAAATTATCATTTATCTTATATTATATATGAAATTACATATGTAATTTTATTGACCAAATATAATTAAGCACAATCCTAATTTAGATTAATATAATATGAAAATTTTTATCTTAATACCAATTAATTTCATATGCATATATATACATAACATGTATATTAAGTATTAATATAATTTATTATTATTATTAAAAAAATAAAAAAGATATATAATAAATTTATTAAATAAAAGAAAATTTATCTTCTTTTTAACTATGACTTCTCAAGCGTGAGATTTGATAATTCTTCATCAGATCTTTGCATCCATAAGCTATCCGAGACTTTCTTGCAGTGAGAGGGTGAGATACTAGATATAGAGATATGATTTTTACTAGAGAATTGTGCTGATAACGTATTGTAAATGAAGGAAAGAAAGAAAATAAGGGGATAGAAATACACAAATATAAAGAGAGAAGAGAAGGATCTTATTCATTGATATTTAGGATACTTGAAGATATAAAAAAGATATACATATTTATAGATACTAAAGGGTATCATTTATATCTCTTGAAAATGATATATCTATTGGTAAAGATACATCTCTTGGAAAGGATATATCTGTTGGTAAAGATATAACTCTTGGGAAGAGTTTAATGGATATTCACCATTCACAAAAGTAGAAGAATTGCTTCTTGCTTGCTCTTACTTACAACAAGATCCCTCTTTTACCAGGTTGATTCAAATTAAATTATGATGGCTCTCATGATACTTTATCAATAATGTCTTATGCAGGTAGTTTACCCAGGAATGCTGAGGGCGGTTGGGTCTTAAGTTTCACACTAGTCTTGGGAGAATGCTCATCTTGGGAAGTTGAGATTTGGGGAGCTCTTCATAGACGACTATTGACATCATTATGTGTTATCAAGTACATTCATCTGGAATCAGATTCTTGGGACTTAAAGCTCTAAACTAAGAGAATCTAGGTCTAAAATGACATCCTCTCTTGATATGTAGCCACCAAGTTTGTGAGATCTGGTAATTTTTGGAGCCTTTGTGTAAACCCCGGGTTTTTGTTTTGCCACGTGTTAGCCGATGATTCGTTTTGTCTTTATGTCTAAGAAAAATTTTGTAATTTTTTTATATGTAATATGCATGGTTTGCATATATATGTGATATTATGATTTTAATATATTTTTGGGTAGGTATTTCAAGATTTTATGGTATGGTTTCATTTTTTATAATTTTAAGATATAGTTTATTATTTTTCAGATGATATTTTATTTTTAATTAAATATCTATTGGTCAAAAAATTATAATTTTTAGTTCACTGGAAATATATGAGTTTTCTAAATTTTTGATGAAATTTTTATAATTTTTGGACTTATATCCTATTTATTATGATTTTTCAAACATTTAAGGTGATTTTCTGATTATTTTAATATTTAAAATTTAATAAATAGTAATATTTTATTTTATTAATGGGTTAAACGATGTCGTTGTGGTGAAAATCGAAATGACGCTGTTTTGGCTTAACTTTTTATATAAAGTTAATTTTCTTTTTTCCTTTTTTTTTCTTTTCTTTCGTCTTTCTTCTTCTTTCTTTCTTCTTCTGCTCTCCCTGTTTTCTCCCTTGGCTGACTGCTCTAAAGTCACATCTCCCTGTCCAACCATCGCACTCATCACCCCTGGCTCAGATCGGAGTGTCTTAACGTCAGCTTCTCTCAATTGAAAGAATCGCCACAAATGGCTGCAAGACGCTCCCTCTTGGAAGTCTCAAGCAATTGGGTTTTCCGACCGGAAAAATGCCGATTTCTGACCTACCCCACTTAGAAATCACCATTTTGTTTCCGTAAATACATTCCTGGGGTTGAGGGCTTTCAAATGGTATATAGAATGTTGATCTTGGTTGGCTTTTGTGCAATTTAGAGGATTCTGGCTTCGTCCTCAAGTTTGATCGCCATCCGATCACCGACTGTCCATGCGCCGCCACGCACCGTTGCCGTCCGGCTATGCACTGCCCAAAAACCCTAATTTTCCGTTTCAACCACGTTACCTATTTTCGACATTCCAGACACAATGGTATCATCAGTTTCCTGATTTGATTTGTTATTTGTGAGATATGGGTTTTCAAAGATTTTCTCGTAATACGTATTTTGGTTTTAAATGATAAATTATGGTTTTATAAATGATACTATGTTGATAAAAATATAATTTGAAGGCTTATTAATCTAACTCCGGATTTTGTGGTTATTTTCAGAAAATATATTTTTTTCTCATTTTACATGTTGGACTGTATAGATAGTGATTGTATGTTTGGTGTTTATGTAGACGTGTGACCTGTTTGGTGTGGATTGTGGTTTGTGGTTTGGTTTTCTATTGTGTTTGTGGTTTGGTCGTGTTGTGGCTATATATAGGTGAGTGGGGACCTCACACTTGGTTTTGCTTTAAAATGTATGATTGAGATTTACTATTTTCTGTGAGACCCTAATACTTTCCTTGATAGATGCCCTAGAAGTCCAAGTACTAGTGCAGCTAAAATAACCATTTTACCCTTGAAGAAATGGATGTGTGGTAGCCAGAAATGGTTTTGATGGTTCTTTCCTATTTTGATTCATTTCATTTCCTTCCTATTTCATTTCTTTTCTATTTCATTTCTATCCTATATTGATTCTTTCTTATTCTTAAGAGATAATTTCAGATTTAATTCTTGAGCATTATCTCTTTATATCTAGCCTTAAAAGTAGGGAAAATTAATCCCAAATGACCCTATAAATACAGATGCTGACCTATCCTATTCCATACACAAAAAACTCTTTTATTTCTTTTATTTTTCCTAAATTAAACCCTCTCTTTTCCCCCAGTTGTTGCCGACTTTCATAGCTTGCAAACCTTAGCCGAAATTGATCATCCGTCATCAGATTTTTGCATTTAATAGCTTGTTGGAATCCTTATTTCATCTTGCATCTTATTATTTTGATTTTATAATCAGAAGGTTAGATTTTCTATTTTAATTTTTATTTCCAAAATTCCTAGGGATATGTGACGAAATCTACTTTTCTTCTTCTTGTTGGTTTCTGTTTCTGTTCATCTTCATCGTTTGAATGTTTAGTATCTATTCTTGTTATAGTATCATGAAATCAGCCCTTGTATCCTTCCATATATAGAAATCGGCATAACCTATTCCTAACCCTATGTTTGCCAAAATTTGATCAATTAACTTGTTTGTTGGTTTCAGATCTTGTTTCTTTTAATCGTTTGAGTAATTGACACCTATTCCTTTCTTATATTCATTAATTCGCAATCCCTAACCTCTCTAATGTTGAAATCGCATATACGTTACTAAGCCCTAAGTGTGCTGAAATTTATACTATAAATTGAGTTAAATAATTAGGTTGATTCTTGTTGTGTTCTTGGCTATCACATCACACACCCAAGGAGGAGGTACCAGTTGTATCTAATCTCTGGTTTTTGGTAAGATTGGTGAGTGGAATTGGTAAGGAACTAGAATGTTTATTTGGTTTTTGAATATGTATGCTTAAGTGATTCAGATCCTCTTAATAAAGGTAAAGAACTAGCTACTTGTTTAGACACAAGAGAGGTAGGATCTATGCCTCATCGATTTCTCTAGAGATCCTTTTGCTTGTTTGATGATTCAGTTTTTTTTCCTTCAAATGCACATGTTTGTGGTTTGGTATACATGCTTGCGGTTTGGTTTGTGATACCCTAGGCAGATTGTGGATCCCTATGCTAGGATTGAGTGCCTATTTCGGTTATAACTCATCTATTTGACTTGCTGATTGTATTGTAATATGATTGAGGATGCCCTGCTGTGTTGTTATACCTTGTACTTGTTTGTGTGTGCTTGTAATTTTTTGTTATGTCAGGATCCTCTTTCTAGTGGCCATTTGGGGTAAGTAACTAATGCTCCTATGGAGAGGAGAGGTACTTACTAGTATGAGAGTCGCATCGGTGGCAATCCCCAGCATGTGCATGTTTGATGCCTAGTCCTTGTGTGGCTAGATGTCTTGTCCTTTGTGATGGCAAGATGCCCTTATCATTGTGTGGTTTGGATACCCTTATCCTTGAGTAGTTTGGATGCATTGTCCTTGTGTGGCAAGATGGATACGTTTGCTGATTAGATTGTTTGCTAACCATTTACTCTTTGTGCAGCTAAGCCTTGGACTACAGAGGTCGAAGGTGATAGCCATTCAATTGTACAAATCAGATGATGAATTACCTACCTGTGTACTTCTTGTTTCAAAAGTGTTTTTTGTCCTCCCAACACTTAGTGTTTTCGGCCCTACCCTTATTGTGCTTATTTGATGTTTGTTTTATACCCCTTTAGTAGTATATGTGAATCTGATGTTGATTATGAGATGATTGTTTAGATTTCTGCAGATCTTATGATGTTGTGACCCTACTAAGATTCTTGTAATCTCATCCCATTGTTTTTCTCATTTTTCAGGCTTAGATACATCTAGTGCCAATGGTACTAGGGTGTGAGATCAAGGCTGCATGGTGGTACGATATTGTATCACATTAGCATGTCATTTTCCTTGTTGGTTGATTGCAGAATTTCCCCTAATTATGAAAGCTTGATTGGACTACTTTCTGGTTTTGTGATTCTTTGGTTTTCCTCCCAGTTTCCCAAACATGTTTGGGATTGTTTGCTAGATTTGAGATTCCCTTGGGACTTGTGTGTTATAGTTCCTTTGATTATTTATAAAGATTTTCACTAATAATTTTTATTCACTCCATATCATACCAGATTGTATGTCTAATGTTAAACGTGCTCAAACCTTTAAAAACATAAGAATGAACTTTAAAATTCGTAATTAGTGTGACTTGAGCCTTGTGGGTTTCAAATAGGTCCTTGGAAGGGCTTGTCTGGGTTTCACGGTGGTAAGGGTTCTAATAGGTTGGGTTTGGGTCCTTACATTTTCAGCATATTTAAATGGTGAATCATATTAAAATTTGAATTTTATACGATTGTGCTTAGATGTTATTGTATTATGAATTTGATATGTTTACTAGTTTTACTATGGTTGAAACTGAGAGGCATAGTGTCTTATTGTGCATATGTTTGCACCGTATGTTAAGACATAATTATCAGTGAGATTCTATGCCTGTTTTTGATTTTACAATATTAGTTTGAGTTTGATCTGTTGGGATTGGTTGTTTCTAGTCCACTATGATTACCTGTGAGTATCCAGTGCGCTGACAATGATAGATTGAGATTGGTGATCGGCGGTTCATGTACTTCCTTTATGCACCCTTTGGCGTAGAGAGGATTTAATGTCCAAACGCATATGGTCAACATGGGTTGACCTTAGCCTTTGACAATGCTAGAGCTACGTTTTCATGTAGATAAAATTAGACACTAGTGGACCTTGAACACTTCCTGATCAAAAGTCAGATGGGAATTTCCTAGTCGACTTTCTAACCTGGTTTTTTAAAGATAATGTATGAATGCCTTTATGATTCACCATATTGTACTTAAGGTTGATTTGGTTTGAGATTGAGTTTCGTTTTTAATTTGTTCAAAGTTTACCTATCCGTATGGTTTTCATTTATGGTTTTTATATGTAATTGTGGTCCCTATTCCTCTCACCTGGATATTTAACTAACTAGCTTAGTGCCATCCAGATTGTGCTACAAGTATTGATTGTCAGTCGTCCGTCTCTCTTGGTTGATCTCAAAGTGACCTGATAGTAGGTTTGATTAGTATTAGATTTGATTTATACATATGGACCGGATAATGTTTTGTTATCGCACTTGTAGTTTTACATTTTAATTGTACATACATTATCTGGTGCTTGACATTTTACGGACTTTATTGGAAATGTGATACATGGATTTTGATTGGGTGTTGTTTCATAGTGATATGTTTTTTCGAAATATGACATTACCCTACATGTTACTTTATTCCGCTACAGATTTTATAGTTTTAACTTTACTAGCCTTACAGAATTCTGAGGGTAGCAGGGTAATTGTTAATTTTAGGATTCTATGGCGACGGTGTTTACCACCGGAGTAGGGTACAAGGCATGACACTTTGACCCGAGTTTTGACTCATAGTTTTGATTCGAGTCATAGTGTGTAGTGGTGTGTGTGTTGTCGGTTATGTCCTCACAATTTTTGGAGTTTTGATGTGTTCGGAATGGAGATGAATTTGTTGAGGTGTGTCATAACTTTACTGATCCATCTCCTACTTTCTTATATCCTTGAGTAGTTGTAGGCCCTTGTTGAGTAGCCTTTGGCTTTGAGCCTGATTTTTCCTGTTCGTCCGAGTTAAACCTTTGAAAGACTCGGTTTGAGAGGGTAAGTTTTGAGGCTACATTTGGTCGGACAGGACTCCATAACCAATCGGTTAACCAATAGTGAGCCCCATTCCATGCCTTTACATGATTGATCAAAAGGTTATAATCTATTCGGTCGACTAAACATGACACTTACAACCTAGGCTTCTTTCTTATTTCCCATTTGGCCCTACCCTTTTCCCCATATGCACGCTCACGCACCCAAGATCCTGAAGTCTCGATTCATCATCTTTTCAATTCTTACCACTTCGGAATCATTCCCCACTCAGGACCCAATCTTTTGGCATAGTTTGCATAGCTAGAACCATGAATTAGAGTTGGATCTCATGGTTGTTCTAACCCTTAAAGTCCCGATTTTGGTAAGTTTCTTTGATTTTGATTGTTTTTGTCTCTTGTTTTTATATGGGTTTTATTTCTTGGTGGTTTATGATCGTTTCCTATGTCTTTGTTTTTATTTTTAGCCATTAATTTTTTGTTTAAGGATCGATTGAGGATTTTTTCATTTTTTAGTCTGTTGGTTTTGGTGTTTTATTGATCATTATAGGTTTTTCGGTTTTTGTGAAGTGATATTAGAGTGCCTGGAGTGTTTTGTTAGCCTTGGAGTGGCATTTTCGGGGAGTTATTTGGTTTTGGTTTGACTATGGTATTTGAACCAGTTTGTTCCTTATGTGGTTGGTGTTTTTGGTCTGGTTAGTGTTGTTTTAGAGTGTTAGTGAGGCCTAGGGTGTGTCTAGATTGGTTGTTTTTTGTTTTGTTTTAGTTTGTTTCGATTGTGTCCCTTAACATGCTTGGGTGTTTGATTAGTTTAGGTGACACTCCTGCCATTTGTTGAGGTCGTTGGAGTTATAGTCTTATCTTCGAGTTTGTCGAGGTGGGAGTCTACACTTCATATTTATCAAAGAAACTAGTTGGTTTTCCTATATTAAAACTTGTGATTTAATTTTTATTTTGAAAGTTAGGCATACATGGTGTGATTGTTTTAAATCCCATGGTTAGGACATAATGAGCTGTAAGTCATGTTTTATTATGTGAAAAATATGTATTTTGATTGCTTATAAGTATGATTGTCTGTGCAAGCATGTTGAGTTGAATAAACTTGAGTTGTGGTTTGATGGACTTAAGTTTAAGCTTGGTATGGATTGGATTGCATGTTAGATTGCCTAGTTTGGTCTCCTTGCAAGTTTTAGATTATAAGAGAAGTGTTGAGGTAGTGTTGGGATTGATAGGGTGTGAGATAGAGGGTTGGATTGAGAGAACATGTGAGTTGGTTGGTTGGACTTTGAAGGTTCAATTGGTCGAACCATGTAGTGGCAACCGGTCGCAAGGTAAAATTCGAGTGAACGATCGATCGCTCGGTAGGCAATCAATCTTGAGTGAAGGTTTGATCGGTGGGTTGGTTATGATCGATTGGGTAAGTTCAAGAGGTATCACTGGTTTTCTAGGATGTGACAATCAGTCGGGTTATACACCCAGATTGGTAGACCACCCTATTGATCACAATCAATTGGCTTTTGGGGGATGAATCATTGTGAACCCATATATATGAGAGACCCCTCAATTATATATTGTTCAAGTAGACGATCAATCAATCACAACCCACGATAAGTCAGGAAGGTAGTTCTAACCAATTGCAGCCATGAGTAACCCAAACAGTATCCTCCTTTCAGTATGATCTGTGGACTTAGATTCTAAGTTAGAATAGTTGGATGGATGGATGGATTGGTGAGAGAGACTTAGTTTGGGTTAGTGATTTGTATTGCACATTTTTTATATATGCATGTATCGCATTAGATCTTCTGAATATTGATCGGGTGCTTGAGATTAGGTATGCACCTTGCCACCTTTTTATGGGCTGGATTTGATATTCTTATCAGGTTTCTATGTGTGTGGTTATAAAGGATCTATCTATGATATGTTTTGAGGATCATTGTGAGCACGTTTGTGATGATATGCCTTGTGGTATGTGTATATTGGTTTGGCTTGAGGATATGTGATTTCCTTCCTAGGTTTTGTTGTGCATGTCTAGATTTGGATCTTCGATTCTGTACTTGTTGAGTATTGCTGTGTGTATTGTGTTTGCATACCGAGCAACCAAGTGAGAGTTACATGTTTTCACAAAATATATGGCTTATGAGCCTATTTTTATATAATATGTATATGAGTATAGATCTAGAGGACCTGTTACATGGCCATTACACTTGGGGAACACGTAAGATGTTACTCTTCGGGCAGCGTGTGTCCCTTAAAGAGTTATACGAGAGAAAATCGTGCTAGTGAGAGCTAAGTATACTATTATATGGACATATGTACTATTTACTGTTCTATGTCAATTGGAAAGAGTCAAAGACAACATTGGTGGTATGAGATTATACGAGTTTGTATATATGTATATATATATCTATATATATATGTATGTATCTATATATATATGTATGTATATCCAAACCGGGTTGTATATGATATTTTCAAGTAAAAAGAAAGAAAAACCCACAAACGAGCTTTGGGCTTGTCTACTAAGGCAGAAGGCATATCCAAAGTGGTTTGTTGTTGCCCCAATACTTTTGAGCTATTTGCTCTATATAGATGAGCACACTGCATATTTTCTTACTGTTTTAGATGCATAATTATTACATCATGTATTTGTTGGAGATGCTTGCACTATAGATGTATGGGATTGCATTAACTATGTTTTGTAACTAACTTATTTTCTTGGTTGTTTTATGTGTTGTCTACTTTCCCACATGGACTATTTATGATGTTTTGACTTCCATGGAGATCCTTATGATCTTATTCTCGTTGTTGTTTCTCTTTTCAGGTTTAGTATAATGAGAGGTCCTGTTTCAAGGTTTTCGTTGAAGCCTTCTTTGGAGTTGGACAATTGTATTCTATTTTGAGCACTCATTATATGTTCGATATGTTTTCATATTCTTGACTTTTATAGCATGCCTACATGTATGTGTGTTGATTTTGAAAGATCCTCAGCTTTGGTTTTAAGTTATTTATTTCTTTTTCTTAATTGGCCAATGATTCCGATTTCTGAGTCATTTGCATTACTTTTAGAATTTCCTCTATTTGATAGACTTTTATAAAAAGCCTTCTCGTTGTTGTTTGATTTGTTTTTCATACTTCGTTATATGTGGTTGACCAAGTGATATCATATAGTATTTACCATGCTCTATTTTTAATATAAATTTTTTTATAAGTCTGTTTTTTCATAAAGTATTTTGGGTTGTTTTTAAGAAAAATCACCTTATGCGGTTCTAATCTGTTCGCAGATCAGTTCGGTCGAGATTGCACAGTGGTGAAGGTCGCGGTTCTAGGTGTGGATCCTCACGAAGATATTAGTGAAGACATGGTTATTTATTGTATGATTTTATGTGTGTATGTACATTTCTGTTTTGAAAGAAAATTCATGGCATTCGGTTGTATATGCATAGTCCAAAAGTAGATCTGAGCCTAGAGTTATATTCTAGGCTTAGGCTTAGTTATGACTCGTGTCTTGTGTTGTTTTGCACTATGTTAAGTGTAGGGAGTGGTTCTAGCCCCAGCCGTCTTCAATCAGCTTCAAATATTAAAACTGAGGATTCTGTGGTTTAGGAGCCATCAAGGTAGATAGTGTTTCTGGGATTGTTAGCTGTGAGTCAGGGACAACTCCCAAATAGTTTCCAGGCTATCCTAGCCATGTGGAGCACTATTTAGAGTATCATGACACAAACTTAGAGGTAGGTGTAGGGGATTCCACAGTCAGTACCCCAGTTGTTTCAGAACCAAGCAGACTTGATGGGACATGTTCAGATGCCAGGTTAGGTACAAACACCAGGGACAAACAATTTACAGACTCAAGTCCCCAGGCCCAAGTACGATTTTAGTCAAGTGGTGCACAATGAGGTTGAGCTATAGTGGGCGGTCAAAGTCATAGAGCTTGGATTGAGAAGGTTTGTAGAGTTGCTTGTGAGCATAGGCTCAACAACATGGATAGAGTTAACTTAGCCATTGGTCTGATAAAGGATATTTTTTTTTTAAAAGAGTCCATATAGTATTGATGTAATTCAATACACGGAACAAGAGCAAAGATCATTGCTCGAGATATTTATAGATAAAATGAGATTCAAAATGAAATTCAAAGATACACTTTTCAAAATCTGCATCTTAGACTTTCAAACAATCTATTAACATAACAAATTTACAAAATCTCCTGTGGGGGGTATCAACATCATGCCATTCGTCCACACATCCTTCAAATTCTGTCTAGCCCAGCTAACACCATGAATGAATCCATATAAGAATAAATCACTTGCTCTCCCATCCACATCTCTGAAAATACGCACATTTCTCCCTATCCATATGCTCCAGTAATAGAAAATAATAACACGAACTATAGTTTCCTCCACCTTGTCGAGACATAAAGGCCATCCCATTGACTGAACAAGTCTACCATCGCTTTCGGCTGAACCCAAAGAACGCCCCACTTGTTCATTAATAAAGACCAACATTCTCATGTTGTGCAGTAATTGAGGAGACTATGATTCGATCCTCCTCAATCAAACCACAAGCCTTGCAAGCGTTGTCCTCTTCTCCCAATATGCCAATTCACACTAAAAATTCCCTCGATAAGATTTTCTCCAAACAAGCTAGCCATATGAAAGACTGCCATTTAGGTGCCCCTTGACTCCGCTATACATTTGGTATATCCTTAGACAGTCTTGGCTGTAGTGCATGTTCCAAGGATGAGTAACAGCCTTTCGGAGAGAACGACTCTGACGAGTCCATCCATACTAAACGATCCTGGGATTGCTCAATAGGCTAATTGGCCCCAATGATCTCCATCAATCTTAACTCTTCCTCATGTTCCCAGGAATATAACTGTCTTCTCCATAGGAGTGACTAGCACCAGTCACCGTTAATTAAAATTCTGTGGGACTTCACAGAGCCATCTTTAAACATAACCACATTAAACAAACTATGAAAAGTGAGGGCCAATGGCACTTCAGTGCACCAACGACTTTTCCAAAAGGAGATAGAAGTTCCATCTCCCTCCTTCCATTCAAAAAGAGAGGTAAAGGAGCGAACGTCGGAAAAAATCAGTTCACTGGATTTGACGATACCTTGCCAAATAACGGAGGAGTTTCTGCCTGCACATTCTATACCATTCATACCAAGTTTGGGACTGTACTTGGCCCCCACGACCGACTTCCATAAGCTTGAAGAATCATCCAAAAGGTGATTGTACCACTTAGACAATAACACAATGTTTTTCAATTTCAAACATCCAATTCCAGCTCCTCCACGCTCTTTCTCCATACAGATTATGAACCATTTTACCTTGTTAATGAATCGCTTGTCCACCTTACCATTCCATATAAATCGTCTCATCCACTTCTCTTGATCTCTTCTTACACAAACCGGTATACGGAAGAATGTCATATAATAAACCGGAACGATGTTAAGTATTGTCTTAATCAATAAGATTCTCCTAGCAAAAGACAAGAGAACTCCTTTCCATGTGGAAAGCTTGTTTTTGAAGAACATGATAAGGCTACTCCACGTGCTTCTGTTCCATGGACTAGCCCCTATAGGAATTCCAAGGTAATTAAAGACAAATTCTGAAATCGACAGTGAAGTGGTTCTGCCATATTTTCAGCCTCACTTGTGAGCACATTAATTCCAGCAAGACTAGACTTGTGAAAATTAATCTTCAAACTAGATAATAATTCAAAGCACCTCAAAATTCTTTGCAGGTTTACTAGGCCCTGGTGGTTTCTATCTCCAAAAAGGATTATGTCATCTGTATATTGTAAGTGAGTCAAATGGAGACTTCCGATATTGATACCTTTAAAGAGGTTTAGGTCAGCTGCCTTAGAGATTAACTTTGAGAGCACTTCTGCAGCCAGACTAAACAAGAGCGGAGACATTGGATCTCCTTGGAAAAGTCCTCTTCCCATAGGAATTCCTGTGTCGGAGTGCCATTAATTAAGATGGCACAACGAGCTGACGACATGCAATTGCATATCCATCCTATCCATTTGTTTCCGAATCCTATGGCCCTCAACACATCTATCAAAAAATCCCAGTCTACAGAATCGTAGGCCTTTCTATAATTGAGTTTGAAGCACCAACCCTTCTTAGATCTCTTCATAAAGTGCAGGATTTCATTGGCCACCATGATGGAATCAGCAATATGTCTACCTTCTATAAAACCTGTTTGAAAAAGAGAAATGAGCTTGCCTATGACCACTTTTAACCACTTGGTAAGAATCTTAGGAATTATCTTGTACATGCCATTGATAAGGATAATGGGTCTAAAGGAATTGAACTCAATGGCTCCATGAACTTTAGAATAAAGTGCAATGAAGCTGTTGTTAATTCCTCTCGGAAGGAACCCATTAGTGTGAAACTCTCTCACCATGATCACGATCTCGTCCCCAATTATGTCCCAAGCCTTCTTTAGGAAAAGAAGTTGAATCCATCGGGTTAGGTGCTTTGTGACTCCCACAATCCCAAACAATTGTCTTGATCTCCTCCGAGCCAACTGTCGCTTCAATTTTCTCACTTCAGCTGTCGAGATTTTATCAAGCTCCATTGAGCCCAAGCCGAGCCAACTGTTGCTTCCTTCTTTGAATATCTCCTTGAAGTGTAAGGACTCAAACCCAACCTATTAGGACCCTTACCACCATGAAATCCAAATAAGCTCTTGCAAGGTCCTATTTGAATCCCGCAAGGCTCAAGTCACCTAACTATAAATTTTATTGGTTGATTCATATGCTATTTAAAGGTTGGAGCATGTTTATACATTAATGAATTTCTGGCTTATACGGAATGAAAGAAAACATCAGTAGAAGACTTATATTAACACTCAACCAAGTGGAAACATAACACACAAGTCCCATAGGAATCTCAAAACATCAACTAATAGTGTCATGTATATTTCAGAAGCAACAATAAAGGAGGAACAGGGATTGAAAAGCTAGAATGCAAATCCACACAAATTCAAAGACATGGCATGCACATTCAATAGGAAAAGGGTGCATATGATGCGCAAATTCGTCCAGTCGTGCAGACTTGATCTCACACCTTTGGTACCATCAACAAAGCACACACCTAAGCCTGCAAAGGGGGAGAAAAGAAGGGATGAGATTAAAAGAATCTCAGTAGGGTCACAGCATTATAAGTCCTAGGGATTCCCAATCAAACATCTCCCAATAACCAAAAGATCAGGACCTAAAACTAGCTAAGATATCCAATCAAAATCGCAAGCATCAATCACACATAATAGGGGCCGAAATCATCACTAGCACAAACAATATGAGGGTAGGACGAATCTGGTAGAAAACAAGGGGAAAGACTAAAAACAATTCTTATTCAGAAGCACACAGACAATCTATAATATAATCTGATTTTCAAAACTGAGATTTTTCCCCATAGTCATAACTGAATTAGGCAACCTATTGCCCTATTAACTTCCGAGATTTTCTATCATCATAATCACATATTCCATATGCATATAACCAAGATAGGTAATCGAATTTAATCATATTCAAACAACTAAACAATAAGGTAACCAAAGGAACCGATGAGACATAGATCCTACCTCTCATGTGTCTGAAGCAGATGCAATCCTTTGCCTTCCCTAGAAGACCAGAATCTCCTAAACAATCACAAGGCAAAGACCACACAATACTAAGCCACAAGAATACTTAATTAAAAACCAAAAGCATTGGGAATCCTTACCAATTAACTTACCAAAATCCAGCGATCTGGATACAACAATATCTTTCTTCTGAATGCGTGATGTGATGGCCAAAAACTCAGCAAGAATCAACTGATTATTCACCCTAATTCATCATACAAATTTTGGCAACACCTTAGGATTTAATAGGGTAAATTGATATTTCATCATACATATAAGAAGAAGCTGTGATGTTATGTGAATAGGGAAGTAATAGGTGCCAGACACTTAAACGATTAAAAGGAACAAGATTTGAAACCAATAGACAAGTCAATTGATTAAATTTCGGCAAACAAAGGATTAGTAATAGGGCATGCCGATTTTATGTATAAGGAAGATTTAAAGGATGAATTCATGATTTTACAACATGAATGGATGCAAAACAATCATACGACCAAAAAGAATAACAACATAAATCATTTGAAGGAAGAATCACACAATCTTGGCACGAAAACTGACTAATCACGACTTGAATTTTGACAAGTAAGAACTAAAATTTTGATGACCAACACAAGATAGCTAGATAGATTATGGAAAGATTTTTCCAACAAGCTATTGTTTTTAGAAATCCGACAAAGGATGAGAGAGTTATGATAGGATTAAGATCAAGGAATTTCTTACATAAAACTGACGAATTACAGCTTGAATTTTGACAAGAAAGAACTAACCTTCTGATGATCAAACTAGAATAGCTAGATAGAGGATGAAAATATCTTTTCAACAAGCTATTATTTGCAGAAATCCAACGAAGGATGAGAGAGTTATGCAAGGATGAGAGAGTTATGCAAGGATGAAGTTCAAGGAATTTCTGCTAGGTTTAGTGTAGGGAAAAATTAGAAATTGAGAGGAAGGGGACAAACTTCGAAATTTTCAGGTGGGTTTTGGTATGTTTAGGTAAGGTAGGCTGGCCACTCTTTTATAGTGTCTTAAGAAGGTTTTGTTAAGAGATAATTCTTTATTTTTAAGCTTAAAAGAATAATTAAATAATAATTAAAGGATAATTCTATTAGAAGGATAATTTTATTTAAAAAGATGATTCTATTGAAAGAGATATTCTATTTAAAATGAAGAATTATCTAATACCTTGGATAATAAGGGATAAAACTAAGGATAATTAATATAAAAATACCAGAATTAAAATAGAAAATATCTGATAGCAACCATTTTAGGCCATCACACATCCGTTTCTTCAGAGGAAAAATAGTCATTTCAGCTGCACTGGTTCCTGAGTATCATTTCTGACTTGTGGACTTCTAGGGAATCTACCCTATAGAGGATAAGGGTCTCACATGAAGCATCTTACTGCTTCATTTTTAATATTCGATGGTTGTGCTAACACCACATTCATATTTAATGCGTGAAAATATTTATTGTTTCTATCTCCCAGCTTTAACCATTATTGTCTAGATCTCTGTCTCCACATGGACTCTATTCTTTTTTCTTCAATTCCCACTTTTTTAAGTGTAATCTATTGTATCGTTTGACAAAATCCAGATTGACTGAGATCTCTGAGGATCTATTTTGATCCATCTGATCTATTTCTACTAGCAAATCTTTTAATTTGGTCTCCATATCCTCATAACTGATCTTGTGCCACGATTTGAGGTGCTGTTTTAAGAAGTTTAGCTTTGGGACTAAGCAGAAATCTCCTCGATGCATCAATCCTGCGTCAGTCCAAATATCTTGGACAATCTTCTAAAAATCCTTAACTTCCCACCATATATCCTATGTATGAAATGACTATACACCCTAGTAAAAAACGTTCGCTTTCAAAATCAGTGGTATATGATTGGTGAACCCCTTATCTCCTGCATATAGCTTATGACTGTGAAAGCATCTGCATCATTCCAAGGAGATCATTACCATGTCAATCCTTGAAGCACCTTGCGAACTAAACCATGTGTTGGACTTTCTGATTAGAGGCATGTCCACAAGGCCACAACAATTCATGAAGTTCTGCAATTTGCATGCCCCTCTACAATTAAAACTACCTCCGCACCTTTCCTTTGCATTTAAAGATTCATTGAAATTGCCAATAACTATCCATGGATTCTCATCCCTTCTTTTCCTATTTTTTATCTCTGTCCATACTGAACACCTCTCCTAAATAGTTATGGGAGCATATAACCCCACGCAGGTAAACATAAATCTTGTATCAGCCATTTCGCATTTGAGAGCTTGCCATCTCTCAAATTTTTGCAAGACGCTCCAAGACAGAAATGGACCATCTGTCTGCTATTTTCACACCTGAGTCTTTGTTTCCATGCCTCTCTTTCTCTTGTTTACTGGCATTACCAGAAGAAAGAATACTTGTGGCCTTTAAGTGCTTGAATTTCTTCTGCTTCCTAGGCTTCTTATCCAGCAATCTCGATTTCTTTTCAATCTGAGCGGCTTTTGTTCCTTCTCTTCTCTTGTTGACAAAGGCGGTATCTGCTAGGGAAGGTAAAGTATCCGGACTGACAATGGCCACCTCTTACTTATTGGTCCTGAGGAAGATCTCTCTTGATGCACTTCTCTTTTCTCAAGGAGCGAGGCTCGTATCAGGGAAAAAACTTGACTTTGTGAAGTTACTAAGATGCCCTCTAGAATCCTTATCCATTGATGGGCTAGACACTGCATGCATAGCCTGGTTAACTCCATCTTCAAGGCTCATATCACTACCGCCCCTATTTGAAATAGGGATGCCTTTGGGTTCTTCTTGTTGACTATGCCTTCCATTTTGTCTCCTGATAGTTTCGTTAGCACCACTCTTAGCTAAGGTAAAATCAGTCTTTTCTTCCTGTGCAAAAGACACTCTCCTTCCAGGTGAAAGTGCTTTTCTGATAGGAGAAAAAGCACTGTTGCATCCGCCTGATAGTCATGTCCTTTCACCTTGCACTGTACCCACTGCATCTACAGTCCTCTCCTTTAGCAAGGTCACCGGAAACCAAGTTCCATCTACCTCCAGAATGAAGGATGTTTTGATTTTTGACAGACTGCTGGTTATGATCTAAAGAAAAGCAGCCTCCAAACAATCCCAACTAGTAGTCTTCTTATGTACCTGAATCAGAGAACCAATTGGCTGCACAATCTTCCTAAAGGCATCATCAAACCATACACTGAAAGGAACATCAATGACGTTAACCCACCAAGTCCTTCTAGTGCTAATGTCTTCAGGTCTCCATGGGTGGAAGTTAGAGAATTTTCTACCCAAAAGCTGAGGTTGGATGTGAGCTCCTGTCATATTATATCTTTAGATGCGAAGGTGATCAACCTCAAATCCCCTCCCATCTCCTTGTACCCAATCTCTGCTGGAAGCTTTGACATGGCTAGGCATCCATCTCTCACCGTGCCTACTGCACTCTTTAAGCGCCAGTCTTTTGGGACATGTTCTGTCGACAAAATCACTGTCGAGGGCTCAATAGGAACCGAGCTCTTTTCAGTGGTTGCCTTGGCGTAGGTTTGCCCCTTCCTAACAAAAAATGATGCAATATTTTGTTTAAGAATGACTAGAGGAGCCGGTCCTTTCTCCTGTTGATCTCCACTCCTAAATGCCTGGTTACGACTTTGCTGTCTTGGGGCATATCTAGCCATATTGATTCTTATGGCGTGCCGCTCTCCCAAAACAGAGTTCAATCTGTTCCACCGTTGGTCTTCCTACGCTCCACACCTCAAGAATTTAGCAAAACCAAACTTCATTCCTCTTCTCGTTCAACGGTTTGGGATAAACACATCAACTACAGGTTCAATGATTTCTTGAAAGTGCTTATAAGAGCTCCATTTTTCCGAGATGCCTTCAATGTAGTAAGAAATGAATCTCTACCCTGAGAAAAGCTTCTAAGGTACCCATTTTCTCTTGCTGGGGCCCGACAGGGTTTGGGGTATTTGATGGGCAAAGTTGGGTTGATGGACGTTAGCTTGGGTATTAGCACGGGGTATAAAAATAGGTTGGGGAACATGGGTAGGATTAAAGGAAGGAGGGTGGTCGATGGGGTCTTGGCTCAAATGGGGTTTGGGGTGAGGTCAGTGTTTCGGAGTGTTTGGTTATTTTGTCGATTTTGGTTGGGTGGCTGAGTTGAAAACATTTTCTCGCTCCGCTCTCTTACTCATCCTGATAAAGGACATGCCAGACCTTTAGCACAGATGGAGGACAGGACAAAGGACAAATACCAAAACCTGACGTCAGTAGTTGGCAGGGCAATCAGATGCCCAAGCTTTGTCTTCACAATTGACAAATACAGAGGTTCCACAGTCATAGCAGGATGCTAATAGGCCAGCAGGGCCATCGAGTAGCAAAAATTATTGTAAGAATTGTCTACCTCTGTGTATATAGCCTTTGAGGTGTTTTAGCTGTAGAGGACTTGGGCATATGGCCAAGAGTTGCCTAGTAGTTAGTGTATCCCAGAATTTGTTACCATAATCAAGTGCACCAATACAAATGTACCAATATAGGTGCAGAGATGGACAACTAGTTAAACAATTGTGAACCCCTATAGGCGAGTGACCAAGAAATGAGTTGTGAGTGGTTAACAATAGAGTGGGTCTTCAAACAGACTGAGTGCTTCATCTGCTACTGACCTAGTAGGTAGATTCTCCTCCCTTATCCTTTCTTTCTCTTCAATGTGTGAGAGTTGGTTGGTAGTGTTGAGAAGAGTGACACCTTTCTAAGGTGTTTGTTAATTGGTTGATTAGTGTCGTGGTGGTTATGTGTTGACTAGTGAGGGCATAATGACAATGAGAGTTGAGAGTGAGTTTGGTAGTGATAAAGTTAGATTTCCCTACCCTTAGATATCCTTAGCCCTAGAGCTTTAGTTGTTGGTTCTGAGAGAAGCCAGCAAGCAGTTAGGTCACCTGTCACAATATGTCAGCCAGCGAGAGGCTGAGGTGGTGTGTGGTGGGTAGATAGTAGAGTAAGTAAGCAGTGCCAGTTAGGAAAAAGTGGGTGTGTGGTAGCTTTTATGGGCGATTGAGTCTTTTACCACAATATCTCAGTTTGTGAGAGCCGGAGTTGAAGTACGGTGGAAGATAGTGGAGTTAGAGTGTAATGAAAAAGGGCTCAATACAGTATTTGTGGATTCAGTGCAATGTGTTAGAACACATGTTTAAGAGTGCTGTATTTTTATTTACTGTTGAATGTTTCTTACAGTAATGTCCTAGTTTTAGTTAGTTAACTCACTTTAAGCATGTTCTCCAATTCAGCATAATTCTAGGATCTCAGTTATATTTTTGATACGTTAAAAGCTACAGAATGTACAAGAGGTCGTTGTGCTTTTCCATTACGCAAGTGCATTGTCTTTCTTTTCACACACGACTATCACTTGCAGAATATCAAGTCAACAAAAAATTGGTAGTGCAGCATTACATCTTGAGGGATCTATGAAGTTTTTTTATAGTATCAATGGAAGGAGAGTCCAGGTTTTTAGTGATAACACCACCAGTCTTCGATAAAGAAAATTATGAACTATGGGCAAAGCGCATGGAGACCTATCTCGAAGCATTAGATTTGTGGGAAGCTCTTGAAGAAGACTACAAAGTTCAACCACTTCTATCAAACCCCACTATGGCACAAATGAAGTCGCAGAAGGAGAGGACAATAAAGAAATCAAAAGTAAAAGCTTGCTTATTTGCAGCAGTGTCATTGACTATCTTTACACGAATAATGTCACTGAAAACAGGAAAAGAAATTTGGGACTACCTCAAGAAAGAATATGAAGGTGATAAGAGAATTCGAGGTATGCAAGTTTTGAATCTGATCAAAGATTTTGAATTGCAGAAAATGAAGGAGTCTGAATAAGTTAAAATAGTACTCAGATAGACTTCTAAATATTTCCAACAAAGTGAGGTTGCTTGGATCCGAGCTAACTGATTCAAGAATTGTGGAGAAATTGCTTGTAACAGTGCCAAAGAGGTTTGAAGCCACTATAACAATGCTGGAAAATACAAAGGACTTGTCAAAGATTTTTCTTACAGAGCTCTTAAATGCTTTACAAGCACAAGAGCAAAAAGGAGCCATGAGACAAGATGGAATAGTAGAAGGAGCCTTACCAGTTAAGCATTATAATAACAGCAAGAACAAAATGAAGAACTTAAAAAAACTGCCAGCAAATGGAGACGACTCATTCAAAAATTATCAAAAGGGAGAAGGATAAGGCTCGAAGAAGGTTTATCCACCTTGTCAACACTGTGGGAAGAAAGGTCATCCACCTTACAAATACTGGAGGAGACCTAATCCAAAGTGTATTAAGTGCAGCCAATTTGGTCATAAAGCAGTGATCTATAGAGTCAAGCCTCAACAACAAGATGAGAATGCCAATGTAGTTGATCAAGAGCAGAAAGACCAACTCTTTGTGGCTGATTGTTCCACAAGTTGTGACACATGTGAACATTGGCTAGTTGACAGTGGTTGTACCAACCACATGACACACGATAGAGAACTCTTTAAGGAGTTGAGAGCCACTGAGATTAAAAGGGTGAGGATTGGAAATGGTGAACACTTGGAAGTTAAAGGAAAATGTAACATAGCTATTTTAAGTTGTGAAGGTACAAAAAATATTGAAAATGTTCTTTTTGTACCAAATATTGATCGAAACCTTTTAAGTGTTGGTCAACTATTGGAGAAAGGCTACAAAGTACTGTTTCAAAATAAACAGTGCTTAATTAAAGATGGTGACGACAGAGATATGTTAAAAGTCAAGATAAAGGGAAAAAGCTTTGCACTAAATCCAATGGAGGAAGAACACATGACCTTTCAATCTAAAGAGAGGGTCACAGAAATCTGGCACAAAAGACTCGGGAATCTTTATTATCGTGGACTACTTCAAATGCAAAGGCTGAATATGGTGAAGGACTTACCAGACTTGGAGGAGCATTCTCAAAACTGTCAAACTTGTCAATATGGAAAGCTATCTAGGAAGCCATTTCCTAAGACAGCTTCGAGAGCTTAAAAAAAATTGCAATTGGTTCACACAGATATTTCAGGTCCTTTAAGAACACCCTCATTGAATGGAAATCGATACTATGCAGCATTCATTGATGACTTCACCAGGATGTGTTGGATATTCTTTTTAAAGCACAAGTCAAAAGTAGCACAAATTTTTTGGAGGTTCTAAGCTCAAGTTGAAAATGAGAGTGGCTATAAAATTCAAATGCTTAGGTCTGATAATGGCAAAGAGTATACATTTGAGGAATTCAATCGATATTGTGATGAAGCAGGAATTGAGCATCAGTTAATAGCTCCTTATACTCCTTAACAAAATGGAGTGGTTAAGAGGAAAAATAGATTCATATTGGAAATGACATACTGCATGTTGTATGAAAAGGACTTATTTAAGAAGTTTTGGGCAAAAGCAACAAACACTGCTGTTTTTTTACAAAATTGACTTCAAACAAGAGCTGTCAAGTATCAGACCCAATTTGAAGCTTGGTATGGACGCAAACCAACCCTTAACTTTGTTAAATTTTTTGGTTGTTTATGTTTTACTCGAGTTCCGAAGATTAATCAAGATAAGCTAGATAAAAGAGTGATACCAGGAATCTTTATAGGCTATAGCTCAGTTACAAAAGCTTATAAAATTTTCTTGTCACAAATTGGAAAAATTATTATAAATAGGGACGTGCACTTCATAGAAGAAGAAGAGTGGAACTAGGAAGACTCAAACTAGACTAATCAGTTTTCAAGTGAGTCAAAGTATTTATCTATTGTCAACGTACCAAATGAACCTATTGATGAACGATGGGAGGATGAATTAGTAGATAACACACTAGTAAGAGGTACAAGATTGCTCTATGAAATATATCAAAGATGCAATGTAGCAGTTTGTGAACTGGTAGATTCTTGGAAGCAAAAGAAAATCAAAATTGGATGGATGCAATGAAGGAGGAGCTGTCAATGATCAAGAGAAACAAAAATTGGGAGCTGGTTGACAGACCTCATGACAGGAAAGTAATAGGTGTGAAGTGGGTCTTCAAGATTAAGTTGAATCCCGATGGCTCCATCAACAACTACAAAACAAGGTTAATAACCAAGGGATATGCTCAAGTGTTCGACTACTCAGACACATTCGCACCTATTGCTAGGCTTGATAGAATTAGATTGCTCGCAGCTCAAAGAAACTGGAAAGTGTTTCAGCTAGACGTCAAATCAGCATTTCTTAATGGATTTCTACAGGAAGAGATCTATGTTGAACAACCTAAAGGCTTCGTGGAAAAGAAAGAAGAAGACAAAGTGTATTTGCTAAGAAAAGCACTTTATGGTCTAAATCAAGCTCCTCGAGCATGGTATAGTAGGATAGATGATTACTTAATCATTTTGAAATTTTCGAAAAGTCTATCTGAACTCACATTATATGTCAAGCATGATGGTGCAGATATTCTAATCCTATCTCTTTATGTAGATGACCTGTTAATTACTTGGAATAATTCTGGCTAGAACGATCAATTCAAACTAGAGATGAAAAAAGTTTTTGAGATTACAGACTTGGCCTAATGACTTACTTTCTTGGAATGGAATGGAATGGAATGTAAGGATGAAGTGTTCGTTTGCCAAAAAAAATATGCAAAGGAGATTCTGAAAAAAGTTTAAATGGAAGATTGCAAAGCAATGAGTACTCCTATTGACTCTAAAGGAAAACCTAGTTTAAGAAGTTGGAGCTGCCCAAGTCGATGAAGCTGAATTTAGAAGCTTAATAGAATGCCTAATGTATTTAACTGCAACCAGACCTAATATTCAAAATGCAGTGAGAATTCTATCTCGGTTCATGCATTGCCCAAGTGAGACTCATATGAGGGCAGCAAAGAGAGTCATCATATACATCAAGGGAACTTGGAACTATGAAGTTCATGAAGAGCATGGAGTTGAAGTTGACAGGCTTCTTTGACAGTGCTTGGGGAGGCTCAATTGACGATATGAAAAGCACATCTGGATATTGTTTTGGTTTTGGATCAGAAATGTTTTCATGGAGCTCAAAGAAGCAAGAAACAGTAGCTCAATCCACTACTGAGGCTGAGTTTATTGCTGCAACAGGAGCTGTGAATCAAGCTCTTTGGTTGAGGAAAATCTTAACTGATTTAAACCTGGAGGAGAATCAAAGCGCAAAGATTTTGTAGATAATCAAGTAACTATTGCAATCTCTAACAATTCAGTGTTTCATGGCAAGACCAAACACTTCAATATCAGATTGTGAGAGAAGTGCAAAAGAGTGGTGATATAAGTCTTTGCTATTGCAAGACCGAAGATCAAGTTGCTGATATTTTTATTAAACCACTGCCACTTACCAAGCTCGAGAGCTTCAGAAAAAAAAAACTTGGAATTTGCAACATCTAAACAAGGAGTGTTAGAACACATGTTTAAGAGTGTTGCTTTCATATTTTTATTTAGTGTTGAATGTTTCTTAGAGTAGTGTCATAGTCTTTAGGAGTTAGTTAACTCACTTTAAGATGTTCTCCACTTTAGTATAATTCTAGGATCTCAGTTATATTTCTGATATGTTTTCTTCTCTATGAAGTGAGTGTATTGTCTTTCTTTCTACACACTGAGTATCACATGCACAATATCAAATCAACAACACAATGTTAGAGTCAGTACAATTTGAGGATTCAGTATAGGCTTGTAGGGACAATAGCATCAGAAGTACCAAAGTCAGTAGATAGAGGATCAGATTAGGTGAGGGGATTACAAGGGTGGTGTAGTAGACCCTTTATGATGCTACGGATGATGGTTCGAGAGACGTTCAATTCGAGTTTTAGGCACAGTTCACGTGTGATAGACAAAGAGCATACAATATGTCGACCAGTCATAGCGTGTGTTTGACCAGTCTGTGATGATGGCTTTGACCCAGTGCAGCTGATGGTGGGTAGATAGATGACATGGTTCTGGATCAGTGAGTCATAGTTTTTCGTAGAGGCAGTAAGTTCATGGATTGGTTAGTGCAACCGGACAGACAGAGATGTCGTAGGGTCAAGTGATCTGTGAGCGTCTTTCGGATCAAAATAGCAGGCATGGATCAGATATAGACCATGGAAGGCGTGATCAGATCGATAAGATTCGTCAATCCTAGTCAGACAATGTCCATAGGGAGCATAGAGTTCAGGACAGTATATATGATGTGATTGTGGGGAGATTCGAACTTTCGAAATATCGAGTCGTGATAAATGATCATGATAGAGGCATTGGTGGCGATCTAGTATTGAACCTCGTAAGGGTAAATCTCATTGGGGTTGTTCGTGATTCAATGATAGAGACCAAGATGCGTCAGAGTGTGGTGTGGTGACAGACATAGTTTTTCTTGCCAAGGATGTTGGATGTGAGCTATGTTCCAGTAGAGCTCTCAAGCGAGAATGTTAGTGGTCGGTTTCAGTGTCAGAGTTGTGTTGTGCAAACAATGTCTTGGAGTTTGAGGTTCCATCAGTGTCAACGCCCGTGATGCAAACAACAGACATTGTACGTAGTCAGCAATGAGAGTCCGGCCAGTTCAGATTGAGGTCAGAGGTGTAGTCAAGGATTATGCTACGAGGAGCCGTGGCGGTGGTTGGTTTCATTTTATGCTCCCGGATGCATCTACAGTCCAGTACTCCTCCAGGTGACGAGAGTTTCAGGGGCAAAAAAGTTCTTCGTCAATTCAAAGACTATCGTGTTTTTTTTTTTTTTTGAAGAAAATCGAATTGTATTGAGATGAAAACAGTGGAGGTGCAGGACAATGAAACATTGTGCCTGCCCCGTTACAAGATACAACTTACAGATACCTGAAATGTATTTCGGAATCTGCTACTTGCACCCTCCCAGAAATCTAATTGGCTAGTAATGACAGAAAATTTCCTGTAGGTAATACATCCAGGCTATCTAAAGCAACATCGCGTAAGTTGGTCTTTGCCCAATGAAAGCCATAACGCATACCATTGTAATACAAATCTGCTGCACTACTATCTTCTCTCCGAAACTGTTTATTATTCCTACCCAACCAGATACTCCAAGTGCAAGAAAATAGCAACACATACCATAAACCTTTCCAACGTGAAGGGATTGGGAAGCCTTGCCACTGAACGAATAATTCAGTGATAGTCTGCGGTTGGACCCAGCTGAGACCCCAGTTTCGTATCAGCAAAGACCAGCACGACCATGCCTTCTTACAGTTGAGAAGGATGTGGTTAGAATCGTCTTCCACTCCACCACAGGCATCACAGTATTGTTCAGATGTTGGTATGATACCTATTCTGATTAAATGGCCTTTGGTTGGCAATTTATCCCTGCATGCCAGCCACATAAAAGTTTGCCATTTGGGAGCTCCCTGTTGACGCCAAACATTTGGAATCATCCGTTCATTGCCCCTCAGTACGTTTGCCTCCAGTGTCTGATAACAGGCTTTGGCTGAGAACGGTTCTAGCTTTTCGTCCCACCTCAAACAATCATCCTCCGCTGGATTTGGACGAGCTCCATTCAATATCTCTATCAAACATCTAAGTTCCTCTTCCTCCCAAGTATAGAGCTCCCGCCGCCAAAGAAAATGCCACTGCCAGCCTAGACCAGTCATCGCCCCGAACTGTAACACGACACCTTCTTTTACCATAGCTACTGCATGCAATCTTGGAAATACCGCACGTAATGGAAGCGGACCACACCATACGTCATTCCAGAAATCAATTGATCCTCCATTACCTAACTTCCAGCGGAATAAAGAGGATATACATCTGCCATCTAGCAAAGTCGATTTACTAATTCTCACAATTCCACTCCATATTATTGACACATTCCTTACAGCACAATAAATACCATCAGAATTGAAGGTAGGTTTATATTTCTGTAAAATTACCTTGCTCCATAAAGAATCAGGCTCAGTGACTAGCCGGTGGCTCCATTTCATAAGCAATGCTGTATTTCTGAGTGTCATACATCCCACACCTGCACCTCCATTATCAGTTGCGCGTGTTACCGTTGACCATGGTACTTTGCACATACATCGTTTCTCTGCTGTGCCTGCCCATAGGAAGCGCTTCATCCATTTTTCTAGATCTTTTCTGACTCCCACCGGTAGCTGAAAGAATGTCATGTAGTAAACAGGCAGGCTATTTAGTACCGCTTTCACCAGCGTTAGTCTGCCACCTAAGGATAACAGTGAGCCTTTCCACGAGGCTAGCTTGCTTTTAAAACGAGCCAGCACCGTCTCCCATGTGTTACGCCGTCGCGGATTGGCCCCGAGTGGTATACCGAGGTACTGGAATGGTAAAGTCTGTAGCCTGCAGTGAAGTGAGAATGCCATGCTCTCGGCCTCACTGGAATTTATGTTAATCCCTACTAATCCTGACTTGAAGAAATTGACTTTGAGCCCTGACAGTAGTTCATAAGAACGTAATAAGCCTTGGAGATTGAAAAGTCCCTGATGATCATCGGTGCTGAATAGTATAATGTCATCAGCATATTGCAGGTGCGTCAGTTGTAGGTTCCCAATGTTCATTCCTTGGAAGAGTTGGCATTCAGCAGCCCTGCTCAACATACAAGACAACACTTCAGCTGCGAGATTGAAGAGGAGTGGTGATAGTGGGTCGCCCTGGCGTAGACCTCTCCCTAAGGTGAATTCCTCTGTTGGCACTCCGTTAATCAAGACTGCACATCGCGCATTCGTGAAGCATGCCTGTATCCATCTACACCATTGGTCTCCAAATCCCATCTGTCCCATCACTTCCAATATGAAATTCCAATTTACAGAGTCGTATGCCTTCTGAAAGTCCAGTTTCAGACACCAGCCACACCGTTTGGACTTTTTCATGGAATGAATTATCTCGTTCGCCACCATTACTGTGTCCACGATGGATCGACCTTGCATGAAACCTGTCTGCCATGGAGAAATTAATCTATCCATCACCAGCTTAAGACGAGATGTCAGAAGCTTTGCGATAATTTTGTATAAACCATTGATTAGGCTAATCGGTCTGTAATCTGAGAATTCTGCAGCGCCTTTTAACTTGGGGATTAAAGTCAAGAAGCTGTTGTTAATTCCTCTAGGGAGTGTCCCGCTGGAATGGAATTCCTGCACCATCCGAATAATATCATCACCAATGACGGTCCATGCCTTTTTGATAAAATAGAAGTTAAAACCATCCGGCCCAGGGGCTTTGTGGCTACCGCAGTCCCATACGGCACGCTTGATCTCATCATCGAGAAATGGTCGTTCTAGGCCGAAGGCAACATCAGAAGGCAGGCGAGGCAAAGGCAAACTTCCTAGTCCATAACCCTGGAAACCCGGATCCTCAAAAAATTTCTGGAAATACTGGACAGCTGCAACCTTGATTGTGGTAGGCGTGGACAACTCAGTACCATTGAATCTGATTGTCCCTATAAAATTCCTGCATTGTCTTATGGTGGCATAGGAGTGGAAAAATCTGCTATTCTTGTCCCCCAAACGTAACCACTGTTATCGTGATTTCTGTCGCCACATGGATTCTATCTTCCTTTTGAGGTCCCATTTCTGGGTCTGTAATACTTCATATCTGTCCACTGAAATAGGCCCCTGACTTCGTCTATTTTGATCAAATGCTTCTATATCTGCAAGGATCTTTTGTAATTGATGATCTAGAGAACCAAAGGATTCTCTATGCCATACCTGTAACTTCCTCTTCAGGACTGCCAATTTTCGCACCACACTATAATCTCCTGGGAATAGCCGACTTGCCTCCTGCCAATTTTCCACCACCTTCTGCAAAAAATTTCTATCATCCCACCATATATCCCAGGAACGGAATGGTTTCGTGCCCCAGAGAAAAGAGTCCGCTCTCAGAATTATTGGTGTGTGGTCTGAGAAGCCTTTGTCTCCTGCATGCAGCTGATGGCGATTGAAGTGTAGCATCCAATAAGGAGAAACCAGTGCCCTGTCTATCCGGGAAGCGCTGTAGGAATTGAACCATGTATATTCCTTTCCATGGATTGGCATATCTACTAGTCCAGTCCGGTTGATGAAAGTGGAGAAACAGCGTGCTGCATTCCGATTGAAGGTGCGCCCTGTTCTCTCCTCCGCGATAATGATCTCATTGAAGTCTCCCATGATCATCCAAGGAGACGAATCATCAGCCTTCCTGCGCTGCAGATCAATCCAGAAAGCTCGGCGCTCAGTTGCTACATTCGGTGCGTGGAGACCCACGCAGACAAAATGAAAACCTGTAGCTCGAACCTTCATCTCCAGCAACACCCATCGTTCAAATTTCTCAATCCCATGTATCTGAAGCTGTGCATCATCCCATAGACATGCCATGCCGCCAGCTCTTCCTTGTTCGTCTATAGCTGTCCATTGTATATTAATACCTGGCCACAATTTGCTTGCTAGTTTATTGGAAAAATGTTCCTCCTTCGTTTCACAGAGAATCAAAAGACTGAGATTTTCTCGTGCAATGAGTTGTTTAATCTGTATTCCTTTCAATCTGCCATGACAGCCACGGATATTCCAGAATGCAAAATTAATCATGAATGGAAACAATTCCCTTAGCACAGATCAAATACCTTATGGGCATTATTTTGTACAATGGTTCCTCCATGCCTGTCCATCCTCAGCAATTCGCCCCAGCAATTGTTGTCGAATTGCTGCCTTTGTCAGCTTGCGACTGAGTCCCAAAGTCTCTGCGATATCCATCGATCGTTGAGTCTCTGCCTCCATGGAGCATGGACCCGATTCTGTGCCTTTGGACCTGTGGGTCTCCATCGGGCTTGCCATGTTTTCACCATTGTCATCTAGGAATGACGGATCTTCTACTGGCTGGGTGGCACCTTCCTTCTCCGTAATACTCAGTCGACCTGATGAGAGGCTACCAGTGGGTTTTAGATGCCGAAGTTTCTTCTGCCTCCTTGCTCGGTAAATTATTGTTCTGCTCAATTTCTTTCTCCTAAACTCTTTGTGTCCAGCTTCCTTCAGGGGAGAGAAATCGGTGACTGTAGGATATGAGATAGGAGCTGAGATCCTTTCAGTTGGTATCACAGTGTGTCTCGTGGTGGAAAATGTTTGCAGAGGCTGTAACTGGCCTTCCGCTGGAGTCGCATTACGGACCAGAAGGAGAGCAGGTGCAGAGCACATGCTATTTCCTTCTTCACTAGACGGGGAATGACAAAGTTGCCCCTCTTTATTATGATATATATTATTTGTCAGTCCCGTGAGTGTGTGGGGCTGAGTCCTCCCAGTCTGTCTTTGTGCTGCAATTTTGAATCCATCCACCGTTATGTTTTCTTCAATACTGTGCCGTATTAACCCTTTTGTACAAACAGCCTTCTTGTCCAGGGGAGACATTCCCCCCTTGTCTTTAGGGATCCTGTCCCAACTCCCCAGTGATGGTGAGATAGGTATCTGTGCAGAACGGCTACTGTGTGCACCTGGTGTGGTGGGCTTGTCCCCTACCGTGGCACTGGCACTCATCGTCTCCAACTCCATTGTTTCTTCAATATCTACCGTGAAGATTTTCCCATCCTCAGACATCTGCATCTTCTTCTGAATTCGCTGCAGAGCTGTAGTTGCCACTTGCAATTTAACTGAGTCAAGATTCTTCCAGGTCATTGAACTGGGATGTATCTGGACCAGAACGCCTATTTGAGAAGCCACCATTCCAAAAACTTCTTTGGTCCATACATGAAGTGGTAGGCCAATCACCTCTACCCAGCATATCCTTCGACAACCTACATCTGTGGGATTCCAGGGACGGAAACCATGAAATCTCTCGTTCCAAAAGCTGATGTTGGAATTGAGCTCACGTTGTAATGCTTCAGCACTGGTGAACACAAGTAGTCGTGTCCCACCCATTGGTAAACATTCAACACCAGTGGGAATGGGCAACTCATCCTTGTTTCCTTCTCGAAGAAAACCCACTGCACTGCGGCATAACCTTTCCATATTCTCTGCATTAGCTGAAACTGATATAGGCTTTATGTTTGCCGCATTTTGACCCTTCCCAATGGTGACCTCTGCATAGGTTCTACCATCTTGGTTTGGTAGATTCCTTCGTGTAACCCCCACAGGAGGTGCCTTGGTTATACCATGGCCCTGGTTATGGCCATGTTGTCCAGGGAGGGAAAAGCGTCGCCCTGTCTTGGCATCGTAGTGAGCTTCGTTGAAACGCATCCTTGTGTACCCGCCGAAAGCCTCCGTGAGCCTTCTTAATCTGTTTGTCTCCTGATTGCCGCATCGGACAAACTTAAGGAAACCAAATCGTAAACCCTTTCGAGACTGACGATTCGAGATAAAAGCATCTGCCACAGGTTCAATGGTTGCTATCTCCTTAAAGAGTTTGTTAGATGTCCATCCCTCTGGAATATCTTCAACAAAATAGGAGATGTATCTGTCAGTGCTAAAGACCTTCGCAGGGTCCCATGAAGTTGCAAAACATCGTGGTGGATCCGTTACTTCCGGTTGGAGCTGACTGGGAGCTGGTGGTTTCCCGTCGTTCCGCCTGACATGATGATAGGCATGGGGTTGGGTGCTGGGTTTAGTATGAGAGGTGAGAAGTGGGAGTGTTTGGGAGGTGAGAGAAGCCATTTTTTTCAAGCTCTATTTGTTAAAGAGTATCGTGTTGAACATATATCTCGTGAAGCAAACAAGGCTGTAGATAAAATTTCAAAATTAAGTGAGGGCAGATCGAAGGGCTTAAGCTATTCATAAAATTTCAATTAGTTCCCTAATTGAACATGATATAGCAGGTCATATTGTGTTTTGCCCAGGCTTTTAGATAATAGCCTGAGATTCCATTCTACCAAAAAAAAATAATAATAATAATAATAATTACCAAAGTAACATAAACTATTTTTAGTGAATTATACAGATAATTCTTATGGGAACAATACAGATGAGAAATTTATGTTTTATTTGCTAGTTAATTGACAAAATATTTATCTCCAATTTGGTGTAAGATTATTTGCGAAGGGAACAATACATATATATATCTATATATATATATATAGATAGATTTCCATCTAACATGTCTTTATACGATGATAAAAACAAAACATAATCAACACCTATTGACTATCAACGAAGTTTGTACTTAAAAAAGGGGTCGTATTTCGGATGTGAGAGATGTTCTTAATTTGCTTCTTTTAGATCACAAAATCATCTCTAACTGCCAATCTGCCAATCTGCCAATCTGCCATGAGCAAGTATCACAAATAATCAAATGTTGACTTCGTTGAAGGTGACGGTCGCTATTAAAAAATATATAGAGAGAGAAAGAGAATACCTACGTCTTTTTCTGATTTAGATTGTCACGTATTAGGATGTGCATTGCATTGATGTTTTTCAAGTTCCAAACAATTTCAATCGGGAAATTCGCAGCCATTAATGTTGTGTTACTGTTGGGTATTTAATACCCAACAGTTACTATGAATGGACGGTGGCGTTCATGAAGGAGAGAAGCATTAACTACTTAAATATTCAAGTTCCCACTTTGAATTTCCAAATGAGGTTGGATCAAAAGGTCGAAGTCAAAATGCATAGTACCAGTATAGTGGAATCTTTCTTTTCTTTCCCTCCTGTCGAGAAGAAATCATTTGCAGGAGTTGACCTTTTTTAAATTCTATGCTTATGTCCAATCGATGTTGGTCATGAAACTTAGCCCATGTTCGTATACTAAACAAAGCGGCGCTTATTTTTGCTGGGCTAAGTCAAATTTAAAAGATGTACATTTAGATAGCTTAGACCTATTGTCTGCAGGAGATTTTGCCTCCTTGCTGGGTGGACAACATTGTTGATCTTTAGCTCCTGAAACTTACTGATGCTATATATCTTTATGGTATCAGTCAGTTCTGTTTTGTTTCCTGTGGTACACTATTTCGTTGTCTCACCCCTCTGTATTATTACTTTTCATATTAATGCAATCGACATATTTCAAAAAAAAAAAAAAAACAAAGCGGCTCTTATATTGGATCGCAAGCAAAGAATGTGTTTTAAAAAGACATGTTGTCGTCAGCAGTTCTGGAAGTCTAACTTGCTTAACCCTATATATATAGCAGCAAACATGCCGTGCCTCTTGCTATACTCGACCTCATTTCTTCTCTTTCCAAGTAACCACTATTCCTTGAGAGCAAAGAGAAGAATGCAGACCCTACTAATTATTAGAACTTCTGCAATTCTGCTACTGCTAGCCTTTTCAGGAATTATGCGGGCATATGCTCTTTATTTCCCATGTCCGCGAGGAACCCGCTGCTATTATAAACCTATCATATGCCCCGGGCAATGCCCTTCGACCACCTCTAGCCCTTTGGATCCTAATGCAAAAGTTTGTCAGTTCGACTGTGAATCACCAAAATGCGAGGCTAAGTGCAAGAGTAAGTACTTCATTGCTTAGTTTGCTTGAGTGTTGTATTGTCTAAATTTGTATCTTTGGCTTGTGAAACCTAATATAGAGAATGCATATTGTGTTTGAAATCTTTCCAGAAGCCAAGGCGGACTGCAACTCCCCAGGATCAGCATGCCATGATCCACGTTTCATAGGGGGTGATGGTGTTGTTTTCTACTTTCATGGCAAGACAAACGAGCATTTCAGTTTAGTACGTATCAGATACTGACTTCCAGATTAATGGTCGATTCACTGGCCACAGGCCGGCAGGCAGGCCCCGAGACTTCACTTGGATTCAAGCCCTGGGAATCCTTTTCAACTCCCAGACTTTCTCTCTTGAGGCCACCAAGGCAGAAACTTGGGATAATGAAGAGGACCATCTAAAGTTCATTTACAACGGAAATGAATTGGTCATACCTGAAGGCTTCGGCTCCATCTGGTACTCTCCAGACGAAGATATTAAGGTAGAGAGAGTTACGAGCAAGAACAGCGTCACTGTCACCTTCAAAGATAAGGCGGAGATTTCAGTCAATGTGGTACCCATCACTAAGGAAGAAGACAGAATCCACAACTACCAAGTACCTGCCAACGACTGTTTTGCCCATCTGGAGGTGCAATTTAGGTTCTTTTACCTCTCCCCAAAAGTCGAAGGAGTTCTTGGCAGGACTTACAGGCTTGATTTTGATAACCCAGCGAAGCCTGGTGTTGCTATGCCAGTTTTGGGAGGGGAAACCAAGTACAGAACAACATCCCTCCTATCTAGCAATTGCCTGTCTTGCATCTACTCTCCAGCTGACCCTGATACAAAACAAGACACATATTCCGTGGTTAATCACGGGACCTTAGACTGCGCCCGGGGAGCTTCTGTAGGATATGGTATTGTTTGCAGCAAATGATTGCTGACAGTTAAAACAGCTTTCAGGTTCAAGATTCCGATTGAATAAGTGGAAAGTACTTGTTTCTGTGTTCTGTTACGTTGTAGTGATTTTGCATCTTTTGTATGATTGCTCTCCAGTTTTTGGTCATCAAGCATATACATAGTTATAAATAAATATAGGCTTACAGCCTTACAATATTATTGATCTTCTGTGATAGTCAGTGCCTTCTCTTCTCACTTTAATCAAAATTAAGAAAATTTATCGACAAAACGAGAGAAAGAATACAATAAGGATGAGCTGTGTAGCGGTTGCCACCACATTTCAAGGATAGTCTGTTCGGAAGAAGAAACAACTTCTGATGAAATGATATCCAGTTCTAAGAGAAAAAATAATCTGCAGTTTTTTTTTTATAAGACGAAGTATGCATTAATTAAAAGCACCCCTTCTCAAAAGAGAGCAGACGATACAACCATCCCTATACAGCCAGATCAAAACCAGTGAACGACTAAGATGTCTATTTCTCAGGCATAAGTATCTTAGAACTTCACTGTCATGATCGCTGTCCCGCATTTAGGATCTGCCTCCAGTTATCCACCCGTAATAGTTCCACATGCACCCACTAATTGTACACCCAGGGACGTTGACTGTTGCCCATCCTATCCCAAACAACATACTATTTTGTGCTATTTCCTTGGGACTCTTTCGAATCTGTCTAAAAACTTTTGCATTCCGAGCCGTTCACAAACTCCAAAGAACTAATGACAAGATGCATTCCCATATAGCCGATTGCCGCTTTCCAAAGGAGAAGCCCTTCCATTGCAGAATGAGGTCCGTCACCGATCTAGGCATTACTCCTAGCACACCCCATTTTTTCAGCACAAAGGACCAGCAAAGCCATGAGCATCTTCATGAAATCAATAGGTGATCAATATCTTCCACAGCATTGGTGCACATCGGACATAGATCATCAGCCACCACTCCTAAATGATGCAATTTGGCTTTAGTCAGAATACTGTTACTATATGCCAACCAGATGAATGCCACATTTTTCGGAGTGCCCTTTAATTTTCTGACACTAGGCCTATCCTCCCTCGGGCCATCCTTGCATGCATCCTCCATAGCATTATAGCACGATTTGACCGAGAATTCATCCAATCCATTTTTCCACTCCACTCTGTCGTTGGTATCCCTCACTGGTATGCAGGAATCAATAATTTCCCCTAAGTTGTTCACCATCGACTCTTCCTACTCAAACAAGGGTCTCCTCCATCAAAAATTCCACACCTGGTTTCCCTCTTCCCATGTCCCCATATGCATAATCTTCCACTCTTTCTAAACCAATAATCTATATAAATGGGGGAACATCTCGGGCAGACAATCATTACTAACCCATTGACGTGCTGTCGTTAGTCACGTAAATTAATACTTGTACTTTTTAGTGGGTTACAAGTGGAAATAGGGTCGAATTCTCTGTAGAGCTGGGATCAAGCGTAACTATGGAAGATTGTTTCTGAGCCGTGTCCTCGACTCTTTCATGAGCCGTGGCCTCAGTGCTTTCAGAATAGAAATAGAGATTTGTAAAAGAACGTTAATAGAAAGTGTAATCATGGAAGATTGTTTCTGAGCCATGCCCTCGGCGCTTTCAGAATGGAAATAGAGATATGCAAAAGAACGTTAATAAAAAGTTGTGCAATAAAGAGAGATTAAACATAATTGTAGTAGTGTCTTCAATTGATGGTAGTATCTAGCTCTGATGGTTGTCTATCACCGAACCGTGGTCACAGGCCACGGAAAATCATAATTTTCCTTTGCTTAGAAACCTCTAGCAAGGCTGCCAAATATGACTGTGGCACTCCTAGGGTTCTGTACGGCCAGAGGCCCTTTCACTTGCCGTCTTTTGATTCCAAGACCTCAGATCACTAACATAGTCAATCTTTGGACTTACTCACTATCTTGTGTATCACTCACCAATTAATCGGTTCATTCAAACTCTCTGATTGTGTGTCACTCATTGGAGGGGTCATTTTAGCTAAAAGCGAATCATTATTGGTTTTGATGGTAAAATATGCTCCTATTGAATTGGCTAGAAACAAAGGGATTGGATTTATGGAATTACGCAGAGAGTATGATAAATAAAAATGATCAATTACTGAATTAAGTGCAAAGCCTCGTAGAGGACTCAAGACTTTAAAACTACCATAACTAGATTAAAGAAATCTAGCCGGACATAGTAGTTTAAACGAAAGCAAAAGAAAATAAAGATACAAAAGTAAAAGCTAGAATTTGTTATGCCCAGCCACAAGTGACCAAGACTTTATATAGATCATAGATCACGCAGGATCCCTTGTGATAGCGCAAAATATTCGAATGTTTGAATACCAAAAGATTATTTTTGGATAAAGACTATCTTTTTTCCAGGATTGTTGGGTGGTCTCCTTCAAGCGTACTCATCGGAGGTCACAGCTGCTCTGATAATTCATCTAAAATTGTCTCCTAAATTCCTGCAAATATCTCAAGGGTATATTTTCCTGTTACTTTATCAAAAGATAACCAAATCATATCAAATAACAATCTTTTATCCCAAAATAACATGATAATCATTGAATAAAGTATGTAAAAATAAGGTGTTATCATATATCCTCATACTTAAGTGATGCTTGTCCCTAAGCATGCAGCATATGTAAAATAATCTGAATTTGCAAACCACAAAACCATATAATCGAACCTACCCTCAGCTTACTCATACTCATTCAAGACCTTAGGATTAGTTGAAACATTAGACTCACTAATATGTTAAATAAGATGCACACACTTTGGTCAGTAAACATCTATACTTCTAAGGGTTATTTCAGTGCCAATTCATAATCAATAGACTACCATATGCTGGACATCATACCTTAAACTTCACTTCGCAAAACATTACAGTTAGAAATCAATGGGTCTTTCCTTTGGTTGTAATGGGGTTGTGGTTAAGGTGATTCGAGGGCTCTATTGAAGGGTAAGTAGTCAGTCAAAAATTTTCAAATAATACGAGAGTATTTTTTTTTCAGTCTTATCTCTTTTTTTATTTCTTATTGTTTTCTCTTTTTTTCTGTCTTTTGACAAGTCTACTAGGATTCATGTCTTTTGTCCCTTGGCTTCTATTTGGAGTTTTTTGTGGTGTACTGCTTCTCCTTTGTTGTGCAGGTTATCTATTTTTCTGTATTTGAATCATCCGAGGGCTCGGTTTAGATGCCTTTATCATTCTTTGTCATTAAGGAATGTCTATAATTTTAGAGACCTTCATTTGTTTTTGTATGCCAAAATAATTCTGGTTAATTACTGGGACTTAGAAACATAAGGATCAAAATCGGATTGGGTTTGGTTTCAAGTCTTGGGTGAATGAACAAATAGAGGTCTCAACTCAATGGGCTTCTCTAAAAGATAATATTTACAAGGATGGTCGAAAAGGAAAAGTCCATGATCACAACTGGCTAAAACCTAATGTGCCCAAGTCATCTCCGTATGTATAAAGTTCTTTCTAAGCTTTACAAAGGTACACATGGCAAGTTCTAGAGTCTATCAACACATGAAGACCTCTAAAGAATGAAAACTTTCAAAGGCAGAAAATATGCCTTAATAAGCTCAAGTCTCACAGATTTGTGTGTGTGTGATCTTATTTCATATCATACAATTATTCTGACATTTGTCTAACCAAGATCTTGGATGATAATTTTTTCAATCAATAGTAGAGATTTCCATATAGTCATGGTAATTTAATTAAGAATATAAGCATATGCATTCCGCAAAGGCCACAAAGCATCACGTATGGACCTCTTTATACTTAAACAATGCTTGCCCCTAAGCATATATACTAAGAATAATGATGAAATGTGGAATTATAAAATTGAAAATTTTAATCCTGACTAAAAGAATATGAAATGGATGATCATTTGAGGTCCTAAACTGCGAGTAAAAAGTCTAGCTGGTTCTCCATTCGTGTCATTCGTATGCCCAGTTTGGAAAGAGAAAGTCTGAATTCTGCGATGGCATCGAAAGGAAAGAAGCCCCCGTTAATAAGCCTGCTGTCGAGGTTGCTCCCCTCTGAGGTTTTCCATTCGTCGTGAATGCATAGGTACCATCCAGTCGTTGATAAATTAGCCATATATTGTAGAAGCTAGGAATATTTAATGAGCTACGATCATGGGCCATTCGCATTGTTGAGGGAATCACCAAACTAGCCTGAATGGCGATATGCATCACGAGAGCTCCCATCAATAATGGTTTCCCTTGTTTCTTGGCCCCCTTGAACTGAGGTGCCAGCCAGACTCCCAGATTTACTGGTATGCTAGAGGTTATGCACCAAAGGAGGAAAAGCCCCTTTTTGTTCAAGGTCGAAGCAGAATTGGAGTGACCCGAATAATTATATGTCAGTATACGATGTAGATATCTGAGTGCTAGGGAGAGCAGATCATAATCCTTTGCAATGGAGGAGCTGTAGGCCACCAAGGTCCCTGTCCATTCCTGGTACACAACATTTGCATCGAAGTCAGCAGTAATAGATTCTACACCCTTCTTGGTCATGCAACCGAGTAGCCTATTGAATTCAGCATATGAGATACTGAACTCTCGGCCAAGCAATCAGAAGCGTACCAAGTCGGGGGTTTTGGAGGTGAACCTGGCTGGCTTTTTGTGGTCAAAGTTGGTATAGAATTCCCAAATGAGTTCAGCATATGATAGCTGCTCAATATGGAAATATTCTATCCAGCAGATATTGTTCATGAGCAGCTCCACTTTATCCCTGATCCCCAGGATGACTATAGTCCTGGCACAAATGTTTTTATAAATATTCATCTATCGGCTAGAGAGGGCTTGGCATAGCTCTCATAGATCACCATCTCGGAAGTATAAATTGTTGTCAACAGCAGTCCCAGTGGCAACAGCTAGCTTCTTCCCATTAGTTTTAACAATCGGAGCCTCAACAATGTTCCCTTGTATCCTCAACCTTGTTCTTCGTGGGGGATCTACAAAAGAAACAACTTTCTTCTTCTTTTAGTGGTCTGGCTCAGGTGATGTATCAAAGGGCACCCGGACTAGACTAGCATTTATAGAGGGCTCTAAGGACGAGGATTTCCAAGGCAAGGTAAATTCTGGAGGTAATTGTGGAAGTGAATCTAGAACAGGGACCTCGGGTTGCAAAATATGAACATCAGAAGCAATGTATGGTAAAGTGGTATCACCATCATCAATAGCATCAGCATTTGGCCCTTCGACTATTGATTTGACCGATGGAGGGCTTGGTTAGGCAAAGGCGTAGGAGCCTCGTTTTCCTCATCTTGAGGAGTTGGAGAGACCGACTTCTCAATAACACCCACCACATCATCTTCACCCATTCCTCCCTCGGTAATAACAAATAGAATAGGTGGGATTTCTTAGGGCTCAAAACCGGGCGGCAGCTCCGCCTCCTCTATGACCTCCAAGGGATTCCTAACTACTTGGACATCCTGTTGTACTGGAAATCTCATCTTCAGTCACTTTACTTGTGATGACAGCAGCTACAACCTCTGCAACCATATTACTTGTAACTGACTTGTCGTCAAAGGATACTGGTTTGAGAGGCTTGGCCCTTTTTAATGATTGGGAGCCAGCCTTAGTGCTTCATTTCTGTTTGGCTGAAGTTTCGGAGTTTGATGGAGTAAGGGGACTACCTTTGACAGCTGCAGCCACAGGTTCCTCCGTCGCAATTGGAGTACGAGTCTGGGTTGTCATTGCCAAACTAGCAAGATGCAACATTTTCTCATTGAAATGCTTTAACATCTCTTCCCTCTGCCTTTCGAGCTCCCTCAGAGCTTAGATGAAGTCTGGTGCTTTGGTAGGAACTCTAGTGTTGGACGGTGTATTTTTTTCGATGTTCATCTTTACTTATGTGAGGGCTAGAGGTAGGCGAGGTTTTAGTGAACTGAGGGTTTTTCCGAAAATAGAATGTGAAGGGTTTGGGGGATAATCTTTATTTAGGGGTGCCAGTTAAGAATCGATGATGATATGATTTGATTTGATAACCAGCAGTTGCTCGTGTTCTGAGTCGTGTGCACGTGTTTGCACCCCTGGTGGAAAGCAGTTATGATGCTACTGTATTATAGTTATGGCACCTATCTTCCATTATGACACTTGTCCCCCTCATCCACCGATATTCCCTCCCGAATCCTTCCACCTTCCCTTCTTTAAATCTGTGAGTAGATGCTAGCTCAAGATCTTAGGCAAATATCCCTGTTTCAGGATCTTTACTTATAACAAAACAGAAAAAAGTTAAACTGGTTTTCCTCCCGGTAGCGTTTCATTTACTGTCTGTAGCTAGACTGAGCGAAGGCCTTATCTTTATTCTGGAATGCTCATAGGGCTTTGCTCAATAGTGCGAGGTATTTTATAAAATAGATTCAATCGATGTCCATTTACTTTAAAAGTCTTGTCGGTCTCCTCGCTAGAGATCTCTACTGCTCCATGAGAATAGATGCTCTTGATAGCAAATGGCCCAATCCACATAGAGCGAAGCTTCCTAGGAAAAAGTATAAGTTTAGAGTGTTACAACAACACTTTTTGGTCTACTTCAAACATCTTGGTTCATAATCAGAGTTCATGGAACCTTTTTGTCATTTCCTTGTAAATTGTAATTGTATCATAGGCATCATTTTGGAGTTCTTCAAGTGCTATCAGCTGTAATTTTCTTTCTTGACTTGGTTTTATGAGGTCTTGGTTGATTGTCTTTATAGCCCAATATGGTTTATATTCTAATTCAACCGGAAAATGGCTTGCCTTTCATACAACATGCAGAAGGGCATGGTTCCAAGAGGAGTTTTATAGGCAGTCCAGTAAGACCACAAGGAATCATTCAGTCGTAGGCTCCAATCCTTGCGACTTGGTTCAACCGTATTGTGAAGAATATTCTTGATCTGCCTGTTGGAGACCTCCGCTCACTACACCATATATGGCCTAATGCAATAGTATTATTGTTACATTTTAATTTATGTAGCATAAGGTTAGTTTAAGGCAACATATTTTTTTCTGTTGTATTAAAGTGTGATTTTATGCAACATTTAGATAAAATCGTAATATATATCAGCTTTTGTAACAAAATTTTTGTTACATCTTACTTTATGTAGCATAAGGTTAGTTTAAGGCAACATAGTTTTTTTCTGTTGTATTAAAGTGTGACTTTATGCAACAATTAAATAAAATTGTAGCATAAGATTAGTTTAAGGCAACATATTTTTTTCTGTTGTATTAAAGCGTGACTTTATGCAACAATTAAATAAAATTGTAGCATAAGATTAGTTTAAGGCAACATATTTTTTTTGTTGTATTAAAGTGTGAATTTATGCAAGAATTAAATAAAATAGTAGTATATATCATATTTTGTAACAAAATTTTTGTTACATCTTAATGCCTAATTCTTCTACGGAATGAGCGAGCCCAAAACTCTACAGCTATCAGGCCTACTAGTCAGCCCTCCTTTTACTCCCTTCTACCGGGTCTTTTTCGGAGGCTCTGTGTTCCCGTCGTCCGCAGCCAATAGTCGATATGGCATCCTCAAGCTCAGCCAACAGTGCTACTGAAAATCCTAAGAAGCGGTTAGGGCTCTTTGCTAACGCAATGAAGAACAAGATCAGCTTCGTCCAGTTCTTCGCAATGGCCGGTATTTTACTCCTTAGCGTAAGATCCCTGAGCCAGAAGTACCGCCTCCAAGACCTTCAAGAGGATACGTTAGACCTTAGGACAGAGCACCAAAACCTGACCGATCGCTTGAGTAACATCAAGCGTGACCTGCTCCATGAAGCCTCTATCGATTCTTCTGGGCTCTTCGCCTCCCGCCTCCGGCGCCTCTTCGGCGATGAGAACTGAATTTGAATGTGAGTTATCTTGATTTCAGAGTTCTGTCTCGCGTTTTCCAGTTGATATTAATAATTAGTTAGTTTAATGCTCGAAAATGCTTCTTTTGTTCTTATTATGCGTTCATGTTTCCCACGACTGGATTTATGATTTTATTGACTTATACGGTTGTTAAGAGGAAATGATTAGGGTTTTGAAGTTTGATTTGCTTGTACTAGTGTCTGCTTTGGTCGGTGATTTCGCTAGTAAACTAATTGGCTGTATCAGATAGAGCGAAGGCTGGTAGTCTCTGGATTATAGTTTTTGATTTGGCAACGGCTTAGCCAACCTAATTGCAGCAATAGAAGCTTAATCACGGTACATGTACCGGCAGAATTCGTCAATTGTTGGAGGCTAAAAAGCTTTGAAATTTTAATCACGAAATATTAGGCCCGCTATGCCGTGATGTGCTAGATCATTTGGTGTACATTGGGTTCATGTGGTGGATTACTTTGCATTGCAAATTTCAATCTTTCCAGGAATTTCCATTTGGCTAGTAGATGAAGATATGAGGTGGTTCTATTGGAAATGGGTGTGAATGATGGGTAGTTTGCTCTTTGTTGTTTAGAATGGAACGAGAGCATAACGAGATAAATAGTTAGACTGAATCATCAGGAGGTAGTTCTTTTCGATTTGATTGGTATGAAGTGGACTCAGGAAAGATGTTAGGGGTGAGTCTCGTATTCAAGACCTCACCTCTTTCTTGGCCTTTATGCTCTAGGGATTTTAGAGCAATAACGTCTTTGGTATTTTGTGTAATAGCTCAAAAGATTTGTCTGAATGACTTTAATATAATAATTGAGATTAAGTTAAAATTAGAAAATCTTAAAAGTTCGAATAATAAACCTAGAATAGAGCTTAATTCTAACCTTAGTAGATTTGTTTATCAATTCATTCTAATTACAATTTATTTTGTATTATTTCAATAGTAAAATTTCTTTCTTTTTCATTTTCATATGAGGATGTAGGTTTCATGGTCAAATCTTCTTAAATTTTTTTATTTTTATTTTTCTAATATTCATTTATTGATTGTGTGCTACCTATTCACAACAATTGGTAGGTAGTGGGATAAGGTTTACCTGTGTAGAAATGGTTACATCTTTGTTCCCATTAGCACAATCGGATGCTGGTACTTCTAAGAGACCATCCTCTACTGAAATGCAAGATAATGAATAACAGGTATTGTTATTATCTTGTTGTTCAGTTATATATTTTAAATTTTCTATCTTTTATTTTTTTTATTAGTCATTTAATATAACAAGACTTTATATCAATCCTTTTGGAGTTGATGGTTGATGATTTTTACTTCTCTTAATGTTGTTGTTGATTTTGCGTTGATTGTTGTGAATTGTTTTTTTTGTTTTATATTATGCTGATATTGTTATTTTAAGTTATGTCTTGATGTACATATGTTATTTTGCTTTCATAATACATCCTACAAATGAAATACCCTATGGTGCTCTTGTGCTTCATTTGCTCTTTTTTTTCTTCTCTAGTGTTGGTAGACTATGCATTTTTCGGTTATATTATGCTCAAAGTATTTGATTTCATAATTTGGTAGACTATTATTTTGCCATTACAACTGAACTTATTGTTTTAATTGGAAAGTATCTAAATTGCTATTAATTATTGTTTTGTTTGGTTGCTTTACTTTGATGGTTCGTTTCCTATTTCACATTTATTTGTCATGTTGGCACTTCATTTTATTTTCATCTAGATGACCTCTTTTGCAGAATGCTAGAGTATTTGTTTTTGTCTCATTGACTATGCATTACATTTTTTTTAAGATTTAATATTCCATAAACTGTTGATAACTATACAGAATGGATATTTTTGTTAGGTTTTGACGAGTACAACAACGAGGAATGTTTAGTCGAGGAATATTTTGTGAAGTTGGAATATTTTTTTAATAATTGTACTATGAACATGCAAACGTACCAAAGTTACTATCATTTTGTTATGTTAAGTGATATTAGTTTGAATGTTATTTATAAATACTTTATGGTATTACTTTATTTTTACATGTTTACCATATAATAAGTTTAAATATTTAATTATTATATATTGATTTTGAATATAATTTTTATATTAATATTTTATATTAATATTAATAATTTGTTACAAAATATAATTGTAACATTATAATAGAAAATTGTTGCTTAAATAAAAATCGAAACTGTTGCCTATTATAAATTAATTGTTGCTTAAATAAAATAAAATACTGTTGTAAAAAAATTAAAAAACTGTTACCTAAAATTTTAAAAATTTGTTACTTTTAAGTAAAAACTATTGTTGCATTTGTTTTAAATTATTATGTTGCATTTGTTTTAAATTATTATGTTGCATTAGGTATTTATGTACAACAAAATAAAAAATGTAATATTTTTAATGTAATACCGTTGCATTTTCTAAACTGCCACGGAAGCAGATGTGGCGGAAAAAAACTGTTGCATTAACTCTAATACAACAATTCTTGATTATTATGCTACGAAACAGTGTTGTTGCATAATGTCATATATGGTGTAGTGGCTTGACCTTTAGTTTGGGGGTGATAAGCCATAGATGTTCGATGGGTCACCACACATCATAGTTCGAAAGATATGGTTAAAAAATTACGAACCCCTATCGCTGATAATGGCTTTTGGTATACCGTACCTTGTGAAGATAAATTTTGACAAAGTCAACTGCGGTTCTAGCATCATCTTTTCTTATGGCCTTGACCTCAACCCATTTAGAGACATAATCAACTGCTAGTATAATATAGGAGAATCCAAAGGATGGTGGGAAAGGACCAATAAAATTGATTCCTCGTACATCAAAGACCTCGCATACCATGATTTGTGTTTGGGGAAGTTGATCTTTGTGGCTAATCGATGCTTGATATCTTGCACAAGACCGACAATAATTGGCCGCATCAGAGTATAATGTTGGCCAGTAAAATCCTGAGTCAAGTATCTTCCTTGCTGTCCTCTGAGGCCCAAAATGCCCACCATAGGCCTCAGCGTGACTTTATTGCATGATAGCAGGTTGCTCGGTACATTTTATATATCTTCGAATTACCTAGTTAGCTGAATATCTCTATAGATAGGGTTCATCCCAAATGTAAAACCGAGATTCACGAATAAGCTTTTCTCTTTGGTGTCTTGGCATTTCCTCAAGTGTCTACCAAGTAACTAAGTAATTCACAATGTCAGCAAACCACGAGGCAGATTGGATACTAAATATATGTTCATCTGGGAAGGTCTTCTTTATAGGCTGGTCTTCATACTCCTTTGTTATAATTAGGCTCAAATGATCCGCAACATAGTTCTCAGTACCCTTCTTATCTTTGATTTCTAAGTCAAACTCTTAAATTGGCAGGGTTCATCATATCAGTCGAGGTTTGGATTCCTTCTTCTGTAGGAGATACTTTAAAGCAGAGTGATCTGAATAAACAGTCACTCGAGACTATAGAAGATAGGACCTAAATTTTTCCAATGCAAAGACCACAACCAATAATTCCTTCTCGGTGGTGGTGTAGTTTATCTGATTGTTATCAAGCATTTTAGAGGCATAGCAAATGGCATGAGGGCACCACCCAATTCTCTATCCCATTACTGCTCATACGACAAAGTTGTTGGTGTCACACATGATCTCGAATGGAAGTTGTCAATCGGGAGCCTTGAGTATTGGTGCAGTAACAAGCATCTCTTTAATTAGATCAAAGGCCTTTTTATAATCACTAGAGAACTCGAAGGGAATATCCTACTGAAGTAGTCGGCACATAGGTTGAACTATCATGGAAAGTCTTTGATAAACATTCTATAAAATCCAGCATGTCCCACAAATGAACGGATCTCCTTCGTGCTCAATCTTAGCTTGATCCACCTCGATACCCTTGGCTTAAACAATGTCTCCCAGTATCAACCCTTAATCTACCAAAAAATGACATTTCTCATAGTTCAACACGAGATCCTTTCAATATATGTCTTCAAGATCTTGGTTAGATTGTCCAAGCATGACTGAATTGAATCTCCGTAGACTGTGAAATCATCCATGAAGACCTCGATTATTTCTTAAACATATTCAGAGAAAATTCTCACCATACCCCCATTGAAATGTGGTGGGGGAATTACAAAGTCCAAAGGGTATGTGTCGATAAGCAAAGGTCCTGAATGGACACACAAATGTAGTCTTCTCCTGATCTTCCAAGGCCATAAGAATCTGATGAAATCAAGAGAATCTGTCAAGGCAGCAGTAATGAGATTTTCCAGCCAATCGGTCAAGCATTTGATCAAAAAAGGTCAAGGGGAAATGATTCTTCCTTGTGGCTTTATTCAACTCCCATAATCGATACAGACCCTCTAACCATTATTCACTCTTGTAGGCACTATCTCATCACTGGAATTCTGAATAACTATGACCCCTGTCTTTTTTGGAACTACTTGGATGGGGACAACCCATTTACTATCCAAAATGGGATATATCATGCCGGCATCTAATTATTTGAGGACCTCTTTTTTCACAACTTCCATCATCAGGGGGTTCAACTGTCGCTGGGCATCCCTAATAGGCTTTGAATCTTCTTCCATTAAGATGCGATGCATACAGGTAGAAGGGCTTAGTCCTTTAAGGTCTATAATAGTCCACCTGATGGCCTCCTTATGGTCTTTCAATACTGACACAAGCTACTTAATCTCCTCTTGAGATAATTTTTTTGAAATTATTACAGGAAGTGTTTCATTAATTCCCAAAATGGTATATTGCAAATGACTAGGAAGCTTCTTCAATTCCACAGTCGGGACCTTTACCATACTTTTCTGAAGCTTTCATGAGTAATTAGAAATGACATGTATTGGAGATCTTTAACAGATATTTCACATTCAAGGTCCCAAATTACATCACATAGTCAGTCATCGATCTCAAGATTATCGCTTACAAATCCTGTCATGTCCCATCTTTCTTCAATGGCTAAATAAAGTTTATCAGGGTACAGTATCCGTGAGAATTCTTGAGCAAGAGGCTCGACTATATCTATCATGGAAACTATACTTTCAAGATCTGGAAATTTCATTATATCATAAATGTTGAAAGTCACTTTCTCACCGTCAAATTCCATGGTCTTGGAACCATTGTGTACATCAGTTTTTGTCCTGGAGGTCTTCAGCAATGGACACCCTAATAGGATTGTTTGAGCATCATCATTTCAATGACATAGAAATCTGAGGGAAAGACCAGACTATCCACCTGTACGAGCAAGTCTTCCAAGTTCCCTATAGGATGGACTAGGGACCAATTTGCTAGTTGTATTAAAACTCTGGTCTTCTTTAGTTGCTCTAACTTCAAGGATTTGTATACTGACAGGGGCATGACATTAATTGAAGCTCGAGGACTGCACATGGCTTGCAATACGTCCTTCCCTCCAAACCTGCAGGGAACAGAAAACATACTTGGATCGATGCACTTCTTAGGTAACTTTCTCTGCAAGGCCGTCAAGACATTTTCTCCCATGGTGATCCTGTCACTATCCCTCAGCTTCTGCTTGTTGGTGCACAATTCTTTCAAGAACTTAGCATACTTGGGAATCTATTTGATTGACTTGAGGAGTGGAATATTGATCTCCACCTTTCTAAAGACCTCGAGTATAGCTTGTTCTTCAGTTACCTTGCATGTCTTTGCCAGCTGAGAAGGGAATGGAGGTGGAATAGTGATATTAGGTTGCGGGATTACTTCCAACTCAGTTTCCGGTCAGCTGATGGGTTGTTTATCCCGGGTTCTGTTATCCTTCTTTTTCTTACTATTGGATGTTTCAGCTTGGTCCAAGGCTTTAGAATTATTCATAGTAGTCTTGTCCGTAATTTTGGCTGAAATTGGTGCTCCAATGGTCTTGGCTTCTACTGCTTCGTTTGTGGTTTCAGTTGAAGCTAGTTTCTCCATGGTCTTCATTATCCTATCAACTACATCAGAGACTACCTGTTTCTACTTGTCATTCATTACCATTACCATACTGACATTTTGTTTGGGATTGATCTCTGGCTAAGAAGGTAATTTTCCTTATGCTTCTAATCGATTGATTGTTGAAGCCATCTGCCCAAGCTGAGTCTATAGTGTTTGTTGGCTTGCAACTAGTTTCTTTACTATTTCCTCAAAAGAGGTCTATGTTTTAGATGGTCCACTTTCGGGTACATTCGTGGGGGATAGTTCTGATAATTTTGATGTACAAGACCATTAGCTTGATGCGAGTAATTCAGTTGTGGCTGGAAATTCGGTTGTGGTGCATACTCTACTAGAGGTTGAAAATTTTGTGTTGGTTCATGACCTTGAGGAGCATAAGAAATTCCAGGATGATATTTCTTTCATTGCTCATGTGACATTTTGTTCATATCATTCCTCTTATTTGGGGGAACGTAGGTTCCGTAAGCATTGACAGTCTGGGGCTCTCCAAGGGGCATGGACAGAAAATTATCAGTGGCATGATCCGTGCTGTCACAATAACCACACATCTTTACCTGAGGGTTGCCAACGGTCATCTTTTTCTCCATAGACATTAGCTAGGTAGCCTGATTCTTTAATTCTGACATTGTCTCCATTACTGATTAGGAAGATCCGTCATCATCGTTTGTATATTGCTGAGTTTGCGAAGCTAGGTCAGCTATGACCTCCCGAGCCTCCTAGTACTTCAAATTTATGACATTACCACCACTATGTGAATTCAGCATCAGTTTATAGGTTTTAGTCAAGCCTCCGCAGAAATACTAGATGAGCTGCCTATTAGAGAACCCATTAGAGGGGCATGCCAAGCATAAGCTTGTCGTAACGCTCCTAGTATTCATGGAACGATTCATGCTTGTACTGTCTGACCCTCGAGATGTTCTTTTAAAGTGTTGATTCGCAGGTCTTTAGGAAGAACCTGGTTAAGAAAGCATCTACTAGTTGTTCCCAAGTGTTTATGGACCTTGGCGGAAGACCCCTTAGACACTCTTTAGTTGCAACTTTTAATAAAACTGGAAGGCTGAAATCTTATATTGTTTCCTCCATGCCCTTTGGTTTGAAGTTTGAACAAATGGCCTCGAAATCTTCTATATGAGTATTCGGGTCCTCGTTGGAACGACCGTAGAAAGTAGGCAGCATCTGAAGAAGCGTAGGTTTTAGTTCAAAATTATCGTCAATTACTAAGGTATGGAAACTTATTGGTTGCTTGTTCTGACGTAGTGGTTGGCCTTTATTCATGGATCGGAGTGGTTCATCATTTCCTTCATCCTCCTCTCCATTATTTAGGAAATCTTCTTGAGCCTACTGGTTATAAGCCCCTTGGTATGCCAAGCCTGCTTGATTTACATTATTCTTATTATGGTTCCTTCATGGCCCCCGATTTACCGGTTTTGCATGGTTGAGTGTAGCTGGTTGATTGTTATCGGCTCCTTCATTTTGAGTCGGATTCACATTAATTACCTATCCTCCATTGTCTGCCATCATTTCAAACAGAGGATTGGAGTATGATGTCGAGGTGCTTGGAGAAGGTAGGTAGGAAGAGGTTTCTAGTGAATCAGCTACTACTTCAAAACCGGAGACAAATTTCACACAACCCTCCTTCTAGCATTGTTCTTTCTGCAAGTCACCTTGATTTCAGGATCAAAAGGGCTAGCATTCCTATTCGTAATAATTTGGGCTTACAATCTTTGATTGATCAATTTGTTATGCAGCTCCCCGACAATGGTGCCAAATTTGACGTGTTGTCATTAGTCAAGCAAATTAATGCCTGTTCTTCTTAGTGGGTAGCAAATGAAAGCAGGTTCGAATCCTCTGGAGAGCTGGAATCAAGAGTAATCATAGAAGATTTCTTTTGAGCCCTGCCCTCGGCTTTTTCAGAATGGAAATAGAGATCTGCAAAAGAACGTTAATAGAAAGTTGTGCAATAAAGAGAGAATAAACCTAATTTTAGTAATGTCTTCAATTGATGGTAGTATCTAGCTTCGATGGTTGTTTGTCACCAAACCATGGTCACAGGCGCTTTTGCTTACCTTCCTTTGATTACAAGACCTCGAATCGCTAACGTAGTCAATCTTTGAACTTACTCACTCTCTTGTGTATCACTCACCAATTAATCGGTTCACTCAAGCTCTCCACTGGTGTGTCACTCACTGCAGGGGTCACTTTAGCTAAAAGCGAATCATTAGTTGTTTTGATGGTAAAATATGCCCCTAGTGAATTGGCCAAAAATAAAGGGATCGGATTCATGGAATCACGTAGTGAGTAAGATAAACAAAAATGATCAATTACTAAATTAAATGCAAAGCCTCACAAAGGGCTTGGGACTTTAAAACTACCAGATCTAAATTAAAGAAATCTAGTTGAACATAGTCTTTAAATGAAAGCAAAAGAAAATAAAGATGCAAAAGTAAAAGCTAGAATTCATTATGCCCAGCCAAAGGTGGCCAAGACTTTATATAGATCATGGGTTATGTAGGATCCCTTGTGATAGACCAAAATATTCGAATGTTTGAATATCAAAAGATTATTTTTTGATAAAGACTATCTTGTTTCGAGAATTGTCGGGGGTCTCCTTCAGGCGTACTTATCAGAGGTCGCAGCTGCTCCAATAATTCTTCTAAAAATGTCCCCTAAATTCCTGTAAATATCTCAAGGGTGTATTTTCCTGTTAGTTTATCAAAAGATAACCAAATCATATCAAATAATAACTTTTTATCCCAAAATAACATGATAATCATTGATTAAAGTATGTAAAAATAAGGTGTTATCACCCACACATCTTTCCAGAACTGAATACAATCTCCACTACCGAGCTTCCATTTAAACCTTTCTCTATTGCATCGAGCCAGCGTAGCATCCCCATTAATCCCACTGCAAATGTCCTTCCATATGTTCGACACTTTCCTTGTATTAACTTGGATTCCATCTTTTTTCAATCTTGGGCGATACATTTCTTTGAATACTTTCTCCCACAAGCTGTCAGTATTGGAAAATAGCTTGTAGCACCACTTCATAAGGAGAGTCGTATTTCTCAAAGCCAAGTTCCCCACCCCTACTCCTCTTTTCTCCTTTGCTCACCACACCTTATCCCACCTCATCAAGTTTATGCACCTCGCCTCAACCTTGCCTTTCACAAGAAACACCGTGTGAGCATCTCCAGATATCTTTTCACTTTTAATGGCATTTTGAAAATAGATATGTAGTATAGAGGGAGGCTATTTAGGATAGCTTTGATGAGCATGATTCTGCCTCCTAGAGATAAGAATCGTCCCTCCACACTGCCAGTTTTCGCTAGAAAATGGTCACCACACTATCCCACGTATCTGCCCTCCTAGGATTTGCACCGATGGGGATTCCAAGGTACATGATCGGTAACCTTTGCGCTCAACAATGTAATGACTGAGCCACGCTGTCCACCACTTCTTTCCTATGGTTTATAGTATACTATATTATATATGAATCTCATAACATGCCCAGTGTTATGTGATTGAGTTATAATACCTGTATTAGAAAATTACAAAGTTATTGTGAATTTAAATTTTTGATTGTTGGGTTGGACTACCCAAATGATAAAGGAGCAGAAATTATATGTTGATATTTAAGGTGAATGATGAAGCAAAATAGTATGTCCTGCTTTAGGCAAATTAAAGCATAGGTTGATTGACCTTATACTAAATTTTAACCGAAAATGAGCCTATAGATGTGAATTTAGTATTACGATGCATACTAAAGTTTAATCAGTTCAGTAAGTGGAATGGGATTATAAGATTTATGTTTATGTTTTGAGGCAACTGGGTGATGAAATTATAAAGTTTGATTGATCTTTTGAGTCAGGAAATTATAAATGGTAGAGTTTCATAATAAGCAAAATTGAACTGAATTTTTGTGACAGTTTTACGAGTAAGGTATACTTGAAAAATTAAATGAAACTTGATAGATATAGCATCAGAGCTAGGTAATTATATGTACAAAAAAGATTAATACATGGTTATTTTTGTACGTTGTATGAACGATGGAGAGTAAGATGTATTGATACTGAGGATGGAGAAGTATTGTGGGATATCACAGTAAAATTGTGATTTTATTTTTATAGAACAATCTTAATTCATGGAAACTGAGTTAATAAAAAACTCAAGAAATTTATTTATAAACAAATCGATAAGATCAGAAGTGGAATTAGAGCAGCATAGTGAAAACGTAATGCCCTTGTATAAGTGATTTATTTTATGATATGATATCGATGAATTTCTTTATTGCTAACGTAGACTGAGAAAATTGGGCTTAAAAAGCCAATAGATGTTGAGGGATCGAGTGATAAAAATGTAATGGAATACTACATTTCAATTAAAATTTATGTCTGATGTCTGAAATTATATTGATATGATGAATAATGCATTTTTTATTATGATTCTTGATGGTAATGTGGTTGGGAAGATTGAGAGATAGGTTTTGTTATGAACCGTTAGAATGTAATCATATGAATATGGTCATTGGAAAGTACGACATAAAGAATAATGTGAAGTTATCGTATGAATAATTCTTATTAGTGATTGAAATGAAGAGAATGCAGTTGGACACTGCAAATGAATCATGTTTGAATGGATATAAAATTTTTTCAACAAGTCTAAGACTGAAAATATGCGAGTTTCGAGGACATAACTTTTTATAAGAGGTTAGGATGTAAGAATCGAAAATTTCTAACCTATTTGGGCCAAAAAACCCAAGGATTATCGATGTTGACGGTCCTTAACCCGTTATTTGGGAATATTTCAGGACTTGTGGTACGGTTTGCATGATTTTGGAAACAACTACAAAAATTTGGAAATTTTATATTATTATTAGAAATTGTGTAAAATTATGATAAATGATTAGAAAAACATTATCGAGTGAATATTTATTATTTTAGGGTTTTAAGACCATAAATTGGTCTATCGAAAGTGTTAGAGGATGTACAAATTTTTCGAGAATTTTCGGAAACAGATTTATAATTATTGTGAATTTTCTAAGGAAAATATTAAGGTATATAATTTTTAGTAAATAATTCATTTATGAGAAGAATAATTTTATAATATTGATGGATATTACTCTTCAGAAGAAATTTATAGAAATTTTCTGCATCAGTAAGATAATTTTTATAAATTTTAGAAGATTTAAATAGATTAATAAATAGTATTAATTAATTAATATTAATAAAAATTATTATTATTTTAATTAGATGGTCAAAACACACGGGTGGTTATTGTTTTGACCGTCCCGTAAGCTCTGATTGTCATTTTGATGAAAACGACGTCGTTTCCTCCAGTCCCTTGTGCCACATCATTTTGCCCGAGTTACCTACTGCTGCTTCCCTTCTCCCGGTTCTCGCCGTTTTCCAGTTGCTATAATGGGATAAAACCCCGTTCTTTAATATCCCATTCCAATTGCTATCGAACCCCAAAAATCTCCACACGCTTCGTCTTCCTCCCGCGAACGAACCCCGACCATTTTTGTGTTGTTTCCGGTTCCATACGGCCGAAATCTGGTGAGTTTGTGTCCAGTTTTAACCGGATCTTGTTCCTCTCCATACACGTGATTTAAAGCATGAAAGTAGATGTAATTTGTAGGGTTGTGTTCGGATTGATGTGTGCTTGACTTTGGTATAGGTTAGATTGAATGATGTTGGGTGATTAAAGGTTTGGGAACCTTAGGGTTTTGGTGTGAGAAACCTGTAACTCGGAATCCTGGGCGTGTGACCAGCCAGAGCCTCGAGCCTTAGGCTCAGGCGAAGTATAGCACGCGGGGAGCCCACCACGTGTCACGAACCTGGAGGTCTGAGAAGCATCTTGGCAACGTCTGGTGATGCCAGGTGCCACTCTCTCATTGGTTAGAAATTAATAAATTAGAAAAAAATTGGAAAATAGTAGAAATAGGAAAGAAATCGGAAAAAAAAGAAGAGAAAAATTCCCAAAAAATTACAGAAAATACTAGAAATTATAATAAATCTAGTGGTACTAAAATTTTTGAAATTAGAATTGATTTGATAGGTTAAATAATTAGTACAAGATTCAGAAAAAATAAGGAAAAATAGGAAAAACATTCGAATTGATTCCGAAATAGGTATTCGGTAGAAATGTGCTGAATTAAGGATATAGATGCATTATTTTATGTGTTAGTCTATGAAATTAAAGAATTGACTATGATATTTTATCTAAGTGGATACCTATCCACGTACGATTTTAAGGAATCAATCCGATTATCAAGGATCAAGTGTGGGCTCTTCGAACATCGGGAAACTCGTGAGTGGATAGATTTTGTTTACCATTTTATTTCTGGCATGATTGATTAGTTATAAATATTAAGGAAATAATTAAATGATAATTGGTGTAAAATATGATGCATGTAACGTGATTGTCGGTTGTATGGTGTGCTTGTGTTCCATATGCTATGTTACGAATTGAATGGTGCATTAGGATGTCATGATAATTGTTAGGCATGCAATGCATCGAATAAATTGTATATGAGAGATGTGAATGCACAGGCATAGCTTGGGGTAACCCATGCGACTCGAGAGATATCTCCGAGTTTGGTAGTGAGGCATGGACACTCCAATTAAATCGAAGTTATAAGGGGGACAAAGACGGCATGAACAAGTTGATGAGCACAAGACAGGTACCTACATAGTGGGGTCCACTTAGGTGGAGCTACCATCACCTAACGCCCTGAAAGTGTTATTGGAATAGGCATATGGTAATTAATAAAATGGTAAGTCGAGGATTACCACTGACGTATCTTAGTCCCAAAACTAGGCCCTCAATGGATTGAGAAAAATTGTCAGTCCGGTCATGATCTTATTTGTTTTGATTGTTGTGTGTACGTGTTATTGGATTGTGACTATGCTGCATTATTATGTGATTCATCAAGTTTTATTTTCATGCCAATATATATGTGTCTTAAAAAATGTTTGACTACATGTGCATTTGGTATATATTTTTTCTGTCCACTCACCTGGCAGGTTTCTGCCAGGTTCTTTGCATATTTGCAGGGTTAATAAACCAAGCTCGCTTTCAGGAAAAACGTGAAGATTTTTATTGGATTTAAGTGTGTTCGAGGTATTATTTTGAGGATTTATACTCATAGCTGAGTCCCCTGAGTCATTTTATTGTAATGAGTCATTGATACGCCACTCATTATTAAATCGAGCATATAATTATTGTATTATACTAATTCTTGTATCGTTATTCTTGGGATTGTCCGATGTTACCCATAAACATCAATATCCGTTGTTCTTTGTTTTCTATGTTAATTTTAATAATTTCCTCCACTTTACTATTTTTCCATCAGCCTTGCAGATCTATAGGCATTGTCGAGTGTCATGGCAATATATATAGTGGGCCTACAACAGGTTGTCAAGCCAAATTGTTGGGATCCGAGGTGTGACATTGTATACCCTTGATCAATGCCACCTCCTCAGCTGTTACAATCATACGAGAGAGTGCCTCCTCAACCAAGTTGAACAGCAAAGGGAAGAGTGGGTTGCCTTGCCTCAATCCCCTCTTCATAACAAATTCAGGTGTCAGAGCCCCATTCACTAGCACAGCTACTCTTGCTGTTGAGACATACTGATGGATCCAATGACACCATCTCTCTCGAAAACCCATCCTTTTCATAATATCCAATAGCGGACTCCACTTAACCATATCATATGCCTTCCGAAAATTCAATTTAAAGCACCATCCTCTGGCCTTGGATACCTTCAATTTGTAGATAACCTCCGATGCTAGCATAACTGAATCAATTATATGTCTCCCTTCAATGAATCCAACTTGGTATGGAGATATTACCTTAGTGATAACTCCTTTCAATCGCTTCGCCAGGATCTTCATTATTATATTATAAAACTCGTTGATCAAACAGATGGGCCTAAATGCGTTTAGTTCACACGCATCTTGTATTTTAGTAATGAGGGTTAACAAGGCCGAATTTATTCCCTTTGGAAGAATTCCATAATCAAAGTAGCAGCATGCTTTGTTACTACAGCAATCCCAGACCGTCTCCTTGATTTCATCACTCGTAACCTGATCTTCCATCCTGCTTGCTTCTTCTCTTGAGATCTGCGAGAATCTTAACCGACTGGAATCCGCTGGCTATTCATCATCTCTACAAAATATATTGGCGAAGTAATCTTGAGCTTCTCTTCTGATATCTTCCGGGTGCTGTAGTACTTTCCCATCAACCACTAAAGAACCCATGTGATTTCCTCTCTGCCTCGGACTCGCACATATATGGAAGAATCTAGTGTTCCTGTCTCCCAACCTTAACCACTGTACCCTGGCCTTCTATCGCCACATCGATTCAACTTGTTTCCTTAGCTCCCATTTCTTTAGTTGTAAGCGCCCATACTCCATCCCGATTCTTCATTATCCCATCCTTTTCGTCTCCAATGCCTATCAGGCTCCTCCAAGGCTTCCGAAGTCTCCTTAAGACTCTTTTCAGGATTCTTGAAGCCAGACTTATTCCATTGCTGCAATTTTCTACGAAGAAAACTCATTTTTCTTATCAATGAGAACTCGCTCAGAAAAACTGCACCACCCTCTTCCCACCATTTACCTATCAGAGCCAAGAAATCTTTATGTCCCCACCTATCAGAATACCTCCGAGCGAAGGATAATCGGCAGGTGATCCGAGAGCCCTTTGCTTTTGGTATAAAGATTAAACCCATTGTGCCCTTTGATCCACTTTGGGCTTACCAAAGCCATGTCTAGTCTCGATGCACACCTTTGAGAGAACCACGTGAACTTGCTTCCACAGAGAGGTAGGTCTATCAGTTCACCTTCAGCCATAAAATTTTTAAATCGTTCTGCCTCCCTTACTTCGAACGAGTTACCCGATCTCTCGTCAGGATGTACCATCTCATTAAAATCACCCATTATCACCCATTGGGTTGCATGGCCCACCTTTGCCTCAATAATCTTGTTCCACACGAGATCTCGAAACCTGACGGTAGCACTTTCACATCTAATGACACCCATGTCTCCCAAACCATCTCTCTACTAACTCTGACTATCCTCGGATCCCATAAAGCTAGAATCCCTCCGGCTTGACCCCTAGAACGACTATAGCACCACCCAAATCCATTCCCTGGCCACATCCTTTGTAATGCTTCGTCACTCACCAATTACAGCTTTGTCTCTGCCAGAAATAAAATTCCCAAGTTGGACCGTCTAAATAGCATTCCAACCTCCATTCGCTTCAGCCTCCCTTTGGCACCCCTTATATTCCAAATACTGATATTTATCATCAAAATCAAACTCTCCAATCCATCTAAAGGCTGTTAGTATTATCCTAACTACCACTATATGTAAGAACTCAAACCCAACCTATTAGGACCCTTACCACCGTGAAACCCAAACAAGCCCTTTCAATCTGAATTCCACAAGGCTCAAGTCACATTAATTACGAATTTTAAAGTTCATTCTTATGCTTTTAAAGGTTTTAGCATGTTTAACATTAGACATACAATCTGGTATCATACGGAGTGAATAAAAACATCAGTGGAAGTCTTTATAAATAATCAAAGGAACCATAACACACAAGTCCCAAAGGGGTATCAAAATCTAGCAAACAATCCCAATCATGTTTTGGAAATGGGGAGGAAATCAGAGAATTATAAAATCAGAAAGTAATCCAATCAAGCAAGCATGAATTAAGGTATATACGTAATCAATCTAGCAAGAAAAGAGGCATGTGAATGTGGTGCAATATCGTCCCGCCATGCAGCCTTAATCTCACACCTCAGTACCATTGCCAGAAGATGTACCTAAGCCTGAAAAATAGAAAAATCAACAAGATGAGATTACAAGAATTTTAGTAGGGTCACAACATCATAAGATCTGCAAAAATCTAAAAAATCATCTCCCAATCAACATCAGATTCACATATAATACTAAAGGAGTATCAAACAAACATCAAACAAGCATAATAAGGGTAAGGCCGAAAACACTAATTGTTGGGAGGACTAAGAGCATTTCTGAAACCAAAAATACACAAGTAGGTAATTCATCATCTGATTTGAACAATTGAATGCCTATCTCCTTCCACCTGTGTTGTCCAATGCTTAGCTGTACAAAGGATAAATGGTTAGCAAACAATCTAATCAGCAAGTCTATCAATCTTGCCACATAAGGACAAGGTATCCAAGCCATACAAGGACAAGGCATCCAAGCCACACAAGGACAAGGCATCCAAGCCACACAAGGACAAGGCATCCAAGCCACACAAGGACAAGGCATCCAAGCCACACAAGGACAAGGGCATCCAAACCACACAAGGACAAGGGCATCCAAACCACATAAGGACAATGGAATCTTGCCACAAAAGGACAAGGAAACTAGCCACACAAGGACAAAGGAATCTTTCCACACAAGGACAAGGCAACTAGCCACACAAGAACTAGGCATTCAGCGTGCACTTGCTGAGGATTGCCTCCCATACCAGTAAGTACCTCTCCCTAGGAGTATCAGTCACTTACCCCGAATGGCCACCAGAAAGAGGATCCTGACACAACAAACAAGTACAAGCACATACAAGCAAGTACAAGGCATAGCAACACAGCATGGCATCCTCAATCATATCACAATACAATCAGCAAGTCAAATACATAAGATATAATCAAAATAGGCACTCAATCCTAACATAGGGATCTGCAATTTGCATAAGGTATCACAAACCAAACCACAAGCATGCGCATATTAAGGAAAACAAATTAAATCATCAAACAAGCAAAAGGATCTCTAGAGAAACCGATGAGGCATAGATAGTACCTCTCTTATGTCTGAACAAATAGCTAGTATTTTTCCTTTATCAAAAGGATCTTAACCACTTAAGCATACATAAGGCAAAGACAATACCACACTAAGCATAAATATTCATAAACCAAATAAACATTCTAATTCCTTACCAATTCTACTCACCAATTGTGAGGACCCCTTCCCTGGAGGAACAAACACACACTCACATATCAGGTATTGCCTGCCAGTGGAACACTTTTAATCCCTTAGCACGCTGCCACTGGGATTCGAACCACCATCCATTGCCTTTTGTTCCTTCAAGGAGGACGCCTCTTACGAATTCAGTTGGTTGTTGAATTCGTAAGAGGCGTCCTCCTTGAAGGAACAAAAGACAGTGGATGGTGGTTCGAATCCCAGTGGCAACATGCCAAGGGATTAAAAGTGTTCCACTTCCAGACAATACCTGATATGTGAGTGTGTGTGTTTGTTTTGTGTGATGTGATAGCCAAGAACAAGAATTAACTTGATTATTCAACTCAATTCATAGTATAAAGTTCGGCACACTTAGGGCTTAATAGGGTATATGCGATTTCAACATTAGAGAGGTTAGTGGTTACGATTTCATGTGTATAAGAAAAAAATAGGTGTCAATTACTCAAACGATTAAAAGGAACAAGATTTGAAACCAATAGACAAGTCAATTGATTAAATTCCTGCAAACATAGGGTTATGAATGGAGTATATTGATTTCTGTATATGGAAAGATACGAGAGCTAATTTCATAATATTATAACAAGAATAGGTACTAAACATTCAAATGATGAAGATCGACATAAATAGAAACCAACAAGAAGAAGGAAAACAGATTTCGACACACATCTTAGGAATTTCAGAAATAAAAATTAAAATAAAAAATATAACCTTCTGATGATGAAATCAAGATAATAAGATGCAAGATGAAAAGAGGATTCCAACAAACTATTCCAGCAAAAAGCTTTCATTTCGTGGAGAGTATACTTCCCACAGGTCCCATCGTATCCGGCACTATCATATCTTCTGACACTTTCATCAGCTCCTTCGAACCCTCTACTGCATGCTCGCCTTCCGCACCTAGCAGCCCCACTAGAGCCACGTAGCATACATCCTCACACGTCACCCCACCAATCATCCCATTCCTTGTCAGCCTAGATCTAGACAACGAGTGCCTTGTGAGTCCCCAGAGTCAAGATTAAAGGCCGTATTTGGGCTCAAAGGGCTTGGGTTGCGTCTTTTAGGGGAGCCCAGATGATCCACCCTCGCCCCCATGGGTCCAACTTCCAGGCCCAACAACTCATTAAGGCCTAGAGTCTCGGACTCCTCCCTATTCTCTCGTTCCTCTCTTTTTGTAGTTCCGTCAGACTCTTGCTCAAGTTCAAACGAGACTTTTTACTTTGGCGGGGCCCCACGTCTGCATGGCGAGAAACCGGTATTATAATATCTCAACAGCGACTGCTTATCACTGACTTCTGTAGAACCATCTATCTCCGTGCGTTCCACTTCAGAAACTACGGCAAAGAAAAGCCTTTCCTCTACCTCGATCTTATACTCCACATAAATCTTCTCTGATTGCCTCGTTATTTATGCATGTAAGCTGCTTCTAGAGACTCCAACCTTAGAGACGTCGAAAGCACTTGTACCATCATACCTAGGTGGTGTGAAAGCTGTCTAAATGTCTCCTCAGACCACGCATGCAAGGGTATTCCCATCATTTTCACCCAACATCTCCTTCTAGTACCCTAGTCTTCCGGTCGCCATGGATGAAACTCGACGAACAGATCGCTCCATAGACCCCTTCTCGCCGCCAATTATACCTAGGTGGTGTGAAAGCTGTCTAAATGTCTCCTCAGACCACGCATGCAAGGGTATTCCCATCATTTTCACCCAACATCTCCTTCTAGTACCCTAGTCTTCCGGTCGCCATGGATGAAACTCGACGAACAGATCGCTCCATAGACCCCTTCTCGCCGCCAATTACTGGCTCCTGCGACTGGAATGTTAGTAGAAACATCTCTTTTCCAAGACCTCGTATCACTACATTTGCCGGGACTCTAAAAACAACCTGCAGTTTGATAAATTCTGCCCATTTAGTGAGCAGAAGAGTGTAAGGTATATAAAGCAATACATTCTATTTCCAGTAACTGTGTAACAAGCAGGGCGGGCTGCATCAGCCCAGATGAATGTCGAATCAAGAAGTAACAAAGATCCATATGATTGATTAGGATGGATTATCATCAGAACCCATCGCTCGACTATACTACGAACAAAATAAGCTGTGAATGAAATTTTGAGGTAAAAACAGCAATGATATATATCACTAGAACAAATGGGCAAGGAATTGCCGGGAACTCTTGACTCCTGGAAAGTTTTCATCCTCGTGGGAATGTATGATTTCATCCCTAATCACCTTCCACGAGGATTTACTAGTTGGGAAAATACAGCACTTGTGGCTGCATCTTCAGCATCATCATCTGTTGTAGAGTTCCGGCCATCGATTATGCTGACACTGTTATCAAAAGGTTCAAGTGGCGTCAATGGAATGCCTGGAATATGGTTGGTGCTGTTATCTTCAGGTTCCATGAGAGCGGAAGATGTCTCCTCGAGCTGGAGTGCATATTCAAGATTCCATAAAACATCTCCCATAGAAGGGCGGTCAACACCATGCTCAGCGAGGCACTTCTCCGCTGTCTCCCCAAACTTTTTGAGAGATGCTGGATTCACCTTTCCCACCAGATTTTGGTCCATGATTTGATCCAGCATGCCTTTCTTTTGCCAGGTCATTGCCCACTCTGCTATATTAACTTGCTCTCTAGGGAGAACGGGATTCAGAGCAGGTCTTGTACAGAGAACTTCCATTAGAACAACTCCAAATGAGTACACATCTGATTTCTCGGTGAGTTGTTGCCTTCTGAAGTATTCCGGATCAAGATAACCAAAGCTACCCTTAACAGCGGTACTCACATGGGTTTGGTCAAGCGCAGGGCCTGTTTTCGAGAGACCAAAGTCAGCAACTTTGGCCACAAAATTCTCATCAAGGAGGATGTTTGTCGTCTTGACATCACGATGAATGATGCTTTGTGCTGCACCAGTGTGGAGATAATGAAGGCCCCTTGCAGCCCCAATGCATATCTCGAGTCGTTGCTTCCACGACAGTGATGGTAGATCTGTTCCATACAGATGACTTCTGAGCGGTCCATTAGCCATGTATTCATAAACAAGAACCATTTCTGATCTTTCATCGCAGTAGCCAATAAGAGAGACAAGGTGACGATGCCGGAGCTTGGAAAGCATTTCAATTTCTGTCCGGAATTCAGCAAGACCTTGTTCAGATCGAGGATTTCCTCTTTTGACGGCTACTTTAGTCCCATCTTCAAGGGTTCCCTTATAGACCCTGCCAAATCCACCAACCCCAAGAAGTAGATTCTCATCAAACTTATTGGTAGCATCGAGGATTTCTTGAAAAGTGAAGAAACGGCCGAGATTGGAGGAAGCCAATGAGATGCAGCTTGCAGTCCCACTCTTCTGAGAAATTGTGGACATTTTTGTGATAGTCTGAGAGTTTCCATACAAAGGCAGAGGCAGCCATGGGTGTGGGTGCCCCTGCTGAGTCATCTCAGACCTGCGTCTCATTGAGCAACAGTAGGACACGCCTATTAAAGCAAATGCCGCTATAGCGCCTGCAATTGAGCCAACTATTATACCAATTTTGTTTTTCTTCGAGGAAGATTCAGGAAGAAGGCTCTCAGCAGAAGAAGGCCCATCCAAGCTCTTAGCTTCATTGCTAATTTTCATAATCTCCAACCCGTTCATAGTAGCATTTGTGATGTCTGCTGTTGTATCAGGACCAATGCTAACAGTCAAAATGTCTGACTCTACAGAAGAATTGGAGACAAAATCTCTGTAATAAGGCACGGCCAAGCCGCCAGTAAAGCTTGAGATGTCAAAACTCTCAACTGCAATATCATCATTTATGTACAGATCGAACAAAAGACTGTTTAGTGCCCTGCTCACGATATCACAGAAATGTACCCGAACGAAGTACCTGAAGTTTGGGTCAACAGGAAATTCCCAAGTTATGTTGAAGTTCATGTTGGCCACATTCGCATCTCTCATTACCTCAGCAGTGGCATAAACCCAATTTGGTGCTGTTTCGGGAGTGACTGAAGCTGGGTATCTGATCGATGAAGGGTTAACTGAAACATTCAAAGCAGAGCTGTTGACGTGCAGGTACTTGGCATCATTTTCCCAAATTCTTCCAAGAGTATCATTTTCAGCTGTGACCAGTGGACCTCCCATGTTCAAGCGGTAAACAGTTTCAAAGGCAAGTTCTGAAAGACCATTGAAAGGAGCAGATGGATTTAAAGCCAATGCCTGGTCAGGAAGGAGTGCAGCTGGGATAGAAACAACTTCGATAGCATTGACAAAAGTGACAGAATTGTTCGAAGGAATGAAGGTTAGCGTCAAGACATCAGAAGTCAGGTTGACTGCATACTCCTTGAACATATAGGTACCGTTATAGTTCTTGAATGTGAAATTGTTGAGGAGCACAAAATCATCAGTGACTACAGAAAACGATGCAGATGCCAAGTTCTGGCCAAAGTTTGGAATTGGATAAAAATACAGGCGGATCCAATGTCTACCTTCCTCCTTAATATCAAACTTGTAAGAGGATATGCCCGAAAAGACTCGAGCGGATTGGTAGACTGGAGAAGGGGCGCTAGCATTGGACTTGGCAACAACAGAAGTTCCAGATTTTAATGTGAGAGAAGAATGGCCCGAATCTGAAAGGTAAGTTTTGCCGCCAAAGGTCACATTTTGGGAGGAACCACAAGCTATTAGATAGTTATCAGATGGAATGAACGAGGCCGCCAATGATCCATTAGGGCTAATTATCTCAAACAGAAGACAAGCAACAGTTACATGTAACCAGCTCACTGTTTTCATCTTCATCGTGTCAGGAAAACCTAAATCCACCAAGCCCAAATAAAAACAAAAAAATCACTTGGCTTCAACTCAATAAACGAATAGCAAAAGCGCTACCTAGCTCCCCTAACCCTGAAATGACTATCAGTGTTATCCCTCAGAACCAGAACATATAAAAACTCCAAATTGTGCACTAACCCCATCAAAAACACCCACCACTCATGTCTGTACGCAGATATATCCCATAAACTCCAGATCTATCCAAAATCTGAACCAATGATCGCCAACCTAAAGTCTCAAAGAAGGTAACGAACAGACCCGTTGCAATGTAAACGCAAAGATAAAAACTTCACCCAAATATTTCACCACCCCTTACCTCAACAAGAAAGAAAATCAAAAAGGGATAGGACTCGCCGTTCACTGAGATGGTTAGGCATCAGAAGATCAAGGCATCACTTGGCATTGTGTGAATGGATGAAAGCAGCCTGGAAAACTGAGAGCATTTTGCTCAGCTTTTTCTAGAGTGGGGAGCTATTGCTGGAACAACCCTTTCCAGGCTGGTTGATTAGGCTGGCATTTAGCAGAGAAAAATAAAAAGAAAACTAGAGGGACCCCGCACATGCCTAAAACACACAGCAAGTGAAACTAGAGAACATGGGATAGAAGCTGCCTGGCCCTGCTTAAGTTCATTAAAAATCAAATCTCTCCAATCTCTCACTTCTGTCGTAAAGTACCAGCTGTTACTGTTAAGGATGTCGCGAGCCAAGCGAATCTTTTGCTAAAGATTAGGGCCTCTTGGTGTCCCTGTTTCTTAATTTATAAACAAAACACTTGACTTACGACCATCATAGAAATGAATGAAGAGTCCAATTTATAAAAGGAAAATAAATTCTAACCCCCAAAAAAGTAACAGTAATACTTTTGTGGTCTAGACCCACCGGGTGTCTACCATCGGACAACTGACTAGAGAAATGGATACATGATACTCAAACCATTTACATTTCCGACCACTACTACTTGGCAATATTTCTACATGGTGGGGGCCACTTTTACGCGGCTTGGGGATCTGAGGGTGGAGAGAAGATGGCGGCGTGCGGTAACGATGTTCTTTCCTCATGATTCCACCTTTTATGGGACAGGGATTTATAGGAATAGGACTGCTTACGTGGACATTCTTAGTTGGATGTTAACACTTAAAACTTAAAATATTTCTTTTCCGGATTCTCAGCCAGTGATTTAGGATTTAATGGTCAAAATTATATGATGATGGCAATTTCTGACTTTGAGGTTGTAATAATAATATATATATCACGGAACCAAATAAAATAGGGCCATGGATAAACAATAATGAGGATAAGAAGACTGCAAAACTGTAATATTAAAACTACAAAGACTATTCTCCATTTTTCCCTGGCTTGGTTTAGATATGAAGCTGCTTATGAGAGGCCACTGAATCCAAAGTTACAATGGGACAATGGATTATGTATTATGTATTATGTATTATGTATTATGCATTATGTATTATGTAGACGAGTATCAGAGACATTATCTCATTTAATGCTCATCTCACCCTTAACATAGACATGATGAGTAAAAGAGTAATAATATGCTTCTCAATAGGTAACAATCACATAGTTGTCAAAAGCTCAACCAACATCCATATGAATGAGGCTAAGTTGTGTGATGAGTTCAATATCAATATGCTAATAAAAGATACCAAAATTCAAATGTTCGTAATAGGTACCTATCATTGGACATAAATATGCAAAGCAAGAACTATTAAGGTCATGGATCATCCATAAACCTTTTACATTATCTATCTTCCATAGGCTACTACCCTATCGGTACAATAATTTGTATTTGACAGACTCCATGTCTATTCAAAACCTTAGGAAGCCTATAAGAAAAATAATAATCAGATAATGGGCAGATGATTATACAAGATTCTTACAATATGCAGTTTTAGGATCCGATCAGTAAATATATCCTATCGCTGTTGTCTCCTTTAATATTATTTTCTGGAGTACGGACTGAAATTTAAAATTTAAAATTTAAAATTTAAAATTTAAAATTTAAAATTTATACATATATAAGTTATATATGATGAGATAGGCTCAGATCTATATTATATAGTCACACATTATTCTATAAATAGACCTTATTATTCCAAATTCACTTTCGCTCTCTCATGATGTAGAATCATCCATCAATGTCTCTTGCATATTGCATATACTATTAAATTACAATATCTATAGGCTATCGAATAAAAAACATAACTTATCATATACCATAATCAAATCTCAAGTCATATGAAAGAATTTCATGTTGAAATAATTTTGATATCCATAACCAGAGAAACATAAATGTAACTTTTTGTATACTTTTTTTAACTTTTCGTATGCATGATGTCACGGGACTAGAGTTTTGCGGAATAGAAACTCTCCGTGCGGCCTTAGGCTATCGCTCTTGCAATAGACTAAGTAAGCCTTCCTCACAAAGCTAGCTAGAATGCTAACCTTAGAACACAACTGAAAAGAGAGAGATACAAGAGAATGGAGAGAAAGCTCTAAACTCTCAATATTGCAAGTATTGCTGGATGATTACAAATGAGGGGAGGCACCCCTTATATAGCCTTTACAACTCCCCAATAAATGGTGGAGATCAAGTCGTATGATCTAACGGTTATATACAAAAGTAGAAAGCACAAATGCGGATCCCAAGTGAGCTCCTTGATTCCCTCACTTAGTGGGGAACATAGTGGGAAACATAGTGGGGAACATAATGAGGAAAGATTCCCTCATTGATTAATGTGCTCCTTGATTTGGGAGTCGGGTCCCACACGAAGCCGAATGACTCGTAGTCTGATATGTTGAATGACACGTAGTCTGATATTCGGTCGTGACATTCTCCCCCACCAAACTCGACAACGTCCTCGTTGTGTGCTGCCTCAAGAACTCATTGATTTCGTCTTCGTATTGCCAAAGATCGAAATCTTTCTCCCAGCTTGTCTCGCTAGGAGGGTCGCCTTTCCATCGAACCAAGTACTCCACATGGTTCATATGCTTCCCACTCTTTTGCACCACCCTCCTTGATAAGATCTCATCAAGCTTTTTATCATGGGCATTGGTCACAGCTGTGGGAGCTCTCTTGGACTTCCCCCTCTCCGGATCTTCCGTGTCTGCTTGGGATGGCTTCAATAAGCTCACATGGAAGACAGGATGGAACTCCAATCTTGGTGGCAATTCCAGCTTGTATGATACTTTGCCAATCCTCTTCAACACCTTGAAAGGACCCTCGTATCGTCGCACTAGCCCCTTGTGCAACTTGGCAAAGACTCGGCTTTGGTGAGGCATCAGCTTCACCAACACAAGATCCCCTTCATCAAACTCTAAGGGACGCCTCTTTTTGTCCGCCCACTTCTTCATCCTCTTTGCCGCCTTGGACAGTTGCACTCTTGCAATGTCCTTTTGCTCATCCCACTCCTTGGCAAAACGATAGGCGGATGGATTCGGTCCTTGATAACCTGTGGCAATCTTGCTAGGAGTATAAGGTTGTTGTCCGTTAGCAATCTCAAAAGGACTCATACCTGTCGATTCACTCCTTTGCAAGTTGTATGAGAATTGAGCCACATCAAGTAACCTTGCCCAATTCTTCTGGTTGGCACTCACATAGTGCCTAAGGTAGAGCTCCAACAAGGCATTCACTCTCTCCGTCTGCCCATCGGTTTGAGGATGAAAGCTTGTGGAGAAATTGAATTCTGACCCCAACATTTTGAACAACTCGGTCCAAAATCTCCCCGTGAATCGAGTGTCTCGGTCACTCACAATGGACCTCGGAACGCCCCAATATTTCACCACATTTTTGAAGAAAAGGTGGCTTGTCTCCTCTGCCGTGCATGCTTTGGTGGCTGGAATGAATACTGCGTACTTGGAAAATCTATCCACCACCACAAGTATGGTTTGGAAGTCGCCAGACTTTGGGAGGGATGTGATGTAATCCATGGAAATGCTCTCCCAAGGTCTCTCTGGTATGGACAATGGCTCTAACAATCCAGGAGGTTTGTGTTGCTCAATCTTGTCTTGTTGGCATACTAGACAAGTTTTCACATACCACTCCACATCGTCTCGCATGTTAGGCCAATAATAACCATCTTCCAAAAGAGCAAGAGTTCGAGTGATACCTGGGTGTCCAGCCCATCCTGAATCGTGGCACTCCTTCATAACTTCCTTCCGAAGTTTGTCATATCGGGGGACATAGATGCGGTTGCCTTTGGTGAAGAGCAACCCATCATCTAGCCAAAATTTGCGGGTCTTGCCTTGTTTCACTTGGTCTACCAAGGCTTGAACTTGGGGGTCATGCTCCATACCCCCTCGGATCCTTTCCACAAAAGGACTCTCTGGTCGACTGATGGCTGCAAGTTCAGCCCTTCTACTAAGAGCATCAGCCACCAAGTTTGCCTTTCCTGGCTTATACTCGAGTGTGTAGTCAAACTCCGCCAAGAAATCTTGCCACCTTGCTTGTTTCGGCGATAGCTTCTTCTGTGAAATGAAGTAGCTTGTGGCAATGTTGTCAGTTTTGACAACGAACTTGCTCCCCAGCAAGTAATGTCTCCAAACTCGCAAGCAATGCACCACGACTGTCATCTCCTTCTCTTGTACCGTGTACCGCCTCTCGGTCTCATTCAGCTTGCGGCTCTCATAGGCAATTGGGTGACCTCCTTGCATCAAAACACCACCAATTGCAAAATCAGAAGCATCAGTTTGTACCTCGTATGGGAGTAGGTGGTTAGGCAAGGCTAACACCGGCTCCTCCATAACGGCTGTCTTCAGTGCATCGAATGCCTCTTGACATCCACTCGACCAATCCCACGCCTTGTTCTTCTTGAATAGCTCGGTCAAGGGTGTGGCAATGGAAGAGTACCCTTGTATGAACCGCCGATAGTAATTGGCCAACCCCAAGAAGGAACGAAGCTCCGTGACCTTCTTTGGTGGTTGCCAATCCTTGATAGCTTGGATCTTGGCACCATCCATCTTGATCCTTCCTCCGCCCACTATGTGGCCAAGAAATGCCACCTCTTGCTTGGCAAATGCACACTTCTCCCGCTTGACATACAGCTCATTATCCTTCAACGCTTGAAACACCATCCTTATATGTTGGATGTGTTCCTCAAGTGTGCGGCTGTATATCACAATATCATCCAAATACACAACAACAAAGCGATCCAAGAACTTGCGGAGCACTTTGTTCATTAGTGTACAAAAGGTAGCAGGTGCATTTGTTAAACCAAAGGGCATGACCAAGAATTCATAGGATCCATACCGTGTGACACATGCGGTTTTGGCCTCATCTCCTTTTGCTATGCGGACTTGATAGTAGCCCGACCTCAGATCCAACTTGGTGAACCATCTCGCATCCCCAAGTTGATCGAACAAATCAGCAATAAGGGGAATAGGGTACTTGTTCTTTATAGTTACTTTATTCAAGGCTCGGTAGTCGATGCACAATCTCAACGACCCATCTTGCTTCTTTTGAAAAAGCACCGGTGCTCCGTAAGGTGCTTTAGATGGTTGGATGAAGCCCGCATCCAACAACTCCTTCAGTTGCCTCCGTAGTTCAGCTAACTCCGGAGGTGCCATTCGATAAGGGGCTCTCGCAGTTGGTTTGGCCCCGACTTCCAACTCGATGGCATGGTGTACCTCCCGTATGGGTGGTAGCTTCTTTGGGAGTTCTTTGGGCATCACATCGCCAAACTCCCCAAGAACTTCCATAACTTGGATGGGCACTTCGTCATCAGTAGGTGTGCCTTCATCCATCACCAAGGTAGCTAGAAATGTGGGTTCTAGCTTCCTTACTCCTCTCTTCAGCTGCATAGCTGATAGGGTTTTTGCCTTCAGCTCCTTCTCTCGAGCAACAGGCACCACACAACATTGGTTCCCTTCCGAAAGTATGAGGGTGTTGGTGCAAGACACTGGGACTGCTCTCGTATGGTCCAGGAATTGCATTCCTAACACAATCGGAAAATCATCCATAGGAACAATGGAGAAGTCAAGTTTACTTTTCCATTCTCCCATTTGTAGCTCGACCCCTCGGGCTACTCCAAAGATTGGCTGCGCTTGAGTGTTCACCGTCTTTAGCCAACCTTTCTCCTCCTTGAACTTGATGCCAAGTCGTTGTGCTTCCTCCTTCTTCATGAAGTTGTGAGTAGCACCGGTATCGATCAATGCACGGGACTCCCTCCCTTGCACGATGGGTCTAGCAAACATCCTCCCAGCTTGCTCCTCCTTGGCATCTTTGGTTGAGGTTTTAATAGCACTCAACAGTTGCATGGAACTCATCCTTGGCGCTTCCATTATTTCGGCCTCCCTTGCCATGGCTGCCAATTTGTTCCTCTTTGGGCAATCTACGGCTCTATGTGGCCCCTCACATAGAAAACATGAGAGCTTGAGTCTCTCGTTCTTGCCCCGATTTTCACCTCCCCCATGTGTGGGTTTGGCTGGACGAAAGGACTTGTAGGGCTTGAAGGACTTGAAAGGCTTGTCCTTCCACTCCTTGGTTTCGTGGGCTGCTCCCCCACCTTTAGCCTTGTAGTCACGGAAACTCTTAGGCTTAGGTGGGTTTGAACTCTCGGCCTTGCTCTCAAATTCTGCCAAGGATTCGGCCTCGGAAATTACATCATTGAGCTCCTTGACATTGCGTCGATGAAGCTCCAACTTGGCCCAACTTTGTAGGCCTCCCAGAAATACGTACATGGCCTCTGTCTCGGGCATGTCTGGGATCTCCAACAAGACTTCCGTGAACTCCCTCACGTAGTCTCGGATGTTGCCCTTGTGGGACAACCTGCGAAGCTTCTCCCTCGCCTCTAGCTCCCCATTTCTTGGTGAGAAATGTGCCTTCAGGAGCCTTTTGAAATCTCCCCACGTCTCCATCTTCAAGGTGCCACGCTCAATTTGAGCATGCTTCATCCTCCACCAGGTTGTGGCACTGTCGGATAGATACAGTGGGGCTTGGGAAAGTCGATCTCCATCGCTCTCCATCGCTCTCCATGCCAACCCCTTGAAAGTATTGTTCAAGGTTGAAAAGGAAGTTGTCCACTTCCTTGGCATTCCTCGTCCCACCAAATGACTTTGGCCTTGGGACATCCAGCTTCAGCTTGGGTTTGGCAACCCCTTGCGCAATTCCCTTCTTGCAATCCTCCCTGATTCCAACCAAATCATCCTTAAATGAAGAGATCTCAGCAAGAAGATTTACCTTGAAGTCATCTAACTCTTCCCTCCAAGAGTGGATAGCAATGAGGGCGCCTTGCATCTCCTCGCGAAGCTCATTCACGTCCCCTGACTCGAGCTCGCTTATGCGTTGGCCATATTCCTCAATCATATCCTTGTCATCGGCAACCTTCATCTCCATACGAGTGATCCTTGCCTCCAATGATGACAGATGATCAACAGTCTTCATTCTCTTCTTAGGTTCGGGAGCACGTTGGGGTAGTCTCCCCACACGGACCTCCTCGACCTCCTCTTCAAAATGGATGTTGGCATCAGAAGTACTAGGCATCTCCATTTCTCTCTCAAAGGATTGAGCCGTAGCTCCGCTACCAACTGTCACGGGACTAGAGTTTTGCGGAATAGAAACTCTCCGTGCGGCCTTAGGCTATCGCTCTTGCAATAGACTAAGTAAGCCTTCCTCACAAAGCTAGCTAGAATGCTAAGCTTAGAACACAACTGAAAAGAGAGAGACACAAGAAAATGGAGAGAAAGCTCTAAACTCTCAATATTGCAAGTATTGCTGGATGATTACAAATGAGGGGAGACACCCCTTATATAGCCTTTACAACTCCCCAATGAATGGTGGAGATCAAGCCGTATGATCTAACGGTTATATACAAAAGTAGAAAGCACAAATGCGGATCCCAAGTGAGCTCCTTGATTCCCTCACTTAGTGGGGAACATAGTGGGAAACATAGTGGAAACATAATGAGGAAAGATTCCCTCATTGATTAATGTGCTCCTTGATTTGGGAGTCGAGTCCCACACGAAGCCGAATGACTCGTAATCTGATATGTTGAATGACACGTAATCTGATATTCGGTCGTGACAATGAGCTCAGTAAATAAATCCGAGGATCCGGCGACCGCTACTGTTGACGTCAATTTGTCCATCTTTTTGTTTAGCCTTTTTCTACAAAACAGAAAGGCCGCACAAAGCACATGGCCACCAAAGCACCTTTACATCACGTCTCTCTCAGTCTCGACCGTTCAAACAAGTCTGGTCAAATTTTTAATTACGTAATAATCTTTAATGATCACAAGCTGGAGATTTCTAATTTGTCATTCCAAAAAAGGATACGTGCAAAAAACGAAGCACGTAACTCCCCCACTGTGATTGACGGATCGAGCAAGATCTGATGTTGACTTTTACGGTTACACTTGTTTCAACTTGGTGGAGAGAACTTTTGTCTGGGGGAAGCTATAATACAGCTGTTGTAAATGGCTGACGTTATATTTTTTATTTATTTAATATTATCTGACGAGATGGAGTTTCAATTGGATATTAATAAATATTCAGGAATCTGCCACAAGAATGCTTAATTGAATATCTGATATCTGTTAATATTCCGCCAATCACGTTGCCTCTGGAAAATGCTAGAAAACAACGCGGTTTCTCATCTCATGGGATTCAAAATCGGGGGAACCGCATCCAATTCCACCCGCTAATTTTTTAATACATTCTAGAATAATTTAAATAAAAATATTAATTAATATCAATCTACAATATTTGTAATAGTCGAAAAAAATATTATAATTCCATTTTTTATATAATTTTATCTTGAAAATCTAATCACTAAATATTTAATTTCAAAACGATAAAAATTATTATTTTATTGAAATACTGATTAAAATCCAGAAAAAAATAGCAGAAAAAAAGAAAAAAGAAATTTAATTTTGGTTAGTTACAAGAGTATTGGTGAAGAGTCAGCCAGAGACTGATGCCCTCAATCTTTATACTTCTCTAACCAAGTTCCATCTGGGTCGTCGACTCGTAGCTCACACAGGTCCAGGGCTCTTCATTTTTTCCGGTCAGCGAGGGCTGGAATTTGGAGCAGCCCAAGGACTACTTGCTACCAATAAGGCCCTTTTGATGCCCCGCCGATCCATTTTAAGGACCTAACTAAATACAGTTGTCGAAGCGCACATACATTTTCACCCAACCTATGCGATATTTTGTCATTCCAATTATAATTACAATGACTAATATGAATATTGTGAATTATTTGGGTCTTCACCATAAATTTTATAAGAATCATGATGGATCATGATTCATGAAAAAAAAATAACTCAGCATCAATTTTAAAAAGATGGAGACGGGTTTGTTTGTTGATGGTAAAGAAACATAATTTACAATGGAATTAGTTGGATTTGATTATTGATATAGACAATATATTCGGTACACCTACTAGATTAATAATTATTGGACAATAACCTTTGTTTGGTTAAACCTTAAAATGCCAATTCATACAAATTAAATAATATACATGGAGTTTTGATTATATTTAATCTAATTTAATAGTGTTTATCTTCACAAACATTAAAAAAAATTCCGAGAAAAAAAAATACCGATAAAAAGACCATATTCTTGAATGTATGAATTTAGGTTGATTTATTGATTTGATACTGATTGATAAAATTCTAATATATATAACTGACAAAAAATTCATTCTATTTTTTTTAATAAAATCATTATTGATAAATATCAAGCGTTGTTATTTCTTCCATTTTATAACCATGAAATACATATTTTTTTATCTGGAATATTTTATTTTTAGTCTACTATCCATTAATTATAATTTAAAAGATTTCTACCTATTGACAAAATTTTTACATTTTCAATTATATATATATAAAAAAATTTTGGTTAATGTGTAACTTTTTGTATGGTATAAAAGCACTAATGATGTTTTACTGTTTTATATGTATATTTAAAATTATTTTTTTATAGAAAGAAACTTTATTATCCAAATGTAAAATTATTAGAGACACTAGTACTCAATATATCAATGTATATAGAATTTGCTATCCAAATAGACATAGTATGAAAAATAAAATAAAATAAAATAATTTCTTAATTTTCTAGAAATCTCTTTTTAGCTAAACATTCTGCTATTTCATTCGCTTCTCTAAGTATGTGATGTACTCATGAAACTCCTTCAAAAGGCTCCAGTATTTCACTATTAATGAAATCATCTTATGGTTTTGATATCTCTTTTGTAGTATGTTAATACTTCGCTTGAGTTAAAATTCAATATGAATCTTTTTAACTCTCCTCTCTAATGCCAAAAGTAACCGAATCAAATACCTCATAGCTATGCTTCCAAGATATTATTCTTTCTAATATTTTGAGAAAATCCCATTATCGAATTTTATTATTAATCTCTCAAAATACTACATGGACATGTTAATCCTAGATATTGATTAAAAATACCATAACAATTTAGTTTAACCCATTCTATAATAGGTGATATTCATCTCGCCCATTTATCTATGCCTTTTGTTCTAACACTTTCTGTTCTAATATGATATTAATATTGTCTTAATGTGACTTTAATGAAATTTAAGAATAAAAAATCTTAAGAAGAGATAAAAATAGAAATTCTGTTTAGTTCTAATCCTAATGTTTGCCTATAAATAGATAGTGATGACTCATAGCAAGTAAGACTAACAATAGAGATAATTTTTTTATTCTCTCAATATTAAATTTTTTTTCTCTCTCGCACAAGCACACAGGCTTTGTGGCCAAACCTCATTAAATCTTTGTATTTTTTACTTTCTAGTATTTGTATATTGATTATGTGCGATGGTTATTCATAACAATTGGTAGCGAATCGAGGTTACAAAAATTTTCTAGACATATAATCAGAGGCAGAAGAATGTCGTCTATATCAGCCAAATACAAGATAGAAAAGTTTGATGGGCGATTAGGTTTTCATCTGTGAAAGATTAGGATGTAGTCATCTTTGGTGTTGCAAGGATTGTGAGGGGTGATGAAAGAAGATTTTCCTGAAGAGATGAAAACGTCAGAGAAGAAAGACTTGAAGGAGGGCATTGAATGTGATGTTCATGAGTGTTATAGACAACGTTCTTTGTGAGATTGCAGTAGAAATAACAATTACAGCAGCATAGAAAAAGTTGGAGGAGCTGTACTTGGTAAAGTCGCTAACCTATATCTAAAGAAGAGATTATAAACTCTTCACATTAATGAAGGTATTTTTGTGAAAACTCATATAGCTGAGTTTAATTCAATCATTATAAACCTTAAAGACATAAATTTCAAGATTGATATGGAAGATCAAACCTTGATTTTATTATGTTTATTGCTACCATCGTATGATACATTCATCGATACTTTATAGTATAAGAAAGACAATATCATAATGAATAATGTTAGTAATGCTCTGAAGTCGAAGAAGTTGAAGAAGAAATTCCAAGAGAACAAAATAGAGGGAGAAGATTTTAAAAGCAAGGGAAGAGCAAAACAAAAAGACTTCAAAAAAGCAAATTCAAAGGTTATATTGATGTCTAAAGCAACTTATTGGGAGTGCCATGAGGAGGGACACTTTAGAAGATATTGTCTGAGATTAAGAAAGAAGAAATGAAAGCAAAAGGTAGAGATTTTTGCAAATATTATTGATATATACTATAGTTCTGATGATGAAGATATATGGGAAGTCTTTGCAATGAGTTCTAATCACAAGCAATATTCTTGGATCTTAGATTTTGATACTACATACTATATATGTCTCTATAGGAATTGATTATATGATTATAGAAAGATCAAATGAATAGTTTATGTAGGAGATGATAGCTCATTGGCTATTAAAGGTATTAGTAATGTTAGATTGAGGATATTTGATAATGTCATTAGAAGCAATGGGTGTTGACATGTTCATAGGATGAAGAGAACTTGATTTCTCTTTTTTCATTGGATGATCAATGATACAAGTGTCATGCCCTATACCCTACTCCAAGGGTGAACACTTTTTCCACAAAACTCTAAGAGTAACAATTATGGTACTACCATTAGAATCCCGTAAGTGTGAGACCCAGCCCGTAGGGGGGGTCAGGTTACCCAATCCCACATCAGAAAGGAGCGGGGGAGGTCTTGGGCTTATATGTGTTGTGTGAGTGGATCATTTGTAACATGATGCATCTTTTGGGCCATGTGGTTAGAAGCCCAATCAGCATTACAATTGTGATCCATCAGGCGCACATACACGTCGGGGCCCGCTGGACCGAGGGTCCGGGGGCCGAGTTGTGACAAATGGTAGCGGAGCCGATTTCGTTCCCTCTCCCGGGTGGGCTTGGGCTGTGTTGTGTGTTCACGTTTGGGCTCGTGAGTTTGGGCTCAAGTCAGTTACGTTTGGCTCCCCTCGTGAGGACACGAGGTCTATAAGGAGGAGAGATTGTGAGACCCAGCCCATAAGGGAGGGTCAGGTTACCCAATCCCACATCGGAAAGGAGCGGGGGAGATATTGGGCTTATATGTGTTGTGTGAGTGGATCATTTGTAACAAGATGCATCTTTTGGGCCATGTGGTTAAAAGCCCAACTCAGCGTTGCCGTTATGATCCATCACGCGCACATACGCGTCCGGGCCCGCTGGGCTGAGGGTCTGAGGGCCGGGGGCCGGGTCGTGACAGTAAGGCTATTAAAACAAAACAGTATAGAATCGCAGCGGAATAAAATAATAATATAGTGTTAAATAAAATCTCATTAACATCTAAACAAACAATCAAAAATCCAATCTCAAACATCGTATACCATATACCAATATAATATCCATAAAATCAAAGCATTAGATAACATATGTAAAACCAAAATCGAAATCATCTGTATAAAGTTAAAAATACAATCTGGACCATATGTACATATCAAATCAAAATACTGGCCAAACTTAAAATCTGAAGACCACTCGGAAATGATCCACGTGAGGTCGACGGTTGGCAACCAACACCTATAGTATAATCTAGACAGCACTAAAACAATTAGTTAAATATCCAGGTGAGGGGAAATAGGAACCACGAAATGCATAGTCGGAAACCAAAACCAAAATTATAAAATCTGTGAAATCTCTCAACAATATTCAAACTCAAAACTAAATAAAGTAGTAATACATAAAGAGTGAATCATTCACACACCCATACTTTTCTTATTTAAAAGAGTTGGAAAGTCGGCTAATAAAACACCTACCTACCCCCAGGCCAGGAGAAAAGAGTAGGCTCACTAGTGGTTCTTTTATTCATTTTATAAAAAATATAGTCTACATTAGTGTTGCCGAAGGCTAAGGTCAACCCATGTTGACCATCTCCCTTTGACATTAAATCCCCTCAACGGAAAGGGGTGCCAAAGGGAGTACATGATCTGTTAGCTACTAATCTCAGTCTAGGTCGTCAATGCATTGCAATACTCAGTAATCAGAATAGGAAGTAAAACCAGTAAAAACAATGTATATACAACCCAAAATCACACTGTAAAAAACAAATATATAATCTCATAGATAATCATATGTCTCAACAGTATGTACAACCACATTCACCTCAAACACAATATGCCTCTCAATACCAATCCATAATAAAACCAATATACGTGCCAAAACTCATAGTCGCAAAATCAATCATATTTCCAAATACAAAACATGTAAATCCAAGTACCAACATGATTCACCATTTAGTTTTCTATAAACATAAATCTCAAATATGTATTTTTTTAAAAAAATAAATAAAAAAATATGAGGTCTCTACTCACCAATATGTAACCACAATATAGCAAATCAGACAGCACAACAGAGATCCAATCCACAACAATCAACATGTCACACATATGCATAAAATACAACCATATAATTACCAACCATACAACAAACATGCAAAATGAGACAAAAATCATATTTTTCAAAGATACATAGAAATCTGAAAATTGATTAATAAACCCTCAAATTATATTTTTATCAACACAATATTATTTATAAAATTATATTTTATCATTTAAAACCAAAATATATTTTTCGAGAAAATTTTCAAACTTCTATATCTCACAAACGACAATTCCTATCAAAAAATCGATGATACCATCTCGTCTGGAATGTCGAAATTCGATAACAGAGTCGTAAAAGAAAATTAGGGTTTCGAGCGGCCGGTGGCTAGACGGCGTTGGCACTTGGACGACCAGTGGCCGGAAACTATAAAAGAAGCTAGAAATTTCAATATGCACAAATCGGCACCAAAATGAAGCTCTTAACTCCAAGAATGCAACTACACCAAAGAATCGTCGATTGCTCACCTAAGATGACCGAAAATTAAAGCTTTTTCTAGCGGAAAACCCAAATCTTCCGGAGCTCGAGGGAGGTGCGTCGGGCGGCAAATCAGAGAATTTCTTGCAGCTTCATGTAGCTGGAGACGAGAGCTCCCGATTGGCGGTGGCAGTGAAGCTCGAGGCGGCCGGATGGTGGTGCTGCATTTTCTAGCTAGAGAAGAAAGAGAGATAGTCGAGAGAGGAAAGAAAGGAGAAAAAAAAAAGAAAAATATTTTTTAACTGATCCAACAAAATGTCATCTAAAATCAATAATTTACTAAAAATTCTTATTAAATTTTTAAATAATAAAATAAATTCAGAAAATATTTTAAAATTTGAAAAATCCTAATAAATAGGATATAAGTCTAAAAATTGTGAAAATTTCACTATAAATCCAGAAAAATTATATCTTTCCAATGAACTATAAATTATAATTTTATGACTAATAAATTTTTAATTAAAAATAAAATATCATCCGAAAATTAATAAACTATATCTTAAAATTATAAAAAATCAAACTATATAAAATAATCCTCATATAAATGCCCAAAAATACTTAAAAATTATAATATCATACATACACACAATCCATCACAAAAACAGTGAGAAAAAAATTATGAAACTACCCCTTAAGCATAAAATACGAAAAATTCGGGGTTTACAACAAGTATCGTTCAAGTGGGGGTATTTTAAAAATGTGTAAAGGTTCTATAGTGCTGATGAAAGTGAAGTTGCAATCTAGATTGTACTATCTTCAAGATGATATAATTGAAGAGGAAACAACAATGACTTCTGGGAGTAGTAATGTGAGCAACAAAAATTTATCTTTGCATGATAAACGCGACATGCAGGCAAAAATAAAGTTTGTAACAAACAAAGAAAAAACATATTTCAAACTATCGTAGAGGTTTTCAATTTCCTTCATGTGTAACAAAGTTAGAAAACTAGTAACTTCCTCAATTCAGATGGTATTTTTTTGTTTACTAACAAAATCAAAGGACTCTCCTCTTCTAACCACATATCATCCAAAAATCGAATCCTCCTTCCATTATTCACCATCCATCTAGCACCCAATGTTATTTTTTACCAGATCTTAACAATAGCTCTCCAGGTAGAACAACAATTACCTTTTGAGCAACATACAATATCTAAATCCACCATCCCAACCATACTTTCCTTATAATACATAACCAATATTTTCTGGAATCTGAAATGGCTATCCAAGCAATTTTCATAATTAAATCTCCATTGGTCCATTTTGCTTTCCTCATACCCAAACCACCATCTTTTTTAGAACAAAGCTCTCTATTAAGTTCAAGATTAATATTTTGTAGAAACTGCAATGTTATGCAGTATATATCAATATAGATTGTAGCACTGATTTAGCAAGAGTAATCCTCTCCACTAAAAAGAGTTGATCAGCCCTCCATCCAATAATTTTCTCTTAATTTTGTCAATCATCTCTTTATATCTATGTTTTGACAATCTATCTTGTATGATTGTCCCCTAGATACACTCTAACATTGTCAATCTTTTGAAAATTTAAGCTAGGATAAATAGGAGTTCAACATATTTTCTGAAAAAAAAAAAAATTTTAGTAAAACTCACCTCTTTCCTGAACTCAAACAAAATCTTCTCAAAACATCTTGAATCACATTTGCTTGTTTCATAGTTGCTTTAGCAAATAAAAATAGATCATTTGAAAAAACAAAAGAGATAATTTCAGGCCTCTTCTTCCTATTTTAAATATTTTTCATATTTTCTCTAATATGAGATTTTCTCTCCATATATAGTACAAATGACATTGAGATAATGAATCATCTTGTCTAATGTCGAGGGAAGGATTTTGATATACAATCATTCCAAAGAAATTTCATTGTAGAGGTACAAACACATATAATAATTATGTCAATCAAAATTTAATCAAATCTTGACACATGTAAGTTGTCCTCAATAAAATCTCAATTAACTCTATCATAAATTTTCTCAATGTCAATTTTTATGGTTGTTCATCCTATTCTTTCTTTTTTTTCTATGCATTGAATCTACCAACTCTTACACAATAAGAATATCATCAGTCATATATCTTTCAAGTATAAAACTTGTCTGTGACTCAGCAATCAACTCTTGCATCTTCGGTTTCATATAATTTAGCAAAAAGCTTACTTACATAAACAATAGTAAACATACAAAATTAATTATACAGCCAATAGATATTATTCTATAGCACATCATGGTAATGACAACATAAATTGTCATAATTGAAATGAAGCACTGACTAAGAAACAAAGAAAAAATGGAATATGGTCCCAGACCTAACCAATATTATTAATACCCGTTATCTAGTATGTTAGTTAACAATCAATCAATCAATACGATGATAATTATAGAAGGCCGCAATGTTAGGGGAAGTTAATATAATTGATTATTTTAAAAAAAAAATTTGATGATATTTTATCTTATCATTAATGATTTGAGAGTAAAAGATTCAGATTCAAAATTTATTGATTATTGATATTGATAGAAAATTTGTCTTTTTAACTTAAAAAATTAAAAGATTGAGTTTAGTTTTTATTTTTATGTTTCTATAATATATTTTAATTATAAATTTATATCTTTTCTTACAATAAATACATTTTTATTTATTATTATATTATTATATTATTATTATCATCATTTAAGTATTTATATTTTGAAAATCTAGAAATTTTTTTATTTTATTATAAAAATTAATTATACAAATTATAAAAATAAATTTTATATTACATTTTCAATTTTAATTATTTTTAATATAAATTTATTTTGAAATTTTTAATTTAAATAAATCTTCATATTAAATATAAACTACCTTCACTATAGTATAGTGTATTTTAAAGGTTAAAATTTATTTCTTCATCTAATAGTACCAATTGAGCCTATACACATGACTTATTTCTATGATCCGTACGCAAAACAGCACAAAAGAAAAAAAATAGAAATTTTTTTTATTATATTTTATATACTTTTGTCCTTTTTTATCTAGTGACTGGACCAAAACTAAATTGATTTACACAATTTCAAAAATAACGTGCTAAAAAATATTAAAATAAATATAAATATTTATAATAATAATAAATATATCATAAAAAATTTATATTATTTATAAAAAATAATAATTGTTAGTCTTTTATTTTATAATAATTATTAAATTAAAATATATAAAATAATTTTTTAAAAGAATGAAATTATTAAATGCTTCTTATTACTAAAAAATATTAATACTTGATAATATACAATATTAAAAATTAATTATATTTTTAATGATAATATTTTAAATTTAATATTTATTGTAATTAATATTTGATAAAATTATTTTTATTATTTTGATAATATTTTTTATTTAGTTAAATCGATTTAATTAAATTATCCTTAAAAAGTATTATGTTATGTTTGATAAATAGACTAGAATGAATTTAAAAAAAATAAAAGTAATAGGATTGGTTATATGATAAATTAGTTTAAAATTAATATAAATAATCTTATATTTGGTTTTAAAAAAATATTTCTAATTTATTCATTTCTAAATTTTTTTTTTAAAATAAATTTATAATTTAAATTTAATAAAATAATATTTTTAGTTATTTTGGGACATTGAAATAAAAAACAAAATCTTTCTTCAGTTTCTATCATCTTCTTATCACATTGTAATTTTATGTTATATTAAAATTTGAGAATCCCTTATTAATAATCAATTATCTATATAATCAATCATGGATCTTCCCAAAGTATTTTTCCCTTTATTCCTCTCTCGCCCTCTCAGGCACATAATTTTTGGCATTTCCTTTTTGTTTTTCACACAAATGATATACTATTTCTTTAGCGAACTCTCACATAATAAACAACCCAAGAAAACTAAACATCAATTGAAAAATTTTATAAAGATAAAACAAAAATAAAAAAGATATACAGAAAATAATATAATTTAATGATAAAAATGAAGCTTGAAGATAACTGATTAGAAGAAAATCAGTTTTAGTCTTTTTTAAAAAAAATTCAAAAAATTTATGCAATGGGTTATCCTAGATTATATATATGATAATCCAAATATGGGTTATAGGACGCTGCATAAAAAATTTAACCCCTTCCTATTTCATTTCCATTTCCAGATGTACAATGAATTCTTACAAATTAGATTCCACCGACCTGGTTTCAAAAACCTTTTTTTTCAAACTGACTCTCTATGTATACGACATATATTTTCCGCTAAGCATGTCAACACTCGGTAATGCATTATTTTTCTTAAAAATATTCACTTTAGATTACAAGAATAACAAAACGCTTATTACAACTCCTGTAATTTATGGTCATTCACACACCCAACCCCTCTGATTTGATTGAAACATGGAATTATCAGACAAATTTGTATTCTACTTCCAGTCAGAAATTTTAAATATTTTTGCCAATCTCTATAGTAGTACTGATCCTTTGTGAGTTTGCCTTAGATGAAGTGTGTCTCTCCTTTGCATAGTTTTCTACAACTTTCACTGGAAATACAGAAACTGAACTACTTCCTCCGTAGGAGTAAATTGTTAATTAGAATTGGAAATCTATTTCCTCATACAGATGATTCTCTGTGATTTTTCCAAAATTTATTCTAACAATATTTTGGATTAGACCGAAGGAGCAAGAACAGGGAAAGATTACAAGACTCCTGTCCTAAATCTCTCCTTTCCATATACATCATACAAGACGCACGTGTTACTGAGATCAAGGAAATGGAAAGCCTTGAAGAGACGGAAGACACGGCTAGTAAAACTAAAACTCAAGTCAGCAACATGCATAGACACAAACTCCGGCATTTTTTTTTTTTTAAGAAAACAAACTCCAGCACTTAACTGTAAGATTTGAGGATCGCTCCACAGAAAGTACAGATTATAGCTCTCCAGGACTTCCAGTAGAATGGAACAGAGCAAAACCTTGTCGCAGTTTTGACATCCGCCACGCAAGCACTGCCACCGCACCTTGAACATGAACGCGCCGCCGGCTTGCATTTCCCAACCATCCTCTTCTGATCCACTAGGAAGCAGAGATAGACCATACTGAAGCGGTATTCTAATTAGAGGTTAATGCCGATGAGTTTCGTGAATTGAATGAACAAAGGGGATATGCGGGTATGAGACAAACACAGCGTTAGATGGACCGAAAAGTTTTGTATCTAATAAAGATCGGTGTATCGTGGAACGATCAGCGCATTGGTTGGCTGACACATGGAGGGTTTAGGGAAGTGGTGGTTCGACGTCTATGTCCTTTCATGCATTCCTATGCGGAACCTGCGTAAGGCAGCAGCCATGAAAAGTATGTGGATGGATGATAAAAATCATTAAGTGCTGGATACAGTTGGGAAGTGTAAGTTGGATGCTCTAAGATTCTTTTCAGATATATATTTATTTATTGACAGTCGTTCTTTTGACCATTTCCTACATTAATATCCTTTATATTATTATATATATTATATGATATTACATGATCATTTTTTTTTTGGTAAGAAAGCACAGGATTAAACGCCTGGACGTATAAAGGACAAGCCAAGCTTGGCAAGTTCAACAAAGTCATACATAAAGTAGGGTTGAACCTGAAAATCATGTAAGCCAATGTTACAAGTTAGGCCAAATCTAGCTAAATGATCAGCGGATTGATTGGATTCGCGATAGACATGAGAGAGATGAGCTTGAGGGAGGAGTTGTAAGAGTTGCCTCCCTTGTATGAATAACGGGTGTTGGAACCTGTTTGGATCTCTGCTCTTGAGGCCTTCCACAATGGAATAGGCATCTGTTTCAATGAAAAGTTTCTGCCAGCCTCGTCGGATTGCAAATCTGAGGCCATTAATGACTGCTATAAGTTCTGCTTCCCAAACGTTGTGGCCCTCCCAGATTTGAGTGTAGCCCATTACCCAATTACCTGAAGAGTCCCTGAAAACACCAGCTGCAGCCATTCTATGGGTAGATGTAGCCGCATCACAATTAAGTTTTATCCATCCCGGAATTGGTGGGATCCAACGAACCCATCGATCTTCCTGACGGTCTTTGATAAGATTTGACCTTGCCAATGTCGTAGCTGCAAACCAGAATTCCTTGGCAGTATGTAGAATCGACTGGACCTGTGTACTAATATGCGCTGGTTTTTCTTGAAACACCGCTTCATTTCGCCACCTCCATATTAGCCAGACTGCCACAGCAAAAATAAGAGGCCACGAAGGGCCATTAGCACAATTGTTAGGGCCAGAAACATTAAACATAATCCAATCATGTAGAGACTGAGAAAAGAAATGGGTAGGGCCTCCCTGGGGTAACAGTTGGGACCAGATGGAATTAGCGTAACTGCAATCCCTCAGAGCATGCAAAGTTGTCTCTTCGCTATCCTGGCACCTTAAACAAATATCAGAAGCAACTATGTGGCATTTTTTACAATGGACACAAGTAGGTAATCTATCATGAGCTGCAAGCCAAAGGAAAGATCTCACCCGTTCCGGTGCTTTCAGCTTCCAAATACGGTCCCACAGTCTATCTTGGGGTTGCAAATCTGCATAATCAATAGACAAAGCAGTCTTAAGAGTAAAAGTACCACTAGAAGAAAGGTTCCAAACCAGAGTGTCAGGGTGGTCACCAGGGGCTGGAGGGGAAACTTCTGCAATTGTTGAGCAAGCATGGGATGGCAAAAACTCTTGTATCTTAGCCCAATCCCAACTACCTGCCTCCGTGACAAAGAAGAACACCGGGCGACCATAGAACGAAGGTGGAACCTCTCTGGAGGTATGATGAACCAAGGGGCCAAGTTGTGGAATCCAGGGATCCTCCCAAAACCGCACGCTTCTACCATTGCCAAGGTTCCAAGTAGAATTATGATTGACAACTGACCAGTGAGCACAAATAGCTCTCCAAGTGTTCGAATTATATGACTTAGCCGTAGGTTCAATAAGAGAAGAAACGGGCCAAGCATACTTGTTTAGGATCACTCTTGCCCAAAGGCTGTCACACTCTGTTCTGATACGCCAGGCAAGTTTCAACATACATGCCTTATTCAACTGAGTAGCCGAGTACATACCTAACCCACCTGTGTTCTTTGGAGAGCAGATAGTATCCCAACTTAGCAGATGCAACTTCTTCTTGTCACTTGAAGTGCCCCAAATGAAGTCTCTTGTGATCTTATCCAGCTTAGAGAGAATTTTCTGTGGCAACATAGTGGTCTGCATAGTGTGGAAAGGGATAGCCTGCAGGACAGATCTCGCCAAGGTAATTCGCCCTGAGAGAGCGAGACTCTTGGCTTTCCAGCCTGTCAGTTTCATACGAACCCGGTTCACCAAGTCATCATATAGAGATCTCGATTTCCGACCATGTATGAGCGGGGTACCCAGGTACCGACCAAGGTCCTTCGTAACACTAAAGCCAAAGAAGGAACTAATATCCTGAGCCCTGCAAGGACTGACATTCTTTGAGAAGTAAATCCTGGTTTTTTCTATGCTCACACGCTGTCCCGAACTACTACAGAAAGTGTGAAGGACATCCTGGATCACCTGAGCCTGCTCTATGGAAGCCTCTGCAAATAAGAACAGGTCATCAGCAAAGAATAGATGGGAAAGAGGAGGGCCAGACTTACTAAGCCTAATGGGAGCCCAGCTCTTGCTCTGAAGTCTATCACGGATTAGGTGGTTCAGACGTTCCATACAAAGGACGAAGAGGTAGGGAGATATGGGATCTCCTTGCCTCAACCCCCTGGATGGGACAAAACCATCAGTTGCCGCACCATTCCAGAGTAGTTTCATTGTTGAACTACGCACACAAGACATAATTCTGTCAATAAAGGTACAACTAAGGCCAGTATGCAATAAAGTATTCTCAATAAAGTCCCAATTGGCTAAGCTCCTTGATGAACTGGTGGGGTGCCACAGAATTTTGACTAATTGGAAAGACCTTTCGCGTAAAAATGCAGCTACATTTGTGGGCTTGTGTTTGCTTTTTTTAACTCTTTCATTCAATGACTTGGAAATATGTTGATAATATTTTGTAGGCGTCTGTGCCAAACACGGTGCTAGGGATGAAAGGCACAGAATTTAGAATTTTGGATGTTCTCATCTACTTTTACCCCTTTGGACTCTTTATTGAAAGAAATAGGTTTTCGAAAAAAAAAAAATAATTTTGTTATATAATATAACAATAAGAAGAATTGAGAGGAAAAGAATAAGAGAGAAAACTAAGAACAATATAGGGAGTAGAATATCTTATCAAGTGCTTAAAACAAGTGTGTACAAAGCAAATAAGGTTACCTCCTATTTATATGTAACATGATAGGGTACATGAAGAGACATTGGAAGATAAAGAGTTTTGTAGTTACAAAATATTCATTATACAATTGAATAGACATAATAAATTTTTTTTCTTTTCAATTTCCAAACCTTTGATATTCATAGCAAATTTAAGATTACAAGACAATCTTTTTTGTTATGTTTGATTGGTAGATTTGAAACTATGGATAATTTTTTTTTATAAAAAAACTGATTCTATCAGTTAATTAGTAAATTTACGAAAATAATAGAATAATAAAATCATAATAATTGAACAAGTGTAATTTTTATATATTCTTAATAAAAGAAATAGAATTATAATTTTTTTCATATTAGACAAAAAATTAGTGTTTTAATTATGAATTTATTTTTTTTATAAATAAAGCTTATCTAGTATTAAGTTTCGTTACCATAGTTAACATGTTACTGTAAAATTATAAAAATAGTTCACTTAATTATTACTAAAATAAATTAAAAAATATCATACCTATATAATATAGGGTTTGTTTTATATTAAAAAAATATTTTACGGACTACAAAAGGCACCGTTCACATCCCGGAATTGCCAGATTACATTTTTAAATGAAGGGAATTTCAATTTTTCAATATTAATCGGTATCATAAAATCTTAATATTATATTATAATATATTTTAAAAAAAAATATTTGAAGCCAACGATAACATTTTAAAATTTACTATCTTCTAAACGTCAGACAAAAAAAATATGTGATTGAGCTAAATATTTTATACTGCATATTTTTCTAATATAACTAATCAATAATATTTTAAATTAAATTAAATTCATACACTGAAATAAAATATTAGGGAAAGTATAAAGATTTATAGCCTTTGAATATATATGGAAACAAATTGTGGATATTAATAAAATTTAGGGTGTAGTTGGTTCTGGCGACCATGACCGTGTGAGTCTCTTCTTCATTACATAGCTAAGTTTAGAGGACGCAAATTGTCACGACCGAAACTCAGACTACATGTCATTCGGCTTCATGTATGACCCGTCTCTCAAATCTGGTGCCTCAATCAAGGAGATTCGACACATTAATGGAGGATCAATCAGAGGCAATCAGGGAATTCAATGAGAATCTATTTCTGCCATATAGGAGACCCGATTTGGAGAATCAAGGTAATCAAGGTAATCAATGTAATCAATGTAATCAAAGATTACCATAGATGGGAAATCAGCCATTAGTGCTTGCCTTGTATATCTTTGTATAGACACCGTTAGATCGGTTGACTCAATCTCCACCATTCATTGGGGAGCTGCATTGGCTACATAAGGGGTGCCTCCCCTCATTTGTAATCATCCAACAATTCTTGCAATATTGAGAGTTTAGAGTTTTCTCTCCATTCCTTTGTGCCTCTCTCTTTTCGGTTATGTTCTAAGCTTAGCATTCTAGCTAGCTTTGTGAGGAAGACTGACTTAGCCTATTGCGAGAGTGATAGTCTAAGGCTGCACGAAGAATTTTTATTCCGCAAAACTCTAGTCTCTTGACAAAATGCGCCGTGCTAGGTAAATATTCTGATGCCATACGCTTTTGTGGTTTGAATTACGTAACGACATCTTGCTGCTTTTATGTTTCCAAGTTTAATGTTCATTGCTTTATATTCTTTGGCTAGGCATCCAAGGTTAGTTTCAAAGTTGCAAATTAATTATATCCTTACCTCCTTAGCTAAAATTCTTCTCATTTTTATTTTTACTAATTCATGTTCGATTCCTGTCATTTCACTCATCAAATTAACCCTTATTTCCTGATAACTGTACCAATATCCGACCAATATGGCATATGGGTTGGTAAAAAAATTTTATAATCTCTTCAATATATAATTAAAATTTAAGTTTTGAAAATGTAAATAAAAAATTATTTTATATATTAAATATTTATCTTAATAAATATCAATTTTATTTTATTTAAAAAAAATCTAAAATATTATTTTATTTAAAATAATATTTTATTTTATAAAAAAATAATATTTCAATCGAATAATTTATTATTGGATTGAACTCATACTGTAAACTGATTTAAGTCGAAAATCGGTTTCTCAAGTATTTTTTAAAAAATTTAAATATTATAGAAATGAATAGAGATTATTTTTTTATTAAAATTTTTATTTTAATAGATATAGATCAAAATTCAGATAATTATTAATTAACAAGAAGATATTTTTATATTTAAAAATTAAAAATAAAAGGAATATATATCCTATCCTTTTAACGAGACAATCTTTCAGGAACATTTATTGTACAAAACAAATTAAGATATCTGAAGCCCAGACGGGAAATAGGCCCAGTACGAGTGGGAAGTTTGGAGCCCAAGAAGCCCATTAAGTTGGTCACTCGACATCAACGATGACGCATACAAGTGACAATTACAGGCGCGCGACGAGGAAGATCAGTAACGTAATATGATGTCATCCAAACAGAACCCCCTAATACTTCTCCGCTCTGCATTTCACCTACTAATGATGTCCGAATAATGATTCTTCAGAAGACTAAGGTAATTTTTTAACTGTTAATCCTCAATCAGGGTTTCGTTTGTTGGCAGATAATGGGAGATGACAGGTACGCGAAGGAGCTGGATGTGGCGGTTAGAGTTGTGCATTTGGCTTGTTCTCTTTGCCAGAGAGTGCAAGAGGGGTTGATTAACAATGGAAATGCGCATGTCAAGTCCAAGGATGATGACTCTCCTGTCACTGTTGCGGGTTAGATGTTTTAATTTTGGATTTTGTGTTTGGTGGGTCTGGTATGGACTTTGTGTGTCTGTTAACTTATGGGTTTGCTTTGGATGTGTTATTGGTGGATGGATTTCCTTTGGGGTAGTGGGTGTTTCTGCATTATGGAATTTGAGGTTGGTTGATGTTTAGGTGATGAACTATTGGTTTTCGAGAATTATTGAGGCTTGTTATGGAATTGTTTAGTTGAGGTTGTGTCTGTTTAATAAAATATATAGTTGCAAACGTTCGCTTCTCTGCATAGTGGCTCACGCTAACCGTTGACAGTTATGATGTTCTTTCATTCTGTGAGGTGAGAAGAAAATAAAAAACATGGTATCTTAATGGTATCTTCTGTTTTATGAATAAATTAATTGTTTGATGGCATCTTTAGATTAATCTACTGGATGGCTTACATGTTTACTGCGTATGGAAATTTGTTGGTCAAGGCCGTTGTAGATGATGGATATAAAAAGTAAAAAAGAAATTCTATTCTGTAATTTCCTAAAAATGAGAAGAATTCCTGAAGTTCTTTTTTTTTTTTTTGATCATAAACAACAAATTACTTTGGATGCCTGTTTAACCATATTTTTCATGCAAATGGATGCTGGACAGAAACTGTCCTAAAACGTGTTCTTGCTCCTTTGGACAAAAGTTCAGAGTTTTAAATGGTCGATTACCCTTGGGTTTTAAACAAGCACAATACATGAAATGATGGTTTTGGGATGAGGAATTTGAGTGACTTGTGAAAAAGAATAGAAGGTCCTGGAATGCTATAGATTTGAAAATAAGTTGAGGAGGTTACTTCAAGATTGTTTGACAATGGTAAATTCACATATTTCTCACTACTGGAATTAATGCTGCATTTACAAAGTAAAATGTGGCTCAAATCGCAAATGTTCAAAACAGTCATTGTTGCCCTCTCATAAATGTTATAACTAAGATTGTTTATTCATAGTATGTCTGTCTTGCTGGGTTTTCTTAAAAAAATTTTACCAAGAGATGATTTTGGTAAAATTTCTGCACCAAAAATTGCTTATTTTGTATGTAAAGATGATTTTGAATAATGTTGTGCTCCCTCATAATTGGTTTTAGTGTCTGCAGATGTGTATAAATTGCAGTGTATTTTTAATCTGACGGTGTCAGGAAAGATAACAAAATTGATATTTGACACTAGGTTGTCGCTAGTTTTCCTTGTTCTGTGACATTCTACCTCTTATAGGTCTACCTTTTACAGCAATCATATCATGTTTGTAAAGCATGCATGAACAGATGCGTTGTGATCTCATCGTATATAGTCATGAAGAGGAAGTTCTACGAAAACAATTAATTTATTCTAAATTTTCAATGACAAACCTATAAATTGCCATGTTAATTTGTCTATACAATTTGCCAGATATGTCTGCTCACCTCTATGTTCTAATTTTTCAACAGACTGGGGTGTTCAAGCAGTTGTTAGCTGGATACTGTCAGAAAATTTTGGGGATAAAAAATTGTCAATAGTTGCTGAAGAAGATACTCAATCTCTTGTGACAACTGAGTCAGTAGGCTTACTTACAACTGTTACAAACACAGTGAATGACTGCTTAGATGAAGCCCCAAAATATGGTCTTCAGGGCCCCAAGAAGGCCCTTGGAGCTTCAGAAGTTCTTGAGGCAATCAGCCAATGCAACTCAACTGGGGGGCCCCTAGGAAGGCATTGGGTGCTTGATCCTGTTGATGGAACACTAGGATTTGTACGTGGAGGCCAGTATGCTGTAGCCCTAGCATTGATTGAGGAGGGCAAAGTTGTGCTTGGAGTTCTTGGGTGCCCTAACTACCCTATGCAGAAAGAATGGCTGGATCATCATAGGTACCACAAGAGTGTGACAAGATTATCTTCAATAAGTACTGACACATGGCAAAAGGGGTGTGTGATGTATGCACGAAGAGGAAGTGGTGAGGCATGGATGCAGCCATTGATTTCTGGGGATGGAAACCTTGGAGGGAAAATTGCTGCACAAAGGATTCATGTCTCTTCCATTGATGATCCAACTTTAGCGACCTTTTGTGAACCAGTGGAGAAGGCTAATTCCAACCACTCCTACACAGCTGGACTTGCTCACACCATGGGGGTCAAGTATACTATGCTCGTTTTCTTTTCCCTCAAAATCTGGTTTTCACATTTGTATTCTTCAAATAATTGCCGAAAAAAAGAGTCAATTTGGATGGGCTAGGAATGGAGTTTCTTTTCTCTCCATAATGTGTTTAAGTGACAACTTTCTTTTTAATACTCCATCAAAGAGGTAAATAACTTTCTCATGTTGGAGTGCTTACGGCATTATTGTTTTGTTTTACCAAGTGGTCACTAAATTTGCAAAAGTAAGTCCTCCAGTGAAAGTGGATCTTAGAGATGAAAGAACTTGGTGAAAAGGCCTTTCCATTTATATGAATTTTAGAATGTGATATAGTCAAGGACTAAAAGCAAAAAACTGTCATCAAATTTAATTTAAGATGAAAAGTGAAAACTGTCCTCAAATTTGTTGTTATGGAGAAACTAACCTTTGTTCTTTTATTCAAAAGAAACTTATTGTACACTTGCTCACATTTGCATATTTAGCTGCCTTCTACATTATTCTGTTATCTTTTGAGATGAAAAAGACATCACACTCATGTTTTGATCCTCACACATCATTGTACACTCTAATGGCAGGAAACAGCCCTTGCGTGTGCACAGCATGGTCAAGTATGCTGCCATAGCTCGAGGAGATGCTGAGATTTTCATGAAATTTGCACGGTGTGGGTATAAGGAGAAGATATGGGATCATGCTGCTGGTGTCATCATTACAGAAGAAGCTGGTGGTGTGGTAACTGATGCTGGAGGGCGCCCCCTGGACTTCTCAAGGGGAGTTTACTTAGAAGGCCTTGATCGTGGGATTGTTGTTTGCTCTGGGGTCATGTTGCATGAAAGAATCATTGCAGCTGTTTATGCTAGTTGGGATTGTTCAAATCTATGAAGCCTCTGATTGGGCCAGCCTCATCCTATGAGCCATTCGTGCACATATCCAGTAAGGTGACTTCGTGAGTAGATATATTTTTCTGGTAGTTTTGCTTCTTTTTATTTGGCATAGCTACAATAGTCATCTGAAAACTCATAATTTAACAATATTTTTTGTCAAATACACAGAAATCACTGACGTCCTTCCATTGGCTTGATAGATGATTTTTTTTATTTTTTAAATCATGATTATTTGAATTTTGACATAGCTACTAGTCATCTGAAAACACATAATTTAACAATGTTTTGTAGTGAACTACACAAAATCACCCACGCTATTCCATTGCACTGTAGAAGATATTTTTTTTTAAAAAAAATCATGATTCAAGGTGCTCCTTTTACCATGATACATATGATTTTACATTAAGACAAGTTCAAGTTTATGCATCAGGTTCTCTGTGAATATAGCCAAAACTGAAGGAAAAAAAAGGAGAAACATAGAGGAGCGAAAGAACTTCAGTATTTGCTCTGTCATATGAGTTGGAACTCTTTTCCTGGCACAGTGATGTCTTTGAGCTTAGTCAAAATGGATGCGGAACTGTGATTATCTTCCATCATATCTGCTATGTCTCACATCACCGATTCATAATATTTCAGGGTGGGAACATTGCTTCTTGTATTGCTTATAGGACTACCTGCTTATATAAGCCACAGAAAATGACTATACACTGCTGTGGAAACGTAGAAAGTTTTGGTAATTGAGGCACCGGCATCAGGGTACAAGCTGTCATCTGTTTTGGTACGATGAATTTTCGCCTGTTTTGCTCTTGTAATTATACATATCACTGATGTCATTGTTCCTTCGAGTTATTATTTTGTCAAGAAAATGTATGGTTTAGTTGAATTGAAGGATCAGTCAGTTTACAGCTACTTAGTCACTGTTGGTTTGCTACCTTAGCAATTAATGACCAAGCTGTATCCATGACTTCGAACCGGCGAACTTTGAACTACAGGAATTTGAATATTCGGCTTATGCTAATAAAGCATTTCAGTTTCCAGCTAGTTTCTAAAGAGAGGCTTTGAACGTACTAAATGAATGAGAGAATTTATGTTGAATTGCATGGAATCATAATATTGCTGGTGTTGCATATTCTTTTCCAGTACAGGACATTTATTTCTTGACTCTAACTCCTACTAAGCTCATAACTTTCATAGGCTGGAGCTGAGGCCCTGGAGCTGCAGAATATTATGCACCGAGTTCAATTCTTAGCGGCAGAAGAGAATCAATCCTACTAACTATGCTCATGCTGTTCTTTGTTGGAGGATGCTATGCATAAGTTTGTCGTGACGTTTTCCATTTTGGTATGCAATTTTCTGCTTCCAAGTGTGAAAGTCACTGAAAAGTGCACAGCAGAAACACTTGTCAAGGCGACTGTAAAATTTCGAAAGATAAATTATGCTTCCCACTGGAGACGCAGTCATATTCAGTCCCCTCTATTCCATTAACAAAACTTCTGATTCCCCATCCGAAATGGGCTTAATTTTAATGCTCAGGATATGCAAAACTTTAGATTTTCAAGTAGCTGTCAGTGACCTTTCGTCCATTCCCCGGGGTGGAGCTACCAGGCTGCTCGTTTGCTTGCATCTTCGTCACCTGTGAAGTTAGCTCTGTCAAGTGTCAATTTATCTCGAGGATGCCACATGATTTTGGACCTTCAGATCCGTGTAAAGTAGCAGAAGATCCCCAAAAGTTTCCCTTTCTCGTCAAGCTCATCTACTCAGCAATCCTTTATCAGACATTTTACCCACCCTGACTCCTTGCTCCTAGCAATCGCAAAATCTTCTTGCCTTAAGCATCCGGCAATCAATTAAAACTATTAAGGATGGATGGATAAATTTTATCACTCAAAACACGGATTCATCCACCTGAGATTTGATCATTAGCAACTACTTGTAACATTAATACCATGCTGTACCGGTTAAGCTATGATATTTAATTAATTGATTAGCAGTATAGTATTTTGTAGGCGAAGATGCTAGCAATCTATGCCTTGAATAGGGTTTGACGATACCCGATGCTTTTGATCCCTGGGATATACTTTAATTGATGAACAATAACCTCCCCTAGTTTCTTTTCGAGAACATGCATGGACCTCCCCTATTTATTAAATGCATGACTACGATTCAAAGTTTGTGAGTTTGAGAGCTGTGCCGACACTGCAATTGTGTTTAGGGTAGCGTTCTCCCCAAAGATCAACAGCTTGTTCGCTTCGGTAATAGAGAGATTGCTAGGAAGTAGAGGAATGTATTGGGAGCAGTATACAATTCAATGCATGCTAATTAAATCATAATCAGCTGAATTTTCTCTTATAATTGATATTTATAATATAGCAGAATAGATTAATCATTGTCGTTGATAATAATATTTTTTTTTATTTTTTTTAAAATGTAACAAGCTCTCTATGTAATTAAGGATCTATTGTTAGAAAAAAGAAAGAGAGTTTGAGAAAACAGCGAATAAGAAAGAGAAACAGATGTTTAGGAGTTTAGGTGAACTGAGGTTACATGGTGCACATGTGGCTGTGTTATCACTTTGGACCATTGTTTACTCATCGAAACAAATCTAGTCGGTTTTACCGGAACAGGACACGTGGTGATACCGTGGATACTTTTTTAAGTGTGTATGTTCCATTCTCATTTCATGATTAGGGATGCGTAAATTGTAAAAGAAGAAGAAAAAGAAATTTGAGAAAACAATGAATGAAGAAAAGATTACATGGTGCATGTGGCTGTCATGTCACCTTGGACCATTGATTGCCTCATCAAAATCAATCTAGTTGGGTTTCAATTGGGATATAGTGTTAATACCGTGCTACTGTTAAATCGGGGACAATAGAGAATTTTATAGATATTCATAAAATTGGTGATTTTAAAAAAATTAAAAGATGAATTGTATTGATGATTTTGGACATTTAGTACTTGGATAGGTCTAATGGAGATTTAAAAATATGAGTGAATTTTCCGAGAATTTTCGGAAGTATAATTGGAATTATCGTAATTTTTCTAAGATATTTAATTGAGGTGTTTAATTTTTAGTAATTTATATATGTATGAGAAAAATAATTTTTCTAGTACTGATGGATAGTAATCATCATAAGGATTCCATAAAAATTTTCTGAGTATTTTTTCAGAAGATTATAGCATTGTTATGAATTTTTGATAGTAAAAGTAATTAATAAATATTATTATTATTATGATTATTTTAATAATATTTAATTTAAAGGTCAAAACAATACGTGTCAAGGTTGTTTTAACTGTTGGAAACCAAAACACACTAAGAGGTATCGTTTTAGCCAAACACGTGAATCAAAGTCATTTTGCTAATACGACGTCATTTCGTATTCTTCCCCTATACGACATCGTTTTTGCGAGACTGGCTGCCGTTTAGGGCTTTTCCAGTCTCCGCTCGTCGCCGGTGACGTAATGGGATAAGTCTCCTGTTACGTGTAAGATGCTCACTCTATCCTGAAATTCCCCAAAATCAACCCCAAAGGTTTCCCTTTGCGCTCCCGATGATGTTCGTGCTTTTCTCATGGTGATTCTGGCCTTCCTATGGTCGGATCTGGGTGAGTTTTTACCTGGAATCCAAATGTATTCTCTCTTAAAGATTGATTATTTTAGTTAATTAAAATGATTGTATTGTTATTGTTGAGTTCAGAAATTGATAATCTTTGTATTAGAAGTGTTTTCGTGGAGTATAACTATTTGTATTGAGGTGTTGGTGTTTTGGAGAATTAGGGTTGCAGAGTTAGGGGTGGTCGACTGGAGGTTGAAGACGATCCAGTCGAACGACGTGTCGTCCGTCTACCCCAGTCGAGGATTGATAGGTCACTTGGTTGGGGTATGAGCGATGTGTCGCCTGTAGGAGCAGTCGACGCATCATTCGCTAGCTGCTGACAGGGTAGAATCCGAGGCTAAGGCTCGGGCGACGTGACATGCTCCTGTGGAGCCTTGTGTCACATCTTGACAGCTTTGGATAGTGGGCAATCAACCCCTAGTGCTGCTAGGGGGCATTCACTGTGTGAGAATCTAGGATTTTTGAGCTACTTGGGCCAGAAAGCCCAATTGAGGATTGTCGACATTGATGGGCTTTAGCTCATGTTTTTGGATCAATGATGAATAATAATAGGTTGATTTTTTATGACTTGAAGTTAAATTTATTTAAAGGAATTATTATATTTATTGGGAATAATTGATGTTTATGAAACTAGAATTATCGTAATTTTTTAAAAATATACGATTGAGGTATTTAATTTTTAGCAAATTATATATTTATGAGAAGATTAATTTTATAGTACTAATGGAAAATACTGTTCACAAAGATTCCGTAGAATTTTTCCGTGTATTTTTCAGAGTTGTATACTAATTCTTATGAATTTTTGAAGATTTTTCGTATTTAGGAAAAAAAATATTAAAATATTATCAATAATTAATATATATATATAGAATTAACCCAAAACGACAAGCTAGTGTGTCATTTTGACCAGGTTGGTCAAAATGACAACTAGCTTTGCCACTTTGATACTCAGGGAGAAAATCTTCCGAGTTCTGTTGTTTCAGCTTGAAACGACATCGTTTTGTTGTCGAATCTTGAAGCTCGACTAGAAGGTTCCCACCACTTTGACCATTTTATCTTATCTCTGGGTCGAGTTCCTTCCATTCTCACCTCGGGCTCATCGAGCTAAAAAATTCACTGGGGAGCTTTGTCTTTGAGTCACGAGTTTATACATGCAGGAAAGACACGATTTTGTGCTGCGAGAGTAGCTATTAGAGTCAATTTTCAGAGCTCTAAATCGATTTGTTCTTAAGTTGATTTTGCTGGTTTCTGGTGGTAATTTTCCCCTCCCTTTGTGTGATAAAGTTCGCTAGCTTGAGAGCTTCGTTTTGATATTTAATTTGAGAGGTTTTGTAAGAACCTGATATTTTCGGGGTATTTGGGCTGGAAAGTCTATTCAAAGATTAACGATGTTTGTGAGTCTTAGCCCATGGATTGACATCAGTTTCAGATTTAAGAAATGAATTCGAGTACTTTTGAAGGAAAATATTCAGTTTTGGAAATTATTATACTTATTTAATTATGATTAGAAGACCATAAATGAGGCTCTGATATTAATTATGGAATTATAAGACCATATATGGGTCTTTGGGATTTATTTATGGTTATATAAATTTTCGAAAGAATATTTGTAATTTTTATAATTTTTCTAAAGGATATTAAGAGGTATTTAATTTTTAGTAAATTGAGTATTGATGAGAAAAATATGATTATTAGATTGATGGATAGCACTAATTATAAATACTTTATAGAAATTTTTGGTGTATTTTTCAAAGATATATATGAATTATTATAGATTTTACATTATTTTAGTATTTAAAAAATATATTATTCATATATAAAATATAATATTATATTAATATATTAGAATATAGTCAAAACAACAAGTAGGTTTGTCAAAATGACAGCCTGCATTGCCGTTTTGACACTCGGGAGGGTTTCTCCTGAGGATATCGTTTCAGTTTGAAACACCGTTGTTTTGCATTGCAGCAAAACGACATCATTCTGTCTAAGAATCTAACCCTCCAATCGCCTTTGATTGGAGAATGGGTGAAGTGCCGAGATCTTCGATTTCTCGGCGCATGCACACCTCAGGCTTGGATTTTGCTCCCAAAAGCTCCGTCTTCTTCTTCTGAATTCTTCCCGACAGTTTTTGCACGATTTCTGGTCATTTTCTGGTATGATTCAGGTAAAAACTATACCTAGAGATCCGGGTACTCTCTCCTTCGTTTCTACCATTTTAGTTTCTAGGAACTCGATTAAATTAGTTTGATTAGATTCGGGGTAAGTTAAGCTTCGATTTGGTATAAATTTCGTATAATATGATTGAGTATTTGAGGTGTTAGGTATTTTTTGGCTTTCGAGTCGTTTTTCAGTGTGTTGCAGATCACTGGTCGAGACAAGAGTTAGAAGACGACCTCAGACGACTTTTCATCTGAGGCTATCTTGTATGATGGGTCGTTCGGGCATAGGTTGGATGATGTGTCACCTGCATGAGTAGGCGACTTGTCATCCGATAAGCAGGCCGTATGTGTCCAAGCCTTATGTCGTGCCTTGCATGTGACACTTGCAGGTCTGGAGATAGATACGAGTGTAGGTTTGGTAGTACCAGACGCTACCACATGGTGGATTCTTGTTGGTCCGAATTCAATAAATTCTGCAAATAAAAAAAGGCTTAAATAATAGAAAATTCGGGGAAAAAAGCAGAAAAAATGAGAAAATTCTGTAAAAATTACAAAAAAACTAGATTTAATTTTGAGTCTAGTGATATCAAATTTGTATGAATTGGATTTAATTTGATATATCAATTAAATCAAACAAGCCTCAAAAAATTAAGAAATAAAGAAAAATTACCCGATTGGGTCCTTGGTCGATTATCAGGTAGAAACGCGTCAATTTAAAGAGTTAGGCATGTTATTTTATGTGTTATTATGATATGTGAATGGTTTATTGAGAATACAGAAATATTATGTGTAAGTGGTTACGTACAATGGCAGGACCTTGAGGAATTGGTCCAGATTGCCATTGACGGCTAATTGGGCTTTAAAACCTGTGAGTGGATAAAATTTCCTTTCTTTTGATATATTGCTGACATGAATGTTTAAAATATGATTAATATGAAATAAACAACTAGAATCGTATGTGTGAGAATCAAATATTTTGAACCGGTAAAGTGCATTAGAGTAGTTGGGCTCGAATTTGAGGAATGACCCGTAGCCGGGAAAAGAAAAATGTCAAAAAGGGATAAGAGCCCTTACGTCTAGCTAGTTGGACTTACAGAAATGAATTTGTCATATACTTTTGGAAAACCAGGATTGAGGGTATTTTTGTAATTTCACCCTTAAATCTATGAAACTTTTAATTTCATTTCTCTTGGTTACTAACTATTTGTAGTATTTGTGAATTCACTAGGAAATTTGAAATCCGAAGTAGGATTCGAGCATTCTTTATTTATAAATTTTTATTCGAGTGATAAGTTAGGTATTAAGTATGAAATTATGAAAAATAAGTTCTTGTGAAAATTTTTGAAGAGAATTTGGTTTATTAAGGACATAGTTACGATGAATGAAGGTATACGAAGATGTAGAAATTTTTTCGGAATTTTTCGAAGCGTGTAATTATATTTGAGGATTTTCTCCTAATTTTGTTGTATTATATTTATTATAAATTTTATAATTCTGGAAAAAATAAATTAAATACATAGGATTGTTATAATGATTTTTAAAAATTTATAAAAATTTTTTGGGAATTTTTTGAAGTAATATACCATTTATTATGAATTTTATAGAATTTGGGAAGATTTTAGAATATATTATTATATATTAATATTATATATAAAAAAAGAAAATCGGAGGGTCAAAACACGGAAGGCTTCATCGTTTTGAACCATCACAAAATTAGGGTTGGAAACTTTAGTTATCGTCCCCCTTTTGATTTCCTAGCTTATAATCGGTTAAAAATTGTAATAAATAGGTGGTTTTGATCCATTCAGGCTAGGGCTTTGTTGTCGTGCTTGAAATGTTGATTGGATGTATAATCCAACAGATTCAGGGTGAGAGATTTTCCAGCTAGGGTTTGCAAAAAACCCTCGACGACTGAAGGTTAGGGGTGACTTCGAATGACAAGTCGTTTGAAGAAACACTAGATAATAGCCCATCTGAGTGGATGATGTGTGACTTGTAGTTTGATTTTGGTGAACGACAACCCGTTTAGTGATAAAACTGAGTGACATATAGTTAGGATTCCAAATGAATGACATGTAACTCAAGTAAGAATTGAACTACTTGTAGTATAGTAGATACATGGAAGACACGTCGTTCAAACGAAGGGTAGACAGACTTGGACGGGTCGTGGCAGGCTCCAGGCGAGCCACATGTCAGCATCCCAAAGGCTCGGGTATGTGCTGGCGCACATCCGTCCTGCCACGTGTTGGTTTGGAGGAAATTAATAGAAAATTGCTTGAAATTAGTAGAAAAGCCAAAAAAATAAAAGAAAAATCAAGGAAAAATAAATATGAAAAAAAAATAGAATTTTTTTAAAAAATACTAGAAATTCAGAGGAATCCAATGGTATTAAGTTTGATTAAATCTGATGTCATTAGATAGGTCAATTAAATCATGGAAGTTGACAAAAAAAGAAAAAAAATAATACGCGGGTCGAAAATTTCGTCGGATTGATGTTTAATGTATAAGACTATTGTTATGGCTTGGAAAAGGGTAAATAAAGGATTATGATATAGCATGTGAATAATTTTAAGGTGAACCTTTGTTTAACAGTCGTGAAAGTGAATCAACAAATTCAGACTTCTCCGAAATCGGATCTCGAGGAAGAAATTCCATAAATTTATGAGTGGTTGGTGTGTGTGTATGTGGGCATGCATAGTAAATTTTATTTTTTTTTAAATTAAATTTTTAGACTTTATAAGGATTCAAATCGTATAAACATGCATATTTAATTTGAATATTTAAGATTGTTAAATTCGTAACCCAATTATGTATAACTGTGTTGCTATAGTATTCATTTGTCGTATCGTGTCGTGTGTCTTCAAATAACAGTATGCACACAATATGTGTCGGTATAGGGTAACTTATACCACCCTTGAGAGCTCTCTGGGTTTGGTAGTGAGATGTGAAGATGCCAAATCTATTTTTCGAGGAATAAGATTGGATGAGGTTTAATTTTATGATGCGCATCAATTAACCTTTACCTGTAGGTTATGGGTATTGATTAGGTGAAGCTACCATCACCTAACGACCCGACATTGTTAGAGTAATGGACCTTAGATGAATATTCAATAATTTACTTTTGTCAATTCAAAAGAAGAAAGATTTAATAAAAAAGGTTAGAGTTACCACTGACAGATCCTAGTCTTTTCCAGGGACCGGAAAGACTATGAGTTTATGCCAGCACAAGTTATGTCATGTGTAAACGTTTAAGAAAGGTCGTTGTAAATAGGTTATTGTATGTTCATGTTTCATTTTAAATGCTAGTGACCTTATTTGATTAAGTTATGCTTAATGTTTTAATTTATTTATGTGCTAGCCCACCTTGTTTATGCAATGTATATCCGACCACTCACCGGGCAAGTTATCTTGCCAGATCCTCAGATCTGGTCTGCATTGTCATGCCCCAGATCCCATAATCACATGCAACAACCCGCCGTAGACCCACCATACATGCTACTACAACACACAATAATAAATACAAAAGACCTACAAGGCTAATGGTATAAATTAAAGCGGAGATGGTTATTAGAAGGATTTAAAAAAATATTTTGAGCAGCAAAATTATGAAAGAGAAACGATGATGTCCGTGTATCATCGATGAATATTTAATCTAACATTCAATACCCAGGAATCAAATTATTACACTGGCTCTAACATACTCGACAAACTTAGAGAAAAAAATTGGCTCTAATAAACTCAACATTCAAAGGGAAATACTATGAATACGAAGTTTGTGAAAATACCTCGATCGCACTCGTGTTTATTCCTTTAATTTTCTATTCCATTCTCAAGATGCCTAGGATGAGCTCCTAACTACCATTCTTACATTATATGCCAATAAACTGGCAAAATCTTGTCAGGTGAGTTGATGAGGAAGACAAACAATATGATTTACAAGCATCAACAACATAATCAATTAAATATGCTGGCATACCTCAATTCTATCATTTTACACACACAGATCGTTAACACATACACATTATCATATTCAATTCAAATAAAGCATGCAGGAATCATCAGAGCACATATATGACTATGATCTGGGCTTGGAAATATCTTCCAGTCTATTCGGACCAAGGACAAGACTAGAGTTCATTAGTGGCATTCTAATGCCTTTATCGTTTATTTTACCTTATTATTCACTATAGTAGGCAAATCCATGACCAATTTAATGCCTAGCCCAATCCACTGACGATGTCGGGACGCTAGGTGATGGTAGCTCCACCTAACAATTCCCACACTACAGGATCCTGATCAATAATAGAATTAACAATAAAATAAATAAATCTCGTTCCATCCTTATTACCTCGTGATTGACGTCTTCAATCCACGTTACCAGACCCGGAGAGCTATCAAGGGTCGCATACGTTACCTAAGCGGACTTGATGCACTCTCGATGCCAATGTCAATTCCCAAATGCGCCCGATGTATTTATGCATCTTAATCATAGTATGGCACATTATGCATTTCATATCCTAACATACTACTTGATGCACGCTATATTGGTTATTATGCTTGACATATCAATTATCACACATATGCATGTACGATTTCAATTAATGAATTCTTATTAATCACAATTAAATACTCATGCCAGCAATTTAATGAAATAGAAAAAATCGTCCACTCACGGGTTTTGAAGCCTAATTAGCCGTCGATGGCGATTCGGACTGATTCCTCGATGTCCTGCTATTTTAGGAATCCACCTACGTATAATGATACCAAATTCTCAATAACACAACTCAATAGCACAATATTATATAAAATAAGGCATCTAAGCCCTTAAATCGACGCATTTCTACCAGATAATCGACCAGGGACCCAATGGGGTGATTTTCCTATTTTTCCTAAATTTTCTGAATCTTGTTCGATTTAATTAACCTATCAAATCATATCAAATTCATTCAAGATATAAATAGAATCCAAATTAAATCTAGTATTTTCTATAATTTTTCTTTAATTTTTCTCAATTTTCTACTATTTGTCCTGAATTTTGTACACTTTCTGGCTATTTTCTATTTTTTTCAGAATTGATTAATTTTCAACCTATCGGAACGCGACACTTGGTAGCTCCAGGCGCCTCCCAAACCTCCAGGTTCGTGATAGGTCGCTTATCCTGCGCACGCTACGTCGTCTGATCCTAAAGCTCAGGTTCTTCCTTACCCTCGTCTATTGATGGCAGGTCACCTGTTTCTTCAGGCGACATGTCGTTCACTTGGGCCTCTAAACGACCCATCACTTGTGGATTGGAGTAGATGACCATCATTTGACTGGGTCGTATTCAACCTCCAGCTGACTCAGGTGACCTGCAACCCTAATTCCCTAATCTACCACACTTTAAATCTTGCATCAAACCTTTATCAAAATATTACCATCACAAAAAGATCTACTCATGCCGATATCAACCCACCAACAATCATCAATTACTGTCAACTAAAACCATGAATCTTCAAAGATGAAACTCCCAAGTTTTGGGCAACAATCCTTACCTAAATCCGGCCATTGGAAGGCCGAATTTGACTAAAAAATGCTCGGGATAGACTTGCACGACGAAGGGGAATAGTTTGGAGGTAATATTGGCTCTCGACACAAATTGTAAGGGGGTGAAGACATGTACGGGGTTATACCCTGTTAAGTCACCGAAAACAGGAGGGAACGGGGGAATCCAGAAGCGGCAGCCGGTCTCTACATAAAACGACGTCGTTTCGAGCCTTCCCCGAAATGACATTATTTCAACCTAAACTCACACCCCTACACATGTTGATTCCCAAAGGTCAAAACGACTTGGACCCATGTAGTTTTGACTTCAATTTAAATATTATAATATAATATAATAATATATTTATTTATTAATATCTATAAATCATAAAAAATCCATAATAAATGGTATAAATTTCTAAAAAATATACTAAAAAATTATTAAAATTTCTCGTAATTAGGAAAATCCATCAAAATAAAATGCATAATTTTCCAGTAGTTACATAATTTATTAAAAATAAAATACTCTTATTTTTTTCCTTTAGAAAAATCATACAAATTGCACTTATTCGTCCAAAAATTCTACACAAATTTATACACCCTTGAATATCATCGATAGACCATTCTATGGTCTTAAAATCTTAAAATTATAAATAAGATTCCCTTTATGATTTTCCAATCAAAATGGATAATTTGAAATAATTCATAAAAAATCAATATTTTCCTAAAAAATAATCTCATTTCACCTCATACACCAAAAATAGGTACTAGTTTGTGGACTAAGGCCCACTAATCTCGTTTTTTCTCGAATGGGCTTTTCTGGCCCAATTAACCCAAAATTTTCTGATCTTCACATTTAGGAACTGGTAGACGGCTTGTCTGGCAGTTCAAATCCCATTCGTTATTACGATTAGTAGTACGTAATGTCAAATGATAATGGTGTGCGAGTAGTGCTTGTTCTTATTTGAGTTTTGTATATTAGCTGCCTGTGCATATGGTTTGCTTGTTTGGGTTGGGATGCAGATGTATGTTGTGCTGCCTGAACAGTACTATTGTACATTAAAACATTGATGCAATTTTTAACTACTCCTTTCCGTTATCAATTGTTAAATTTTAGCCTTGTAGGCTCAGTATATATATTATGGTGAATAGTAGTGCATGTTTGTGAAAATAAATAAATAAATAAATTTGGTGTTCGGGGCATGAAAATATGTGTGCTAGTGAAACCCTATGATAAGTATGATAATTAGTTTAGTATGTATCGAATATCCTATGATTGTTATAATATGCTGTGAATCATACGAATATGCCTGTTTGCTATGCCTGAACTATTTAAACGCATAAAATGCACTAGGCACATTTGGGAATCGACATCGGTATGTGGAATGCACTAAGTCCGCATAGGGTAACCTATGCAACCTTTGATAGCTCTCCAAGTTAGGTAGTGTAGCGTGAAGACGTCAATTACAGGGTAATTAGGATGGAATAAGATTTTTTTATTTAATTATTAATTAAATTATAAATTAGGATCCTGTAGAGTGGGAATCATTAGGCGGAGCTACCATCACCTAACGTTCCAACATCGTCAATGGATCAGGCTAGACATTAAATTGACATGGATTTATCTACTGCATGATGTTGATAAGATAAAATGAGTGAATTAATATTAGAGTACCACTAACGAACTCTAGTCTTGCACTGGCCTGGATAGATTGGAAAATATTGCCAAGCCCCAATCACGGTTATATGTATATTGAAGAGTCGTATGCTTACTGCATATTATATGATGGTGATTGCATGTGTTAAAGTATGAATTGATTAATTCACTATATGCCAGAATGTTTTCTTGACGTATATTATGATTGTATGTGAAATATTCTGTTTGTCTTTTTCGACCACTCACCTGGCAGACTTCAACCAGAATATTGGCTTGAATGCAGGAAATTATGATTAGGAGCTCACTCCCAGGCAATATGAGGAAATGGAATGTAATGATGGAACGAGTGCAGTCGAGGTAATTTTACGAGTATTGTATTCATAGTGTTTCACTAAAATATTTGTATACACTAGAGCCATTGTACTAAATTGATTCCTGAGTAGTAAGAAAATAATTATTATTCATTTACTAATGCCACCCGAACAACATCGTATTATTTGATAAATTATGCTGTATAGTAATTTGATGATTTCGTATATTATTATCTTTGCTTTACTGTTGTACCTCTTGTAGATCGATTATAAGCATTGACACGCTAAATTTTTTGGGGTCCGGGGTGTGACAACTTAAATGGTAATGGAGCATTGTTTGATTGATATTTCTTAGAAACTTATACTTTTCTCATTCCCTACTACTTTTTCTCACCTGTTTGGTTGACAATTCTTATGATGATTCTTACGATAGTGGAGTGTATTTCCTTTCTTTGGAAATATTTCTTTTTATCGAGTAACCTTTGTAAGTGGCATGTTGTGAGAATCGGCACTTTCGAATTACTTGAGCTGGAAAGGCCAATCAAAATTTACGAGGTTAATGGGCCTTAGCTCTTAGTTTAGACCGATGAAAAATAGCAAGTTTGATTTTTGATGATATGAAGTTAAATTTTAATTTTTGAGGAATTAATGTATTTATTAAAAATTTTGGATAGTTATGAAATCGATCATTGAAAAATAGTGAGATAAGATCTAATGGTGGTTTTGGTGATTTAGGATCTTGAATAGGTCCATTAATAGTTTAGGTATTAGGGAATTTTTTGAGAATTTCCGGAAGTGAAATCAAAATTTTTGTAACTTTTTGGAAATATTTGAGTAAACTAATTAATTTTTAGTAAATATTATATTTATGGGAAGATAAATTTGATGGTACCAAGTAGGATTTTTCCACGTATTTTTCAGAGAAATATACTAATTTTTATGGATTTTTAATGATTTTTTGTATTTAATAAAATAATATTATTTATTAATATAAAATAAATTAAGTATTATTCAAAACGATGAGATGTTGCCCCATTTTGACCGAGTCTAGTCAGAATAGCACCATCTACCACCGTTTTGAAACTTAGGAGAAAATCTCTCGAGTTTAGCCATTTTGCTTTTGGAAAAAATGGTGCTGTTTGGTCATCGGGTCTGGTGCCTCCAATAACCTTCCCTTCGCCTGAGACCCATATACCCCCATGTTGACTCGTAGAGATTCATTTGTAAAGTCAAGCTCAGACATTTTTTGGAAATGCTCCCATCTGCTGCGATTTCGGTTTGTAAGTTTTTTCGTATAGGAATTGTGTATTTTCATGCTGTAGAAGGTGTGTGAGAGGTCGATTTTCAGAGTTTTGGTGCTGATTTCTTTTTCCGATGAGTTGGTCGGATTCTTTCTGTAAAACACTGATCTTTTGGTGTTTTTAGGTTATACATGAGTAGAGCTTTAATTTGGTGTGTATATTGTAAATTTTTATTGAGTATTTTGGTAGATCAGAATGCGGACATATTTTGGATTCCACTATTTATGTCGTCCGATATCCAGGGGTTGAACACAACCTTGGGCAGCATGTTGCCCGAGGCATCTTCGAAAGACTTGTAGTTGGCTGTTTAGGTGGATGATAAATCACCTACAGATGCAGGTAACGAGTCGTCTGTTCAGAAGCCAGTGCAGGTGAAAAAATGATTTTTCCCTTGAAGGAATGGATGTGTGATGGCCGAAATTGGTAAGAGTTGCATGGTAGTTAATTCTGGTTTTAATTCCCTTTAAGCTAAATCCTTATAGTTAGATAATTACCTTAGAAATTAAAATCCCTAAAAATAGGGGAAGATAATTAAATAATTTAAATCTGGAAATTATCTTACTTTAATAAAGCCTTTAAAGCAGTAATCTTAATTCCATATCCATCTATTATAAATAAGAAGTCAACCCCACAAAAATCATTCATAGAAAACACACAAAACTCGTATAACCTAAAACCCTCACACCTCCCTATAGTTGCCAAAATTTGCTGAAACTTTAAACCAGCATAACTTTATCATTGTTTGTCAGATCCCTGAAAATAATAGCTTGTTGGAAATCTCTCTTCATTATCTTTCCAATAACTTTTTTTTTTATCGGGAGGTTAGTATTTCTTTCTCTAAAGTTAAGTTGAAATTCGGCGGCACTGCCAAATCTTCTTGAACTTCAGAATAGCATAACTCTTTCATCATTTGTTGTATCTCTACAAATAATAGCTTGTTGGAAGCTCTTTTCATCATATTTCCAACCATATTTGTTTTGTTTTTTTGACTTTCGTATTTATTTCTCAAAAGATAAGTTGAAAATTGGCGGAGGAATTAGGTTTTTGGCGGAACTGCCAAAATCTTCTTGAAATTCAAAATAGCATAACTCTTTCATCGTTTGTTGTATGTCTACAAATAATAGCTTGTTGGAAAGATATTTTCATCCTCTTTCCAACCATATATGTTTTGTTGTTTTGACGTAAATATTTTCTTCTCTAAGGTTAAGTTGAAAATCGGCAACAAAATTAGGTTTTCATCGGCAACGGAATTAGGTTTTTAGATTTCTACAGTTTTTCTCTTCGGTTGATTTCTGTTTTCGTTTCGCGTGTTCTTATGATTTCTTAGCATGTAATCATGATGGATGATCATAAATTTCTTTCTTTTAAACTTCTTTATGCTTAAAGTCGAAATTGTCTTATGCCCTACTCTTAGCGACGAAATTTGCATAGCTAATTGGAATGGTAATTCAGGTTGAATCTTGTTAAGTTCCTGGCTATCACATCAAACATCCAAGGGGGAGGCACCTGCAGCATCTGATCACTGGTTTCTGATAGGTTTGGTGAGTGAAATTGGTAAGGAAGTAGGGTATTCAATCGATTCTTGAATATGCATGCTTAGTTTATTTTCGTCTTTGCTTGGTGATAATATAGGTAGTTCGGAATTACCTAATAAAGGAAAAGGAGTAGCTTTTTTTTCAGAGACAAGAGAGGTAGGATCTATGCCTCATCGGTTTCTCCAGAGACCCCTGTTATTTTCATGTGTTTTTGATACCTGCCCTTGTTGTATTGTATGCGATTTGATTATAGGGTGAGAGTATGAATTTCAGATTGAGTTATGAATCTCATAGGCTATATCGAACCCCTGAGTTAGGTATTAAGTGCCTGGGTTGCATATGTTTTGTGAATTGAATATGCTGATTGTGTATAACATGATTGAGGATACTCTGCTATGGTATTATGCTTTGTACTTGCCTGTGTGTGCTTGTACGTGTTTGTGTGTCAGGATCCTTTTCCGGTGGCCATTCGGGGTAAACGCTGATGCTCCTAGGGAGAGGAGAGGTTCTTACTGGTATGGGAGTTGTATGGGTGGCAAACCCCAGCATGCGCGTGCTGGATGTCTGGTCCTTGTGTGGCAGGAAGCCCTTATCCTTGTGTGGTTTGGGATGCACTAGTCCGTGTTTGGCTTGGGAAGACTTTTCCTTGTGTGGCAAGATGACTGAACCCTGTCCCTGTGTGGCAGGAAGCCCTTATCCTTGTGTGGTTTGGGATGCCTTAGTCAGTGTGTGGCTTGGGAAGACTTGTCCTTGTGTGGCAAGACGACTTACTAGGCTTACTAATTAGCTTGTGTGTTAACCATTTACTCTTTGCGCAGTAAGCCTGTGTACTTCTGATTTTTCGGAAGTGATTGTAGTCCTCCCTCAACCATAGATTCGACCCTAACCCTTTTTGATTGGTTCTTGAATTGCGTGATCCCCTTTAGTTGTTTATAAATGATCTAATGTGAATTGGGAGATTTGTGTTTAAGATTTCTGCAGATCTTATGATGCTGTGACCCTACTGAGATTCTTGTAATCTCATACTGTTGTTTTTACCATTTTTCAGGCTTATGTACATCCACTGTCCGTGGTACCGGTGTGTGAGATCAAGGCTGCACGACGGGGTGAAATCGCATCACATTTGCATACTTGTTTACTTGCGCATATAACATGAATGCTGGTTATTTTAAGAACCCTCCTTTGCTTGCTATTTCCGAAATATGTTGGAGGATTTCTTGCTGGTTATTTGGATCCCTATGGGACTTGTGTGTTATGAAGATAATGGTTTAATCTACAGACTTCCGCTGATGTTTTATTCACTCCGTATGTTACCAGAATATTTGTCCAATATCATGCTCCAATTGTTGTTAAACATTAAAATAAACATGCTAAAAATTAGAAGTTAATAGTAAGCCTGGTGAGATTCAGATAGGTCCTAGGTGTCATTTGGGCTTATTTGGGTTTCACGGCTATGATGACCTATTCGGAGCAACTAGTAATAGTTAGGAATTGGGTCGTCACAGGGACTGTTTGAGTTAGCATAAAAAATAACAAGAGACATAAGGTGCCATATATAGAAGTGCCACTGAATGATCCCAATCCTATTCCTGGCGCTGGAGGGACTGAGAGACATTGCCAGCCCAGCCACTGTTCTGGTTGCCTGAGTTTCTACATGCTGCATTACAAGATGTCTGACTGTGTTTCATTTTCATAATGAGTATGCAAGTGTGTCGTTGTGCGCTGCATACCTATGTTCTTGTGAAATGTATACATGCATTTTACAATGCATATTTTACCGTCTGCTCACCTAGCAGGCTTTTGTCAAATCATGGGCATGTGTGCAGGAATAGTGAATGATGATTAGGAGCTCGTTCTGGGGCATAGCAAGAAAACGATTAACGATTGAACAACCATACTTGAGGTAATCCTAAGAAGTATTTTATTCATGGTATTTCCCCTAGAGTTCTTAAATATATTAGAGTCAATGTAATTAATGAAGTCCTGGCTACTTTTAGATAAATTCAATATTCATTGATGATACCTGGACATCATCATTTCTCTCTTGTAATTCCGCTGCTCAATGTATCAATAAATTCTTTTAATTTTTACTTATGCTTTAATTTATACCATTAGCCTTGTAGGTCTAAAGTATGTATTTTCATATGTCGTAGCACTATGTATGGCTTACGGCGGGTTGTCGCACGTGATCTTCGAGGTCCATGGGATAACATGTGTTTTCTTTTGTTTCAGGAACTTGAATGAGTCATTCATCTCTATCTTATAATGTTTTTTAGTGGTATTTGAATGCTATAAACCTGACTTTACTTGATTTCCTAGGTCAGGCAATAATTTTTTTGAAAATTTTCTCGTTGTTATAACTCACGGTTCTATTGTGAACTTCGAGAATGGTTGTCTATGATGAAATGTATTTCCTTTTCACGAGACCCAATTGGGAGTTTAATCTATTCTCGTGATCTTGATTGTGTACTGATATGCATGTGCATTGTGTTTCCCCCAATGCTTTCTTATAGTTGCCACTCGCGTGAGTGATAGTTTTATTCTTGGCTCTTGGACATTAGTTCATATACGGTCGTACCCTTACTAAAAGAGCCAACCCAATTGACAAATTTGTTTGATTGTGAATTATTTTGAGTCAGGAGAAACTATGAATATATGTATATCATACTGATATTAATTTCAGATTGAAAAACCTGAAAGGAGCAAGAAGCATGGTCGGTATAAATTAAGGGTAGTTCGCATTGTGTATGAATAATTTGAGTACTAAAAGTACCTTGGATTAGGTATGATTTAACAAGAAGTATAGGTAATTGTAAATGAGTTTGAGAATGGTTATTCATTTGAGGCATAAATTGGTCTTGGGATTGACTTTAGTTTGACATGCTTATAGGCAATAAATTGCCTCATTGATTTCTAACTAGAATTGTATAAACCACAATGGAACGAAGCCTATTACAAGCTATTATTTTGGTGAGTCGTAGATGCTAACTCATTAAGATCTACGACTAGTTAAGAATGGGTAGTAATTATCCTGCTGTTAGTGTATTCTGTGTTTATAATCGCATGGAATGCACACTATGAAAGTAGTTCACTTGGTAATTTGGGTAGTGCACGGATTGCATATCCTTATACTGTGTAATTAATTGATGATATGGTTTGTTGTGCATGAAGCGCACAAGTAGTACTGAAGGATGTAGCTTTGAAATCTTAAGGTATATAGCCATTCTTTAAAGTATGAGCTTAACTTTATAACTCTTGGGAATCAGGCTATTCGATTAACTATTCACACTCGAACCCTGAGGATTGATGATTGTAGATAAAGAACATGTTTGATAAAGGATTAAACGACATGTTAATCTATTTGTGGATTTCGATTATAAGAAACCTATGAGTTTGAATCCTAGGAGTATAGCCTAATCTTGAGGAACATGCAAAATTATGGAAAGTATATCAATAATTCGAAGTGCAGAATTACTCCAATAAACTATACAAAACAAATTTCATTTCAAACACTGTAACAAACCTTATGCATAACAAGTTAATCCATAACAAAGCTTGAATTATAACCAAGCCAAACAGGATATATCATATCGATCTCATACACAACACCTGCAATGGTCATTGAACTACCCCACAAAGAATCTCTCATTATTAATACTCTTGATATAGAGGAACCACCTCAACCATAAAATCCAACAACAACATAAACATATCCACATGACAAACCACTCAAAATCTAGCAAAAGCTCTACTAAAACACAAATCCATCATTGCATAAACAAACAAGAAAAGACAAAGTTTTACCAGTATCCACTGTAGTACAAGTTTGAAGCTCACCATAGCACGTATCCAACTCTGAAATAGAAATGCAAATCAAACTAATGGTATAACCATAAACATATATCAAGTAACCAAAATATAATATGCTAATGATCAGAATCTAACATAATTGATTGTACAACCAGACTATATTAAAATTTAGTTTTGCGGAGTCTGAAATTAATTCTTAAAAGGTTTTGTTTAAAACCAATGCACTACAAAAATATTTTACTTAAAACAAATATAGTGCTTTGTTACCACCTAAAAGATGTTACGTTCCACACCATACTGCGAGGGTAAACACCTTAGCCATGAAACCCTAAAAATAGCAATTACTATGCTATCTCAGAATCCCGTAAAGCTAGTAAAATAAAATAATAAAATATTACAGCAGTAAAAAGTAAAAATATAGGGTAAGTTTGAATTATAAACAAATTTTCTTTAAAAATCTGTCTCGACAACCAAATATCCCAGAATGTTAAATCCATGTTTAAACCTGTACCATTCTCAAGAATGTTAAACCAAATAGTTTTATCTCAAATATAAAATCTGATAAATCCAAGCACAAGAATATAATTAGTATAACAAAGTAAAATCCAAATATAAAAATATGAAAGTACGTTCGGTATATGGTTGTACAATCCAAATCGGTTATTGTGATTATTACTGATTGTAGCTGACAAACCAAATATATAATGTGCATCACAATCCAAAGCTAATTTGAAGAACCTGCAAGCATAACTGGACAACACTAAAATGTTAGCTAAATATCCAAGTGATGGGTTATGGGGACTAAGGAATGTGTGATTATAAACAAAAATGAAATTCAATAAGGAAAACATAAGTATTTATAAAACTTGAAAAAATACCCAAAGTCAATTCCAAGTCATCCAGAAAATAACGGTAATGGCGAATCACACACACACGCATACATGTCATTATAAAACAGGAAAACGCAACAACGACTTACACATGATTTAAGTGTAGTTTTGAAGTGATAATTTATATACTTAGTGTTAACTGGTGATACTATATTGACTGAATTGATATCATTGAGAAGAACCCATAATAGGTTCTTGAGTTAAGAAAGGGTGGAATGATCACCCAGATGTGATAGTTATGGCTTAGGTTGTGAGGATTTGAATTCTTAAGGATGGTAATTTAGAAAAAAGACTTGTGTGGATGATAGATAGAAGAATTTAATATCCTTTGACCCAGTCTCAAGTCAAACCATATGTGTTGTATACTTGTTTTGTGGGTATCGGTGATATCGTATAATACTTTATAGGTATTTTTGCATATATGTATATATAAATATACATGTATATATATTGTATATGAGATATGAAGAGTCAATAATCAGAATTAAAGAGTTCTTAATAGTCAGAGATGATTTGAGACGACAGGATTTGAATTGGGGTAGATTAAAAAAGAAATTATTTTGGAAATTTTTGGAGATTTAATAGTATATTTTACTATTTCTCTAAAATTTATAAAAACTATTTTGAGTTATATATTTATAAAAAAATTAGAAATTCAGGTCCAGATGGATTTTACCATTCATAAGGAACTTGTAGAAATATTTTGGGTATTTTTTTCATTTTTTTACTATTTTTAATTATTTTTATAAGTTTACTTTTATTTTTGACTAAATGTATATGGATTTATTATTATTATTTTAATTTTGAATTAAATTTTATCAAGTTATAACCTGATACGACGTCATTTTGGGACTTACCCAAACGACGTCGTTTAGAAGATTAGAAGGATTGGTCATTTAGTAAAAACGACATCATTTCATAGGGAGTGAAACGACGTTGTTTAGCATCGGAATGAGGGCTCCGTTGTCCCCATCCGCCGCTTGCCTGAGGATGGTGGAAAAATCGAGATGTATCCCATTTTTGGGAATTTTTGATTCAGGGGGTTAAAACTCGATCCAAGGCTCGAGTGAGGTGGTACCAGAACAAGTAAGTAGATTAGAGAGGGTTTCGAGCGAAGTCGGAGTGCGAGGGAGTTACTTCCGGTGTGTTTTTCCATAAGAAAATAAAATTTTTGTTTTCAATCTAAACTCGAGATTTTCGTATAAGTTTTGTGTGATTTTGGTTAGGGTTTGTTGCGGATGGAAGGACGAAAGTATTCAGATGGTTTGGGAGACAATTCGCCAGCTAGAATGGCGAATCACCGATTAGAACAACAAATCTCTAGCTAGGGGTTCGACCTCTGGACTAGCAGACGACGGGTTGTCTGCTGGTTGTTCGAGCGATAGGTCACTTAGGGTAGGGACTAGATGGCAGGTAGTCTAGATAGGTGTTCAACCAACATATTGTCGATTCGATGGAAGCAAATTCCTTGCCAACAACATAATCCACCACTAATGTGCTATTGAATCCTATTAAATATGAAAATGACAAATCAATGTTGTGTGTGTTATATTGTTAATGTCTGCTGCTCTTGATTGAGTGAATGAGATTCTATGTGTTGTGTATAGTGTTATTTCTTGCTCTTTTATTTTGTCTATTGTGAAATATCTGAATTGATTAAGTAAAAACTCTAATGAATTATATGCAGTCACATTAGACTTACTTACTTACCTTAGAGTATAAGAATGAAAATTCAGGGTCCACTCACATGGTTTGCCACGCTGGGTTTACACAAGGTATTTGTGGTGGGGGCTAGACTATGGAGACATTATGAGAAGAACTACAAGCATCCTTCTTCTTTAGGTATATAAATAATCATGGACTTTACCCTGTATAGGTGGCTTGCTTCATAACATATTGTGTGTGTGTTTTGTATATCAAAGATTTTGGGGCCTATGGGATCATGGGTTGTGAAATAAATAAAAGTGTTGTTCTTTCATAACATATGATTTTGTACTAACTCCGCATATGATTTTAGTACACATACTCAATATCGTCGTGAAAAATTTCATAAACATAAAAGTTTTATCGTATTTCATAATCACACAATGAGAAACAAAAATACAATCATACAACCTTGTATAGTGCTCATATTTTTCATTAAGGGGGCGTAAATTGAATTTACCTTTATTGGCAAGCGCACGATGTCAACGAGTAATATAGTTCAGAAGAACGAGTATCGATCCCATAGGGAATCTCTTTAAGACTAATCAATTCGTTGAATCCTCTTACTCTAGTTAAATTAATCAAAAATTGGGTTTGGTTTCAGAATAAACTAAATTCCTAAATCTATGTAACTGAATTAAAATTGTTAACGAATCAATGGACTGAATCAAAATTGACACCTAGAATCTGTTTTACTACCTAACCTAGAAGATGTTCCTGATTTCATTTTATCTAATAATACCTGTCCAGTCTACTATTGGCTAACCTAGTACCCTAATTAGCTATATTCCTATGCTAATTTGATTACTAGGTTGATTATCCCCAATCAGTATGAACCCTAGGCTTGTCAGATATATTCTTATTTTTTCAATTATGGGTTACCTTGGTATTCTACCCTTATGTCAGAACCTAAACTAATATCCCTATCAGATTAGATTTACCTAGAACGAAGTGATCAATTTCGTAATGAAGAACAAGGTAGAATAATCTTCGCTAGTTAGTAGGTTAACAGATTTCGGTGTGAATCCTGTTTAGGTGCTTAGAAACTAAAATGATGGGAAGAAAAAAAATGAGTTAAGTAAAATTAATTATCATACTCAGAATTCAAATAACATACCACAGTCTAATCTTTGAAAGATGATGAATTGCAACAATAAAACTGATGTTTATGCTCTGTAAACTAAGAACTTGATACCTTACAATGAACCCAAGACGTCTTTTTATACTAAAACCTAAGCTCGTAGTCTTTATCTGTAGTCAATTGGTATTTATCCAATATTTTTCGTATTTATTTGGTTCTATTGAACGATCATTGCTCTAGACCGACTGGTTCATTGAAGCTCGGTTCTTCTGTCTTTTTTCTTGTCTGGTTGAACTGACTGGTCGGTGTTGTCCAACCAACCGGTCTGTTGAGTCTCGACTTGAGACCGTCTGATCGATGTCTCTTAGTCGACTGGTCGGTGGGGTCTCGGTATGGCTCCTTTGCTGAACCGACCGATTGGTTAATTTTAACCAACTAGTCGGTGTCTTTTCATGACAACCTCCTTCTTAACGTGTATTCCAGCATGTTTCTCATCTGAAAACACCATCTTTCTTGCTGAAATTCCACTTTAAGCATGTTTTACCACAATACTCAACAAACGATCAAAAAGTTCACTAAATTAACCCAATTATACTACAATTGCTTTTGAATCGCACTAAATCTAACGGATGACCAGTGTTATAAACAGGTTATCAAATCTCCTCAAACTTAGAAATTTGCTAGCCCTTAGCAAAAATAGTTCGATAACATCATAACCAATAATTAAATAGTACCAATCAAAAGAATTTCTGTTCACTTCTTCATAACCCATAATAATTACTCAATTTTGGTCTTTCAACTCTCACCTTACTGCACCAATTTCAGTTTCACATAAAGGAATTAGGATTTTAAAACACCCAATATCTATGCACTAGTTCGTCAAACCAATCAGAAGTTTATTGGAAATATTAGACGTGCAGTTCAAAGGCCCTATCAGTTTTAACCCACCATACTTGTTCCTTATTTCTTTTTTGCTTTAAAATTTTGTTCTTTTCAATTCCCAGCACATAATAATTTCATTGGTTTCTTTCTCAGCATAATGCACATATAAACAGGTGGTTTAACCCAATAGATTAACCAATACTAGCCAACCCTCTTATTTTTTCTCAACATAAAGTAATCCATTCAATGCTTTATTGCTCTAAATATTGGTTAATGTTTGAACCTAATGCCACAATTAATTTGTAAAGCCAATTTCAACACATCAAAAGTTTAAATTTAGTCAACCATACTAAACATCATTGAGCACTAATTATCAGTTTTTTCAGAAGTGAACAAATGTTCTCAAACTTATCATAAATGGACGTCCTGGAACTATCATCGATTTCTACCAACAAAGCATAACACACTATGACATAACAAAATAAAAACAGAATAAAGAAACTGAAAATATTAAATAACTGAAATAAAAAGAAATAGAGATGAGATGGTGAATTAGCTCCCTCCTGGTGCATGCACACCATCGTTCCACTGTGGCAGAGGAGGACCATTTGGATTGAGATGTTGGAATTGTTCAAATATCCACTGTGTCGTATCCCACTGATACTGCACCGATCGCCTATGTTGGTCTTGCAACTGCTGAAACATGTCCATTTGTCTATTTTGATCTGCTAGAACCTCCCCCAATGTTTCAGTTATAACCTGCTACTCTCCCATCAACGTTCACTACTGTATTGAAATTTCTTCTTGGTGTGCCACTAAGTCAGAATCAATAGCAGCATACAAAGAAGACTGATCCTCAACTGGTCGATCAAGACGTGATGGTGGTGCCCTTGGTGGGGGTGTGACGCCACTTGCCAAGTATACCCTTTCGTAGTACTGAAAACACGAATACTCCGTTGTGTGTTGCAATGCCTCTATCACCTTTATCTTTGCTCCAATGTATGAATAAGTGAATGGAAACAAAGGTTTTAGGATTGGAAAAGACGGCTCATCAGGTGGCGCTACTTCTGCCTTTAAACACAAGTCTGATATCGTGTGTGGAAAAGGGATCCTATTATTCACCTTTTGCTTCCAAGAAAGGACTTTTCCAGAAATAACTTTCCCAACATTGAATCGTATACCCAACACAATCTTGTACAAGAGTAAAATGGCTTCTTTGTTGATTTCATGGTCTTGAGATGTAGGAATCAGATTGTGTCCTACGAATATCCTCTAGAATTTTGGCTCTCTACAGAAATTAGTGGCAATAACAGTACCACCAACTGGCTCCTCCACACCTTGCCCAAATATTAACACATAATAGACAAGCATTAATTTTGGTTCTTCCTCCTCAACATCTTCTTCCTCATCATCAAATTCCACCCCATAATAATTGTTGAGAAAAATTGCATCAATTCTAACATACTGTTGCCTAACCATAACAAACCCATCTATCACATTTGGCATGTTTGCATAAAACTCTTAGACAAGTTCAGGATATGCATCGATAGGTGTTTTAAGAGGAAACATATTCCAACCAAGCTTCCCACATAATTCTAGAAATACAGAGTAACTAAGAACATGATATCGAGAAAACCTTGCTCGATATTCAAAACTGAGTATCTTTTCTTGCCGGAATTGATGCCCCTCAAGCCACTCATATCGCTTTTCTGCTGTGGCTGAAGTAATCGAAAAGCATCACATTCTGGAACCTCCCTAGATGACGCAACTCTAAATGTGGAGCTCTGTGTTCGTTTAGAGAACCGGCAAGGAGGAGATCCCATTGGTTGGCTGGTTTGCTCTATAGTTTTTCTCATTGCTGCTGCTAAGTTTAGGGTAAATAGAGGACAGAAAAGCTATGAAAATTTGGGAATTCAGCAACAACGATGATTGCAGTGTAGAATAGGGAGGTGGAGGTGAATGTTTATGTTTGAGGGAGAGTGTTTTCAGGTTGATTTTGTAGAGAGGAGAAGGAGAGTGGCTGTTTTTAGTAAGAGAAGAGTGATGGTATCAGGTAGGTTTTCAAAGATGTGAGAAAAAAGGACAGAATGGGCTTTTAGAAACCCTATCCCGATATATCGACTGGTCGGTTGATGTCCACCGACCAGTTAGTGTACACTCACAAGCAGTCGGTCGTCTCATCTTTTGCTCATCGATCGGTCATTTTATTTGCTCCGATCAGTCATTGATTGTTCAGTAAATTTCCCCATAAGGATCAACCTATCGGTTGGAAGAACCGACCGTTTGGTGTTACCTCGGACTTCCATCTTCAAATGACCGACCAGTCGGTTTGTTGGCACCGATTGGTGGGTAGGCCGTCATCATAATGCTCTTTTGATTACCTACCAGCCATTGGTTTGACACGGACTGCTCGGTCTTCTTGCAAATGCCTGACTAACTTATTTTCCTAAGTTTACTCGTCCGTAAACTTAATTTCCTACACATAAACAAACTTCTTCTCTGGTTTCATTATTTTATTTTCTCCTTTTTTTTTAATAATGGGTTGCCTCCCATTTAGTGCCTTAGTTAAGGTCCTGGCATGACCTTATACACTTCATTCTCTAGATGTTAAGATGATGGTGGAGGTTGGAGATACCTCCCCACCATAATAAGGCTTCAATCTTTGTCTGTTCACCTTGAATGAATATCCAGATTTGGGCTTCTGCACCTCGACTGAACCATAAGGAAACGTAGCTATTACTGTAAAGGGTCCAGACCATCTTAATTTAAACTTTTGTGGAAATAATCTCAGTCTCGAATTGAACAGCAACACCAGCATTGCTGGTTTGAATTCCTGGCCTTTGATATGTTTGTCATGCCATCTTTTTGTTTGTTCTTTGTAAATTCTGACATTGTCATAGACTAGTTGGTGCAGCTCCTCTAATTCGTTCAACTGTAGCATCCTTTTTTTACCAGCTACTAACATGTCATAATTCAGCTTCTTGATTACCCAATAAGTTTGTGCTCTAGCTCTACGGGTAGATTACAAGCTTTACCATACACCAGCAGAAACAGTGTCATTCCCAGTGGTGCTTTGTAAGCCATCCAGTATGCCCACAAAGCATCATCTAATTTGCAAGACCAATCTTCTCTTGTAGGGCCAACAGTCTTCTTCAAAAGTTTCTTGATTTCTCTATTGAAAACTTCAGCTTGTCCATTGGTCTGTGAGTGGTAAGGTAGAACAATTTTATGTCTGACCTTATGTTGTTTCAATAGGGTCCTAAATTGGTTGTTGCAGAAGTGACTACCCTCATCACTAATAATCGCCTGTGGGTCCCCAAATTTTGTGAAAATATTTTTCTTCAGGAACTTTATAGCCACTTCGGCATCATTGGTCGTGTAGGCTTCAGCTTCAACCCACTTGGACACATATTCAATTGCCAGCAAGATGTATTTCTTTCCATAAGATGATGGGAAAGGTCCTATAAAGTCAATCCCGCAAACATCAAATAACTCAACCTCCAGCAAATAACTTAGGGGCATCTCATTCCTTCTTCCTATATTTCCAATTCTTTGGCATCTACCTCATCGAAGAACAAAGTGGTGTGCATTACGAAAAATAGATGGCCAAAAGAAACTAGATTGAAGTACCTTTGCCGCAGTTTTGTCAACACCAAAATGACCTCCATGTAGGGATGAATGGCACTGCCTAAGTATATCCTCAAACTCTTCTTCTGGCATGTACCGCCTGATAATTTGATCATTGCTCTGACAGTATAGAAAAAACTCCTCCCAAAAGTAGAATTTGGTGTTGTGGATGAATGATCTTCCTTTGCTGGCTGGAAAATTCAGGAGGAATCGTCTTGCAAACCAGGTAATTAGCTATATCAGCATACCAAGGATCAGTATTTTGAACAGGTAACACCTGTTCATCTGGGAAGATTTCCTCAGCTTCTGCAGCTCCTGAAACTGGTGGATTCTCCAACCTGGATAAGTGATCAACAACTTAATTCTCAGTCCCTTTTCTATCTCTAATTTTTATATTGAATTCTTGAAGAAGAAGTACCCAACGGATCAGGCATGGCTTGATACCCTTTCTTCTTCATCAAGTGTCTAATGGCATTTTGATCAGAGTACACAATCACCTTTGATCTAATGAGATAAGACTGTAATTTATAAAAGGCATACACCACTGCCAGTAGCTCTTTTTCGGTAAATGTGTAATTCACCTGGGTTTTGTTAAGGGTCTTGCTAGCATAATATATAGGATGGAACATCTTATTTCTTTACTGCCCAAGTACTGCTCCAATGGCATAGTCGCTGGCATCACATATCAATTTGAATTCCTGCTTCAATAATAGGAGCACTAACCAATCTCCTTTTGATTTCTTCAAAGGCATCCACACAATCCTTATCGAAATAAAATTTCTGATCCTTCATCAGCAACTAACGTAATGGCATGGTGATTTTTGAGAAGTCTTTGATAAATCTTCTATAGAATCCCTCATGTCCCAAGAAACTTATGACAACTTTAATAGTGGTTGGAATTGGCTACTTCTAGATCGCTTCTACTTTAGCTTTATCAACTACCAATCTGGTGCTTTATCAACTACCAAACCTCTCTGAAATTAGATGTCCTAGAACTATTCATTCAATCACCATAAAGTGGCCTTTCTCCCAGTTAAGCACCAGATTGGTTTCTCTGCATCTTTCTAGAATAGCTCCCAAATGGTCAAGGCATTGATTGAAATTATCACCAAACTATGAGACCCTGATCCTTCCTAGATAGATGTTCTAGGAGTCCAGGTACCGGTGCAGCTGAAATAACTATTTTTTCCCTGAAAAGATGAATTCATGATGGCTAGAAATAAGTGTGACGATTCTTTCCTATTTTGGTTCATTTCATTTCCTTCCTATTTCATTTCTTTCCTCTTTGGTTTTTTTCTTATTCTGAAAGTTTCAAGAAGATTTTTCCAGATGTTATTCAGAATTATCTCCTAAGCATTATGATCACTTATCTATAATTAAAGTAGGAAAAATTAATTCCATAAGACCCTATAAATACAGATGCCCGCCTACCCTATCCCATACACCTAAACCTCCTTTATTTTTCTGGAAGTACACCCTTTCTCTCCCTCTTGTTGCCGAAATTTCCCTTCTCCCTTACCCTAGTCGAAATTCGTCATCTTTCATCAAATTTTAGCGTGTGATAGCTCGTTTGGAATCCTCTCTTTGTGCTGCCTTTTATTATTTAGAATCCATCATTAGAAGGTGAGTTTTTTTTTTTTGATTATTGGTGCCGAGATTAACCTACCATGTGTGCTGATTTTGTGATTCCCTTTCTTGATGGCTTTGAATTTTGTTTCTCTTTTTCGTATGAGTGTTTGGTACCTATTCTTGTGATAATATATTGAAATCGGCCATTGTATCCTTCTGCATGCGAAAATTGGGAACAATAACTATGTTCCCTATGTATGCTGAAAATTATACCTTGAATTGGGATGAAAAACCAGGTTGATTCTAGTTGGGTTCTTGGCCATCACATCATGCACTCAAAGGGAGGTTGCAGCTTCATCTAATTGCTATACCATATGATATTGACTTGCGGTAGGTGATGTGATTGATTGAGGATACCTTGTTATATTCCTATGTGTTTGTTCTTGCTTGTGTGCCTGTATTATGCTTGCGTGTCAGGATTCTTTTCCGGTGGCCATTCGGGGTAAGTGACTGATGCTCTTAGGGAGACGAGAGGTACTTATTGGTATGGGAGTTGCATGGGTGGCAATCCCTAGCAAGTGCACGCTGGATGCCTAGTCCTTGTGTGCCTAGTTGCATTGTCCTTGTGTGATAAGATGCCCTTATCCTTGTATGATTTGGATGCCTTGTCCTTGTGTGACAAGATGCATTGTCCTTGTGTGACAAGATGCATTGTCCTTATGTGACAAGATGCCTTTATCCTTATATGATTTGGATGCCTTGTCCTTGTGTGGCAACATAGAAAGACTTCCAGATTAGTTTGCTTGCTAACCTTTTACCCTTTTTGAAGCTAAGTCTTGGACAACATAGGCAGATGGGGATGAGCCTTTCTTTGAGATTTAGATTATGAAATAGGTTGTCTATGTACTTCTGGTTCAAAAGTGATTCAAACGTCCACTCCTTTCTTATGTTACTTTCAGCCTATACCCCTACCTATGCTTATGTATTTGCTTGCTGATTCTTTGAGACTATTACTAGCATATGCGATTTCATATGTTGTTCGGGAGATGTTTGATTTGGGTTCTGTAGATCGTATGCACATATTCTACCGATGGTACTGGGTGTGAGATCAAGGCTGCACGGCGGGACGATATTGTATCACATTCGCATCCACATACCTTGTTGGATTTAACTGTGCAAATTTCCTATTCATGCTTACTTGATTGAACTACTTTCTGGTTTCTAATTTTCTGTTCTTTCCCTCAAATTTCCGAAACATGCAAGAGGACAGATGTTTGATTTTATGACTCCTTAGGGACTTGCATGTTATGGTTCCTATGGTTATTTGCATTTATAAAGACTTTTGCTGATGAATTTATTGACTCTATAATATGTCAGATTGTATGTCTAGTATTTACATACTCCAACCTTTAAAATCATAAGAATAAAACCTTAAAAATTGGTAACTAGTGTGACTTGAGCCTTGTGGAATTCGAATAGGACCTTGTGAGGGTTTATTCGGGTTTCACGGTGGTAACGGTCCTTATAGGTTGGGTTTGGGTCCTTATAGGTTGGGTAGCGGAGCATGGTTATTTTTTAGTGTGATTTGCATGATTTGTTGTGTTTTGATGCTATGTATTCTTTGTTAGGTGCTTTTGCTATCTTAGAATGTGTGACTGTCGAATTTTTGAAGTCTGTTTTTTTTCAGCTTATGCCGTGAATGATTCACTGTAATAATATGTGATTGCCGAGTACTTTTGTGTGCTTTGTGTGCATGTTGAGACTTGTATGTACTTATGTGCATGTTTGTGTTTTGTTTTTCAGCGTATGCATATCCTCCGGTATGCGCCTCTCCACCAGGTACCACTTCTTTCCTTAGTCTCGTATTTGGGTTTTGTATTAAATGACCTTGTATATTGTTGTTTTGCATGGAAAAGTCAATTAGGAGGCAAAGTGTTCCAAGGGCTCATCGAGGTAGGAACGAGGAGCAGGTTTAGCAGCAAGTAGAACAAAATGAGTAGGATGTTCAGGATGAGCAATCAGAAAAGCAAGCTGAAGCTGAAGCACCAGCCGCACCAGCCATGGATCTTGTGATGGTGTAGATAATGAATAAGTTGCAAGGAATTTCTGCAAACCAGCAGCGAATGGAGACCCAAATTTAGAATAATCCTATACGTCCCGAGGACGATCCCATTCGTCCTATTGCTCTAGTTCAGCTGGCTAACCCTAAAGAGGCTGAAAGACTTCAGGTGGTGATTACCAAGTTGCTAAAAGAGGCCCGTCAATTGGGATACAAGGATTTTACCGATTCAGCAGGTGCCGCTGTAGCTTGAGAGTGGATTGATACCATATACCAAGTTGCCTTATTCCTGCGTGTTTTTGAAGATGACAAAGTTTCCATCGCAACATTTCTACTTGAGGGCAAAGCACTTGCATGGTGGACTGCAGTGAGCCTACGATTCATAGATTTTCTATCTACCTGGGATGATTTCCTGCATGAGTTTAATGAAAAATTCTACACCTGGTTTTATAAAAGTAAGCAACGACAAGCTTTCTACAAACTAGAGTAGGGTACCCATTCAGTGCTGGAATATGAGAAAGAACTGAGGGAGTTGTCCCGTATTGCATCAAAAGAGGATTGAAAACCTTGTCAGCTCGAGAGACGATTCCAAGATGGGCTGAGTACCGAACGTAAAACTATTGTGGGCACAACACCTGTGCAGAATTTACAAGAATTTACAAGAATTGATTGTGGCTTCCACCGAAGCTGAGAAGATTGTGCAAAGCAAGAAACCTTCTGTGGCAAGCAACACTGGTCCATTCCAGCATGGTTCTAAATTCAGCCGTCATTTGGGACCTTATCCTTTGAGGTCGTTTCCGCCAAAGAACAATGGCAATGAAGGTACTTACAGAAAGAATTTCTCAACTTCCAATCCTAATTTTAATGGATCCACATGGAGTTTGCAGCCACAACAATACTATAATTGTGGATAAACGGGCCATATTCAGAGGGAGTGTCCTAAACCAAGACGTATTACAGGCGTACTTAATGCAAATCGAGGGGGAATGCCAACCCCACCAAACCACCAGTCTGTGCACCTGGAGGACCACCTAGTGGATCCACAAGTGAGGCGTAGCTCAGGTCCACAAAATTGTTCACATTGACTGATGTCGAGGCAAGCCCAGATGTGGTGACAGGTACCATCTCAGTATTTTCTCATAATGCTAAAGCGTTATTAGAACCCAGAGTGAATAAATCATTTGTGAGTACAAGAATAGCACTTAGCTCAGATCAGCCTCTGTCCCCCCTATCTCCTTATATTGCGGTTCTGACCCCCTTGGGTGAGCAAATGACTTGTGATCTAGTCTACATCGGTTGTGCTGTACGTATGGGTTCTATTATGCTTGAAGTAGATTTGATTCCATTGGACATACGAGAGCTGGATGTGATCTTAGGCATGGATTGTCTGGCTAAATATCAAGCCTGAATGTAGTGTTTCACCAAGTGTGTGTTGTTCAGCCTACCATATGGTTCCAAAATCTATTTTGAAGGTGATAGGCAAGTTGTTCCAACTTGCATGATTTCTTGGCTTAATGTGAGGCGATTGATTAGCAAAGGATGCACTGCGTATCTTGTGCATGTGCATGACATTTCCAAAGAATCTTTAGATCTGAATTTTGTCCCTGTAGTTTGTGAGTTTCTAGATGTGTTTCCTGAAGATGTAGCCGGTTTGCAACCAGCAAGAGAGGTTGAATGTGGCATTGAATTACTAGAACGTACATGATTTCATTCGACACAATGTATCACCTTGGGGAGCACCTGTCTTGTTCGTGAAGAAGAAAGATGGTTCGCTACGATTGTGTATCGACTATCAGCAGCTGAATCGTTTGACTATGAAGAACAAGTATCCTCTTCCACGAATTGATGACTTGTTCGACCAGCTCCAAGGTGTAGCCGTGTTTTCCAAGATTGATCTCAGATCAGGATACCATAAGTTGCATGTTCACGAAGCTGATATTCCGGAGACTGCATTCAGATCGCGATATAGGCATTATGAATTTCTAGTTATGCCATTCGATTTAGCCAATGCCCCAGATGTATTTATGGACTTGATGAATAGAGTATTCCGAGAATTCCTGGACAGATTCGTGATAGTCTTTGTCGACGATATTCTGATTTACTCAAAATCGAAAGAGGAGAGTATGCTGAACACTTACGGATCATGCTGAAAATTTTGAGAGGTTGATAGTTGTATGCAAAGTACTCCAAATGCGAATTCTGGTTACGTGAATTCAGCTTCCTTGGCCACATTGTTTCTGCCCATGGCATTCTTGTTGATCCAAAGAAGATTGAAGCTGTTGTTGCTTGGGAACCCCGCTGACAGTTTTTGAAGTTTGCAGCTTTCTTGGCCTAGCTGGATACCATCGCTTTGTGGAGAATTTCTCATCGCTTGCTGGACCTTTGACAAAATGGGCGCAAAGGAGATTTGTTCATGTGGACAGAAAACATGCCAGCAAATTTTTGAAGAGCTGAAGACCTGTTTGGTTTCCACACCAATCCTTACTTTTCCGGAGATCGGAAAAGAGTATATGGTGTACAACGATGCATCAAAATCTGGCCTTGGATGTGTGTTGATGCAAGATAGGAAAGTTATTGCCTATGCCTCCCAATAGTTGCGTCCACATAAGAATAACTATCCTATGCATGATTTGGAGCTTGCAGCAATGGCATTTTCATTGAAGATATGATGCCACTACTTGTACGAAGAGATTTGCAAAATCTCCACCAATCACAAAAATTTGAAGTATCTCCTTACAAAGAAGGGGTTGAATATGAGACAACGAAGATGGGCGGAGCTGATTAAAGACTAAGAATTGATTATCGAGTATCATCCCAGAAAGGAAAATGAGGTAGCCGGTGCTTTAAATTGGAAGACCCCTTCTTCTTCTTCTTCCTCCTCTATTCTGGCCAATGTACATGCACACTACATGCCTATGTTGTTGGATTTGAGAGCTACATATGTGCATCTTGGTAATGATTTTTCTGGTTCATTGTTAGCCCAAATTGAAATCAAGCCTATGTTGTTGAAAAAGATCCGAAATCAGCAATCCAAGGACCTAAGATTGGCTGGAATTTGGCAGCAATTAGCTGATGGTGCTGATGGTGCTGATGCCGCAGCTTGTGATTTCAGAATCCGAGATTATGGAGTCCTTGTTTTCAAAAATCAAGTATGTGTGCCATAATATGTTGATGTTCGCAATTTGATTTTGTCTGAAGTGCATAGTTCGAAGTTTTCTATTCATCCTGAGAGTACCAAGATGTACCGAGATTTGAAAGAACAATTCTGGTGACAGAATATGAAGCATCACATTGCTGAGTTCGTTGCACATCCCTTGTATGTCAACAAGTGAAAATTGAGCATCAAAGACCCGCTGGTTTACTTCAGTCACTTCCGATTCAATAATGGAAGTGGGAGCATGTCATGATGAACTTTGTGACCAATTTGCCAAGATTTCAGTGATGATTCGATGCCAATTAGGTGATTGTAGATCGACTGACAAAATCTGCACATTTCCTTCCTCTTCGTGTTACAGAAACCCTCAAGAAATCGGTTGTTTGTTATTTGGATAAGATTGTTTGATTGCATGGGGTTCCAGTGTCCATTGTTTCTGATCATGACCCCCTGTTTCATTTCGCGATTTTGGAAAAAAATTCAGAATGTATTGAGTTCAAGATTGAATTTCAATACTTCATTTCATCCACAAACCGATGGACAATCTGAAAGAACAATTCAGACCCTTGAAGACATGTTGAGAGCATGCATACTTGATCGACAAATCAGTTGGGGTCAATGTCTTCCTTTGGAAGAATTCGTTTACAACAACAGTTTTCATGTAAGCATTGGAATGGCCCCTTATGAAGAGCTATATAGGAGACATTGAAGAACTTCAATTTGCTAGAATGAAGTAGGCGAGAGACGCCTAGATACTCCAGAATTGATTGATCAAGCAACTGAATAGTTGAATCTGATTCGAAAAAGGTTAAAGATAGCATAAGATCGACAGAAAAATTATACATATAATCGACGAAGAGAATTGAATTTTATGATAGGTGACAAAATATTTCTGAAAGTCGCCATGTGGAAAGGTTTCCTTCGTTTTCAGCAGCGAGGAAAGCTAGCACCTCGTTATATTGATCCATATGACATTACTGAGAGAATCGTCCTAGTTGTATATCGACTTGCCTTGCCCTCAAATATGTAGAGAATTCACAACGAGTTTCACGTTTCGATGTTAAGAAAGTATGTTCGAGATCTTGCTTATGTTCTTGAAGAACAACCAGTTGAAGTTGTTGAAAACTTGCCCTACCCTATACAACTAGTTGTCATACTAGATCGGTCAGTTCGTTAGCTCCGTTTTTGGAATGTGCCTATGGTCTGGGTTGTTTAGCGTAATGATTAAGGCGAGGAGCAGTCTTGGGAGACTGAGGGATCAATGCGAGCGAGATTTCCTCACCTGTTTTCTTAGGTACTTGTGCTGAAATTTCGAGGATGAAACTTTTATAAAAAAGGGAGGATGTGAGACCCTAATCTTTCTTAGATAGATGTTTTAAAAGTCCAAGTACCTATACAACTAAAATGACCATTTTTCCCTATCAAGAGATGGATGCATGATGGCCAGAAATGAGTGTGATGATTCTTTCCTATTTTGGTTCATTTTATTTCCTTTCTATTTCATTTCTTTTCTATTTGGTTTCTTTCCTATTCTGAAAGTTTCAAGAAGATTTTTCCAGATTTAATTCAGAATTATCTCCTAGGCATTATCCTCATTTATCTAGGCTTAAAAATAGGGAGAATTAATTGTAAGACCCTATAAATACATATGTCGTCCGACCATATTCCATACACCTAAATCTTCTTTATTTTTTTGGAAATACACCATTTCTCTCCTCCTTGCTGCCGAAATTTTCCTTCTCACTTGCTCTAGCAAAAATTCTTTATCTTTCATCAGATTTCTACATGTGATAGCTCGTTGGAATCCTCTCTTTGCTCTGTCTTTTAATATTTAGAATTCACCATCAGAAGCTGAGTCTTTCTATTTTGATTATTGGTTCCAAGATTACCCTACCATATGTGTGCCGATTTTTTGATTCCCTTTGTTGACAGTTTTGAATCTTGGTCCTCTTTTTCGTATGAGTGTTTGGCACCTATTCTTGTTATAATATAATGAAATTGGCCCTTGTATCCTTCTGTATGCAAAATTCGGCAACCCTACCTATGTTCCTTATAGATGCCAAAAATTATATTTTGAATTGGGATGAATAACCATGTTGATTTTAGTTGGGTTCTTGGCCATCACATCACACATTCAAGGGAAGGTTACAGCTGCATCTGATTGCTAGTATTTTATAGGTTTGGTGAGTGAAATCGGTAAGGAATTTAGATGTTTTTTGGTTTCTGAATTCGTATGCTTAATATTGTGTTGTCTTTGCCTTATGCTTGTTTAGGTGGTTCTGATCCTATTGATAAAGGCAAGGGACTGGCTACTTGTTTAGACACAAGAAAGGTAGGATTTATACCTCATCGATTTCTTCAGATATCATATTGCTTGTTTTTTTGGTTTTAGCTTGTGTTGAGTGAATGTACATACTTGCGATTTAGTATGCATGCTCATGGATTGATTTCGGTATTCCTTAGGTAATTGCAGATCTATGTATTGAGGATAGAATGCCTATTTTGGTTAGACCATCTGATACTGAATTGTGGATTGTGTTGTGATTGATTGAGGATAGCCTGTTATGTTCCTATGTGCTTGTACTTGCTTGTGTGCTTGTATTATGCTTACATGTCAGGATCCTTTTCTGGTGGCCATTCGGGTTAAGTGACTGGTGCTCCTAAGGAGAGGAGAGGTACTTACTGGTATGGGACTTGCATGGGTGGAAATCCCTAGTAAGTGCACAATGGATGCCTAGTCCTTGTGCGGCTAGATGCCTAGTCCTTGTATGGCTAAATGCCTAGTCCTTCTGTGGCTAGTTGCATTATCCTTGTGTGGCAAGATGCCCTTATCCTTGTGTGGTTTGGATACCCTTATCCTTATATGATTTGGATGCCTTGTCCTTGTGTAGCAAAATGCTTTGTACTTGTGTGTCAAGATAGAAAGACTTGCTGATTAGTTTGCTCGCTAACCTTTCACCCTTTGGACAACATAGGCAGATGGGGATAAACCTTTCTTTGAGATTCAGATTATGAAATAGGCTACCTATGTACTTCTAGTTCAAAAGTGATTTGAATGTCCACCCCTTTCTTATGTTACTTTCGGCCTATACCCCTACCTATGCTTATGTGTTTGCTTGATGATTATTTGAGCCTATTATTACCATATGCGATTTAATATGTTGTTCGGGAGATGTTTGATTTGGGTTTTTCCGATCTTATGATGTTGTGACCTTATTGAAATTCTTGCAATCTCATCATGTTTTTTTTTCCCTTCTTTAGGCTTAGGTACATGTTCTGCCAATGGTACTGGGGTGTGAGATCAAGGCTGCACAGCAGGACGATATTGCATCATATTTTCATCCACCAACCTTGTTGGATTTAATTGCGCATATTTCCTATTCATGCTTGCTTCATTAGACTACTTTTTGGTTTCTAATTTTCTGTTCTTTCCCTCAAATTTCTAAAACATGCAAGAGGAAAAATGTTGGATTTTATGACTCCTTAGGGACTTGTTTTTTATGGTTCCTCTGGTTATTTGCATTTCTAAAGACTTCCACTAATGAGTTTATTCACTCCGTACCAGATTGTGTGTCTAATATTTACGTGCTCCAACCTTTAAAATCATAAGAATAAAAACTTTAAAAATTGCTAACTAGTGTGACTTGAGCCTTGTGGATTCGAATAGGACCTTGTGAGGGATTATTCGGGTTTCACGATAGTAAGGGTCCTTATAGGTTGGGTTTGGGTTCTTACAAAATATAGAAAAATCATCCATGAAGACCTCCATGCATCTCTCTATAAATCCGTGAATATAGCCATCATACACCTCTGAAAAGTGGCAAGTGCATTGCATTGGCTAAAAGGCATCCGACTGAAGTCAAAAGTTTCATAAGGGCATGTGAGATCACGAATTTTGAGTACTAGAAGTCCAGAAGTTAGTGTAGGTAAAATGACCATTTTTTCCCTGAAAAAATAGGTGTGTGATGGCCGAAAATAGTATGGAATATCTAGTAATCATTTATGGTTTCATTACCCTTTGATTTGTTTTTTATTGGTTCAATCTTATCTTCGGAAATAAGATTCCTAAAATTAAGGAAAGATAATTTCAGAATTTAATTCTGATAATTATCTTACCTTATCTAGCCTTTAAAGTAGGGAAATTAATCCCAAAATCCCTATATAAAGAGTAGCCGGCCACACTTTCCCACACACATTAAAAACACAATTTTCGGCAAACATCATACACCCTATATGCCAATAATCAACGAAGGGAGCTGGAATTTGCGGCAGGTGACAAAGTGTTTCTGAAAGTCGTCCTATGGAAAGGTGTTCTTCGTTTTCAACAGTGAGGTAAACTAGCACCTCGTTACATTGGTCCATATGACATTGACGAGAGGATCGGCTCTATTGCATACCGACTTGCATTACCTTCAAATATGGAAAGAATTCACAACGTGTTTCACGTTTCGATGTTGAGAAAGTATGTGCGAGACACTTCTCATGTGCTTGAAGAACCACCAATTGAGGTTGCTGAAGACCTATCCTATCCTATACACCCGGTTTCTATACTAGATCGGTCAGCTCGTCAGCTTTGCAATCGAAGTGTGCCTATGGTATGAGTTGTTTGGCATAATGGACAAATCGAGGAACAATCTTGGGAGAGTGAGGAATCTATACGTGCAAAATTTCCTTACCTATTTTTTTAAGTACTTGTTCTGAAATTTTGAGGACGAAATTCTTATAAGGAGGGGAGGATGTGAGACCCCGAATTTTGAATATTAGAAGTCCAGAAGTCAGTGTAGGTAAAATGACCAATTTTCCCCTAAAGAAATGGATGTGTGATGGCTGAAAATGGTATGGAATGTCTAGTAATCATTTCTGGTTTCATTACCCTTTGATTTGTTTCCTTATTGGTTCAATCTTACCTTAAGAAATAAAATTCCTAAAATTAAGGAAGGATAATTCCAGAATTTATTTCTGATAATTATCATACCTTATCTAGCTTTTAAAGTAAGGAAATTAATCTCATAAACACCCTATATAAAGAGTAGCCAGCCACACTTTCCCACACACATTAAAAATACACAATTTTCGTCAAACATCAAACTATACACCCTATTGTTGCCGAAAATTTTCCTTGATCTTAAAACTAACATAATTCTCTCATCCTTTGTCAGAATTTTGCAAATAATAGCTTGTTGGAAATCTCTTTCCATCCTCTATCTAACTATCATTGGTTGGTCATCAAAAGGTTAGTTTTTCCCTGTCTAAATTCAAGTTGTAATTCGTCAGTTTTGGTGCCAAAATTGTGTGATTCTTCCTTCAATTAATTTCAGTTGTTGTTCTTTTTGTTTGTATGAATGTTTGGCATCCATTCATGTTGCAAAATCATGAATTCATCCTTTGAATCTTTCTTATACATGAAATCGGCTTGCTCTACCCTTTTGCCCTATTGTTGCCGATTTTGATCAATTGATTAACTTGTTGGTTTCTGATCTTGTTCCTTTTGATTGTATGTGTTATTAACACCTAATCCTTCTTTGTTAACATGAAATCGCAAACCCTAAGGCTTGTATACATGAAATTACAATTTTCCCTACTTTCCTATTCTTAGTGCTGAAAACTTGTATTATGATTGGGATGGTAATTTAGGTTTATTTTTGTTAAGTTCTTGGCTATCACATTACATATCCATGGGGGAGGCACTTGCGGCATCTGACCACTGGTTTCTGATAGGTTTGGTGAGTGGAATTGGTAAGGAAAAAGGGTATTTACTTGATTATTGAGTATGCATGCTTGGTTTGGTTTTGTGTTTGCCTTATGATGTTATAGGTGGTTCAGATCCCTTGAATTAAGGAAAAGGAATAGTTTCTTGTTCAGAGATAAGAGAGGTAGGATCTATGCCTCATCGGTTTCTCCAGCAATCCTTGTTATTGGTTGTTATTTTCGATGTACGCCTTTATGATGTTGTATACACATGTGTGAGATGGTGTATGCATGAGTTGCAGATTGATTTGAGAACTATCTAGGCTATACCAAATCCTTTAAGATAAGTTATGAGTGCCTAATTTGCATGTGTTGTGTGTATTGAACATGCTGATTGTGTTCTGACATGATTGAGGATGCCCTATTGTGGTATTGTGCTTTGTACTTGCTTGTGTGTGCTTGTGTGTGCTTGTATGTGTTTGTGTGTTAGGATCCTTTTCCGGTGGTCATTCGGGGTAAACGCTCATGCTCTTGGGGAGAGGAGAGGTTCTTACTGGTGGAGGAGTCGTATAGGTGGCAATCCCCAACATGTGCACGTTGGATGCCTAGTCCTTGTGTGGCTAGACGTCTTGTCCTTGTGTGGCAAGATACCCTTATCCTTGTGTGATTTGGATTCCCTTGTCCTTATTTGGCTTGGATGCCTTGTCCTTGTGTGGCAAGATGAATAGGCTTGCTTATTACCTTGTACGCTAACCTTTATCCTTTATGCAGTGAAGCCTTGAACAACACAGGTGGAAAGGAAAGACCTTTTCCTATTGCCAAGATGATTGATGAGTTTTTCCTGCCTTTGTACTTCTGATTTTCATAAATGTTTGTAGTCCACCTTCAGCCTTAGTTTCGACCCTACACCTTTGTATTGTTTGAATGGATTGCGTGATATCCCTTAGATGTGTAGAGATGATCTGATGTTGTTTGGGAGTTGTTTGTTTAAGATTTCTGTAGATCTTATGATGTTGTGACCCTACTAAGATTCTTATAATCTCATCCCGTTATTTTCACCATATTTTACGTTTAGGTACATTCGTTGTTCGTGGTACCAGTGTGTGAGATCAAGGGTACACGGCAGGGTGATATCGCATCACATTTGCATACCTGATCTTTGATTGTTGCGCATATGACATAAACTATGATTGGACTATTTTTCTGGTTTTTCAAGTTCCTCTTTTGCTTGTTGTTTCCTAATTATGTTGGAGGTTTACTTGCTGGATATTTGGATCCCTATGGGACTTGTGTGTTGTGGATTAATTGATTAAATTTAAAGATTTTCACTGATATTTTCATTCACTCCATATAATACCAGAATACTTGTCTTATATCATGCTCCAATCGTTATAAGTATAAAGAATAAACATTTTAAAATCAGTTCTAAGGGGATAAGCCTTGTGAGATTCAGATAGGTCCAAGGTTGGGTTTATTTGGGTTTCACGGTGGTAAGGGTCGCACTTTGGAGCAATTTTGGGAATATGAATGTGGGTGTCCTTACAGGTTTAGTAGCGGAGCATGGTTTAGGAATATGATTTGTTATATGCTAACTTGTTTGTTGTTTTTGTGTTTGTAGGAAGGAACATGCGCACACACCCACTCACTTAGGGGCTAATACCAAAAATAATCAGATGATTAAAAACCTAGTTTGAAATGTTTAGATGTTTAATTTGATGTGTGTGTTTTGCCTTGTATGATTTGATGTGTGTGCTTTGCATTTCCAATTGTCCCTATATGGTTTCTATGTTGCCGAATGTATATGCATATGTTTGTTGTCTGTTGATGTGTGCTACCGAGTGTAATTTGCATGAATATGTGTATTACCGAATGCATGGGATGTGGTTTTGCATGATTGCCGAGTATGGTTTGTATGAAAGTATGCTTGCCGAATGCCTGAATGATTATTGCCAAGTGCTTATGTATGTTAATGTGATTTTTGAGTGTACATGCGATTTCCGAAATTTTTAAGTACTTGTGTGCATGTGTATTTCATTTTCCAGTATATGAGTATCGTCCGGTGCACGCCTCTCCACCAGGTACCACTTCTTTTTCTAGTATTCGTATTTTTGTTAAGTGTTGAGTAACATTGTGTGTTTATATAGTATGGCAAGAATAAATGCGATACGAGATCAACGAGGTAGGTTTGGGATTCAGGCCAAATAGCAACCTATTGAGCAAGAAGAGCTGAATGCACAAATAGAGCAGGGAGGGTAAGCAGAGCCCGAAAACCAACCTAAGGCACCAGCCATCAATCCTGTGATGGCACAAATTATAAATGTGTTGCAAGGGATCGCTGCAAACCAGCAACGAATGGAGGCGCAATTTCAGAATGCTCCTGGACCCGCGCCCATGGAAGAACCTATTCATTCACTTGAACCTATACAGCTGGCACAAAGTTGTTATTACAAAGTTGCTGAAGGAAGCACCTCAGCTGGGATGTAAAGATTTCAGCAGTTCAGCTGGTGCCGCTGTGGCTTGTGAATGGATCAACACTTTATGCCAAGTTCCCTTGTTCTTGCATATCTCGGATGATGACAAGGTTACCATCGATACTTTCCTACTTGAGGGAGAAGCCCTCGTATAGTGGACAGCCGTGAGCCTACGATTTGGAGATCGTTTGCCTACTTGGGAAGAATTTTGGTACAATTCGATGAGAGGTGCTATATGAGATTCCATGAAAACGAGCAGCAACAAGCTTTCTATAAGCTTGAACAGGGCACCCGTTTGGTGTTGGACTACGAGAAGGCATTAAGGGAGTTGTCCTGATTTGCACCTGAGGGGAACAGTTCACCGTGCCAACTTGCGAGATGATCTCAAGATGGGCTGAGTATCGAGCTCAAAAACCATCATTGGTACGACACCGGTGCAGAACTTGCAAGAACTAATCGTTGTCGGGACTGAAACTGAGAAGATCATGCAAACCAGGAAGCCGTCCGCAGTAGCTAGTGACGGATCCTTCAAACGAGATTCGAAGTTCAATCGGCTTACGGGAGACCCTATCCTTTGAGGTTCTATCCTCTGAAAAGCAATGTTAATGGGGGGTAACAACAAGAACTTTTCTGGTCCAAATTCCAATGGATCTATGTGGAATTCACAACAATGTCGATGTTACAACTGTGGCAAGATGGGACATATTCAGAGGGAATGCCTGAAACCAAGGCGTATCACAGGTGCACCTAGCACAGGCCGAGGTGGGTATACTAACCCCACCAAACCACCAGCACACACCATGAGGACCACCAAACGGATCCACAAGTGAGGCGCAACCAAGACCAACGAGGTTATTCACCCTAACTTATGCCGAGGCTAGTCTTGATGTGGTGACAAGTACTGTTTCAGTCTTTTCTCAAAATACTAAAGGATTGTTAGATCCCGGAGCTAACAGGTCATTTGTAAGTCCAAGGATAACACTTAGCACTGATCGGCCTCGATCTCCCTTGTCTTCTCCTATTGCGGTTCTGACTCCTTTGGAAGAGCAACTGGTTTGTGATTTAGTCTACATAGGTTGTGCTGTAAATATGGGTCTAAATGTACTTGAGGTGGATCTAATTCCATTGGATATCTGAGAGCTGCATGTGATCTTAGGCATGGACTATTTGGAAAAATATCAAATCAGTATGGAGTGTTTCACCAAGCATGGGTGGTTCACTTTTCCTTATGGTGCCAAGTATTGTTTTGAGGTGATAGGCGAGTTGTTCCACCTTACATGATTTTCTGGTTTGATGCGAAGTAATTAATCAGCAATGGATGTACAACGTACCTCGTGCACATAAAAAGATGTTTCTAAAGAATCCTTGGATTTGAATTCGGTTCCAGTGGTTCACAAATTTCCAGAAGACAAAATTGATTTGCCACCAGCAAGGGAAGTAGAAATCGGTATTGAGCTAGTTCCTGCTACGAATCTGATTTCCATTCCTCCATACCGTATGAATCCTGCATAAATGAAGAAACTAAAAAAGCAATTGGAAGATTTGTTGGATCGTGGTTTCATCCAGCCCAGTGTGTCATCTTGGGGAGCACCTTTCTTGTTTGTGAAGAAGAAAGCTGGTTCACTACGATTGTGCATGGACTATCGGCAGCTGAATCGTGTGACCGTGAAGAACAAGTATCCACTACCGCGCATTGACGACTTGTTCAAATAACTTCAAGGTGCAGCATTATTTTCCAAGATCGATCTAAGATCTGGATACCATCAATTGTGAGTTCGTGATGTTGATATTCCGAAGACCTTGTTCAGATCACGATATGGCCACTACGAATTTCTGGTTGTGCCATTTGGTTTGACCAATGCACCAGCTGTGTTCATGGATCTAATGAATTGTGTGTTCCGTAAGTTCCTGAAAAAATTCGTGATAGTCTTCATTAACGACATTCTGGTTTATTCAAAATTGGAAGAGGACCATGTTGAGCACTTGCGGATTGTGCTGAACATTCTGAGGGATCGGCGGTGGTTCGCAAAGTATTCCAAATGTGAATTCTGGTTACACAAAGTTGGTTTCCTTGGCCATGTTGTTTCTTCCCAAGGTGTGTTAGTTGATCCAAAAAAGATTGAAGCCGTAGTTGCTTAGGAACTCCCATGAACTATGTTCGAAGTTTGTTGTTTCCTTGATTTAGCGGAATACTACCGTCGCTTCGTGGAGAATTTTTCATCGCTTGCTGGACCATTAACGAAATTGACACGCAAAGGAGAGCCATTCATGTGGAACGAGAAATGCCACCGAAGTTTTGAAGAATTGAAAATTCGATTGGTTTCCACCCCAATCCTCACCTTACCAATCGGTAAGGAGTATGTGGCGTAGAGCGATGCATCAAAATCCGGACTTGGATGCCTGTTGATGCAACATGGGAAAGTTGTTGCCTATGCTTCCCGACAATTGCGACTGCATGAAAGCAATTATCCGATGCATGATTTGGAGCTTGGGGCTATAGTGTTTGCACTGAAAATATGACGCCACTATTTGTATGGCGAGACGTGCAGAATCTTCATCGACCATGAAAACCTGAAATACCTCCTTACGCAAAAGGAGTTGAATATGAGACAATGAAGATGGGTGGAGCTAATTAAGGACTACAATCTGATCATCGAATATCATCTTGGAAAAGCGAATGTTGTCGTTGATTCCTTAAGCCGAAAGTTTCATCCTCCTTCCCCATCGGTTTCGGCTTACATGCACACCCAATACATGCCAATGTTGCTGGAGTTGAAACTACACGTGTGCATCTTGGCACTGATTATTCTGGTTTGTTGTTGGTGCAAAAATCAATCACGCCTACCTTGATTGAGGAGATACAAAATCAGCAATCAGAAGATCCGAAACTAGATGAAATTCAGAAGCAATTATCTGATGGTGTTGATGCCAAAGATCGTAATTTCAGATTGCGAGATGATGGGGTTCTTGTCTTCAGAAAGTGGGTATCTGTGCCACAAGATGTTTATATTCATAATCTGATATTGTCTGAAGCACATAGTTCGAAGATTGCTATTCATCCTAGCAGCACAAACATGTACTGAGACTTGAAGGAGCAGTATTGGTAGCCGAACATGAAGCGCCACATTGCTGAGTTCGTTGCCCAATGCCTCATATTCCAACAAGTAAAGATCAAGCATCAAAGACCCATTGGTTTACTTCAGTCACTTCCAATTCCAGAATGGAAGTGGGAGCATGTCACAATGGATTTTGTGACCAGTTTGCCTAGATCTCAACAAGGATACGAAGCCATTTGGGTGATTGTGGATCAAATGACGAATCTGCACACTTCCTACCTGTTCGTGTGACAGGCACCCCTAAAAAATTGGTAGTTCATTACTTGGACGAGATTGTTCGATTTTATGGAGTGCCAGTTTCCATCGTTTCGAACCATAACCCTCTTTTCACATCACGATTTTAGGAGAAATTCCAGAATGTGATGGGTTCAAGATTGAATTTCAGTACAGCATTTCATCCCCAGACCGATGGTCAATCTGAGAGAACGATTCAGACACTCAAAGACATACTACGTGCGAGTGTGTTGGACTAGCATACCAGTTGGGAGCAATACCTACCATTAGCAGAATTTCTTTACAATAATAACTTTCATGTAAGCATCGGTATGGAACCTTATGAAGCATTATATGGGAGACATTGCAGAACACCCATTTGCTGCAATGAAGTAGGTGAGAGAAGTCTAGACAATTCGGAATTGATTGATCAAGCAACGAAGCAGCTGAACTTGATTCGACAACAACTAAAGACAATGCAAGATCGGCGGAAAAATCATGCCGATAATCGATGAAGGGAACTGGATGGGTCTCCTTCGTTTTCAGCAGCGAGGTAAACTAGCACCTTGTTACATTGGTCCGTATGACATTGTCGAGAGGATCGGCCCTGTTGCACACTGACATGCATTACCTCCAAATATGGAAAGAATTCACGTGTTTCACGTTTCGATGTTAAGAAAGTATGTGCGAGACCTTGCTCATGTGCTTGAAGAAGCACCAGTTGAGGTTGCTCAAGACCTATCATATCCTGTACAGCCATTTGCCATACTAGATCGGTCAGTTCGTCAGCTTCGCAGTCGAAGGGTCCCTATGGTACGAGTTGTTTGGCATAATTGCCAAATCGAGGAACCGTCTTTGGAGAATGAGGAATCTATACATGCAAAATTTCCTTAACTATTTGTTTAGGTACTTGTGCTGAAATTTCGAGGGCGAAATTCTTATAAGAAGGAGGGATGTGAGACCCCAAAGTACTAGAAGTCCAAAAGCCAGTATAGGTGAAATGACTGTTTTGTCCCTAAAGAAATGGATGTGTGATGGCTGAAAATGGTATGGAATGTCTAGTAATCATTTCTGGTTTCATTACCCTTCGATTTGTTTCCTTATTAGTTCAATCTTATCTTGGGAAATAAGATTCCTAAAATTAAGGAAGGATAATTGTAAAATTTAATTCTGATAATTATCTTACCTTATCTAGCCTTTAAAGTAAGAAAATTAATCTCATAAACATCCTATATAAAGATTAGCCGGCCACACTTTCCCACACACATTAAAAACACAATTTTTGTCAAACATCAAACCGTACACCCTATTGTTGCCGAAAATTTCCTTTGATCTTCAAACTAGCATAACTCTCTCATCCTTCGTCATAATTCTACAAATAATAGCTTATTAGAATTCTCTTTCCATCCTCTATCTAACTGTTTTTGGTTGGTCATCAGAATTTTAGTTTTTTACTATTGCAATTTAAGTCATAAATCGTCAGTTTTGGTGCCAAAATTGTGTGATTCTTCATTCAATTGATTGTTTCTTTTGTTCGTATGATTATTTGGCATCCATTAATATTATAAAATCATGAATTCATCCTTTGAATCTTCCCTATACATGAAATCAACATGCCCTACCCTTTTGCCCTATTATTGCCGATTTTGATCAATTGATTAACTTGTTGGTTTTGGATCTTATTCCTTTTGATTGTACGTGTAATTAACACCTAATCCTTCTTTCTTAACATGAAATCGCAACCCCTAAGGCTTGTATATATGAAATCGCAATTTGCCCTATTGCCCTATTCTTAGTGCTGAAAACTTGTATGATGATTGGGATAGTAATTCAGGTTTATTTTTTGTTAAGTTCTTGGCTATCACATCACATATCTGAGGGGGAGGCACCTACGGCATCTAACCACTGGTTAATGATAGGTTTGGTGAGTGGAATTGGTAAGAAAATAGGGTATTTACTTGATTATTGAGTACGCATGCTTAGTTTAGTTTTTTCTTTGCCTTATGATGTTATAGGTGATTCGGATCCTTTGAATAAAGGAAAAGGAATAGTTTTTTATCCAGAGACAAGAGAGGCAGGATCGAGGATCGAGGATCGAGGTAATATTACTAATTTATACTATAAAAAAGGAAAGAAAAGAAAATGAAAGACCTGTTATTTTGTCGAACCTCAACCAGTAGGTCGAGGTAAGCCGTTTCATTTGAAATGGCGTCGTACCATCGTCGGGCTTAGAAATTTCTTGTCTTGTCTAGTTCATATCTCTTCCCACCACCACAAGCTGTAGATTACTGTTAAAATCAGGAAAATTTCCATTTGACATCCAGCCCCAGAAAGAGTCACATTTCATTCTTATTTCATTCGTCCTGCTCACGCGAGTTCGTCGGCATGACTTCTGAGCAATTTTGTTCCTACTTCTGATGAGAATCATCATTTTTAAGCCAAAAATTAGATTTGAAATGTACTTAGTTAGAATTAGTGAAGTCGAGTATAATATCGTGTTATTTTTGTATAAAATGATTGCTTGGGTCGTGTTGAAAGATTTGGTATAAAGGAAATGTCGGAGGGAGTCGGAAAATAGGGAATCACCAATTAGAGTTCCCTCTGGTTCGTGTAAACCAAAGGAAGAAGAGACTGTGGATAATATGTGTAAGAATCAAAAAAATTTATGTACTTGGGCCGAGAAGCCCAAGGGAGGACTATTGAGGTTAACGGGCCTTAGCCCGTAATTTATAATCATTTATAGAATAATGATTTGGTCTGTATGATTTTGGAGATATTATTTATTATTTAAAATTTTCATAATTAATTGTTAAAAATTGGAAAATTACTAAGAAAGTAATACTGGTGGTTTTAGAATTTTGAGACTTTAAATTGGAGTATGAATTTTTCGAGAATTTTTGGAGATAGATCTAAACTTATTGTGATTTTTTCTGAGGAAAATATAGAGATATTTGATTCTTAGTAAATAATGTATTCATGAGAAAAATAATTTTATGGTACTGATGGATAGTACTATTCATAAGGAATTTATAAAAATTTTTAGGATAATTTTTAGAGGTATATACAAATTTTTATGAGTTTTATACTGATTTTATAACTAAAGAAAATAATTATTAATAATTGTATATTATTAATATTATATTATATTAATATTATAATCTGATGTCAAAACGACAAACCATGGTGTCGTTTTGACCGAGTAGGTCAAAACGACACAAGCCATGTCGTTTCGACTTAACGCACAGAGTGTGCGTGCGTAGGCCAAAACATTGTCGTTTCGGAGAAGCTCCGAAATTATGCAGTGTTTATTAGGGGAACCGGCTATCAGCTTGGGTTTTCCTTATTCTTGCCGCTGACTTATGGTATTACGAATAAGAAGAGGAATTACAGGATGCCCCATAATCCCTTCAAAATAGCTCCAATGACTTTTTTTTCCATTGATGGTTTTTGCAATCGGGTTTATGTAACAAATGTTTGTGTTTATCAGACTGGAAACTAGGTAGGAAATTGTGAGATTGGGATTTAGGGATTTTGAGTTGCAGGGATGGACAGTGCACGGTGTGGAGGTTGAAGATGACTCCTCCAGATGACGGGTCGTTCACCTCCCTTCCGTGCAACTTGTCTTTGAAATAGATATGAGCGACGTGTCGCCTGTATGTGCGTTCCTTTCCGTGACATGTGGAGGATGAACCACGTGCCACCAAGTCGAAGGTTCAGAATTCACCTGGCAGCGCTTGGAGCTGCCAAGTGTCACATTATGATTGGGCAAAAAAATTAATAAATTCTAGAAAATAAGAAAATGACCAGAAAAGGAGGAAAAATTGGGAAGAATAGTAGAGAAATGAGAAAAAATCCCAAAAAAATTTAGAAAATACTAAAATCAACAAAAAAATCTAGTGGTACTAAGAATTTTGAAATTGGAGTTAAATTGATAGATTAAATAATTAGAACAAGATTCCGAAAAAAATAAGGAAAAATATCTAATTCGATTCTGAGTTAGTAATCAAGTGGAAACGCGTCAAATTAAGGTGATAGATGTGTGATTTTATGTGTGATTATGTAATTTAGTTTATGATTTTGAAGGATCAACTATGATTTCATGTAGAGGTGGATACCTAGTGATGTAGGACCTCGAGGAATCAGTCCAGGAATCAAGTGTGGGCTTTTTGAACTTTGGAAACTCGTGAGTGGACGGATTTTGCTTATCGTTTTGTTGCTGGAATGATTAATTTGTTATGTTTACCTAAGAGATAATAAAATGATAATTAACGTAAAATGTTATGCATGTGTTGTGATTGCCAATTATGTGGTATGTTTGACCTAATATGCCATAATACAATATGAGAGATGCACATGTATGCCATAGCAAGTGCTATGCATGTAATGCATAGAGTGCATCGAATACACAAGATGTGAATACACAGGCATAGCATAGAGTAACCTATACGATTCTTGAGTGCTCTCCGAGTATGGTAATATGGCACGGATACGCCAATCAAACCAAGTCTATATGGTGGGACATGGATGAAACAAGCAAGCTAATGAACAAAAGATGGGTACTTGCAGAGTGGGGTCCATTTAGGTGGAGCTGCCATCACCTAAGTCTCCGACAACGTCAGTGGAATAGGCATCATGGTAATTAAGAAAAAATTTAGTCGGAACTACCACTGACGTATCTCAGTCCCAATATTGAGCCCTCAATGGACTGAGAGACATTGCCAACCCGGTCATGGTTGAATTGCATGAAATGTTGTGCATATATGTCATGTTTGACTATGACTGTGCTGCATATTCTTGACTCATCGAGTCTACATTTGCTTGCTAGCATGTGCATTTAATAAGTGTATGATTGCTTGTATACTTTGAATGTGTTTTTCCCCATCTACTCACCTGGTAAATGAATAAAAGCTCGATCCCAGTCATAACACAAAGACTTAAGAGGATTATGAGAATTTAAGGTATCGTAAGAGGATCTAAATCATAGTAGATTTTTTCTGAGACATTTGATTGTAATGAGTCACTAATATGACATTGATAATGAAATCGAGCTTGTAATTATTGTAATATGCTCATTCTTGATATATTTATTCTTGGGTTTGCGATGTCACCCGGAGACATCATTGTTTCTGTTATATCTGTTGAATAAGTTTCATATTCTAGTGTCGACTCTGTTACTTATTATTATACCGCTAGCCTTGTAGGTTGACTATATGCATTATCGTGTGTCTGGCATTTTACATAATGAGCCTATGGTGATTGTCGTGCAAAAATTTTTGGGTTCCAAGGCATGACAACATGTTGGCCGCAAGATGTTTAAATGACAGCTCGTTTAAGGAGGGATATGAACGACACATCGTTTAGGTCAAAGATGAATGGCACATCGTTTGTTTTGGTTTGGTAAATTCGTTCAAGCTTGGTATTGTTTTGATTTCGAGTCAAATCTGGTTAGCACGTGGCCATGTCACGTTGACTTTGACCAGAAAATAATTTAAAGTCGAAAAATAAAATTAAATTGATAAAATATTAAAAAATTCTAGAAAATATAGAAAATCATGAGGATTCTTATGATATAAAATTTGGAAGATTTTGATACGTTTTGACAAGTATAAAAATTTATAGAAGTTTCGGGAAATTAAGAAAAAATAAGGAAAGTTTCTAGATTGAATTTGAGGGTCATCGTAGAGCTTCTAGGATAGCGTTGAGGGCCTAGAAATGTTTATTATAAGGTTATTGAGACTTGTATGATGATATTAAATAATGGACTATGGTTATATGTGTAGGTCTGTGGTAAGAGGATCAGGAATTCTGAGCGAATATGGATCGAACAAGAAAGAGAATCGAGGTGAAAAAACTATGAGTAGATGGTTCTAAATTACTTCCCATCATTTTAAATGATATTTGTGACTTGTTTACATACATAAATGCATGATCGATGGGAATTTCTTTAATCATGGCAAATCTCGACTACACATATTTTTTTCAAATGAAACATGATTTTATAGTTATTTTCTGATTAATGTTTAGGTACTGTGATTATGTCTGAGATAACTGGGATATGGGAGACGACAGTACTGCACTACCTAGTGGGAATTATGAGAATAACTCAAGAATACCTCATATGACTTCAAACTTATATGAGAAGAGTATCAAATCTTGTGTTGGAAAAGTAAAATACTTGAGTAACACAAATAACAATTGAAATCAGAATAAATCAAGAATATTAAGATATTCAAATCCTACTAATAAAAGATCCTAATCTCGCTGATCATAAGGAAATATCCTTCACATATGACTAACTAGTCATATGAAAGGATATTGACCGTGCTGAGAATATAGTAATATTATATAAGAAACCAAAATTCAAGACAATAAGAGAAAGAAACAATTAGAGGGTCAACCCAATATAGGAAAAACAAAGAAATCCTATTATTAAGTTATTTGTGATATAAAGAAGATCTATTGATAAACTATCAATTGAGATTTGAGAAGAAAAATCAAAGAGATTACAAAAGTAAGACTAAATTAAGAAATAATTAAGGAAAGTGTATAATAACTCAAGGTGGGTTAAACATAACCGTGATGAAAGGAATAAAAGATATGAGTTGGGTTAGTTAATGTTATACTAACCTTATAGAATGAAAAAAATAATGGTTATACAATGGATTGGTTATTAACATATTAACCTCTGAGGAATATGAAGGTATAGATGTATTATGAGGTTAGATACCTCCATAGATAAGATTATTGTGTGTTCAATATATGAATAGCATCAAATTACTGTGTGTTCCTAGATTACTACGTATAGATATTACTACGTGTTCCTAGATCACTATGTATAATTATAATCCCTAATAATAGAGGGAGAGGAGATGATATTAACCTATGATAACGGTTTCGTTATACTAGTCATCTATTATAATGGCTACTGAATGCATGTCGAGATCTGTAAGATCTCTTACCATTTGAGATGGGTGTGGAATGAGTTGATATTTCTATGTTGTTGAATGATATTGTCTGTGTAAATGTGGAATGAGTTGATATTTCTATGTTGTTGAATGATATTGTCTATGTAAAACCCTAATTATAGGGTTATGTGTGAGGTCTCGTAATTTAGAGGGTTGGGACTTATGTTTGAGCCCAATAACCCGATAAAACATAAATCGGTAAGCCCATAACCCATGAGCTAAGGTTATAAGAAACTAAAGATGTCACAGAAATGGATAAGTATGAATGTTAGATCGGTGAATACCGAAATTGAGAATTGTTGGGTACTGACGTAAATGTATGGCATGATAGAAGCCGACAGAGGTATCGTGTCCATACTCTGATATGTCGAGTCATTTGGACTCGCAAGTGCATTTCTTGGCTTCTGACACCTTCGAAAGAGCCTCCAATGGTGTATTTCTTGGAACTCGGTATCCGGGGATAATTTCGCTTTTTCACACCTCGATGCCTGTTGGTCTGGTAATCTGAGTCATTTGATGACTAAGGCCCTTGAGTATATCCTTTAAGACTCATAAGAAATAATATATATCATATGGAATAGTTAAATTCATTGGAAAGAATAATAGTAAGATAATTTGAAAATTGTATACCTATAATTTTGATGGTATAGGACCATAAATAGATCCTTAAATTGAATATTAGTATTTAGAAATTTTTGGGAAAATTTTGGAAGGGTAATTTCAATTATTAGTATTTTTCCAATAAATATTATATGGTATTATAATTTCTTTAGTGAATTTTAAATATATATGGAAGATAAAAATTTTTAAGATAATTAAATTATATTGTTCATAAGGAGTCTGTAGTATTTTTCGGTGTATTTTTCTTATTTACAGTATTTTTTTATGAATTTATAAAGATTTAAAAAATTAAAAAGAAATAATATTAATATATTATTATTATAAAAAAAGGAAATAAAATTGGTAAATGATCAAAACGCAGCAAACTGGTCAAAACAGCAGTAGGACCTGCCGTTTGACAGGCTCGATCTCAAGCCAAGCCTGTGTCTTCTTTTTCGAGACGATGTCGTTTCACCAGACGCCATTTAGCCTTGGGAGTGTTGCCAGCTTGTATTGTCCAGCGACCCACTAACTGGAGCCTCTCCTTATCCCATTGAAATCAGGATAAGGCCATTTTTCACACCTAGTCCGAAATTGCTCCCCTTTCCCCTAAAAATTTTCCTCTCGTCCTCCCGAGTGTGAGTGTATTCTTTTCGTCCATTTTCAGAAAATTTTTCCGATGAGTATCACCGTTTCCTTTCTCGGAAAATTCTATATGCGTAGATTCTTGATTTCGACATGAAAGAGCTAGGTTACTATTGGGTTTTGTTTCAGATTATAAGGGGAAGGCTTTAATGTGATTTTCATGTAACGATTGGCTATGTTTTGAGGTTTACAAGAAACTAGGGTTTTCTGGAATTTTAGGGTTGAAGGAGTCAGAATCGAAACATTAGAATTACTTGGGGCCGGAAAGCCTAATCAAAATTTATGAGGTTAATGGGCCTTAGCCCGTAGTTTAGACCGATGAAAAATAACAAGTTTGATTTTTGATGATACGAAGTTAATTTTTATTTTTTGAGGAATTAATGTATTTATTGGACATTTCGGATAGTTATAAAATCAATCATTGAAAAATAGTGAGATGAGAATTAATGCTAGTTTTGATGATTGAGGACCTTGAATCGGTCCATTAATGGTTAAAGGTATAAGGGGATTTTTCAAGAATTTTCGGAAGTGAAATTGGAATTTTCGTAATATTTTAGAAATATTCGAGTAAAATAATTAATTTTTAGTAAATATTATATTTATGGAAAGATAAATTTGATGGTACCAAGGGCGAGTGCTCTTCGAGAGGAGTTCGTAGGATTTTTCCCCGGAGAAGAATACTAATTTTTATTGATTTTTAATGATTTATTGTATTTAATAAAATAATATAAAATACTATTATTATTTATTAATATAAAATAAATTAAGTATTATTCAAAACGATGAGATGCTGTGCCATTTTGACCGAGGCTGGTCAAAACAGCAGTATCTATCACCATTTTGAAACTCGGGAGAAAATCTCCCGAGTTTAGCCGATTCAATTTGAAAGGGCACCGTTTTTCCAATGGAAAAAATGGTGTCGTTTGGCCGTCGGGTCTGGTGCCTCCCAGAAACTTCCCACCGCCTAAGACCTGTACACCCCCTTGTTGACCCATAGAGATTCATTTGTACATTGAAGCTCAGACAATTGCTAAGAATGCTCCCATTTACTGCGATTTCGGTTTGTGAGTTTTTTCGTATAGGAATCGTGTATTTTCGAGCTGTAGATAGTGTGTGAGAGGTCGATTTTCAGAGCTTTGGTGCTGATTTCTTTTTCTGAAAAATTTGTTGGATTCTTTCGGTAAAATACTGATATTTTGGTGTGTGTAGGTTATACATGAGTAGAGCTTTAATTTGGTGTGTATATTGTAAATTTTTGTTGAGTATTTTGGTAGATAGGAACCCGGATTCTATTGTTCATGTCATCCGGCATCCAGAGGTTGAAGACGACCTCTAGGGACATGTCACCCGAGACGTCTTTGAAAGACTTGTAGTTGGTTGTGCAGCTCGATGACTTGTCACCTGCAGATTCTATTGTAAATTTTGGTAGATAGGAATCCGGATTCTATTGTTCATGTCATCCGGCATCCAGAGGTTGAAGACGACCTCTAGGGACATGTCACCCGAGACGTCTTTGAAAGACTTGCAGTTGGTTGTGCAGCTCGATGACTTGTCACCTGCAGATGCAGGTGACAAGTCGTCTGAGCGGAGACCTAGGCTCAGAACCAAGCCTAAGGTATGGGAGATATGGCACGCCCTGAAGTGGGCGTGTGTCACAAATCTGGAGCTTCAGGTAGTATGCTGGGCGCGCCTGGTTCCACAAGATGTCACTCTGTGATTGGCTGAAAATAAATAAAATATTAGAAAATTAGAAAATAGCAAGAAATAGGTAGAAAATGACAGAAAATTCGAGAAAAATAAAATAAAATTGAGAAAAAATCTCAAAAAATTATGATAAATACTAGAGTAAATAAGGAATCTAATAGTATCAAAATTACATAAATATGATGAGATTTGGTTATTCAAATAATTAGATTAAGATCTAAAAAATAAGAAAAAATAGGAAGAATATTCGGATCAGTTTCGTATTGATTTCCGGTAGAAACGTGTCATGTTAAAGTTATAGGTGTATAATTTTATGTGTGTTTATGTATCGAGGATGTGATATTAAGGATTCAATTATAAATGCATATGTAGGTGAATATCTATAGATAATAAACCTCGAGGAATTAGTCTAGCTACCGAAAATCAAGTGTAGACACTTCAAATGTCTGAAAACCGTGAGTGGACGAATCCTTTTCATACATTATTTAGTGGTGTGAATGAATACGCATGAGTAGGATTCATTAGAAGCATAAGGAAATAATTAATAAATAAAATCATTGTGTGTGCTGTGAATTAACTGTATTTGCTTGAAACCTCGTGCTCGATTATTGAGGTGTGTTAGGCTATGAGTTATGTTATGCATCGATTCAATGTATCATTTGTGATTTTAATAATGGAAGTGCATATGAAGTGTTTGGGTGCATTCGACATCATAAGACAGAATCAAGCATTGCAACAACATAGGGTGACCTATGCGACTTCCGAGAGCTCTCTAAATATAGTAGTGCGGCATGGATTTGCCAAGGGAGGTATAAGGTGGGACGGAGTGTTTTTAATTAAATAAAAATAATACGAATAAATAGGATATCCTAATGTGGGGTTTGAGTAGGTGGAGCTACCATCACCTAACGCCTTGACATTGTCAGTGGAACTGGGCCAAGAGGAGTGCACGTCCTATTGAGACTGATCGAGTCAGTATACAAAATAACAAAATGACATAAGGTGCCGCATATAGAAGTGCCACTGACAGATCCCAGTCCTATTCCTGGTGTCGAAGGGACTAAGAGACATTGCCAGCCCAACCATGGTTCTCGTTGCTTGAGTTTCTACGTGCTGCATTACGAGATGTTTGTGACTGTGTTGCATTTTCATGATGAGTATGCAAGAATGTCGTTGTGTGCCACATGCCTATGTTCTTGCGAAATGTATGCATGTGTTTTATAATGCATATTTTTTCGTCCACTCACCTGCTGGGTCATTGGCATGTGTGCAGGAATAATGAATGATGATTAAGAGCCTGTTCCCGAGCATAGCAGAAAATGATTAACAATTGAACAACCGTACTCGAGGTAATCCTAAGGAGCATTTTATTCATGATATTTCCCCTAGAGTGCTTAAATATATTAGAGTCAATGTAATTAACGAAGTCCTCACTACTTTTAGATAAATTTAATGTTCATCGATGATATCTGGACATCATCGTTTCTCCCTTGTAATTCCTCTGATCAATGTATCAATAAATTCTTGTAGGTCTATCGTATGTATTGTCGTATATCGTAGTAGTATATATGATGGGCCTATGGCGGGTTGTCGTACGTGATCTTTGAAGTTCAGAGTGTAACAACAGGTGCGGCCAGATGAAGAAGATGACTGCGCAGGACGTGTCGTCCACAGTCCATCTCGTGTGACATGTGCCCGAAGAAGGGGTGATAGAAAGGCTGGTTTGGGTCCAATACTGGGTTGATACTGGGCCAAATCTCATATAAACCTGGCCGTGTCATAGAGTGACACGTGTCACGCTGACTTTGATCGAAAAATAAAAATTGGCATAAATTTTTAAAAAATTGGGATAAATAGAAATATATTGGGGAAAAATATGGAAAATTTCTATAAAATAGAGAAAATTATGAGTAATCTGATGATATAAATTTTTGATAATTTTGATGAGTTTTGGTAGGTATAAAAATTAGTAGAAGTTTCTAGAAACTAAGAAAAAATACGAAAATTACCCGGATTGAATCTGACGGCGATCGTTAAGTTCCAAGGACAGGTTTGAGGACCTAGCAATGTCTATTATGAGATTATTAGGATTTGTATGATGGTATTAGGGATTTGATTGCAATTATATGTATAGGTCAAAGTAAAAGGAACAAGAATCCGGATAGAATCCAAGAAGGAAATCGGGACGATAAAATTGTGAGCGGACAATTTTAATTTTATTCCCATCATTTTAAATAAATTTGAATTATTTTTATGTGATGCGTGATATTCGTGAATTGTTTGCATGTTTAAACACATGATCGATGGGAAATTCCTTAAATCATGGCAAAGCTTGAATTCATACATTTAATTTGATTGATACATGCTTCCATGGTTATGTTCTGAACCATAAATTGAATATTTGGAACATGATTGAAATAACAATGATGTGGGAAACGACAGTATTAAACTACCGAGTGGGGAATCGTACAAAAACAACTTAACAAAATACCTTATAACGGCCTCAAGGTCAAATGAGAAGAATAGTGAATCCCTTGTTGGAAAAGCATAACACATAAAGAATTAATATAATAATTAAAATAGGAATAAATTGAGAATGTTAAGGAATTAAATTACTATTGATAAAAACCTTAATCTATGGATTATAAAAGATATCCTAACAATATCTCGTATGACTAACAAGTCATACCAAAGAATACTATTTGTACTGAGTTTATAGCACAACCGTATCAGAAAATAAAATTCAAATAAGAGAAAAACAATTTATAGAGGGTTGATCCAACCTAGAAGGATCAATAAATTTTTATTAAGAATTTATCTAAGCCCTAATGAAGAACAAATCAAGAAACTATTAAATAGTAATTACAAAAAGGGAAAATTGAGGAAATTATAAAGGCATAAGTAATTGAGAATAAACAAAAAAAGTGAATGGTGACCCGAGAATAACTAAACAAAGGATTAAAGAAAGGTTTGTTAATGAAGTACTAGTCTAAAAAATAAAAAAGTTATAAGAAAAATTAATTAAGATGATTCTAATCTTAGTGAAATAAAAGGAATAGCGGCTATGAAATTAGCTGACTAACAATATCCTAACCTTTGAAGAATATAGTATAAGAATCTATACTGGGATTGATCACCCTAGCATATCATATTATTGTGTGTTATTAGATTACTATGTGTTCGTTGATTACTATGTGTTCAAATTACTGTGTGTTATCAGATTATTGTGTGTGATTTTAACCCCGGGTATTGAGCGAGAGAGAGAGAGAGGTTATATTATCAACCTGCAATAAAGGTTGACTATATTAGCCATCTATAAGAATGGTTATCGATTGTGTGTCGAAATCTATAAGATCTCTATTTATTTGTGATGTGTGTGATGTATGATGACATTGCTTCTGTGTGACCTTAATGATGGGGTCTTTCATTGTATGTTACGATTTCGTGTGGCCTTGCTTTGCTGTGATTTGTCATTGATGCATTGTTAAGAATAGGTCTGAATAATCCTTGGTCATGATTTAGGATTTTGTGTTTGCCAAGTCGTTCGATTGAAAGAATACAAAATCTTATTTTAGTTTTAAAAGAATTCATAAAGGAAAATGTCCACTCACCTGGTTTCCATGTCAGTGCTTGATAGGTTTTCTCGAGTTAGAGCTAAAAGATCAGCTTCACCCCAAATTGCAGACTCTCTGATTGAGTACGTGATACAAGGTATGGTCGAGGATTCAGGTTGACACTTGTGGACTAGATGCATGCGACATTTCATGTGTGTGTGTATCATAAATTAGGATTCTATATCTTGTTAATAATTAAATCATGATTTTGATTCATGTCTCGCACGATGTAAATTTTACATGTTAGTTTGTTTCAATATGTTTTCTTAGTTTTTGAGATTGCTTTCGAGGCACATGCACTTAAATATGAAAAACAAAAATTTAAACTGGTTTCGTTCTCGCCTTGTATGGTTATTGTATACTCTTAGGATAGTCATCTAAGTTTGTACAATAGTTATACAGCGGTTGTTATGTCATGGTGGATTTTGGGGTGTGACATTATGTGTTGTGAATGTGTGTGGCATTGCTTGCCTTGATTATGTCGTGAGGCATTGCTATAACTTGATCTGAATGATCTATAGCCATGATTTTGGTTATGTTGCTAGTTAAACTATGTGACTAAAGTAATATAAAATTTTGTTAAATTCGAAAGATTTTGTAAAGAAAAATGTCCACTCACCTGGTTGTCATGCCAGTTTTTGATAGGTTTCCTGGCTTTTAAGAAGAAGGTCGGCTTCGCCCCAGATCAGACTCTCTGAGTAAGGACGATTTAAAAGGTATAACCAAGGATTTGAGTTTGCACTTATGGACTAATAGTGTATGACATCTTATGTGTATGTTGTATAATGGGATACCTCATAACATGGTTCAATAAATCAAGATTTTCGATTCACTTCTTTGCATGATGTACACTCCGTGAAATTTTGATGTGATAACTCGTTCCAACATGTTTACTTGGTCTTGAGATTGCTTACCAAGGCACATCATGTATTTAAAAGATGAACAAAGTTTCAGTAAGTTTCGTTCTCGCCTTATATATTCTTAAGATGGTCATCTAAGCTTGTAGAGTAGCTATACCGCCTTGTATATTCTTAAGATGGTCATCTAAGGTCATCTAAGCTTGTAGAGTAGTTGTACGACGGTTGTTATATCTTGGTGGATTTAGGGGTGTGACAGGACCTTGGAACTCGACTGAAGGCATTGGCGAAACTAAAAGCACTAAAAGTAAGGTAAGGGGGGTTGCCAGTTTGACTTTGCCTCCACGGCACGGAGGTCATCCAGTTAGTTTAAAAGAGAAGCTCCTGGGGTGGGGAGGATAGGAAATGAAAACGAATCAGTCCGGTAGAGAAGTATGTAACTGGTACCAAGACTTGACTTCTAATGCAGGTAAGCAGAAGCTAACTCGAAAATCTTTGTGGAGTTATTGACCCAGTGGCTAGAAGTTCCATTTCAAATGGATTGACTAAGAGGATTTTTAGCCAGATAGGTGGATTTAGGGGTGTGACAGGACCTCACATAGAAGAGAGAGCGAGATCGGCTCCACGTGAGTGATCACATTTGCAATGCTCAGTTGGGTTTCTAACCACATGACACAAAAGATATATCTTATTATTAATGATTCATTCACACAACACATATAAATCCAAGAACTTTCCTATTCTTTTTCGATGTGGGATTGAGTAACACTTAACCCCTACACAGGCTAAGTCATAAAAATTATTAAATAAGTTTGATTTTAAAAAATAATAATTGATTGATTTATTAGTACATTTAGATCTTATTAAAAAATTAATCTCTTAAATATTTAATCAAGATATAAATAATATTATTTAAATAATAAAAATATAAGTGAAATTTGATTTCCTGAAAATGTATTTATCTTCAATTTCAAAGCTCAAATCCATAAATCAAATAGTTGGCTAAAAGAATATAAACTTCAAAGAGGTTCACCATTCCAGGAACTAATTAGGGATAAGATAAGAAAGAATAATAAAATTATTAAAAATTTTATATTCTTCTCTGGGATTGGTAAATATAAGATATGATCTTCTCCCATTCGGGCACTTTTCTAACATACTCATTGTACGAGACTCTTCTAAACTACCCCAACTTGGACATTCAAATTCTATATCTATAAATTAATGTCGCCAAATTAAATAGTTTAATTTTGAGTTATTCGAACCGAAGTACCATTTTATATTATAAATGTGAATGCGACCTACGTTATTTTCATCAACCTGGGAAAGTTGACGACCATCTTATTTTATTGCCCGAAGATCCATTTACACGTCATCATAGATTTGTCTTGACTTTTGGACAATTCTTTTTGGATCAACTGTTAAACTGGATAATAATATTAATATTTGTATCCAATGCCTCGTGTTTTATTATTATTTTTTTCTTTCGGTAGGACATAATTCTGACCATTATCCTTTTTTATATCTAGACCAGAGTATATATAATAGGATAAAGTGATTAATTCCTCTTTTAATAGTAGGCACCTTATAATGTGAAATAATTAATTCAAATATTGAAAAATTTTCCATATTACTTAAAACATTTGAACCCTGGATATTTAATTAAAGCATATTTCTTGAATTATTATCGTTAATAATTTTAAAAATATAAGTCAAATATGACATCCAATTAATATAATCTCGCAGTTACAGGCTAATTTAGTTAAATTGAAGATGAAAGTGATTAAAATGGTATTTAGCAGTCGGTGAGGTACGACTTTGAGGCACAACACGCTTGAAGGTAAAGGTTAAGGTACAGGAACATACAAAAGTAGTCAAAAGGGAAGAAAAAGAGAAAAAAAAATCAGGTAATTAGGTACGTTCTCATATTTATAATACATATCACTTCGTCGTGGTGTCCTCACTTTCCACAGCCGGAGGGGAGGGGTAAGGGTTTGCTTTGAAGCGATTCCCGCGTTATTCTCCTTTTGGGTCCCACTGCTTAGGAGGGCCCTACTTTCATTTAATTTTCCATGACCTGGATGTGCCTTCCAATTCCTTATTTAACTAACTTCTAATTCTGCCTGTCAATGCTTTTATTGCGCCACCCCTTTTGTCAATGTTGTTACGACACATTTTTCCTCCGGAAGATGTGATCTATTAGAAAATATACCGTTGTTTCTTTTTTTAATTAAGCTATTATAATATTGTAAATGATTAGAATGTCCAGATTTTAAGTTGCTTTGTATTAAAAGTAATTATTTCTTATTTCTTATTTATTAAAGATAAATATATTTTATTATTTTATTTTATTATAAATAAAATTTATCATTCAAGTTTTTATATTCTATCATGTACAATTTAACTATAATTTATTTTATAAAATAAAATAAAATATTTTATTTATTCTTATTATTTATTATTTACGTATTTATTTTTTCAAATGATTTTTTAAAATATTTATTTTACGATTAAATATATTTTATATAAATTATCATATTAAATATGTATTCCATAATATATATTCTATTTTAATTTTTTAGCTTATATATATATATTATAAAAATAATAATTTTAATTCAATTGAATTTACGTATTAAACTGACTAAATATTTATGCGCGGTTCATCATTAAATGATGTTGTTGGTTTTAGTTTAAATAAACAAATTTCTCAATATATTTTGTATGATTAGTATGGTTTAGAAAATCATTGATTTTGTAATTCATATTTTACTTAGGAAACGAAATTTCCTTTGAATTATTTGGGAATCATAAAATTAATAGATTAGATGAGGAATATTTTCTCGCAACAGATTTTTAAAAAAATAAAAATTTATAACGATAAAATAAGACTTCTACTCAAAAACCAATACCAAACATGTAATTGATTTGACAAAACCAACTGTTGGTTTATCAATTCTAAATCCAACAATTTATCAGTAATGGGTAGTAGAATGGGAGTTAATAGGATGTTACAAAGATACCCCTGACGTTAAACGAAATGATAGATCTTGTAAGGATGCGTATAGTCAATTGTGCGGCAAGCATGGGAACAACACATGGATAATTAATGCGAGAAAAAAGCTAAAATCCCAATTAACCACAACTAAATATTAACTAATACGCTAACACTGACATAATAATTAATACATAAACTTGCATAAGAAGAGTCTAGGTCATACTACCTCAATTATATCAAATCAAGGGGCCAGTAATGTTGATGAAAGACTAACGAATTTGAAGTGATTGATCAAGTAGAGAAGGTTTTGGAATTTTCATTGACAGTGACAAGTCTTACCGTACGACTCTTTTTATATGCCATCTCTGGCCCCTGTTTTGGAAGACTACTTAATCCTCATCATTTTAGTTAAAGATGATATCAATTCCACCTAATTTATTTCCCTTAATGTCAATAATAATTAATTTATAGTGGAGATTAGGTATATAACTAACCTACGAGAAACTACTGAAATAGCTTCATTTTCTCAATCAGAAAACTTTAATTTTTGTAAAAAAAATATTTTACCCTTTATTATCATATATTTATTAACCAGAACCAAAATTCGTACCAACAACGATTTTACTAATTCGAGCTTTGAAAATATTGATGGACAATATGAATAAAATTTATGACGTTAATAAGATTTGTTTTGTTAAACAGATTCTGAAAAAAATTAATTCACTAATGGAAAAATATTATTCTAATTTTAAAAAATAAAATTCATATTAAAAATAATATAATATATTTTTAAAATTATAAACAAAATCCAATAAATCTTAACTCACTTCACATCTATCTAATTAGTAAGAAGTACTAATTTTGAAGATTACTTGGTGATTTAGAAAGATAAGGTGGTAAGGGTATAATCGCCAATATAAAAATTGCAAGCGAAAATATTGGCCTACCAAACATCTATTATGTCAATATAAAATTCTATAATACTTTCCATTTCCATTGGAATAAAAATTGTATGTAATCAAATAAATATTTGGAATTGTTACCAACTCAGGTCTTTGTGTTGATTAGTCAGCCCCCCAAGGTTGAAATGTTGAAATGTGAGGGCAAAGTCAATGTTCAACCCGATAAGCAAATTAGGTGAAGCAGTGGGGTGTGGGTGCAAAATCACAATGTAATATTTTTATTCCCATCTCGCCCCCCCCCTACTTGGACCCTATACATTACATACATAGTCTGCATTTAAAGCAAGTAACACTCTTCTGTGTCTTCACTCCTGTTCTGTACACAAATGCTCGGTGAGTAGTGGCCAATACACTTGAGAGAAGCAACTAGGAAAACAAAAGGAGTACTTGGCCAAGACAACAATTATTAAAAGCTCACATTTGTGCTGCTGTGTATGAAATTTTCAAAAGCACAAGACGACGATCTGAAAAACCGCGTCAGATGTGTTAATGGTAGTACTCGTTCGTCTTGGCAGCAATAGCAGCAGCAGCAGCAGCAGCCGGGGAGGTTTTATGATATCCTTTGTTATCTCTTACAACTAACCTGACATCTGCAGATTTATTACAGTGTTTCTCTTTCTCTCTCTCTCTCTCTCTCTCTTAGTCTCTTTGTGTGTGTATATATCCCTGCTCATCGGCCAAGTTTGGTTTGAAATCCGAGCTAGCGGATCTTTTTCTTCTTGTTTTGCTCTTATGGGTATTTGCAAAGACACCTTTTTGTCCCTTCAATCAATGGATCTGGTGGGTTTCGGGCAGGTACTCAGGTTCTTGTTGCTTTAAAGAGTTAAAGAATCCACCTTGATGGTTTTCATGGGAGCAACCAGTCTGTTGGAAACTTAACAGAAACACTAAAAGAGTTAAAGAGCTGTTTGCTTATTACCAATCGATTGTTTTGACAGCCAACCAACCTCATTCAACTTACTGGGTCTCGCTGAATGGTTCTTCACTTGTCATACTCTTCTTTTAAAAACAGTCTCGAAAGCCATCTTCTGCCAATGTCGCTAACTGTCAAACCACTCTCTCCCCATCACTCCAGAGCCAGAAATGGGAAACCCACATCCTCAACCAAGCGAGACTGGACGCAGATCTACGCCATCTACGGAATGGATCAATGGCAGACCCTACTGTTCCTCTTATTCCATGCCTTGCTTTTCTCGGTTCTTTCCGTCCTTTTCCTCCTCTACTTCCAACCCATCTGCCACTTCATCGACAACTGCTTCCTCTTCAACGGCGGCCCCGGCGCCCGCTTCGCCGCCGGGTTCGCTGGCTGTGCCATGGCCTTGTCCGCCTTATGTCTTTTCTTCGCCGCCGGCAACTTCTTGTACAGCTCCGTGGGACTGCGGCACGAGATGGCGCAGAGGATGGTGAATTATGTGAATGACTGGTCGTCCGTGAAGGTGGCCCTGGATATTGGGTGTGGCCGCGGAATTCTGTTGAATACGGTGGCTACCCAGCTGAAGAAAACGGGTAGTTCTGGTCGGGTTGTCGGCCTGGACCGCTCTAAACGAACCACCCTTTCTACTCTCCGGACAGCTAATATGGAAGGTAGGCCTCTCTTTTTGCTAGTTTACATTTTTTTAATTTTGCTCACCAAAGAGCTTTTGGGAGACGTTACTTTACTGATCTGCTAGTCTGCTAACAGCTGCCTTGGGGAAAACGTCAATTTCTCTGTATGTTTTATTTGATTTCTTTTCTGTGACCTGAGTGTGAGGTTAATTGGCTTACATCAAGTAACTTTTACAACTTTGTTCTATACAAAAGAAAACTTTTATCTTTTATTAGGCAATGGATTTGCTTCTGATTAAGTTGAAAACTGTCAAATTTCCCCGGTGAATTTTGTTGATTCTCTTCCACCAACTCAAACTCAGCTGTATGCAACTCGATGGCTATTTGCATGTATTGATATTGGGGTTCTGTGATGGAATGGGGTGAGCAGGTGTTGGAGAGTATGTGACCTGCAGGGAGGGTGATGTGAGGAGCTTACCATTTGGGGATAACTATTTCGATGTGGTAGTATCAGCGGTGTTTGTTCACACGGTGGGCAAAGAGTATGGGCACAAGACAGTGGAAGCAGCAGCGGAAAGAATGAGGGTGCTGGGTGAGATGGTAAGGGTTCTTAAGCCAGGGGGAACCGGGGTGGTTTGGGATCTGGTGCATGTGCCGGAATACGTACGGAGGCTGCAGGAGCTGAAGATGGAGGACATTAGGGTCTCGGAGCGGGTCACTGCTTTCATGGTCAGCAGCCACATTGTAAACTTTCGGAAGCCTAATCATCATAATAGCTGCTTTGGCCTCAGCGAGGTCCGGCTGGATTGGAGATGCTGATTTACTAGTGTAATATGTCATTGCAAGGCTATAGTAGCAGAGAAACAGATATCTCTCTCGCTCGATATATATATATATACATATATTGTATGATGACAGAAAATAGAAAGAGTTAGTGAAATATACATCAGCTTATAGAGGATCTGGAGAGACGAAGCCGATCCAGAGCCTTGTTGGAATAGATACTTTCGGTGTAGCATAAAAGTATGAGGTTATCAATGAAGTGATTGATGGCTGGTTAAATTGATATCCACTTAGTGCTCTCTTGTAACATTTCCTCTGTTTTTTTTATTGATCTTCTAAACCTCTGGTCAATTGAGATGAAAAAATAATACTCTACTTTTAACCATTCGTTATTTGAAATGGTACCAGCCATGCGAACCTTAGTCCTTAGTTCAAATAACAGTTTTCTAAATCTTTTTAAGGAATTTGGAGTTACGAAGAGATCCAGGCTTAGGACATTACTTAAGAAAAGAACAGAACTATAATATGGTCATCCCTATTAACATAAATTGCAGTTTGTGGTGGTATGCGGCCAGGAATGGATTGGATGTTTAGTTCTTTTGCCAGAACTTGCTGCTCTCGGATTAGTTTGTTGGAAAAAAAACAAAAAAAGGGTTTTGTTGGGCTAATTATGATGGCCCTATTCCCTAATAAAATATGCAAATTGGATTTTCTGAGCTATTTCATCTGCAGATCATGTGACACTGCCTGCCTGAAAAGATAACTGGTGGTGAGTGGTGATGCCCCTTGGTCCCTTTGCCACATCGATGGACACAGTATATAGAGTGGTCCTGGTGATATGGGGTTATGGGTTGACAGGTCGCTTTCCTTTATATTATGCAAGGGAAAACATGAAATGCAATGTGGCTAATGGAGAATGAGTTTGGTGTTTGATATTCAAATTAATCGCCTTGGGGCTATAAATGCTTTGAAAGTTACAGAAACCAAACATGAGTAGAAACTCCAGAAAGCACCCACCATCACCGCCTTTGAAACGGGGCAGACAACCCCACAAAGTCTTCTCCAAGATTTTTCTTTCCATTCACTTACTATATTACTATTACTGTAGTCAACTCAAATATTTTTTTTCCCGATTTTGATGTAATATGATAAATACTTTACCAAGTCGGTGTTCTATTCACATTCTTCACATCTTAACAATATAGATACTTTATTCGGATTCGTATATAAACGATCATAACGTTATCTATCCAGATAAATCATTATTGTAAAAAAATAAAAATTTTAAAATTGTAACAAATGGTGATTTCTTTTTGAAATAGGATACAAATAAAAATTATTATTTTATTTTATTTTTTAAAATCTATCCACGCGCAAAGCCCACGTGTTATAAGAACATGGTCACATGAACATGATTGACGCAAATAAAGATACGAGAAGCGAATACCCTCTTGTCTTGTCTGATAATGTAAATATATAAATAATATATTTGCACCTTGCGCAAAATATTATGATTGCGATCCAGGAAGTACTCATTTTCTGACGAGGCCCATTACGATCAGCCCGGTGGGCTTGCTTAGAGCGAAGCAACAATGAGTTTGAGTTGGGTGATTTCAGTATGACCCATAAATATCCACTTGTTTCTTATAAATATTTATATTCATTGTGTCATTCATTTTAATACATCTCGTATCACATTCCTAAACTAAAAAATATCAATATAATTTGTATTATTTTTATTCTAATATATATTTCTCCTAGATTATTACGTTGCTATATCTTCTTAATAAGAAAACAAAAAGAAGAAGAAAAGATTGTGATACCTTAATCCCCTATCAGAAAATAAAAAGGGAAAATATTAACTTATAATATGAATTTTGGACTAACAGGCAACAATATAAAAATAACGATAGTCTCATCAAATAATTTGGTCCGAAATTTATGAATGAGTAGTTACATTTCTTATATTAGTAGATATTATCTTAAATTTGTAAAAGTTGTTTTTCTTAGTTTTTGACCCAAAAAGGAAAAGAGAAAAAATAAAAAATAAAAAAAAAGTAAGAGAGAGCATATTGTACTGCAATTTCCGCTCTAGACATTATTGGCATGAAAATATTAGACATCTTGTAATAAGTCAACAGATTCATAATTAGAATTTGAAATATTTTTGTTCTGGCCAACCGTTGATATATTCAGTTTTATGTTTATTATTTTTCATCCTGGGACAATCAAATGGTTTTCTTTATAATAAGGATGGAATCCCTAGAACAATTAAGTAAATAATAAAATATATATAAAAAAAAAAGAGGAGATGAGGTGGCATCCCCTTCCTGCCCATTGAACTATATCTGTACCAATGGATGGATCTGGTCTGGACACATGTACCCGTATTTATTCTGAGCCCAGCCCACTTGCCGACCACAATCAATCTCAACCATGCTTGACAATGATGGTTGTGGTATGACCACTTTCTCTTCCAAGGCATGGCCACATCTTTCAATACAAGCTTACTATAGATAGCCTGATGACCTGATCACAAATACCATAATAGGGGTTATAGAGAAACGTAGTCCTTATTTATCACTAATCATGTCAATGGTCCCGGAATAATCAGTCATTTTGTTTGTGGGTCTGAGCCGAATATAGTTGCTAATTAAATTGCTAATCCATTTTTAACTTGATTCTAATTCTATTATTTCCACTTAAAAAAATTATCGTAAAGAATATTAGCTGGTTGAGTCGAATGGGTCATCGATGAAAACTAACCCATCAGTTTTGTTGGTTTTCCTTAAATCAAATTTGGACATGTCCTCTTCGACTAGTGAGCATAAGCAAGTGGCTATGGGTTTACGTAGGCTTATGTAAAAAAGAAAAAGAAATATTAAAAAAAAATAAAATTATCTAGGCTTAGTAAGAGCTAGCAGCTTCCACAAAAAAGGGCAGAATACAAGTATGACGAGATGGGTCATTCTATCATTTCAATTTTATATACCAAAAGAATCGACTAATAAAATGAAGATTTTGTAAAGTTGGTTTGTAAGCTTTTCCCAGAAAGGAATGGAATTGAATGGAAAATTAATTTTTGTGTGGTTTTAAGATAATGATTCCTTTGGATGATAGTGAGTTGGTCCCATATCCAGCAAAGATAAAGACCCTTTTGTGAGGTAGCCTCTTGTTGTCAATATGCATAATCTGGGGTCATGGAATATACTTGGCTATGCCTCATCAATCAAATTTCAAGAAAATAACAACCACCCTTAAATGTCCTCTATTTCTTGAAGATATGGTATCGATCATAACTTGGTATATCAGATCAACCACATAGGGACTAAAGTAAAATCAGCATTTGATTCGTTGTTCCAATGAGAAAGTTCTTTCTATTTGTCATTTGTCAATTATATAATCTAAAACTTTTAGTTCACACCTTTAGTCTTGAATGGTCATAATCATTTTAATTCCCAACTTGAAATATTTAATAAGCATTCGACTCCTAATTCTAACAATGTAAAATGAAGTTTTGCACTGTTGATAAAATATCTATTTTCATATGACAAATAGGTAAACCTTATCGATGAATAACAAATGGTTGACACAAAAAGAAAAGAAATTGCAGGATTAAAAAACAAAATGCAACATTGGCATTGAATTCAATTGATGTCAAGATCTTCTCCACATGCAATCTATGTGCTGCCCGGGAAAGGAGAAAGGAAACCAGAAGATACAGCATTGCACCATTTTCGCTTTTACAAATCTACAGGGTTAATTATGCTTTCCCCATATGGAGATTGCGGCCATGTAATGCAAAGATTGCAGAAACATGCCATCTTTGGATAGAGATGCGAGTGGGTGGCTAAAAGCAACTCAGTGCTCCACGATCCAGTTATATGATCAAAGTGAACAAGAAAGAAAGAAAGAAAGAAAGAAAGAAAGAAAGATTAAAAAAAGAAAAAGAAAAAAGAAAGATAAAAGCATCAATGTACATATATATATGTATATATATACATACAACAAGGGTAAAAACCCATTACCAGCATATATAAGGGGTTCGATATGAACTGACTGTCCTAAAACAAAACAAAATACATAGATTTCGAGATTTTTTATTTTTCTACAAGACCATTTCAATTCGTTTTCTTCATCCCCTAGTAATTACAATATATAATTAGCTAGAGAGGTATACATTATGGAACTATATATTATAATAATAATAATAATAATAATAATAATAATCTCATAACAACTGATCAGAATATCTATGGCCTGACATGAGACTAACAGGAACTCGAGACCATCCCGATCATGTGCCTACTACTTCTTCCCTAATTAACCTTTCCAAAATCTCATCAATCTGTCTGAATTGGAAGCTGAGGACAACTAATTAATAGCAATCGTATCAAAAGGTGTATATCTATATCTATATATCCAATTAATGCCATTTTATATAGATGCTAACATGACATTAAGTGGATGTTCTTTGGATCGGCCTGGTTAAATATTAATATATTACTATCCACCGTAGACGTATATCATGATTAGTGCATCACCTGAGGACCAATTGACGGACTAAGAGAACCAATTCATTCCGGGAAGTTGGTAGGGTGACCTGAAAATCCCATCTCCCATGGATCCTAGCACGGTTTGCTGGTGCAATGAATTTGTCTGGGGAGGCAACTGGCTAAGTAGGGTGGCAATACTGGGACTGCTCCCGTCGTTCCTCGCAACATTTCCATCTCCGTCATCCGCTTCGAATCTCTTGCTGCTCGACGAAGGGTCAGAAGTGGTGTCGTCGGCGCTCCAGTAAAGAGATGGGAGCGTCCTTTTCAGGGGAAGCATGTGCAGGTGATCCGGCTTGGAGGAGGAAGAAATGGTCAAATGAGTCGTGGAGTTTGTGGCCTTCATGGCATCGGTATTGCCGCTCATGATTCCTTCGAACAAATTCTGGTCATTCCCAAGATATGTTCCAAAGCTTGTGGCGCCCCTTCCGAGCTGTAGGGACCCATTATGATGGCTACTGACTGTTATCGAAGGAGGTACTGATCCAAACATGTCTTCCATGGAATCATCTTTATCCTGATCCATCGGCCTGTGCGTGTTGTTTTTCTTGTATACCCGACATAGCACCCAGTCATCAAGCTAGAGAAACAACGGGAAAAGTGAAAAGAATCGCAGCAATTGCCTTGTCCTAATTGATCAGAGGATTTCAAAAGAAAACAGAAAGCTGAAGAGATGCAGTATGAGGAAAGAAAGTGAAATTGGTCTTACCCTGAGAGAGTTTTTCTTGTTGCCCAAGTCACATCCCGGTGGCTTGTTAGTGACTTTGCTATCAGCTAAGCGGTACTCGTGCATGATCCAATTGGTTTTGGTGCCTTTTGGAGGCTTACCTCCATAGAAAACAAGTGCCTTTTTAACACCAACCTTTTGAGTTCCACCAGAAGTTAAGACCGGCTTATCGGTCCCAGTAGCCTTCCAATACCCGGAAGTTGCTGCCCTGTTCGGCCTTGCTCCATTCGGGTATTTCCGGTCTCTAGGACTGAAAAAATACCATTCCTGCTCGCCAAACGTGGCCTTGGCTGGAAAAATAGATAACCCAACAACAACATCCAAGTTAGCCCCGTGTAGCTCTAATGATAAGACAACAGGACTAATACGCCATGTGGTCCAAGAGGTGCGTGTGCGTGTGCGTGTGCGTGTGCGTACGTACAGAGCATACATACCTGGTAATTCCCACGGATCAAATTTATAAAGATCAACTTCAGCAATAATAGCCACCGGGAGAGGCGCAGAGGCGGCCTTTTTCTTTAGGTAGTGAACCACCAGCTCCTCGTCGGTCGGATGGAACCGGAACCCCGGTGGGAGATTCGGCTGTTGTTGTGAGCCAGACGACGAGTCAGTGCTCTCCATTTCTGCAAACCCACCAAGCGATACTGAGTTTTGAGGAAGCGAGAATTCAGAGGGTTTACGAGGAAAAGGAAGTAGAACGCGGTTGAGCTGTGAGAGACGAGGTTAAAAAAGTGGTGCATATAGGTGTCATGACCTTTCTTTTAAATGGGTTCACGGGGAGGAGATACTATGCGGGGACGAGGCAAGGATAAAGTGTTCTGGACTAGTCTCCGTCTTAAATCAAAACCCAATGGAAACTCGACAACTCATGGGATTAAAGGACTGATTAGTAATTATGTAACTTCGCATCATCCAATAATCTTTTTATTTTATTACATTTTTTTTATAAAAATGGCATACTGTAGTAAATATTGATCGGGTAATATTGGAAAGATGGGTAGCTGAAAAAGACGCAAACTGGAAACTGGGCCCCATGTTGATCGTGACGTGGAATTCGCAAACGTGCAAGAGGACGACACGTGCATGGGGAGGAGAGTGGGCGGTGGGGACCACAGCCCGGCCCCAAGTACACAAGGCAAGAAAAGGATGAATAAGAAAATGAAGACCCGACCGGTGTGGGGCTATGGACGCAAAACCTTTTTACGCTTCAGATGTCACGCTTTTGTTATGCAAATCCCAAGGATCCCTCTCTTTCTCTCCTTTCTCCCTCTTCCTCTCCTATACACAAAAATCAAGTTCCCATCTGATTTGATATGATGCGCAAACGAGGTTACTCGCCAACCCAGCAAGATTTTAATGTCTGGTTACTGCACACAGATTCTTAAGACAGACAGACAAGAATTAGATTTTCCTTTTTGTTTTCTTTCTTTTCTTTTTTTTTTCTTTCTGAGAATATTGGTAGTAACCCTGAAAAGGATAGAATATTCACTAGGACCATCATTGGAGGGGGTGAGCAAGACGAGGGAAAAGGGGGGAGTTCAACTGTTCAAAAATCTTTTTGACTAATGAAGGGAAGGGGGTTATACGTACCAATGGTCTCGCATCGGTTGGGCGTCGCCAGAAATAAATCTGGTGTGGGACTAGGAACTTACCACTAGATGTGGCACCATGCTAGTTGCATAATAGTTGCATAATCCACCAAATGGATCCATTCTTTTGAAGATATAAAAAGTGAAGGACCCATCAATTTGATGTCATTTCTTTGTAGGCTATTTCTTATCAGCTGGACCAAAACCCCACATCACCAAGTCCCATCTCTTGTCTTAATTCTTACATCAGCCCCACCTTCTCCCTTTGTACCCTTAAGCTCTCTTCATTAATGCTATAATGTTTCATTTCATTTCCATAAAATTAACTTCTTGTCGGATTATTTCAACTCGAGTATCCAGATTCTAATCCTGAACGAGATTTAATCTAAGAAACCCAACCTTAAATTGATGAAGAGAAGAGTTATTTTAGTCACATACAACTGGAATATGTATAGCACGCCTTTACCTACCTTTCAATTCTCCCTGTAAACTGTGTTTATTAATCACACAACAACCTCATTGGACAAATACAAATAGATGATTTAATAACCAAATCAAGTAGGGCCCCCGGACTACGCCGATCACTTTTGTTGTCCTTTTTCCTTCATAACACTGTGAGATATGATGAGCTATCAACTTAGCTCAAGTTGGCTACTGGTTGTCGCCTAAACTTACTTTGGTTGTATTGGGAGGATCCTTAGCAGTATTGTGGTTTAGGGGGTTGTTCACACCTTAAACAAATTGAAAAAATTATCACTAATTAATCCTGTGCTGCCGAATTTTGGACTAGGGGTCTTTCTCTGTAAAAATATTTTGATTATCACTAAATATTTTGATTTAGAGAATAAATAATATAAGTCATGATATTAATTATTAGTATTATATTAATGTGCATACAGTATTTTGAAGATAGTCAAGATTAAAACATCTCAATTTTTTTTATGAATTAAGGAACACTATTTATTTAGAGTAAAAGAATGGAGACAAAGGAACTCTAGCCTCTCTTATATGGCTACTAGGATGACACTGAATTAGAATCCAATTCACATGATATGATATTTTATATTATGCTGATCAAATATATTCTAATTTTTTCATCCATTGATGATTGAAGGCAAAACACATGAATCGCCAAAACGTTCGTCTTAAGGAAGAATTGTTTAAAAAATATGTGGTACATTTATTTATATGTATCGAGATTCATATTATAGGACTACATGACCCGCGCCATTTTCACAACGGAAAAATAATAACGCGTCTGCTTGTCGTCATCCAAAGGAGAAGGTTCGATAGAGTGCCAACATATTGAAGAGCAATGCACTAAAGGAGCCCCGACAAGGGGTAGTCGCTTTGAGACATTTTTGGCAACTGTATTAGACAAATCAAGACCAAGATAACCCACTTTGCCTTGGTTAGTACGTGGAAGTGAGACAAAGGGACGGGAGTGGGAGTTACTTAGTTAATTTTGACTCAAAGGAAAGATTATGTTATACTGATAAATGAAAGCGTGTGTATGGTAAGACTTTGACCTAAATAGAGGGCATACCAAACAATACGTCCAAGGATTTATTAGGTTTTGCCATAACTTATTAGTTCTGAAGGATTGCTTAAACAGCAAACAGCAAACAGCAAACAGCAAATCCCTCTGTTTATTAAACACAGACGAAGGTGCAAGAAAAAAGGACTTGGTGAATCAAAAATAAATACTAAAGCATCGAATAAAAGCTAAGACCTTGATTTTTATACTCTTTTAAGTTTTACACATTAGATTATGTTAGGCTATTTCAAGTTTCCTTTCGGGCACATGTTTTGGATTTCCAATTGTATGTTTACTGTTTGCCTTGAATCTTAGAGAATGATTATGAGATGTTCGTGTCTTGTACGATTCCGGAGGAAGCTACACAATGACTGTCCGACCACCAACAGTAACAACAAAAGTAGCAAAAAGCATGATCTTAATTTTTTTAAAGTGCATCTTCATTATTTGAATCTCAAGATTTTGAGGTGTATGTATATTTTGTGAGATGCTTTATTTGAAACTCGCATTTTCTTCAAATTGGACAAAACCCTCCCCCTTGGTTTCCTTGGTTCCCTCGGTTCCCTCTTCCTTCGTCTCCCAATACCATTCATGTGCCTTGATTTGGCCGTTCTAGAAGCATAAATTACCATATCAAACTCTTCTTCATGGCCTAGACCTAAATAAGTTAATTTAATATAATATTTAGTTATTTCTTTCTTTTATTTATTATTTTGAATTGATTTATTATTTTAGTTTCGACAATGATATAAACTCAAATAGAAAATATCCAATTCATCCTTCTTTTTAATCTCGAAGTTTCTAACATCATTTTTTGTTTTAATCGGATGATTGGTTATCCTCGACCAATTTCTACAGGAGAAAGTCCAACTATTTTCAAGACTTAATCTACGATTAAAACAAAAAAAAACTATCATTCTATAGAAATTGCACACAAACATCAAACTTCCTCCCTAACTATCATAAAATTTATATATAGAAATCAAAGTTCTATTTTGACTATCAACCCGGCCCCAATTTATTATTACCAAACTTCAAAAATCTAGACTCTACATCATTAATGAAATATCAAACTAAATAGTTCAGGTTCAATCCTTGTTTCGGGTGTAAAATATTTTAGAAAATTCAGTCCAATTAAATCCATTCTTAATTAGTAATTACGATATAAAGGAAGAGAGATTAATCGACAATAGATATTCTTTAATTTTTTTTTAAAAAAATATGCGTATTTCTCTTTCTTTTTTTTTTTCCTTCTTTATTAATTTTTAATAATTTCGAATATTTTTTTCATCTGTAATTTATAATAAATTAGCACAAAATAACTCAATAGATTTTTGTCCCCCCACCCCCTCAAAAAAAAAAAGATACAGTACTTTAGATATTTAAAATTACAAGGCCCTTAAGGCCCTTGAAGCAGCATAGAACTATATTTTATATACCAACAAAGTGAATATTTTCTAGTTGGTGAGGTGTTGATTGTCTGGCTTCAAAATAAATATAAAAAATACACTACACTAGTTGAATGACTTATAATTATAACTAAAGAAAATTGTATCTCAAAGACATTATGTGAGATGCCTAATTTTCAAATTGAAAAAGAGTAGGATGATCTCTTGATTTTATAAAATATAAAAATAAATATATAAAATCATAATAGTATATTTTTTAGATCGTAAAGACGATAATCTAACACAGTTTTGTACTTGATTTTACACATTATATACTTTGGTTTGTACTTACGTCTGAATTTGTTAGACGGGACGTGACACATCAATTATATATTGTCATCATACATAAAATTAGAATTTTTTGAAACTTTTTCAAGTAATCAAGATAATTGTATGAAATAGATAGCTGATAGTTTAGGTAGAGTTGAACAAGATAAGATGGATTGCTTTCTTCTTTATTGCTGAAAATGATGGAGAAATATTATTATAATATTTAATAAAGAAATATTAAATTTAGGAGACAAGCTCTCTTGATTTACGCCATAAGAAATGCCTAAATCTCTTCCTCTTTTATAACAAACTTATGCAGGTCACCATTGTATGACCCTTCAATATGCATGTGATTTGATACCATGTTATATTTGTTAGCCCGACACTACTAAGTCTACCCGAAACCTTTGTCGTTATCAATTTGGCACAGTACACCAAATTCTGTAGCTAAAGCTTCAAGCATGTGTCTGCTTCAATAGCTCTGCTGTGACCATGCAATAAGTTTCATAGTTGATGGCACAGAATCAACTAAAATGAACAGTGTGTTTCTATACTATTATATAAATATATTAGACGGAAATAATACAAAAACCCATTAATGCACGGGGTTCTCATGATCTGCTTCTAAGTTTGTGAAATACGTGAGAGACTCCCATGAGCAAACTTTCATTTCCTATATGAAAAAGATGTATGTAGGGCTTGCATTGTAGGGTGTTTATTTATCATAATTCAAAACCTATAAAGAGAAATCTAGATGCTTATGTATGACATCATTCATTGTGAGTTAATAACCATTTCAAACAATTTATATGATGCGGGGATAAAATTAATCTATTCTCTTTGCAGGATTCGATTGACAGACCCATCTTATCAACAACAATTAGTTGTATCCAATCTTTAGGAATTTAACAAATCATAATATTTTTTTTTATTTTTGAATAAGACAAATCCGTAACTAGTATAATTAAGTCGGTGAGACTCATTCATGTTTAATCAAAAATCAAGATTCAACTTTTGACTTTGACTTTGACTTTGGGTATAAAACAACTTAAATTTTTTAACTCAACCTTAGTTTGACCCTTACTAACACCCAATTGATTCTTATATGCTACCCATCGAATTATGAATACATGAATCTAGCTGGTACATGGTATGGGGGTTTGTACAAGGTCTTGTGTTATCCAGATGAATTGATTAGACAAGTCTCCATAGCTATAGAGATCGTATTATAAATCTGCAGCTTTAGATCTTGCTAGCATATTAATAAAATTAAATATTCACCCTAACATATATATTGTTACTTGAAAAGTGCAGTTTAATTTTGACTCCTATCTGCACGGGGTTAGCCATAGATATATTGCTACGATAATGAAATGTCTGTTTTTCCGAAAGGATAAATAGATAGCAGGTGTGTTCGTGTGTATGTGCATGAATAAAGTGTAAAATGAAGCTCAAATATCAAAATTACTCGCCTCAAGATACATAGCTGGGTAACATAAACATTAGAAAGATGTCTCCATTTTTAAGTCTATAAGAGCATGAAATAAAATAGAATAATTTCTATTTGATCCGCACCATAAGGATTAGGAATATTGGCCGAAAAAAAGAAAATAGTACATGTATTTGGTCCACAAAACACAAAACACAAAATACAAGAACCAATGACAAAAGAAGATACGCTTATACGTATATTTATAAATAGACGTCTCATCCTTCTTCTTTGTATGTTCTATCTTGCAACAAGTCTTTATGCAGGTTTTTGAAAAGGCAAAGTTGAAAGGATAAAAAAGCAGCGAATGCTTTGTGTATCTTTGTAGCGCATTCCCTTTAAACTTTATATATGATTATCCTATAATTAAATTATAATCTAGAAACTCTTATTCTTGTTGGGAATAGTGTATAAAAATATATTCTTGTTGGTATGCAAAATTAATCTCTTTCTTACCTTTCATCAAGACTTATGATATGAAGTGAAATGATATATAAATATGTGTGCATGTTTATATATATAGTTATTATTTATTAAAATGGTATTTGTCTTTAGGAGGATTCGATAAAATTGAAAAGTTACATAGAAGATTAGCACAGTCCATGAGCACAAATATAAATCAAGAAATAATCCAAATTAAAATGATATCTGTAAATTAAGGAATTAAAAACAAACGGACAAATTATTAAGATGTATGTAATGGAGAGTTGGAAAGTAGCATTTAATAGCATAAAAAACCAGCGATGTTAGTGAAAAGATGTACGCATATCTATTCATGAAAAATTATGTTAATACAGTAAAAATTGACCTTTACTAATGTGAAGATCTCTTAGCGTGTGGGACATCATATACTTAAAGAATTAATTGAATTGTGTAGTTTTTCAGAATTTAGTGATTAGATGTGAGACTTGAGATCTTGATAACGTAGCTCTTAACTGCATACCCCAACTTCTAGAATCGTTGAAGACAATAGTGAAAATGAAAAGTTAGTATATACTGTTTTTTAGTGAAAACTAATGGTAGATAATACACACAACCTTATAGGTATGGTTGAATAATATGATTTATTCATTCTTAATAAAAAATCAATTATTCAATTTTTTATTTGAGTATGGAACATCTTAAAATTATTTTCAGACCAAATAGATCCACCTTGTACTTGGAGCCAAAAAAAAAAAAATCATACTATCAACGGAATATTTTTTTAATATTTTTAAAAATATATGAAAAAGCTATATCTATTGGAGTAGTTTACATTTAGTATATGAAAAAGCTAATCACTTAAAAAATATATAATAAGAAAGCTTTGTTTTTTACCAATGGATTGATTGTTTAATTAGAACACAACATAATGACTTAAATGTTTGATCAACTCTTTTTTTATTGTATATGATCATCATATCCTAATCTAACCTATCCTTAAATTAATTTCTATTAAATTTCTTATTAGATTTTCCCAATATAAAATCACTTAATTTTAATTTTTTTAGAAAAATGGGATACAGTTGAATTCCTAGGCATCTGAGCAGCTTCTTCAATGGGGCACTTCAATGTTTGCACTGCCCCGGCCTTTAGATGGACATGGGCCTGTGATTGTAATAGGAGATCCTTGGATGGCAACCTATGTAGTAAGCAACGATTAGAGTCTCTTCCTCTCCCCCCTCTTTTTGTGCACTGTGAATTGATACAGCAAATGAATAAGCATTCCAATATGTTAAAAAGTGGTAGAAACAACAGTCGGCATCTGCTGTTAATCATGGAGATGACTTTGGGTTTCACGCAGGGAAAGATGCACATCAAACAAAGCATATTATGGTGATTGTTGACCCAAATGGGTTGTATTGCTTAAGAAGGCTAAAGGAAGAGGTGCCAGCAGCCAGGTTTTGCTTTGGCTTTGCTTTGGCTTGTTATAGAACGTATCACATAGTGCATGAGCATCATAAGGTTGCTTTCAGCAATTCTTTTCTTCTTTTTTTTTTTTTTCAAAAAAAGAAAGCTGATCTTTTTACGATGAACAGTGCGAAAAAGCAATCTGCTTTCATTTTCATATTTGCGGATAAAGTTTCTCTTTAGTAAACGGACATGTAAATGCTAAAACCCAAGCCCATGAGTCATCACAAAGTCTTAGGCCATAAAGAAGAAAAACACCAGCTAAAAGGCCAGAGATTATCATATGGTTGGTTGGGCCTGACATTTAATCGAGATCGTGACATATTAGTGAAATTTTATTTTATTATTAAAATATTTCAATCTAAACAAAAATTAATCATGCACAGTATATAACTAAATGTTTATTCTATAGGTTAGATTGTTACTATCAGTTGGAGACATAATTGTATATTTTAAGACTTTAAAATCGAGGTATAATTTTATGATTTATTGTCAGTATTAATAAGATCAGCTTCAATTTATTTTTATAATCTCATATTTTACATGATAATAGGATTATAAATTATTAAACTAAATAGTTTGATTTTCTAAAAATAATTATAATCAATAATTACATCCGTACAACTAATCATAAATTAATTTTAGTTAATAAACAAAAATATTTTATTAATTATTATGGTTTATTTATTTAATATTTTCTGTAATAATAATTTAAGAAAAAACAAAAACTTCTTTGCATATAAATTTGATGGTGTATATACCCGTAGTATTTTGTTTTTTTCAAGTTCAATGAGTTCTCTTAAACCCAAATCTTACAACATGTTCAAATTGTGACGAAAATTATTATGATAATGTTTTTATAAAAAAAAATATATATGAAAATATGTATGGGCCATGCAACCCAGATGTTTATGGGCCATGAAACAACCAAGAGAGATCTGGAGAATCCAAATGTTTATGTGCACTACAGGTTAAAGCATTTTCTTTCCTTGTTCTTGTGGCCCGGCCCATTTGACTATCCTAACATTTTTATTGAATGTTAAATAATTTCTGAAACTGAACAAAAAAAGAAACTCTTAATTATTTTTTCGGTAATTCTGATTAATTTTAAATTTTCTTTATGTTCTTTAAAAAACCTTGCTTGGAAGTTAGAACATAATGAGGATAATAGGTGAGGAGTATTAACTACTAGTGGTAGTCTTCGTAGAGGATAAGATGCGGTGTGGTTGATAACACGTGCAAGAAAAGAATTCAAATAATCAACGGTCAACGCACAGAAATATCTCCATCATATCCTTAGAAACCGCGTTTAGGTATCTTCAAGAATGATCCCCAATTCCTAATCCAATCTCCCTTTTTTTCTCCTTACAAGAATTTTCATTGGCTGGGAAGCCACAAATTAGACTTCTTTTGCCCCAAACGCCTTTGACCGTAGATTTAAGAGATGTTGGAATTGGAACTGAAAATGAAATAAATTTTAATTGTAATTTAGTAATCAATTAATTAATTCAATATTATAAAAACTGTAAATTTATTTGACTGATGTCCAGCGTGTATGTGTAGATTAATAGGGTTACTATTCACGGTAACGATGTAACGTGTTGATTAGGTCATATGTTACCGTCAGGTCAGTATGGTAGGCGAACTTGAAAAGATGACGCATCTTTTGACAGCCTTAAAAAATCCCTCCATTAGGATTCATGATGTCATCGTGGCTCGATGGGAAACGGTAAGATCTCAGTCATCACTAACGCGTGCACACACAACAATATGTGAACTCGCCTACCTCTGTTTTCTTTTATTTTTTTATTTCTATTTTAAAAATAAAAAATATATTATTTTCCTCGTAATTTAATTTTAATCGAAAAATAAATAGCATTGATGACACCAAATAAATATAAAGTAACTACCAGCCTATCGAATGTTGGGATTCCAAATATTTGCTAATTTGGAATTAAATTAAATTAAATTAAATTACAAATAAATAAAAAAGAAAACCTATTTTCAAATCCATTGAACCTATAATTCCTTGTCCAGATAACCCACGTGAGAGAGACAACTGGCTCCCCCCAACTTTTTCCTCTCTTACCAATATTTACCAAAATTAGCACATGAATCCACGATATTTACAGGAATATCCCCTTGTTCATTGTTTTCCCCCTCCACATCAATGTACCTTCCTATGATATCACATTTTCTTCTTTTTTCGGTCTTCACTGCTTGAACCCGAACCCGTTACCGGGCTGGTTCGAGTATCTAAGCCCACATGGGTCAAGTGAGTTGGTGAAGTTTTGCGTCACCACGCCCGGGTTATGTGCAAAGAATCCCGAGTTGCTAAGTCGCTGACTCCTTCCTCCGCCTTGAACTTCCTCTTCAACTGAGTTGCACATCTTCCCCGTTGATGAAACTGCGTCATAGTTCGCCGGCAAGGAAGGGACATAGGCGTCGCTGACGTTACTATTATTATGGGTTAGGTAACCAGCAGCTCCCTGTGTTTGACCGCTCGGAATGAATTCCGGCACCGAACTGAGCCCTGCGAGAGTGGCCCAGTCAAAATTTCCTGACCCCATGCGGTTGAAGTTCTGCATTGTTTTCAGCGAGTTGACACGTGGCAAAGCGAGAAGCCGGTCATCAATCTCGGGCAACGAATCGAGAACATCATCCAGATGAGAAGATGAGGAGGTCGGCGATCCATTGTTGCTATACTCCTTGGTAGTAAAACTCGACATGGTCTTTTGAGCACCGGAGCTCTTCTTGTAAATCCTACATAGAACCCATTCATCTAACTGCAACCACAGACAGATTGTGCGAAAGTTACATTCAATATCCCGACACAGGTATCTTAAATTATTGGAAATAAAACATATCTCAAGTTTGGTGGAACTGTGCGTGAGCTCACCTTTGAGCTTCCATGTCTGCGGGAGGATTCCAGGAGGCGATACTCGTGCATAATCCAATTGGTTTTGGTCCCTTTTGGGGCTTTGCCAATGTAGAACACTAAAGCTTTCTTGATTCCAACTTTACGCCCTTCTGTGGTGATAATCTTGTCAGTGCCCGTGGCCTTCCAGTAACCCGACCCGGCTACCCTATTGGGTCGAGATCCGTTGGGATACTTTCTGTCTCTGGGACTAAAAAAGTACCACTCTTTTTCACCAAACATAGCTTTGCCTGCAAACAACAAATAGAACCCAATCAATTTTCAATCCTGAAACCCAATAAAGAAAGCCAAAAGCTGCTGCATGCCAGGAAGTTGAACGATGACTTACCGGGTAACACCCACGGATCGAAACTGTACAAATCAATATCACCAATAATCTGCAAAGGAAACTGATGACCGGCAACCTTTTTACACAGATACTGCACAAGCAATTCCTCATCGGTGGGGTAAAAGCGAAAGCCAGGCGGCAAGCTCAATTGAGCAAGTGGGTCTGTTTCTTGAACTCCCATTTGCAGGCTCGGAACTGGTAGAACCCCCGGTGTTTTTTCTTGGCTAAAGTCTAAACAATGAATTGAAGGAGGCTTTGGCAGGTTTTCACGAATCACCAATTCTCTCGCTAATCTTCTTTTTTCTCTTTTTTTAATGAGTAGAAGATACGGGAAGCATTTATATACGGGTGGAGCGAGAGAGATAAGTACGGTCGTCCTTGTCTTACTATTGGTTGAGTGGGGACCCACTTTATGGACTATCACCGTTAGAAGATCGCCACGTGCTACATCAACGGCGGCTATGCTCAAATCGGAACTGAGTTTAAGACAGGGCCTAGTTAAGTTAACGATCCCTCCATCCTCATCTGTTTTTTCCTCCCGTGCATGAACCGCCAAAAGAGACATCAATGAGTCATCCAGTGAACGGACACGTGTCCATACAAACCCCATGTTCTAGAAACCCCAACCAGTAGAGTGCCACCAAATTTATCGTCGCATGTCACAACAAAAATGCGAAAAAGGGCTCTGTTCATGTGTCTGCTCGTCTCATGCGAAGCGTTTAGAACGTGGCTGACACGTGGAGGTTGTGCCACAATGAAGTTAGGCCGGAATCCTGTGAAAGCTAAGGAGGAAGGAGGGAGCGTGGAAGAACAAGAAAAGTTGAACACCGAACAAAAAGGAAAAAAAGAAAAAGAAAATGGGCGCAGAAAAGGAAGCTTTATAGTTTGACACGTTAACATAAAGATATATACCTTTTCTTTCTTTTCGTTTCCCTCTTTTTTTTTTCTTTTTTTTTTTGCGACGTGGTTTCTTTTACTCCACCGCCTCTTCATTCATGGATATCTTACCAACCATAAACCCACAAGTAAGACTTTGGACTATTGAAGAGTAGGTCATACTATGAGAAAGCACTGTGTAATTGCCCTATTTTCCGCTCAATTGTCTCTAAAATTCCGTTAAATACATCTTTTGAATTTGTTCGGTGAGTCAAGCATTTTTTTATGTGCTATTTCCTGTATAGAATAATAACTTAATCAATCCCTATTCAAATAGACCAAATCCAAACCCGAATACTATAAATTGGATCCGGTGATCTTTGATTAAAAATATTTAACATCATTTTTGTCCATACTGAATTTTTATTGAATATTAATCCAGATTAATTTTTTAATTTCAATATCCAAAATTTAATGTTAATGTAGTTTATATCTTTATTCCAATAAATAATAATATAATGTATGTGAATAATTCATTAAATTTAATTCAGTCTAAGAATTTAGACTTCATTAAATCTGGATCAATCCATGTTGATTTTTGATACCTTATCTTTAAAGAAATATCTCTTCTTCGATGTTCTCGTCCGAGACGATTCGAGCAGAGAACTATGGAAATAATTAAGCGTGGTATAGTTTTTTTAAAATAGAAATATATATATATATATATATATATATCTGATATCAGAATTGATCTTTTCCTATATCTTAGTCGGACAAATACTCTATTTATGCGTTCACATTGAAGACTATATACAGTTGAAACGTGCAAATAAACGACATGTATGGTTGAACTTGACAGGCTAGGAACACGTGGATGCAACGATTCCATGAAAGGGCAGCAGAACTACACAAGTCATCTAATCAAGAAGTTGTGATATTCTGGTACCTAACTTTTTCTCGCTGGAATGTCTGCTTTGGCTGCAGTGTCTTCAGTGTCCCACACGTGGCAGCTTCTAATGAGACATTAAAAACGTAGGTATCTACGAGTGTTCCAATGAAAAAATATGTCAAACCTTTAAACTTGTATTCAGTATTTATTTACAAAGCCCATTATGGCTAGCTATCTTCACTTCAAGCCTTTTAGTCTACGACTTGTCATACAGTTCGGCAAGCTGGGCCTTTTAGACAATTACTCTTGACCTAAGCAGGATTCAGGCAATTTTATTGGACCTGACGGGACTGAGGTAATAATAGATGGGAGGGACTCACACTTTGGTCCACCTTTCTCCCTAGTTTTACCCACCAATCCGATGTCATAAGCACAACTAGTCACTCTTTTCCTACGCTTGGGTTAATAAATAATTTACTACAATGTTGTATCCTTTGAGGAGAATTTGGGAGAATAACAACAAAAAGTTCTTCAAGCACAGGTATCTTAAATTAAAATAAAGCAAGCAACCGAAAGGCATGGTTGATTTGCACCACTACTGCTCCATTCAGGACATTGGTTGCCAAGTCCTCACCCAGTCAGCCAGAGTAACAACGTTTCTAGTCATGTCCTCAATAGAATCACTCCTCAGTGCGACAACAATGTTTCCTGGATAACTCTCTTTCGCCTCCTCAAACAAAACTTGGAAGATTTCGCACTCTATATTGTTCGATATCTTGGTTTCTGAATAGCCTCTGCAGTGCAAAATAAAACATCTCCTCAAGAGGCCAACTATAACAGCAGTGAAAGAGGACGCTCAAATCATGACAAATGAAATTAACAGTCGTAAGAAATGGCAGCATTGAGTTTATCCGTCTATCACCTTTTGCTTAATCGATCAAACAGGATAGTGTTATCTGTCTGAAGCACAACCACTCGATCGAACCACCGTTCTGGAAAGAAATCACAGCCATGGTAGTCCACAATGTTCCCACCTTCATCCATTGAATCCTCAAGCTCGTCACACACCTACAAATAACAGCAGCCACCAATTACAACAATCTACTCTGCATTCTTATAGATATCTAATAAAACTGTACTAAATAGTACAGAGTTCATGACGATCAAAAATAGTGCGTTAAATTATTTGCAAAATCATAGAATAGAGTAGAAAAGAAAAGTACCAGTTCTTCGTTGATGACATGACACTGGAACTGGTCATCCCAACCGTCATGCAAGTTCTTCTCTTTGACTAATTCGCCAACATTTATGTGGCGAAGCTGGGTGGCCTCAGAAAGAGCAGCAGATGTTGTAGTTTTTCCAGTTCCAGGTGTTCCAGTGATCAATATATTTGGTTTCTTTCTCTTATGGTCGTCATCTGGTGCCATGGTGCTTTAAATGATTGGAATATCAAGGCGTTAGTTTAGGTATCCAATAGGTACTGAATTGTAACAGAAAGTAAATATCAGCCGTAATGTTCTAGAGTTTCAGGTTCCACAAAATGACTCATCTCATCAGGTCTAGAAACCATAATTTTAACCCATTGTCAAATAAGGAAACATGGACCCCCAATGTTCACAGTAATAACCTCAATACATAAATAACATTAGCAGGTAGTTCAATCATGATTCTGGGATGAAAACTGCAATATTTACACTCAAATGCATACACGTAGATGCTCACGCTAAACAATGAACAAAATAAAAGCTCTCAGTCACACACCAAGACTGACATAAAACAGGTTAAGCACCACGATTAACAACAAAATTCCAGTCAGAACTAATTCATGTGGATGTAATAATTCCCAGTTAAATGACAAGATGATCTCAAAACGCACGATCCAGCAAGTACAAGGAGAGCTTGAAAACTTAATTCACTATCCGTGAATTCAGGTGAGAAATGACTTCAGTGTTTCCAACCAAGCAACAGTAAATTGGATTGAACACTAAATCTAATGGCAATACATTTACCCACTCTCCCAGTCCAAAACTCAAATAAAATTAACGAAAATTAACTTGATATCCACAAAATTTGCATATGCAAAACCCAAGAATGAAGGCAATAGCCCTAGATAACATGTTACTCTAAGCACACAGTAATGCACTTATCAAACAACACTCCCGTGCCAACCAGGTTTTGCCACAGAAACACATACGCACAAGTAATCTCGTCATAAAAATATGAAAAGAAAAATAAAAGTCCAGCTCCAACTCAAAGCTCTAATTAATTCAAAAGATTCAAGCTCCACGATTCGAAGTTACTCAAAGTAAAAGTTCAAGTAGAAAGAAAATCCACTAAAGTAACGATTACCGTTTGGTTCTTGCAGGCAGTGAAGTCTAAACTGTCAGATGAGTTTCTCGGGTCACGGAGAGGGGAGAAAAGTCTAAAGAGGCTTCGAATTCGATGATGGCTCCTACAAGGACGCAGCTTACTCTCGGCGAGGATAGATGGGAGACGAACACCAATTTGAACGGGAATGTGCCCGTTTGCTTTCTGTTGAGGCGTCAAGACGACAAGGCAAAAGCAGAATTGCATGCCGTTTCAATTAGGGCAGAGAAATGAGAGGGCCTTCTATTCCTGGGCTTGTTTACTTGAATTGGATCAGTATCTTGGTTTTAAACATTTTTTATTCGAGAATTACGTGGGCCAATTCTTTCATTTGATTATTTTTCTTAAAAAGTGATTTCATTTGGAATGTAAAAATTGTAAATTTAGCGAATTAAATATTATTGCTGTTCATCGTGTTTGTTAATGCAGAGAAAATATTGTGATTATTTTATTTTTGGTATAATTAAAATTTAAGAGATAATATTAATATCCAATAAGAAACAAAATCCTTCACCCGACACAATTCTTCCCAATAGTCACCCACAAGTCTCATACAACAATATTTGAATAAACCTTTTTTTTATATTGTTATTTTTCTATTTTTTTTTAATATAAATGAGATATTACAACAGTAAAATTTCATTTTTTTAATATGAAGTGTTACAACCTAAATTAATAATGTCAATAAGTTTTTAATGTATGATATTTCTTTTATCCCTCTTCAAGTGATAAAGAAGATATGCCAGAGTTAAGAGCTCAAACCACACAAAAAGGAATATATTGATAATTGAAAATAGAAAAGATAAAACTTTTGTTTTTATTTAAGGACTCAGGTTCATATGCTAGATACTTGGACGAACAACAAACAAGCCTACATTATCCGCTCTAAGTTTATCGACCTGCGAGACACTGATTTTTGTGTCCTAGAAATTCAGAAGCCAGTACAAGTGAAATAACCATTTTGCTCATGAAGAAATAGATGTGTGATGACCAAAAATGGTATCGAAGGTTTAATGTTCATTTCTAATTTTATTTTTTCTTTATTTCATTTCGTTATTGGTTCAATCTTACCTTAAATGATAATCTCCTAAAATAAGGGATAATTCTAGAACTTAATTCAAATGATTATCTCCTTATATCTAACCTTAAAAGTAGGAAAATTTAATCCCACTAATCCTATAAACATACTAACCAGCCACACTTATCCACACACACTTATCCACACACACTAGAAGCACATAAAATCTTCAAGCGATCAAACCCTACACCCTACCCTTGCTGTCGAAACTTCTTAGCCTTCACCATAGCCGAATTCTTTCATCCTTTGTCAGATTTTTGCAAATAATAGCTTGTTGGAAAGCTCTTTTCATTCTCTATCTAGTTATCTTAGGTTGATAATCAGAAGGTCAATTCTTCCCTATGCAAAACCTTATCGCAATTTATAGGATCTTGGTGCCGAAATTCCTTGATTGATCATTCAATAGGTTTCTACTGATGTTCCTTTTGTTCGTATGAATGTTTGACACCTATCCATGTTTTAATATCACGAATTCATCCTTTGAACCTTCCCTATAGTAAGGACCCCGAAACCTAACCTATTCTTTTTTGCTCATAATAGGACCCTTACCGCCATGAAACCCAAACAAGCCCAAACACCCGGACCTATATGAATCTCCCAAGGCTTACCTATCTAATTTCCAATTTTAACATGTTCATTCTTTGAATTTATAAAAATTAGAGCATGATATTGGACAAGCATTCTGGTATCATACAGAGTGAATAAAAGATCAGCAGAAGTCTTTAAATTGAATCATTGGAACCACAACACACAAGTCCCATAGGGATTTAAAAATCTAACAAGTAAACTTCCAATATAATCCGGAAACAAACAAGCAAAGGAGGGACTCGAAGAACTATAAAATAGTCCAATCAAAGTTCATGTTATATACACAAGCAACAAAGGAAATAGGAATGCAAAAGTGATGCAATATCGCACCGCTGTGCAGCCTTGATCTCACACACTGGTACCACGAACAACGAATGTACCTAAAACTGAAAATTGGTGAAAAAAACAGGATGAGATTACAAGAATCTCAGTAGGGTCACAACATCATAAGATCTATAAAAATCTTAAACAAACGTCTCTCAAACAACATTAGATCAGCTTATACAACTAAAGGGAATCACACAACCATTATTCAATCAAAAAGGGATAGGACCGAAAGCTAAGGCTAAGGGTGGACAACACTTTCGAAAATCAGAAGTACACAGGAAGGTAAAACTCATTAATCATTTCAGCAATAGGAAAAGGCCATCCCTTTCTACATGTGTTGTCCAAGGCTTCGCTGCAGAAAGGATAAAGGTTAGCACACAAGCTAATCAACAAGCCTATTAATCTTGCAACACAAGGACAAAGCATCCAAGCCACTCAAGGACAAGGGCATCCAAACTACACAAGGATAAGGGCATCCAAACCACACAAGGATAAGGGAATGTTGCCACAGAAGGACAAAGCGTATAACCATAAAAGGACAAGGCGTCTAACCACACAAGGACTAGGCATCCAGCGCGTGCAAACTGGGGATTGCCACCCATACGACTCCCATACCAGTAAGAGGCTCCCCTCTCCCAAGGAGCATCAGTGCTTACCCCAAATGGCCACCGGAAAAGGATCCAGACACACACACATACAAGCACACACAGGCAAGCACAAAGCACAATACCACAATAGGGTATTCTCAATCATGTCAGAACACAATCAACATGTTCGATACATACAACACATGCAAGCTAGGCACTCATAACCTATCTTAAGGGATTCGGTATAGCCTAGATAAACCTCAAATCAATCTGCAACTCATGCATACATCATCTCACATATGCGCATACAACAATACAAAGACATGCATCGAAATTAACAACCAAAAACAAGGATCTCTGGAGAAACCGATAAGGCTTAGATCCTACCTCTCTTTTTTTTGAACAATAAGCTATTCCTTTGCCTTTATTCAAGGGATCTGAACCACCTATAACATCATAAGGCAAAGACAAAACCAAACTAAGTATGCATACTCAATAACCAAACAAATACCCTATTTCCTTACCAATTCTACTCACAAAACCTATCAGAAACCAGTGATCAGATGCCACAGGTGCCTCCCCCTTGGATGTGTGATGTGATAGCCAAGAACTTAAGAAGAAACAACCTTACCATCCCAATCAACATACAAATTTCGGTACTAGAAATAGGGTTGTAGAGAAAATTGCGATTTCATGTTAACAAGCTATAGGGGTTGAGATTTCATGTTAACAAGGAAGGATTAGGTGTTAATAACACGTACAATCAAAAGGAACAAGAACAAAAACCAATAGGTTAATCAATTGATCAAAATCGGCAACAATAAGGAAAAGGTAGGGTATGCTGATTTGATGAATAGAAAAGATTCAAAGGATGAATTCATGATTTTACAACATGAATAGATGCTAAACAATCATATAAACAAGGGACAACAAAAGAAATCAATTGAAGAAAGAATCACACAGTTTTGGCACCACACCCGCCAAATTACGAGTTGAATTTCGACAGTGAAGATCTAACCTCATTATGACCAAACCAAGGTTGCTAGATAGAGGATGGAAAGATCTTTCCAAGAAGCTATTATTTGCAGAATTCTGACAAAGGATGAGAGAGTTATGCTAGTTTGAAGTTGAAAAACTTTCGACAACAATAGAGAGGTGTATGGTTTAATGTTTGACGAATTTTGAGTATTTTTTATGTAAGATCTAAGTATGGTCGGCTACCTCTTTATATAGGGTGGTTATGAGATTAATTTTCCTACTTTTAAGATTTGATTTAAGTAAGATAATTATCAGAATTAAATTCTGTAATTATCATTTCTTAATTTTAGGGATTTTATCTCCTAAGATAATTATCAACCAATAAAGAATCAAATCAAAAAGAATTAAAACCAGAAATAATTACTAGACATTTCATACCATTTTCAGCTATCACACATCTATTTCTTTAGGGTCAAAACAATCATTTCACCTGCACTGGCTTTTGGACTTCTAGGACTCAAAATTCAAGGTCTCACACCTATGCATGAAATCGACATGCCCTACACCTTTGCCTATTGTTTTCGATTTTGATTAATTGACTAACCTATTAGTTTCTGATCTTGTTCTTTTTAATTATATGTGTTATTAACACCTAATCCTTCATTGTTGTCATGAAATCGCAACCCCTAAGTTCCTTATGCATGAAATCACAATTTGCCCTTGTGCCCTATTTTAGTGTCAAAATTTGTATGGTTGACTAGGATGGTAAATCAGGTTGATTCTTGTTGAGTTCTTGGCTATCACATCACACATCCAAGGGGGAGGTACCTACGATACCTGATCACTAGTTTCTGATAGGTTTGGTGAGTGGAATTGGTAAGGAAATTGGATTTTTACTTGGTTATTGAGTATGCACGCTTAGTATGGTTTGTTCTTTTCCTTATAATGATATAGGTGGTTTATATCCTCTAAATAAAGACAAAGGAATAACTTCTTATTCAAAGACAAGAGAGATAGGATCTATACCTCATCGGTTTCTTCAGAGATCCTTGTAGCTTATTTGATATTTTCAGTGCATGTTTTTATTAAATGGTATATCTGCATGCCTTGTGTTTGGTATGCATAGGATCTATACCTCATCAGTTTCTCCAGAGATCCTTGTAGCTTATTTGATATTTTCGGTGTATATTTTTATTGAATGGTATATGCGCATGCCTTGTGTTTGGTATGCATAGGATCTATACCTCATCAGTTTCTCCAGAGATCCTTGTAGCTTATTTGATATTTTCGGTGTATATTTTTATTGAATGGTATATACGCATGCCTTGTGTTTGGTATGCTTGGTATTGGAATGAACTATGGAGTTGGTAGGCAATTTCAAACCCCTGAGATAGGTTGTGTGTGCCTAATTTTCATATGTTGTGTGTTTTGAACATGATGAATGTATTGTGATAGGATTGAGAATGCCCTACTGTGATGTTATGCCTTGTATTTGCTTATGTGTGCTTGTATATGTCTGTATGTCATGATCCTTTTCCTGTGGCCATTCGGGGTAAGCATTGATGCTCTTGAGGATAAGAGAGGTTCCTACTGGTATGAGAGTCGTATAGGGGGCAATCCCCAGCAAGAGCTCACTGGATGCCTAGTTCTGTGTGCTGGCAAGATGCCCTAATCTTGTGTGCTGGTTAGGATGCCTAGTCCTGTTTGCTAGCTAGATGCCTTGTACCGTGTGCTGACAAGATGAATAGGCTTGCTAATTAGCTTGTGTGCTAACCTTTTACCCTTTGTGAAGCTAAGCCTTGGACAACACAGCTGGAAGAGGATGGCTTTTTCTGTTGATGAGATTGATTGATGATTTTCCTGCCTATAAACTTCTGATTTTCGGAAATGTTTGCAATCCACCCTCAGCCAATAATTTTCAGCTCTATCCCTATTGTGATTGCTTATTTGTTGCGTGATATCCCTTTAGATGTGTAGGCGAATCTGATGTTTTTCGGGAGATATTTGTTTAGATTTATGCAGATCTTATGATGTTGTGACTCTACTGAGATTCTTGTAATCTCACCCTATTGTTTTCATCCTTTTTTATGCTTACTTACATTCTCTGTTCGTGGTACAAGTGTGTGAGATCAAGGCTGCACAGCGGGACGATATCGCATCACATTGAATACCTGTTTCCTTGATTGATTGCGCATATAACATTAAGTTTGATTGGAGTACTTTCTGGTTTTTGGAATGCCTCCTTTGTTTGCTTATTTCCAAAATTTACTGGGGGTATATTTGATGGATTTTGAGATCCCTATGAGACTTGTGTGTTGTGATACCTTTGTTAAATAATAAAGACTTTCGCTGATGTTTTTATTCACTACATTTATTGCCAGAATGAATGTCCATTATCATGTTCCAACCATTAAAAAGCATAAGTAATGAATCTAATAAAATCAGAACTTAGGATGGATAAGCTTTGTGAGATTCAAATAGGTCCTAGGTTGGGTTTATTTGAGTTTCACGGTGATAAGGGTCCTAGTAGGTTAGATATGTGTTCTATGAGTTTCTGGATAAATTTGTGATAGTCTTCATCGACGACATTCTGATTTATTCAAAATCGGAAGAAGAGCATGCTAAGCACTTGCGGATAGTGCTGAATGTTTTAAAGAATTGGTGGTTGTTCACAAAGTACTCCAAATGCGAATTCTGGTTACACGAAGTCAGTTTCCTTGGCCATGTTGTTTCCGTCCAAGGTGTGTTAGTTGATCTAAAGAAAAGTAAAGCCGTAATTGCCTGGGAACCCCCGCAAACTATGTTCGAAGTTTGTAGTTTCCTTGGTTTAGCAGGATACTACCGTCGCTTTGTGAAAATTTTTCATTGCTTGCCGGACCATTGACAAAATTGACGCGCAAGGGTGAGCTGTTCGTGTGGACCGAGAAATGCCAGCGAAGCTTCGAAGAATTGAAAAATTGGTTAGTTTCCGCACCTATCCTTACTTTACATATTTGTGAAAAGGAGTATGTGGTTTACAACGATGTGTTGAAATCCGGACTTGGATGCGTATTGATGCAAGATGGGAAAGTCGTTGCATATGCTTCCCGACAGTTACGACTGCATGAAAGCAACTATCCTACGCATGATTTGGAGCTTGCAGCCGTGGTGTTTTCATTGAAAATTTGACGACATTACTTATACGGTGAGACATGCCGAATCTTCACCAATTACAAAAGCTTGAAGTACCTACTCACGCAAAAAGAATTGAATATGAGACAACGAAGATGGGTAGAGCTGATCAAAGACTACGATTTGATCATCGAATATCATCCTAGAAAGGAAAATGTTGTTGTTGATGCCTTGAGCTGAAAGTTTCATCCTCCTTTCCCATCGGTTTTGGTTTACATGCGCACCCATTACATGCCTATGTTGCTGGATTTGAGGACTAATCGTGTGCATCTTGGCACTGATTATTCTGGTTCATTGTTGGCACGATTCGAAGTCACACCTACCTTGATTGAGGAAATCCGGAATCAGCAATTAGAGGATTCAAAACTAATAGAAATTCGGAAGCAACTTTCTGATGGTGTTGATGCCATATTTCGTGATTTCAGAATACGAGATGACGAAGTGCTTGTCTTCAGAAACCGGGTATGTGTTCCACAAGATACTGATATTCGTAACCTTATTCTATCTGAGGTGCATAGTTCAAAGTTCGCTATCCATCCCGGAAGCACTAAGATGTACCGAGATTTAAAGGAGCAATATTGGTGGCCAAACATGAAACGCCACATTGCTGAGTTCGTTGCCCGATGCCTCGTATGTCAACAAGTAAAAATTGAACATCAACGACCAGCTGGACTACTTTAGTCACTTCCGATTCCAGAATGGAAGTGGAAGCATGTCACAATGGATTTTGTGACCGGTTTGCCTAGATCGCAGCAAGGATACGATGCCATTTGGGTGATTGTGGATCGATTGACGAAATCTACACACTTCCTCCCTATACGTGTGATGGATACATTTGAGAAATTGGTTGTTCGTTACTTGGATGAGATTGTTTGATTGCATGGAGTGCCAGTTTCCATCGTTTCAGATCGTGACCCTCGTTTCACCTCAAGATTTTGGGAGAAATTCCAGAATGCGCTGGGTTCGAGATTGAATTTCAATATGGCATTTCATCCCCAGACCGATGGCCAAACACAAAGGATGATTCAAACACTCAAAGACATGCTACGAGCGAGTGTGTTGAATCAGAAAACCGGTTGGGATCGATGCCTGCCGTTAGCAGAATTTGCTTACAACAATAGTTCTCATGTAAGCATCGGTATGACACCTTATGAAGAATTATATGGGAGACGTTGTAGGACTCCCATTTGCTGGAATGAAGAAGGCGAAAGACGCCTAGACAATCCAAAATTGATTGATCAAGCAACAGAATAGTTAAACTTGATTCGAAAATGACTAAAATCAGCCCATGGAAAGGAGTCTTTTGTTTTCAGCAACGAGGTAAGCTAGCACCTCGTTATATTGGTCCATATGATATTGTCGAGAGGATCGACCCTATTGCATACCGACTTGCCCTACCTCCAAATATGGAAAGAATTCACAATGTGTTCCACGTATCTATGTTGAGAAAGTATCTGCAAGACCCTGCTCACGTGCTCGAAGAATGCCCAATTGTAATTGCTGAAGACCTATCCTAACCCGTACAACCAGTTTCCATACTAGATCGGTCAGTTCGATAGCTCCGCAGCCGAAGCGTGCCTATGGTGCGAGTTGTTTGGCATAGTGGCCAAATTGAGGAACAGTCTTGGGAGACTGAGGAATCTATGCGTGCAAAATTTCCTTATTTGTTTGCTTAGGTACTTGTGCTAAAAATTTCTAGGACGAAATTTTTATAAGAAGGGGAGGATGTGAGACCCTGAATTTTGAGTCCTAGAAGTCCAGAAGCCAGTGTAGGTGAAAAAGACCATTTTTCTCCTGAAGAAAAGGATGTGTGATGGCTAAAATTAGTCAGGGTTGTCTAGTAATTATTTCTGATATTAATTCCCTTTAAATTGATTCTTTATTGGTTTATAATTACCTTAGGAAATAAAAATCCTAAGTTTAAGGGGGATACTTACAGAATTTAATTTTGATAATTATCTTACTTTAATTAAGCCTTGAAGATAGGGATTATAATCTCATAATCATCTTATATAATTAGGAAGTCAGCTACACAAAATCTTATACGAAAAACACACAAAATTCATAGGACCTAAAAACCCTACACATCCCAATTTCTGCCAAAATCTTCTTGAACTTCAAACAAGCATAACTCTCTTATCGTTTTTCGAATTCCTACAAATAATAGCTTGTTGGAAATATATTTTCATCCTATTTCCAACCATCTTTGGTTTTTTGTCTGAAGGTTAGTATCTATTTCTCTAAAGTTAAATCGAAATTCAGCGGAGTTGGTAAAATCTTCTTGAACTTTAAACAAGCATAACTCTCTCATCGTTTGTCGGATTCCTGTAAATAATAGCTTGTTGGAAAGATATCTTCATCCTCTTTCCAACCATCTTTTTTTTGTCTGAAAGTTAGTATTTCTTTCTCTAAATTTAAATCAAAATTCGGCGGAATTAGGTTTTCAGATTTTTATAATTCTGCCTTTGATTGATCTCTGATGTTGTTACCTTTATTCTTATGATTTTTTAATATTCATTCATAGTGAACAATCATGAATTCATCTTTTAAATCTTTTCTATACATAAAATCAGTATACCCTACCTTTGCCCTATTGCCCTATTGTGCCTATCTTGATCAATTGATTAACCTATTGGATTTTGATCTTGTTTCTTCAGATTATACATGTTATAAACCCTTAATCCTTCCTTGATAACATGAGATCGCAACTCCTACAACTTTTTAACATAAAATCGCAACTTGCCCTATTGCTTTATTCTTAGTGCCGAAAATTGTATGATAATTAGGGATGGTAATTCAGGTTGTTTTTTGGTTAAGTTCTTGGCTATCCCATCACACATCCAAGGGGGAGGTACCTTCAGCATCTGATCACTGGTTTCTGATAGGTTTGGTGAGTGGAATTGGTAAGGAAATATGGTATTTAATTGGATATTGGATATGCATACTTAGTTTGATTTTGACTTTGCCTTGTGATGCTATAAGTAGTGAAGAATTATTGAATAAAGACAAGGGAATAACTTTTTGTTCAGAGACAAGAGAGGTAGGATCTAAGCCTCATCAGTTTCTCCAGAGATCCTTGTTGTTTGCCTGCTAATTTTGGTGACTTTATATGTAATGTTGTATGCGCTTATGTTGTAGTGGGAATGCTTGAATTACAGACCAAGATGCGGTCTTCTAGGCTATACCGAATCTTTTAAGATAGGATATGAGTACCTAGTTTGCATGTGTTGTGTGTAATAACATGTTGATTGTGTTCTGGCATGATTAAGGATACCTTGTTCTGGTATTATGTTTTGTACTTACTTGTGTGTGCTGGTACGTGTTGTGTGTCAGGATTCTTTTCTGGTGGCCATTCGGGGTAAGCACTGATGCTCCTTGTGAGAGGGGAGGTTCTTACTATTATGGGAGTCGTATGGGTGGCAATCCCCAGTATGAGCTCGCTGGATGTCTAGTCCTTGTGTGGCCAGAATCCCTATCCTTGTATGGCAGGAAGCCCTTTTCCTTGTGTGGCCAGAAGCCCTGTCCTTGTGTGGCCAAAAGCCCTGTCCTTGTGTGGCCAGAAGCCCTGTCCTTGTGTGGCAGGAAGCCCTTGTCCTTGTGTGGCAAAATGAATAGGCTTACTGAATAGCTTGTGTGTTAACCATTTACCTTTTGTGCAGTAAGCCTTGGACAACAAAGGTGGAAGGGGATGACCTTTCTTCTTCATTGTCGAGAGCAATTTGATGAGTTCTACCTGCCTGTGTACTTCTGAGTTTTCGGAAGTATTTGTAGTCCCCCCTCAGCCTTAGATTCGGCTCGACCCTTTTTAACTGAATTCTTGAATTGCGTGATCTCCTTTAGTTGATATGAATGATCTGATGTTGTTTTGGAGATTTGTGTTTATGGTTTTTGCAGATCTTATAATGTTATGACCCTACTAAGATTCTTGTAATCTCATTCTATTGTTTCCATAATTTTTTTCAGACTTAGGTATATTCACTGTTCGTGGTACCACTGTGTGAGATCAAGGCTGCACGGCGGGGCGATATTGCATTAACTTTGCTTTCCTATTTCCTTGGTTGCTTGCGCATACAATATGATCATAGATTGAACTACTTTTCTGGTTTTTCAAGATCCTTCTTTTGCTTGTTATATTTTTGGATCATGTTGGAGGATCTCTTGCTGGTTATTTAGATCCCTATGAGACTTGTGTTTTTTGGTTCCAGCAATTAAATTTAAAGACTTCTGCTGATATTTTATTCACCCCGTATGATATCAGAATGATTGTCCAATATCATGCTCCATTTGGTATTAAAAATTTAATAGGTAAGCTTGGTGGGATTCAGATAGGTTCTAGGTATCTTTGGGCTTGTTTGGATTTCACGGCAGTAATGGCATTATCGGAGCAAATTTTAATAGATAGAAATTTGAGTCATTACAATAGGTATGCCACATGGCAGTGTCTAGCAATGACCGTGTCATGTTGATTTTTTTTATTGATTTTTCTGAAATTTTAAAAATAGTTAATAAATGAGAAAAATTTTGCAAACATTCTAGAGAATAGTGAAATATAAAGAATCTGATGGTGTAAGATTTGGGTATTTTAAATCTCTTTTGAGGGGAATAAAAATTAAAAAAATATTAAAAATTCAGAAAATATCTGAAAAAATTCAGAAAAATCCCTATTGGTTATTAAAGTCTTTTAGAACTGAGTGAATGGTCGTGTGACATCAGTTATTGTAAGGACCCAAACCCAACCTATAAGGTCCTTTACCACCGTAAAACCCAAACAAGCCCAACCTAGGACCTATCTGAATCCCACAAGGCTCAATTATACTAATTTTATTTTACTAGATTAATTTCTTCTGCTTTTTTAAGGTTGAAGCATGATAATAATGGACAAATATTTTGGCAACATACGGAGTGAAAAATATCAACGAAAGTCTTTATAATTAACCAAAGGAACCATAACACACAAGTCCGTTAGGGATCTCAAAATCTAGCAAGTAGCCCTCCAATAAATTCCGAAAATAAAAAAAAAAAAGAGATCCAATGAACCAGAAAACAATCCAATCAAACTTTATGTTTAATGGTATATGCGCAAGCCATCAACAAGGAAGGAGGTATACGAATGTGATGCAATATTTTCCCGCCGTACAATCTTGATCTCACACACCAGTACCACTGTCACATGATATACCTAAGCCTGAAAAATAGGTAAAACAACAGGGTAAAATTACAAGAATCTCAGTAGGGTCACAACATCATAAGATCTGCAAAAATCTAAACAAACATCTCCCAATCAACATCAGATTCATCTACATAACTAAATAGGTATCAAACAATCATCAATCAATCTCAATAGGGATAGGGCTGAAAGTAATAAGCTATGGGTAGAATAAGAACACTTCTGAAAATAGAATTACACAAGTAGGTAATTCATCATTCGATCTCATCAATAGAAAGACTATCCCCTTCCACTTGTGTTGTCCAAGGCTTGCTGCACAAAGGGTAAATGATTAGCAAACAATCTAATCAGCAAGCCTATCTATCTTGCCACACAAGGACTAGGCATCCAGCGTGCACTTGCTGGGGATTGCCACCCATACGACTCCTATATTAGTAAAAACCTTTGTTCTCCTTAAGAACATCAATGCTTACCCCGAATAGCCACTTGTAAGACCCAGCCCGTAGGGGCTTCTATGTTACCCAATCCCACATCAGAAAGGAGTGGGAGAGGTCTTGGACTTATATGTGTTGTGTGATGGTATCATTTGTAACAAGTTGCATCTTTTGGGTCATGTGGTTAGTAGCCCAAATTAGCATTACAATTGTGATCCATCACGCGCATATACACGTCCGGGCCAGCTAGGCCGGGGGTTTGAGGGCCGGGTCATGACAAATGGTAGCAGAGCCGATCTCGCTCCCTCTTCCAGGTGGGCTTGGGTCGTGTTGTATGTTCACGTTTGGGCTCGTGAGTTTGGGCCCATGTCAGTTACGTTTGGGCTCCCTTTCTGAGGATACGAGATTTATAAGAAGGGGAGATTGAGAGACCCAACCCGTAGGGTGTCTGTGTTACCCAATCCCACATCGGAAAGGAGTGGGGGAGGTCTTGGGCTTATATATGTTGTGTGATGATATTATTTGTAACAAGTTGCATCTTTTGGACCATGTGGTTAGAAGCCCAACTTAACGTTACAGTTGTGATCCATCATGCTCACATACACATTCGGGCCTGCTGGGCCGGGGGTCCGACGGCCGGGTCGTGACACCATCGAAAAAAGATCCTAACACACTATTATGTACAAGCAAACACAAGTAAGTACAAGGCATAACACCACAACAGGGCATCCTCAAACACATCACAACACAATCAGCAAGTCCAATGCATATAACACATCCGAATTAGGCACACACAACCTATCATAAGGGTCCAAAATTGCCTAAGAAACCATAGTTCAATCCATAACTATGCATACTAAAAACAAGGCATGCACATATATCAACATTAAGGACAAGCACTGAAAACATCAATCAAACAACAAGGATCTCTGGGGAAAACGATGAGGTATAGATCCTACCTCTCTTGTCTCTGAACAAGTAGCTAATCCTTTGCCTTTATTAAAAGGATCCGAACCACCTATATAATCATAAGGCAAAGACAAAACTATACTAAGCATACAAATTTCAGAAACCAAATAAACATTCCAGTTTCTTACCAATTCCACTCACCAAACCTATTAGATACCAGTGATCAGATGTTGTTAGAACCAGCCCCCTTGGATGTGTGATGTCATAGCCAAGAACACAACAAGAATCAACCTGATTTATCAACCCAATTCACTATGCAAATTTCAGCACTAAGTTAGGAAAATAGGGAAAATTGCAATTTCATGCATATAGGGTTTAAAGGTTGCGATTTCATAATAACATAGAAGGATTGGGTGCCAAATACACATACGATTAAAAGGAACAAGAGCAGAAACCAACAGACAAGTCAATTGGCAAAAATCGACAACAATAGGGAAAAGGAGTAGGGTATGCCGATTTTACATATAGGGAAGATTCAAAGGATGAATTCATGATATTAAAACAAGAATAGATGCAAACAATCATACGAACAAGAGGAACAACAACTGAAACAAATTTAAGGATCAATCAAGGAATTTCGACACCAACATCATGCAAATTGTGATAGTAATTAATATAGGGAAGAACTGACCTTTTGATAATGAAACCAATATAACAGGATAGAGGATGAAAAGAGGTTTCCAACAAGCTATTATTTGCAGAAATCTGATAAATGATGAAAGGATTGGCTATGGTATGTGTTAGGGAATTTTCGGTAGCAAGGGTAAAGAAGAAGAGTATAACATGTGATGATTTTGTGTGTTTTTGGTGTGTGGACATGTGTGTGGCCTGCTGGGTAGTTTATAGGATTAATGAGATTAATTTTCCCTACTTTTAAGGCTATATATAAGGAGATAATCTTTAGAATTTAATTTTGGAATTATCCCTTAAGTTTAGGAGATATATCATTTAAGATAGAAATGAATCAAGAAGGAAATGAAATAGGAAGAAGATAAAATCAACCAAAAGAGGAAAGAACCTTCAATACCAGTTCTTACTACCACACATCCATTTCTTAAGGGGCAAAATGTTAATTTTAGCTGCACTAGCATCTGGACTTTTAGGACTAAAGATCAGGGTCTCACAATTATAAATTTTATATCCTATAAACTATGAGATATCAGTGTATTTACGAACTATGACCTGTATAGGTATTGAAATACGTGTACTATATCCTGGATCAGGACTGAGTAAAGTAACACCTAATTAAGGTGTTTTAATTATGTACTATATTTTCGTCAATAACTTACGATCTCTATCTGCATTTTTTTTCCAAACACATGATTTGTTAGTATGTTTTACATTGATGGAAATTCTTTCAAAGTCTTGGCATATCTTTTAAATAAATATTTTCATTTCTTTGGTACTAGTTTTCAAAGATTTACATGAAAATATAAAATATTGTGCGAATACTTCCGTGGTAGATTTGGTCATAAGGACCTTGTTATATCCAAACTTTAGAGGGTTCCGACTCTCTCGAGTATGGTGATGTTATCCAAACTTTTGGATTCTATTGCTCTAGGTATATATAGTTGAGGAAATTTATCCTATGTAGGTGGCTTGCTTCATATGCATATTGTGTATATTTGAGCTGATGATTTTGGGACCTATGATGTCATGAGCTTGTAAGAAGATGAATTATAATTTTGTAAATTTGAAACTTTTTGTTTAACCCTCTAGATTACTTTTGGTGTAAATTTAAATATCATCATGCAGTTTTTTTTTTGTCTAAATGATTTGATTTCAACTATTTAATTTTTTTGAGAATTTTTTAATTTAAAACTTTGTACAGTATCTATATCTTTCATTTAAGGATACTAATGAGAGATATAAATGCTATACGGTTGAGGTTGTTATATCACCATAAGATATGGAGGATACGGGACTTAGACAAATGGTTTTTGAAAATTTGGCATGGCTGGAACTGGATCTGTAGTCAACGGCAATTTTAATTGTTCAAAGGCTTGTTGTGCAATGGTAGACCAAGAAAAATACTTTTGTGCCTCTTTTTTTAATAGCTCAGTGAGAGGGCAAATTATTATACCATAGTCTTGATCTCGATTTGATGATACCCAACCTTTGAGAAGTACCTCGCTCCGTTCAGTTTATCCCGCAGCTAGCTCTTGAATGATAAGAATTGGATATTTATCTGAAATGGTCACCTACACAAAATCTCCAACTACTATCTTTTTTCTTAACTAGGAGCATCTACACAAAACCTCCACCTACCATCTTTTTTCTTAACTAGGAGCATTAAGCTAGAAAAATATCCTGTGCATAGTTGAATTACCCTGCTTATTAACATATCTGTCACTTACCTTTTGTCTCATCCTTGTGTAAATGCTTATAACGGTATGGACGAGAACTTACTGCATTTACCCCTTCCACTAAAGGAATTGAATGATCAATGGTTCACCTTTGTGACATCCCCTTTGGCTCATGAAAAATCAGTTCATATTTCTGCAATAAAAGCTGTAGCTCTTGCTTCCATTCATCACTGGCTGGATCACTCAAGTCATTCACCCCAAACAGAGAAGTCTACCACAGTAATAATCCCGCACTGAAAACAATTGGCTTCTCTAGCGACCCACCAACAAAAGGCTCATTCACCAGAGATAAATTCCCTGGTAATTTAATTGTCTAGCACCACTTATCATTACCTCCACTTCTATCAAAATAACATCAAGTCAAATGCTAATCTACAGTCTTCTATGTTTTATTACAACACATTAATTATAATATGAAAAATTAACCAAAATAAATGCATAATTTTTGATTTATTCACGTAATTAACTCAAATTTGCTTAGGCGGGAGGGAACAATTCCTTAGTGCAAAAAGTTTTAAAAAAACTGTAATTTAGCTAAGAATTATATAAAGAAAAAAAAAAGAAAAAGGAAAGTAGATTAATTTTGTATAGGTTATAATGCTTTTAGGTCTACATATAGATTTTCTTCTTCACACTCACGCCTTACTGATGAAATACCTGGCTATCCACCATTGGTGATTACGTACACATGGGAAAAAAACCCACGCTCATCAGGGGAATATATATAAGTGATGGCTTCCCCAACTTAAACAAGTCATTTTTATCAACGTTATCCTAGCTAGAACCTTACGCGAATAAACCCACGGAAAAATAAATTTCACTCTATTTCTTGGTGACTCCAATCCTCGTGAGTGCCAAATAAGCAATTAGCCTGTATCCCACAAGCATAATGCCTAAAGCAACTGCACCGGTAACTTGCCCGTCAAGACCCACATGCTTTATTGAAGGATACTCTCCAACTAAACACACTTTTCCATCGGAGCCGCATGTATAGGTGTCTGTAGTTGAGTACTGAGAACCCAATAAGAGCTTGTATGTATAGTTGCTGATGGAGATGTATTTGATCCAGTTGATGAATGCGGGTACGTGTTGAACATAATAGCCACCGGCAAGCAGGAAGGATAGCATGAGGACAGAACCAAGTGTTGTTGCAGACTTCTGGTCCATCACCAGTGCACCTAGAGCTAGTCCGAGGCCATTGGATACTAGTACACTAAATAACAGAACAGCCAAAGTTTGGAAGAAATGTCCGGGTGTGGCTCTAAGCCCTGCCATCCAATAGGTTATGACGACGAAACATGTTGGAAGGACGAGCTCCATGGGCATATCGCTAACCATCCTGGACATGAAATATGATGACAGTCTATAGGTCCCAGCCGATCTTTCTTTCTCCAGCATCTTGCGTTCCTGAGGGAAGGTGAAAATGGCTTGGAATAGAGGGAAGAAACCCCAGAATCCAGATGCGAAGAAAAGAAGCCCCATCTGATCATATATTCAAAAACTACATTACTGAAACGTCCCTTTCTCAAAACGAACAAATAAATTATGTATTCCTCTATTTTGGAATATTTAGAGAGCTAGGAAATTTTTCACCTTGTCTTGTAAATCATCAGATTTCCACCATAGAAGTCCTGAAAGGAAAGACACCGCAAGGACCTGCAGGATCTTGGTGCCAGCGAATGATTCATGCCTTCTCTCTTTCACTCCTCTCCTAAACAACACTGTGAACTGTTGCCACCACGTAGTGGCCCACCGAGCAAACTGTTTATCACTTGCTGTATCTTGAGAATGATCTGGAACATCTTGAATCTGTTGCTCAAGTTTGGTAGCAATATTGCTCTTATAGGCAGAAGCCAGAGCTTGCTTAACCATGGCTGATTGCCTATGTGAATCAGCATTTGGAGAGACACCTACAACACAGTAAATATTTCACATTTTTTACCGCATAATACTGAGGTAATCCCTTATCATTCCACAATTGAGTCAACTGGCTCGCACACGCCTATGAGCCTTGGCGATCCTGGGTTCAAATCCCAGCTAGGTGGATAAGGAGTGTGGGGTGGGGTGGGGTGGGGTGAGGTAGAATCATCTATTTCAAAAATAAAAAATTGGCTCGCACACTTGATGCATTTGGATCCAAGTTTATTTTTTCAGTTCGTGGGGTCCCAATTTAGTTATGATCTAAGTTTGTCTTTTGGTGCAAATATGTCAAGTTTGATGACAACGCAGAATGCTCAGTTAACATGACTTCCGCTGAATATTCCGTCACATACCCTTACATGACAAAAGTTGACCGACCAGAATGAAGAAAAAAGTTGGTGCACTTCTAAAAGCAACACAGGTGCCGCACTAGACAGATTTTTCCTCGAAATTCAGTGGAAATCATGAATATTTCGACATATGACATAAAATTCGGATAATTTTATGGTGAAATATTTTTAAAATATTTTTTATTTAAAAAATAATAAAAATTTAAGTTTTATATTTTCCAAAACACTCTCTCCCCTCCCTCCTTCTAGTAAATGAAAGGAGGCTCTCACCCGAAAATTTGACAATAAAATCCCTTAGCTTGACCAAAAACTGGAAAAGATTTAGGCAGTGTAGCTGTTGTGACAATGGCTTCCCACGTACGTGCATGAAGTGGAGGCAGTAGGAAAAGACAATATTACACAAAGGGGAGAAAGGAAACACATGCCAAAATTAGTACAACGTTGAAGAAAGCGCACATTTAAGACGATGGAAATTCTGTAAAGGCACTTGGCTGCTATTAGCCAATACGTTGGGAACATTTAAAGGGACAAGAGATGGAAGAAAAAGAATTCACGAGAAGGGCAAGGCTGCATGCTATCCATTTGGAAGCCTTTTCTAGATGTGTTGTAATATTTTCCAAAGCGTTTCAACAAGTTTCGAAGAACCTCTTTATGAAACCCAGTTTCTTCATTTGTCAACCTCCTAGCTAGCCTATATAGAGAGGAGACACTCTCATATTGGTAGTTTAAATAGGGAAACAGACACCTAAATAGGAAAATATATACTGTGATGGGGATATTGTTGATTTTGAGTTCTAAATGATCTGTATTTAATTCACCCTTGACTTGATTATCAGAAAACTCATTATGCAGTCACCATGACTAAGCAAGGACGGAATATAGCAGAGAGATAATTGAAACCAGTTATATATGCAATGTCCTGCAAAGTTAAAATTATATATATGCCTCAGGCAGTTATTAAAGCAGTCAAAAGATTTTTAGTGGACGTACCATTCGCGAGATCCAACAGGAAATCGGCTGGATTCATGAGAATTGATGGGGAATATCCAACACTGGTAAAATAATCCATGACCTGTGACCCTTCACCAAAATACAACGGGTTACCTTCTGACAGCAGCAAGACCTTGTCAAACATGTAAAATAGCCTACTTGAAGGCTGGTGTATGGTCATCGCAATGGTTCTTCCTCCTTTCGCTAGATGCCACAAAGTGGACACGATCCTCTGAGCTGTCGTGGAATCAAGACCAGAAGTGGGTTCATCCAGAAACAGCAGACTGGGATTTATAAGCATTTCTTGTCCTATACTGACCCTTTTCCGCTCACCCCCAGATATACCCCTCCTAAATGGCCCTCCTATTATGCTGTTCTTGCACTTAACCAACTCAAGCTCAGTGATTACAGCCTCTGCATGCATGATCTTCTCTTGTTTTGTGAAAGTATTGGGTAGCCTAAGAAGAGCAGTGAAAACTAATGTCTCTGTCACAGTTAAGTGGGGATAGAGTACATCATCTTGTGTAACAAATCCAGTCTTCCGCTTCATTGAGTTGGATAAAGGTTTTCCGTTGTATGATACTTTCCCACTAAGATGTTTTCCAAGTCTTCCTCCTAAGGCACTCAACAGTGTTGTTTTGCCACTGCCGGATGGTCCTAACATGGCGAGCATTTCACCGGGAAGAACCATCCCTGACACTCCCTTCAATATCATTTTTTCCTCCGTTTTTATGCGCTGCCCACATAAACCTGATTTTGTGAGCTTCACTTTGTAGACGACATCCTCAAACTGCAAATAATTTGTTACCAGTCAATATACACGAAAATAAGCAGTACTGTAAAAGGACGTTAACAAGAGAGAAAAGGTCAATCCATTAGCTTTCCGCTTTCAAGCCAATGTTATTGTACATCACAACGATATATTTTGAAAAAGAAGAAGAAGAAGAAGAAGAAGAAGAAGAAGAAACAAGAAACAAGAATCGTATAAGTTTTGAAAGATGAGGAAGCCATGCAGAGAAAAAAAGAAGGAAAATCCTTTGTGTTCTTAAACCAGATATGTACATATTTACGAGTGCGAGTACGAGTACGATTACGATTTCACACCTTCAAAATAACAGGGTAATTCGCCTTGGCAAAGAGAGTAGCAACTTCTGGGTTTCTGGTGGATTGTGCCTCCGTCTCCTCCATCTCTCGTTCCATTTCTAATCTCAAATGAAAAGAAGGAGAAGCAGAAGACCCGATCGTCGCCTACCCCGCGCGCGCGCTTGATCGCTTCTCAGTGCTAGTCTAATTTCTCAAACAATCTCCAGATATGAATAACAATGACAGGCCAAGGAAACCAAATATAGGAGACGTCAGGCGACAGGGGAGCAGTGAATGTGGCAAGAGAATAAAGAGGTAACAGAAATGGTTCATGCACAAGAGATGAGAGAAACGGGGGGCAAGAGTTTGGGCTCTCACAGTCACTACTGATTACAATTACAAGTTCTCGCTGGAGAAGCTCATCTGGTCTGTTACTAACTCTTAACGAGAACAGCATTCGACTTAACGGCGTGCGCGTGTCTGTTTATTCTGTTACAACCCTCGCACACGCGTAGGATTCCTGTAACGGGTTCTGTTACCTTTTCTTAAAACAAGGGAAATCACATCCTCATGCGCATTTGCCTTGTTTTAGAATCCCACTCTTTTAATTGGAATTTTCCACCTGCTGCCACTGCATTACTATTTAGGCCACCACCAAAGCAAATTTTTATTCTATTTTTCTCATATAAATGTATTCAATCACAAAATTAGTTTCCCATTGACAGGTGACGATTAGGTTCTAATATGATAATAATACCCTATCAATTATGTCATTGCGATTAAATACTAAATATGTGATGAGAATAGCTTATGAGTTACTCGTATCAATTCCAATCCTGGTATCCCAACTAATATATATCAAACTGTGTCGATCAGATTAAGTATCAACATGGTTCGCGTCTTCAGAATCTAGCTTTTTTATTTACTAGACTGTAGTGACTATAAATTGATTATTCCAATTTTTTAACTTAAGATATAATGGTACATATCTATAAGACATGGTAATCTTATATCCTCCATAGATTCTCCCCTGATTGGAAACTATATAAATGTCCTGTTCTTGTGGTGGCTTCCACGTATGTATGTATGTATGGTCGTGTACAAACTTAAAGCATACCCACAAAAGAGAAAGGCAGCAAGAATGAGGGGGAAACAGCTGGCTACCCCTCGATTACGTCTGCTCATTGATCTCCATGCCTGGAAGGTTAATGCAAGTTTGTTCCGTCTAGGAAATTGATTATCCAACAGCATAATGCAACTTCAACGATAATCGTCAAAAGCATTTCATGATCCAACTCATCTCTTTTTGCCTTTGAACGTTTTTGAAATGGAAATGAGTTTATGAAGTGTAGGAATGTGAGCCTCTCTTTTCTTTTTTTTTCTAATTGTGGTGAAGGGTACAAATTCGAGTTTTTGTTCCTTGTTGTTTAGTTGACAAATATGCTTGGCTCAGTTAAGCTTAATGTTATTTGTAATTTAATATTGTGTAAATGATAATAATTGTGATCCTTGATATAAAATCAAGAAGAATAAGAGATAAAAGAGAAATAAGCACAAGATGCAAGAAGAGTAAACCTATATTTATATGCATGAGAAGGAAAGAAAAAGAGAAGAATGACGTGTGTTGGGCGATACCTATTATGAAGGATAATGTCCTTTCATTAATGGAGATTCAGTTTTATATCATTCCCCCTCAAATGTCTATTCATTATATCAAATAAGACTAAATTCATACTATCTCCCCTATAAATATCATAGAAATTGACATTTATTCATGATTCTCTAATTGATCATTTTTAACTTAAGAGCATGCCTCATTAAAATCTTCTTAGGAAAAATCCTGTGGGAAGAAAATCATAATGAAGGGAAAAGAATATATTATTTTCAATATAAGAATGCATTATTATCATACTCTCTCATTAAAAATCTTATAAAAAAAATCCGTTTGTAAAAAAACTTGGTCAAGAGACAAAGAATGCAACATACTTCTCTTAATTTAGTATGCTTCAGATATTTCAAATAATGTATACTTTAATATATATAATTATTAAATATTATTTCGTTAAAAATCTTATAAAAAAAAATTTAGTGAAAAAAATCTTGATAAAAAAAAGAGAGTACAATACATGACTTTGCTCCCCCTAGTGATATCGACCTTTTGAAATCGACTAATATCTCAAATATTATTATCATTTGATACGTATATATGGTCATGTATATATAACCATTCCGTCAAATATAAGTTTTGATTCTCCTTTTTTTTCAAGATAAATATATCACAACAAGATCATTTTAATGGATAAACTTTATCTCTGAAATTTTTTGTTACTTTTATTGAACTTCACTTCGTAAGTGTTCGATATAAAGACTCGAATGAAATTGTATTTATGATATCTATCTTTCTATAATTAACAGTTTTTGATAATGATGTTACGTGTTTATAGTGGTTATTTAATTCATTATTTGTCAATGTTTGGGTTTAATCATGAGTCATTTTATTGATACTATATAGCTTTTGATAATGTTTGTTAGATATTGTTTAGCAGGTTATTGTACAAGTTTTTGGAACTGAAAATGTTCTAGGGGAGCGATTCGTGCAAGGAAATGAGGAAAATTTGAATCATGCAAACCAAACCTGAAATGTGAGAGTACAAATATCAATTCTAGGACTGATGAGCAATGATTGGTCGCAATATCTCAATGACTAGTCGGATTTGAAGGAAAAAATGTCGATCGAACTCTGTAGATAGTCAGACCAAGAGGAGACCGACTGATCATACTTTGAAGATGACCGGTCGGAGGCTAGACCAAAGTAAGAAACGACAGGTCATATCAACTAAACGACTGGTTAAACTCCCACGGAAATAAACGACGATATTTTAAGTACGACCGGACATTTTGCATGTAGACGCCTTATTTAAAGAAACCTAATTCTTATAAATTCTTGATGTGCACTCGATCTTTCAGTGAGTAGGATTATAATATGTTTCATTTGAGTTTGATTAATTGAATTTATTCTTTCTCTACATCTTCAATTATGCTGATTAACTGACATAAACTGGAATCTAATCCAACTCTCTTTGTTAAAGAATTCTAAAATCTACTTCTATTCTAGAATTATTGACAAATCTGTTCAATTTGTGTTTAGGTATATTTTAATTGATTCGGAAGAATGATTAGGCTATGACAACAGATTAGAGGTCCTAGGTCAATTACACATATTGGTAGGATATGAATATATCTCACAAGCCTAAGGTTTATATTGATTTGGACAAAACGACTCAGTAATTGAACTATTATAGGAATATAGTTAATTTGGATACTGGATTAGCTCTTAATAGTCTAGAAAGACATTAGGAGTTTAATTAATTAAGAACAGATTATAGGAATTTGGAACCAAACGTGAGTGTGGATTAATGCCTATAATACTAACCATACTAGTTTTAAATTAGTTAACTTAACCCTTAGTTTAGATTAAATCTTAAAATGATATTCATACCATTTAACTACAATACTGAATTAGGCTAATTGATTGGATTAAATGTATCCTTGTGGGTTTGACATTTGGACTTCATGTCCTACATTACTTGTGACAATCATATACTTGCGAGTGGTAACTATAAATTATGCAACAAGTTTTTGGCGCTATTGCCGAGGAACTAGTTTTTAAGATAACAATTATTCCGTAATTCTTTTTCTAGATTAAATTTTGTTTCTTTTGGTGGTGTGTACAGAATTGGATAATAGATATAACTTGAGGAGTAAGAAGCTAGACTTGAACCCCATTGACTTGTCAATGGAGAAAACTATTCAAAGACTCAAGAAGCTCAAGATATTAGACCAAACCATGAATCCACCAAATCCTGGAGCTGCTAATGCTCATAACAGAGTTGATCTTACAGATCTTTCAGGGGCTAAAAAGCAGCAACAAAGGCGCAGAACGGTTATGGATTATGGCATACCAACCACTGAAGTTCTCCATCCAAATATTTGGAAGCCTACCATTCAGGCAAACAATTTGAGATTAAGCTTGCAATGATCTAAATATGATGGACAATCATCAATTCTATGGCCTGGAGAAAGAGGATCTAGTAAAGCATGAGAAGATGTTTGTCAAATTGACAAACACCTTTAGATACAATGGGGTGCCTCCCGAAGCAATTAGACTGCATTTGTTCCCATTCTCTCCAGCAGGGAAAGCTACAAACTGGCTGGTGAATTTAGCTATTGACTTTATCAGTACCTGGAAGGAGCTAATGTATGCCTTCTTGGCAAGATTCTTCCCAATGGAAAAGACTTCACATGTCACACCCCATACATAAAAGTTTTACGTGACAATCGCTGTAGGCCCACTATATACACTGCCACATCATTCGACAATGCATATAGTAAACCTACAAGGCTAGAATGGAGCAATTAATACGGAGAAGAAATAATAATTAAGAAGACAAACAATAGATTTAATTATAGACAACAGTGTCATCCGAGAGACACCAGATTACGATTAGACATTAAACGCACTTCAATAAAAACAAGGATTCCCATTTGGTTTAATGTATTCCCAATTTACACAAGACTTTATGACATAAAAAACACAACCTAGGGGACTATGATATCACGTAAATAAAATAATGGGGTGCACAACAAAAATCCTAACCTGATGTTGAGCTAATACTTGATGAGCTGATTGTCTGTTTGGGATGAAACTTCAACCGTATTCAATCCTGGTCAAACATAGATCTAAAGATCTGATAGAAACCTGCCAGGTGAGAAGATGGAAAAAACGTACATAATAATTCACTTACAATCACACATTTTGTTCGTTAACATGCTGGCTCACTTTCAAAGCATTGACGAGTCAAAGAACACAGTCACAGTCAATACACTTAGCAATACCAAGACTCTTCAGGTATTTATGACCATGCTAGGCTGACAATATCTCTCAGTCTGTATAGGTCCCGGGAATAGGACTGAGATACATATGTGATACTTTATCCGACACCTCATACCTTTTCTCTCATTATCTCATTATGATGATTTGGTATGTCCCAATGGGACATGTATAACTCTTGACCCAAACCACTGACGATGTCAGGGTGATAGGTTATGGTAGTTTCACCTCTACGGTCCCCATATTAGGAGTTTCTGTCATACATTCAGTGAACACAATTATATAATCCCTGCCCCTCCTTATGACTCCCTCGGCAAGTCCATATCTTACTACCATACTCGGAGGGCTCTCAAGAGTCACTTAAGTTACCCTATACTGCTGTAATATGTGATTCACCTCATGGTTTCAGATGCGGCTCGATGCAACACTTGCACTTCAATAACATATTTCACACTTCCAAACCGATCACAACAATCGAGAGTATGCAATACATCATTTCATTTTACAATTCACATTCATTTAAGCACATGCAATATTCCATGCTATTATTTTGTTATAATTTCTTTTATTAACACATTTATATGATCATGTTAGTAATTCAAGCAATTAAGAAAGGGGTTTGTCCACTCATGGGTTTTGAAGTTTGAATCGCCCATACTTGTTTCCTAAACTGATTTCTCAAGGCCTTGCATCAGTAGGCTTCCACCTACTTACAATGATATCCAAATTCCTTATTCAACAATACTAGATGGTTATAAATGCATAGAATCACACTTCCAAACCCTCTACTTCACGAATTATGGTCCTAGACCAAACTCGAAATGAATCTGGGAAAATTTCTTATTTTTTTCTATTTTCCCATAATTGTTATCAAGGATTTGGTTATGATTGCATGTATAGGTGGATATCTAAAAGAGAGATGGACCTCGTGGAATCGGTCTAGAAAGTATGGAAATATTTAAAGGCTTTACGAATTCCAAAGCTATGAGTGGATGAATATTTTTTATTTTCTTTATTACAGGCATTAATAACTAGCTATGATTATCAAAAAATAATTAATTGATTAGTAATTTGAAATGCTATTTATGCACTGTAGTTAACTATTGTGCAGCATACTTAGTAAGCTATACCATGCGTTGAATTAAGTATTGCACCTGGTATGACGTGATAAGTGAAATGCGTGTAATGCATTGAGTGCATCCAATATGTGTGTTTTGAAATACATTGACATAGAATAGGATAACCTATGCGAATCTTGAGAGCTCTCCGAGCATGGTAGTGTGGCATGGAGATACCAGGAAAATTGAGGCTTTAAGGCTGGTTAGGGATGACAAGAAGAAGCTGATGAATGTGAGGCAGGATCCTACAAAGTGGGAATCGATTAGGTGGAGCTACCATCACCTAACGCCTCTGTAATGTTAGTAGAGTGGGAAATGTGATAAAATATAAAAGATAAGTCTGAAGTACCATGGACGTATCTTAGTCCCAATTATGGAACCTCACCAGACTAAGAAACATTGCCAGCCTAGTCATGGTCTCGATTTCTTGGAAAAATTATGCGAACATGCCATGTTTTGACTGTGCCGCATACTTTTTGACTTATTGAGTTAATAATTGCCTGCTAGCGTATTTATTTAATGATTGAATGATTGCATTTATATTATATATGTATATTTTTTCTGTCCTCTCACCTAGCAGGCTTTTGCCAGACTGTTGACATAAATGCAAGACTAAAGAATTGGAGCTCACTCCTAGGTAAAACGTGAAGGCTAAATCGGATCTAAGTGTATTCAAGTTAATTTATGAGGATATGATATTTATAATTGTTCCCCTAAGTCAAATTTTTTTATTGGGATATTGGTATACCTTTGAAATAAGTTTGGACATATATATAATGAAATGTGCTCATTTTTAGATTATTTATTCTTGAGGTTTTACGATGTCACCCAGAGACATCAATCTTTATTTTGTTTCCGCTGTGTCTGAATTTATTCTTTCTTTCTAATATCACCTTTATTATTTGTTATTTTATCACTGGTTTTGTAGATTCGCTATGTGCACTGTTGTGTGTTTTAGTAGTGTATATAGTGAGTCTACAACAACTATTATGTGATTTGAGATTTCCAAGGTGAGACAGTTTAAGTGGTAGCGGAGCATGTTTCCATAACTTAGAAATACCCTTATTATTGATTTTAACCCTTGTTGTTTTACTATTGGTCATCTGATTATAGAAAATATGTTAGTCATTCCGGGAATCACATCTTTCCTATAAACACATAATCCTATTTTGTACTTTCAGATTTTTTGTATAATTTGAATTCTCCTTCATGAGATTCACATGAAACCAAGTATGATCTTGTGTTTCTTAAATTGTCTATTGTTATATACCGGCATGATGTTATACAAGCAATGCCATTCTGTAAATATCACCTGTGAGGACCTCCTCCCTAGAGGAATAACTCAACTAGAGCAACGAATCTCCAATTCACATATAAGATATTGTCTGGGGAGATTACACACATATCTCCTAACCAAGACCCAGTGGAACATGTTTAATTTATGGCCACTGCCATTGTAATTCAAAAAACCATCCACTATCTTTTATTCTCTCAAAGAGTACGCCTCTTATCAATTCAACTGCCAGCTCAATTGGTAAGAGGCATCCTCCTTATAGGAACAAAAAATAGTGGGTGGTGGTTTGAATCCTAATGGCACCGGCTAGGGATTTAATATGTTCTATTGGGCCTTGAGCCGGAGATATGTGTATAATCTGTCCAGACAATACCTTTTATATGAGTGTGAGTTGGGGATTCGTTACTCTAGTTGAGTTGTTCCTCCATGGAGGAGGTCCTCACATCACCTTAGTGGGTGATAGTTTGGTGTTTGTCAGGGTTGAGTTGTCAATCATTTAAACAAGGGGTTATTTTATCCCACTATTGTGTCGAGTTTCCCATATAAGGTTTTGTGTGTATGCCAAAATTTGTTTTGTGTGTGTTCTTAATTGCCGAGTTTTTCTATGTGTTTGCTGTGTTTGAATGCAAATTGTCACTTTGTTTTCAGTTTATGCAAATCATCCGGTGCACGCCTCTCCACCAGGTACCATTTCTTTTCTGGTTTTGGTTTTCGTATTGAATAGTTATGTTGTATATGTGTTTTGTTTAGTATGGCAATGTCAAATAGAATGCATAGTGCTGCAAGGTTGCTACTACAGGACATGGATATGGATCAAAATGAACAAGTAGAGAAAGTGGATCAAAATGAACAAGTAGAGAAAGTGGATCAAAACGAATAAGATGTTTAGAACAAACAAGCCAAGCAAGCCAAGCTGGAAATTCAGAATGAACAACCAGCCGCACCAGCTTTGGGACCCGTACTAGCTCAAATTCTGAATGTGTTGCAAGGACTCCAGCAGCAACTTGATGCACCAATTCAGAATGCACCAGCACCAGTTAAACCTGAACTAATCTCTCCTCTTGAACAAGTTCAGCAGGCCATACCAGAGGAAGCTGAAAGGTTGCTGGTTGTGATCACAAAATTGCTTAAGGAAGCTCATCAATTGGGTTGCAAGGACTTCAATGGAACCACAGGTGCAGTAGCCACATGTGAGTGGATTGACACCCTAACCTGAGTTGCCATACTGCTGCAAATCTCAAAAGGATGACAAGGTTGCCATCACTTCTTTCTTGCTTGAGGGAGAAGCCTAATCTTGGTAGACTGCTGTCAGCTTGCGATTCTGAGATCAATTGCCAATATGGAAGGAGTTTCTAACTGTATTCAATAATCATTTCTACACCAGATTCCACAAGAATGAACAGTGACAAGCTTTCTACAAAATTGAGCAAGGAACTTGTTCTGTTTTTGAGTATGAAAAGGAGCTAAGGGAGCTGTCCCGTTTTGCACCAGAAGATGACTGTACCCCAAGCCAACTTGCACGACGATTCCAGGATGGTTTGAACCTTGAAATCAAGTCCATTGTAGGCACCACTTATGTAGAAGATTCCAGCAACTGATTGTGGCAGCCTATGATGCTGAAAAGATGGTTTAGAAGCAAAAGTTTACCTCATATAATGGTGGACCAAATCGTCACAACCTCAAATCTTATCGGCGTTTAGAGCCATATCCAAAGGGTGGTAGCAATGGTGGGACATAAATGCTCTCGGCAGGTCCTAACTCCAATGGGAATCGACTTCCATGGTGTTCAAATTGCAGAAGACATCACGATCGTTCTTGCCTTCAACCCCGAAATTGCTTCAATTGTGGAGAAATTGGCCACTATCAAAGAGATTGCACCAAATCAAAGCGTAATGGTGGAAGCACATTTAAAACCTCAAATGCAAGTGGCGGGTATGATAATCCTGGTGGAGCTATATCAAGTTCACATCCCCGATCAACAAAACTCTTCACTTTGATAGAAGTTGAAACTTGTGCCAATTCCAACAAGACGATTAGAGACTGTTAAAAGCTTGGCTTCTAATCCTAAGGATCCTGAAGATCCTGAAGACCTTGAAGACCTATCCTATCCTATACAAGCCAGTTGTTGGTTTCTCTTAATTCATTTCCCCTAAAGAAATGAATACGTGATGGCCTAAATGGTTATTGCCAAATATTTTCTATTTTAATTTTAGTTAATTATCCTTAGTTTTATCCCTTATTATCCAAGTATTAGATAATTTTTTCTTCTAAACAGAGTTACTATTTTAATAGAATTATCTCTTAAGAATTATGTGAGACCCCGAATTTTAAGTCCTAGAAGTCCAGTAGCCAATGCAGCTGAAATGTCCGTTTTTCCCCTGAAGAAAAGGATGTGTGATGGCCGAAAATAGTATTGAAGGTTTAGTGTTCATTTCTGATTCTATTTCTCCTTTTTTTTATTTCCTTATTTGTTCAATCTTATCTTAGATGGTAATTTCCTAAAATTAAGGAGATAATTCCAGAAATTAATTCTAATGATTATCTCCCCATATCTAGCCTTTAAAGTTGAAAAAATTAATCCCATAAACACTATATGTAAAGGGTAGTCGGCCACAATTAGTTCCTACACCAAAAATACACAAAATTATCAAGCAATCAAACCCTACACCCTACCCTTTTGCTGCCGAAATTTCCTAGCCTTCACCATAGCTAAATTCTTTCACCCCTTGTCAAATTCCTACGGGTAATAGCTTGTTGGAAAACTCTTTTCACCCTCTATCTAGCTATCTTGGTTCGATCATCAGAAGGTCAGTTGTTCCTTATATTTATTGAAGTCGCAATTTATATTGTGTTGGTGCCGAAATTCCTTGATTCTTCCTTCAATTGGTTTCTGTTGTTGTTCCTTTTGTTTGTATGATTGTTTGGAATCCATTCATGTTGTAATATTATGAATTCATCCTTTAAATCTTCTCTATACATGAAATCAACATGGCATACACTTTGCTTTATTGTTGCTGATTTTGATCAATTGGCTAACTTATTGGTTTCTGATCTTGTTCCTTTTAATTAGTAGGAGTTATTAACACCTAATCATTCCTTATAAACATGAAATCACAACCCCTAAACCTTATATGTATGAAATCGCAATTGCTTTTGTGCCCTATCTTAAGTGCCTAAATTTGTATAGTTAATTGGGATGGTGATTCAAGTTGAATCTTGTTAAGTTCTTGGCCATCACATCACATATTTGAAGGGGAGGCACCTACGACATCTTATCAATTGTTTTTGATAGGTTTGGTGAGTGGAATTGGTAAGGAAATAGGGTGTTTACTTGATTATTAAGTATGTATGCTTAGGATGGTTTGGTTTTTGCCTTATGATGTTATAGGTGGTTCGGATCCCTTGAATAAAGGAAAAAGAATAGCTTCTTGTTCAGAGACAAGAGAGTAAGAGCTATACCTCATCGGTTTCTTCAGAGATCCTTATTGATTGTTTGTTGATTTCGGTGCATGTACTTGTTGTTGATTGCATTCGCATATATGGGATAGTGTATGCATAAGTTGCAGATTAATTTGAGGCTCACTTAGGCTATACTGAACCCTTGAGATAGGTTATGAGTGTCTAATTTTCATGTGTTGTGTGCATTAAACATGTTGATTGTGTTCTAACATGATTGATAATAGCTTGTTGTGGTATTGTGCCTTATACTTGCTTGTGTGTGCTTGTACGTGTTTGTGTGTTAGGATCCTTTTTTGGTGGCCATTCGGGGTAAACGCTGATGCTCCTTGGGAGAGGAGAGGTTCTAACTAGTATAGGAATCGTGTGGGTGGCAATCCCTAGCAAGAGCTTGCTTGCTGCATAGTCCTGTCTGCTGGCTAGATTCCTTGTCTTGTGTGATGGCAAGATGCACTTATCCTTATGTGGTTTGGATGTTCTAATCCTTGTGTGGTTTGGATGTTCTAATCCTTGTGTGGTTAGGATGCCTAGTCCTGTGTGCTGGCAAGATGTATAGGCTTGCTGATTAGTTTGTGTGCTAACCCTTTACCCTTTGTGCAGTGAAGCCTTGAACAACACAGGTGGAAGGGGATGACCTTTTCCTATTTCCGAGAGTGATTGATGAATTTTTCTGCCTTTGTACTTCTGATTTTCGGAAGTGTTTGTAGTCCACCCTTAGCCTTAGTTTCTGCCCTACACCCCTTTAAATGTTTGATTGCATACGTGATACCCTTTGGTTGTATAGGTTGATCTAATGTTGTTTGGGAGATGTTTGCTTAAGATTTTTGCAGATCTTATTATGCTGTGACCCTACTGAAATTCTTGTAATCTCATCCTGTTGTTTTCACCATTTTTCAGGTTTAGGTACATTCACTATTTGTGGTACCAGTGTATAAGATCAAGGCTGCACGGCAGGGCAATATCGCATCACATTTGCATACTTATTCCTTGATTACTTGCGCATATAACATGACGATTGATTAGAACACTTTTTGGTTTTTAGAACATCTCCTTTGTTTGTTTGTTTTGAAAACTTACTGGGGATTTACTTACTAGATTTTGAAATCCTTATAGGACTTGTGTGTTGTGGTTCTTTTGATTAATCATAAAATCTTCCGCTGATGATTTATTCACTCCGTATGAATCCAGAATGTTTATACTAACATGCTCTAATCTTTAAAAGCATAAAGAATGAACATACTAAAATCAGAAATTAGATGGTTAAACCTTGTGGGATTCAGATAGGTCCTGATTTTAGGCTTGTTTGGATTTCATGACGGTAAGAGTCTTAATAGGAGAAAATTCGGGAATCAACGTCCTTGCAGGTATGGTTTGTCATATGTTAACCTGTTTGTTGCTTTTGTCTTTGTAGGAAGGTACATGATCACACACCCACACAATTAGAAGAGCTAATACCGAAAGTAATCAGATGTTAAAAATCTGGTTTAGAGTGTTTAGATGTTATGTTTAATTAATTGATTTGCTGTGTGTTTATGTGTGTTCTTATGCATTATATGAATTGATGTGTTTTTTTGTGTTCTGCAAAATGTTTACTGTATTTTTTCTATTACAGAATGCTTATATATGTTTTTGCATGATAATTGTAATCTCTAAGAGTGTTGGCGAGTGTTCCTCTATGATTGCCGAATGCATGTGATTGACTTATAAGCATTCCAAGTGTGTTTTTGTATGATTGTTGCCATGGTGCCGAGTATAATTTGTGTGAACTTGTGTCTGTCAAATGCTTTGATGATTATGATTGCCAAGTGCTTGTGAGTTAATGTAATTACTGAGTGTGCATTTGTATGTATGCATGTGATTTTCGAAGCTTGTGAGTATTTGTGTGCATATGTGTTTTTTTCTCCAGCACATGCATATTGTTCGGTGCACGCCTCTCCACCAAATACCACTTCTTTTCCTAGTATTCGTACTTTGGTTATGTGTTGAGTGACAATCGTGTGTTTATATAGTGTGGCAAGGATGAGTGCAACAAGAGATCGACAGTGTAGGTATGGGATTCAGACCGAACAGGAACCTGTTGAGCAAGAGGAGCTGAATGGACAAATAGAGTAGGGAGGGCAAGCCGAGCCTAAAAACCAGATTGAGGCACTAGCCATTGATGCTGTGATGGCAAAAATTCTAAATGTGTTACAAGAAATTGCTGCAAATCAGCAGCATATGGAATTGCAATTTCAGAATACTCCTGCACCTGCACTCGTGGAAGATCCTATTCCTCCACTTGAACCTGTTTAACCGACACATCCTAAGGAAGCCGAGAGACTTCCAGTCGTTATTACAAAGTTGCTGAAGGAAGCCTGTCAATTGGGATGTAAGGATTTCAGCGGTTCAGCAGGTGCCGCTACAGCTCTTGAATGGATGAACACCTTATACCGAGTGTCTTTGTTCTTACGTATCTCGGACGATGACAAGGTCGCCATCTCTACATTCCTACTCAAGGGAGAAGTCCTCGTGTGGTGGACAGCCGTAAGTTTACGGTTCGGGGATCGTTTGCCTACCTAGGAGGAGTTCTGATATAAGTTCGACTAGAGGTTCTATACGAGATTTCATAAAAGTGAGCAGCGATTTCTATAAGCTTGAATAAAGCTCTCGTCCGGAGCTGGGATATGAGAGGGCATTAAGGGAGTTGTCCCGATTTGCACCAGAGGAGGATTGCTCACTATACCAGCTTGCTAGATGATTTCAGAATGGGCTAAGTACCAAGCTCAAAACTATCGTTGATACGACACCGGTGAATAATTTGCAAGTATTAATCATTGCTGAGAATGAAGCCGAGAAAATCATGCAAAATAGGAAACCGTTCATAGCAACTAGTGGCGGACCCTTCAGGCGTGATGCAAAGTTCAATCGGCGTACGGGACCATATCCTTTTAGGTTCTACCTTCTGATAAACAATGGCAATGGAGGTAATAATAGGAAGAACTTTTCTAGTCCGAATCCTAATGGTTCTACGTAGAGTTTGCAGCCACGTCGATGTTACAACTATGGCGAGATGGGACATATTCAGAGGGAATGTCCAAAACCAAGACAAATCACAGGCGCACCGAATGCAAGCCGAGGTGGGTATGCCAATCCCTCTAAACCACTAGTACGCGCACCGGGAGGACCACCCAATGTATCCACAAATGAGGTGCAACCCAGACCAACGAGGCTATTCACCCTAACTGAAGCTGAGGCTAGCCCTGATATGGTGACAGGTACTATTTCAGTCTTTTCTCAAAGTTCTAAAGTATTATTAGATCCTGGAGCAAATAGGTCATTTGTAAGTCCAAGGATAACACTTAGCATGGATCGGCCTCTGTCTCTCTTGTCTCCTCCTATTGCGGTTCTGACCTTTCTATGAGAGCAACTGACTTATGATCTAGTCGACATCGGTTGTGATGTACGTATGGGTCTGAATGTACTTGAAGTATATCTAATTCCAATGGACATCCGAGAGCTGGATGTGATCTTAGGCATGGATTGTTTGGCAAAATATCAAGACTGAATGGAGTGTTTCACCAAACGTGTGTAGTTCACTTTTCCTGATGGTTCCGAGTTTTGCTTTGAAGGTAATAGGCAAGTTGTTCTAACTTGCATGATTTCCTGGCTCGACGCGAAGTGATTGATCAGCTAAGGATGTACTGTGCACCTATCGCATGTGCACGATGTTTCTAAAGAATCCTTGGATATAGATTCTATTCCAGTAGTTTGTGAATTTCCGGATGTATTTCAAGAAGACAAAACCGGTTTGCCACCAGCAAGAGAAGTGGAATTTGGCATTGAGCTAATACCTGGTACGAATCCGATTTCCATTCCTCCGTATTGTATGGTTCCTGCAGAAAGGAAGGAACTGAAGATGCAATTGGAAGATTTGCTGGAAGTCGTTGAAGAACCACCAGTGGAAGTCGCTGAAAACTTATCCTATCCCATACAATTAGTTGCTATACTAGATCGGTCAGTTTGTCAACTTTGCAATCGAAGCATGCCTATGGTACAAGTTGTTTGGCATAATGGCCAAATCAAGAAACAGTCTTGGGAGACTAAGAAATCTATGCGTGCAAAATTTCCTTACCTATTTACTTAGGCACTTGTGCTGACATTTTGAGGACGAAATTCTTATACGGAGGGGAGGATCTGAGAATTTTGAGTCCTAGATGTCTAAAAGACAGTGTAGGTGACATGCCTATTTTTCCCCTGAAGAAAAGGATGTATGATGTCCGAAAATGATATTGAAGGTTTAGTGTTCATTTCTGATTCCATTTCCTCCTTTGTTTCATTTCTTTATTGGTTCAATCTTATCTTAGATGGTAATTTCCTAAAATTAAGGAGATAATTCCAGAAATTAATTCTAATGATTATCTCCCTATATCTAGCCTTTAAAGTAGGGAAAATTAATCTCATAAACACCCTAAGTAAAGGGTAGTCGGCCACACTTAGTTCGTACACTAAAAATACACAAAATTATCAAGCGATCAAACCCCACACCCTAACATCTTGCTGCCAAAATTTCCAAGCCTTCACCATAACCAAATTTTTTCATCCCTAGTCAGATTCCAGCAAGTAATAGTTTGTTGGAAAGATCTTTTCCCCCTCTATCTATCTATCTTGGTTAGATCATCAAAAAGTCAGTTGTTCCCTATATTTATTAAAATCGCAATTTACATGGTGTTGGTGCCAAAATTCCTTGATTCTTTCTTCAATTGGTTTCTATTGTTGTTCTTTTTGTTCGTATGATTGTTTGGCATTCATTCATATTGTAATATCATGAATTCATCTTTTGATCAATTGACTAACCTATTGGTTTCTGATCTTGTTACTTTTAATTATATGAGTTATTAACACCTAATCTTTCCTTGTAAACATCAAATCGCAACCCTTACACCTTATATGTATGAAATCGTAATTTCCCTTGTGTCCTATCTTAAGTGACGAAATTTGTGTAGTTAATTGGAATGGTAATTCAAGTTGAATCTTGTTAAGTTCTTGTCCATCACATTACACATTCAAGGGGGAGGCACCTGCGGCATCTGATCACTGGTTTCTGATAGGTTTGGTGAGTGGAATTGATTAGGAAATATGGTGTTTACTTCATTACTAAGTATGCATGTTTAGGATGGTTTTGCTTTTGCCTTATGATGTTATAAACGGTTCGGATCCCTTAAATAAAGACAAGGAATGACTTCTTGTTCAGAGACAAGAGAGGTAGGAACTATGCCTCATCGGTTTCTCTAGAGATCCTTGCTGTTGATTGTATGGGCATATGTTGGATAGTTTATGCACGAGTTGCGGATTAATTTGAGGCTCACTTAAGCTATACTGAACCCTTGAGATAGGTTATGAGTGCCTAATTTGCATGTGTTATATGCATTGAACATGCTGATTGTGTTCTGACATGATTGAGGATGCCCTATTGTGGTATTGTGCCTCTTACTTGCTTGTGTGTACTTGTTTGTATCTGTGTGTTAGGTTCCTTTTTCGGTGGTCATTCGGTGTAAGGTCCGATGCTCCTTGGGAGAGGAGAGGTTCTTACTAGTATGGGAGTCGTATGGGTGGCAATCCCTAGCAAGAGCTCGTTGGATGCTTTGTCTTATGTGCTAGCTAGATGCCTTGTCTTGTGTGCTGGCAAGATGCTCTTATCCTTGTGTGGTTTGGATGCCCTAATCCTCATGTGGTTAGGATGCCCAGTCCTGTGTACTGGCTAGATGACTTGTTCTATATGCTGACAAGATGTATAGGCTTGCTGATTAGCTTGTGTGCTAACCCTTTACCCTTTGTCCAGAGAAGCCTTGACAACATAGGTGGAAGGGGATGGCCTTATCCTATTGCCAAGAGTGATTGATGAATTTTCCTACCTGTGTACTTCTGATTTTTGGAAATGTTTGTAGTCCACCCTCAACCTTAGTTTATGCCCTACACCCCTTTAAATGTTTGAATGCATACGTGATACCCTTTGGTTGTATAGGTTTATCTAATGCTGTTTGGGAGATGTTTGCTTAAGATTTCTGCAGATTTTATGATGCTGTAACCTTACTGAGATTCTTGTAATCTCATCCTGTTGTTTTCACTATTTTTCAGGTTTAGGTATATTCGTTGTTCGTGGTACCAGTGTGTGAGATCAAGGCTGCACGCCGGGGCAATAATGCATCAAATTTGCATACATGTTCCTTGATTACTTGCGCATATAACACGGAGATTGAGTGGACCAGTTTCTGGTTTTTAGAACATCTCCTTTGTTTGATTATTTTGAAATTTTACTGGGGATTTACTTGTTGGATTTTGAGATCCCTATGGGACTTATGTGTTGTGGTTCCTTTGATTAATCATAAAATCTTCCGCTGATGTTTTTTTCACTCCATATGAATCCCGAATGTTTATCCAATACTAACATGCTCCAATCTTTAAAAGCATAAAGAATGCACATACTAAAATCAGAAATTAAATGGTTAAGTCTTGTGGGATTCAGATAGGTCTTGGTTTTGGGCTTGTTTGGGTTTCACGGTGGTAAGGATCCTAGTAGAAGCAAATTCGGGATCCTTACACATTATCTTAGCTTACCTAAGCCTAAAATTAGGGAAAGTTAATCCCCTAAGACCTTATAAATTAACCAGTCAGCCACCCTACCTAAACATACCAAAAATTACCTTAGAATATCCAAAAATTCTTCCCCCCCCCTTTTCTCCCTTCAATTGGCGACTTTTCCTTTTGGAAAAACCTAGCCGAATTCTTTCATACTTCATCAGATTCTTGTGGATGTTAGCTTGTTAGAATCCTCTCTTCATTCTACATCTTATTATCTAGGTTTCACAAGCAAAAGCATAGTATTTCTATCTTACTTTTGTTGCCGCAAGTTCCTAGGGTTTATAGCCGAAAATTTTCAATTCGTTCCTTTGTTGGTTTTAGTTTATACTCCTCTTCATCATTTGGATGTTTACTACCTATCCTTGTTATATTATATGGAATTCCACTCTTATATCCTCTTGTATAGTGAAATCGACAAGTCCTAGCCCTATGCCTGTGTGCCAAAATTTCATATTTCCTTGTCAATTGGTTTTAGTTTTTGTTCCTTTTAATCGTTTAAGTATTTGGGATCTATCCCTCTTTTATTTTTATGAAGTCGCAACCCATACCCTCTCTATTGATGAAATCACAATTTGTCCTGTAAACCCTAAGGAATTGTCGAAATTTGTATATTGAATTAGGGTGAGTAATCAGATTAATTCTTGCTGAGTTTTTTGCCATCACATCACGTCTTCAGCGGGAAGATATTGCTACATTTGGATAGCTAGTCTTTGGTAGGTTAATTGGTAAGGATTCCCAGATACCGTTGGTTTTGTTATTATACCCTATTGCCTATTGTTGTGTGGTCTTTTCCTTACGATTGTTAAGGAGATTCTAATCTTATTGAAAAGGCAAAGGATTTCATCTTATTCAGACGCGTGATAGGTAGAATCTATGCCTCATCGGTTTCTTTAGTTAGCCTTTGATTGTATGCTTGTTTTGATTGTCAATTTTGGTTTGATTAACTTTGGATGAGTGCGCAATTGTTTGTTATACCTATGGTTTAGTTTCAAAAATTACTGGAGCAATAGGTTGCGTAATTCGGTAATGAATTTGAGGATTGATCTTTGATTTGTATTGTGATTTGATTGAGGATCCTTTGTTGTGATTTGTGTATGGGTGTGTATGTGTGTATGTGCCTTGTTTGTGCTTTGTTTGAAGGATCCTTTTGTTGCTGGCCATGTGAGGTGAGTATTGTTGCTCCTAGGGAGAGGAGAGGTGCTTACCGAACTGGGAGGTTTATGGTGGTTATTCCCAGTAAGAGCTTGCTAGATGCCTTGTAGGCTGATTCGAGTCTGGACGTCAAGATGCCCTATATCTCAGTTTGAGTCTGTGTGGTAGGATGACTTGTAGGCCAGTTCAAGTCTAGACATTAAGAGTGCTCTTAGGCCAGTTCGATTATGGATGTTGGGGACAAAAGCTTTCTGTGATATTGATTGACTAACTGTTTTACCCTTTTTGCAGCAAGGCCTTGGACAACATGGGCAGATGGGAACAAACATTGGGTTGTAAAATCAGATAGGGATGTAGATTGCCTGTGTTCTTCTGAATGAGAAATATTTTCAGTCCTTTCCCTCTTAGTGCTTTCGGCCTACCCTATATGATTGTGTGTGCTTGTGTCTTTTTTGGCCCCACTTGTGTGCATATGTGTGCTTGAAAAATTAGTTAGTTATATTACATGTTTAGGTATTAATCTTATGGCATATTGTGATTTGATTGAGGATCCTTTGTTGTGATTTGTGTATGGGTGTAGTATGTGTGTGTGTGCCTTGTTAAAATCAAATAGGGATGTATATTGCCTATTTTCTTCTGAATGAAAAGTATTTTCAGTCCTTTCCCTCTTGTTTTCTAGTGCTTTCGGCCTACCCTATATGATTGTGTGCGCTTATGTCATTTTCAGCCCCACTTGTGCGCATATGTGTGCTTGCAAAATTAGTTAGTTATATTACATGTTTAGGTATTGATCTTATGGCATATTGGGAGATGTTTGTTTGGGAATCTTTAGGTTTTATGATGTTGTGAACCTACTAGATGTTTACTACCTATCCTTGTTATATTATATGGAATTCCACTCTTATATCCTCTTGTATAGTGAAATCGGCAAGTCCTAGCCCTCCGCCTATGTGTTCCGAAATTTCATATTTCTTTGTCAATTGGTTTTAGTTTTTGTTCCTTTTAATCGTTTAAGTATTTGGGATTTATCCCTCTTTTATTTTTATGAATTCGCAACCCATACCCTTCCTATTGATGAAATCACAATTTGTCCTGTAAACCCTAAGGTATTGCCAAAATTTGTACATTGAATTAGGGTGAATAATCAGGTTGATTCTTGCTGAGTTTTTGGCCATCACATCACGTATTCAGGGGGAAGAGATTGCTGCATCCAGATAGCTGGTCTTTGGTAGGTTAATTGGTAAGGATTCCCAGATATCGTTGGTTTTGATATTATACCCTATTGCTTAGTATTGTGTGGTCTTTGCCTTACGATTGTTAAGGAGATTCTAATCTTATTGGAAAGGCAAAGGATTTCATCTTATTCAGACACATGATAGGTAGGATCTATGCCTCATCGGTTTCTTTAGTTAGCCTTTGATTGTATGCTTGTTTTGATTGTCGATTTCGGTTTGATTAACTTTGGATTGAGTGCGCAATTGTTTGTTATACCTATGGTTTAGTTTCGAAAATTACAAGGGAAATAGGTTGAATAATTCGGTTATGAATTTAAGAATTGATCTTTGATTTGTATTGTGATTTGATTGAGGATCCTTTGTTGTGATTTGTGTATGGGTGTGTATGTGTGTATATGCCTTGTTTGTGCTTTGTTTGAAGGATCCTTTTGTTGCTGGCCATGCGAGGTAAGTATTGTTCCTCCTAGGGAGAGGATAGGTACTTACCGAACTGAGAGGTTTATGGTGGTTATTCCCAGCAAGAGTTTGCTAGATGCCTTGTAGGCAGATTTGAGTCTAGATGTCAAGATGCCCTATATCTCAGTTTGAGTCTGTGTGATAGGATGAGTTGCAGGCTAGTTCGAGTCTGGACATTAAGAGTGCTCCTAGGCCAGTTCGATTATGGATGTTGGGGACAAAAGCTTGCTGTAATATTGATTGACTAACCGTTTTACCCTTTTTACGGCAAGGCCTTGGACAGCATGGGCAGATGGGAACAAACATTGGGTTTTAAAATCAGATAGGGATGTAGATTGCCTGTGTTCTTCTGAATGAGAAGTATTTTCAGTCCTTTCCCTCTTGTTTTCTAGTGCTTTCGGCCTACCCTATATGATTGTGTGTGTTTGTGTCATTTTCGGCCCCACTTGTGTGCATATTTGTGCTTGCAAAATTAGTTAGTTATATTACATGTTTAGGTATTGATCTTATGGCATATTATGAGATTTTTGTTTGGGAATCTTTAAGTCTTATGATGTTGTGACCCTACTGGGATTCTTGTAATCTCACCCAGGAGCCCACCCCCCCCTTATTTCTTTCCCTTTGCAGGTTTAGGTGTGTACTTTGCTGGTAATACCAAACGTGTGAGATCAAGGCTGCACAGCTGGACAAATTTGTACCTCATTTGCATTCCTTTCCCATTGATTTTGCATACTTCCTATCCGAAACATGTGTGGACTTTTTTCTAGCTTTTCAACTCCTCTTCTTCCTCTTGTTGCTTTCGAAATTTTGATTGAATAATTGGTTGATGTTTTGAGATTCCTTTGAGACTTGTGTATTACATTTTCACTTGTTTTCTACATTAATATAAGTCTTCCGTTGATGTTTTCTTTCACTCTGTATAAACTAGAATTTCGTTTAATGAATTACATGCTCCAACCTTTTCAAAGCATATGAATCAACCAATAAAATTTGTAATTAGTAAGACTTGAGCCTTGTGGGATTCGAATAGGACCTTGCGAGGGCTTATTCAGGTTTCACGACGGTACGGGCCCTTATAGGTTAGGTTTGGGTTCTTATAAGGGCGGCATAGGAAAAAGAAATAACGTAGGTTTTGTCTGGGAGGGAACAAGAAAGAAATGAACAAAGGAAAGAAATGAACGACTGATTGCTTTTTGAAGGATAACGTATGCTTTAATAGCTTAGGACCCGAAACCCTAATAACCCAGCTCGAAAAAACGAGCACAACTCGGAAAAATAAATAGACGGGTCTATAACCAAATAGCAGACCCAAATATGAATAAGATGGCTCGAAGGCCAACAAAATGACATGAAAGCCCACGACTACTCGAAATGAGCCCAAAAATACTATCGGGTCTAATAGGGACAAAATGATAGTTTTTACAGCCTAGATTTCCGTCTCGATCAATAAGTCAAATACACTCGTAGACCACTAAAAACAAACTTACTAAGCAAATAAATGCTGATTGAACGGACACAAGGACTGGATTCTACAAGTGATTTGGTCTATCGGGAAATTCAAAGCTTCTGGAATTGGGGAGAGGTGGGCAGGCGATTTATACAATATGAATTGGTAGTGGATTAGAGGTTTCTTGCAAACACTTGACTGCAAGAGTGTGCTGGAAGTAGAGATTGAGAGCATACTTGGATTAGGTCTGTGTGTGAGCAACGGTATCAGAAGAATTGTGGTTGAGAGTGACAACCTGGAACCAATTCAGTTGCTTCGGATTTCGACGACTCATTCTATAAATACAACAATACCTAGCTCTTGTTTGTGATTTTGATGATGTGATATTTTATCAGATTCTTCGTGAATGTAATAGGCTCATAGATGGCTAAGTGAAGTTAACTTTGTCTAATCTTGTAAGAGTCACATTCTGAGAATTGCTGCCAACTACTCAACCTCTTCTTTGGATAGTTTACTAGAGATAAAACTAACTTTGTTTGATTGCACCATCCAGTCCAGGGGCTTTCAGAGGGCGCATCATAAACAGAAGAAATTTAAAATCTTCCTCAGAAACAATTCTTGACAAAGAATTTATCATATTTTCATCCAAAGAAGGAAAATTTCCTCGAAATTGATAACTTGGTATAATTTCTGGAAAAAAACTAGAGCTTCACTCTCCAATTTAGATTTATCTTAACATTAGTTGTCCGTGATTTTCAAGGCCTCAACTCTGTATTTTCTTTGTTTTGATCTAGTTTTTGAATGATAGTAAGCCGTTGGCTGGGACGGCACATCTATTAAAAGATAGAGCAGGTGTCCTAAGAGGAACTCAACAAGAACAGAAATCTCTTGTAAAAAAAAAGGGTTTCATGGCGACATTGTTTTTTGATCCTTCGATGTCAGCTCTGCCTATCATTGTGAAGTAAAATTTATCAAGTGTTGGATTACGGTCCTCAGGAGTAAAAAAAATCAGTAGATTTCTGTCTCCAAAAAATCTCTTCATACAATTAGATTTCTTCAAATTCATGGTTAAGCTTATCTTCTAGAGAAAATAGAGAATCAGTTGGGTGAGACTCAAAAGATCTCTAGACCTCTCCCATCCAAGCTACCCTTCATGTTTCTCCTGAAAATATTACCGAATATTGAATCATTCCATTCCCGAGCCATCTCAACATAACAAGTTAAATTCTTAACATAGTTTTTAGTCTCGCACCATATATCCTTCGTAAACCTTGAGCCTCCATGCTATGTGAACAATCAAAGGACAAGGAGGCTATCAGTCAATCAGCTTTATTCTCACTAATTCGAGGTTCCAAAATTTCTAACGCATCGGATTTATAAAGATTTATTAGTGCTTTAGTAATGCAATTTAAGCTTTGTCCACCTTGAACATTCCAAACTATTTAAAATTTAGTGTATTCATCAAAACAATAAAAGAAAGAAAAATAAGTGTTCAAGTTCAACTAAAAATTAATATTATCACTTGATACCACAATAGCAGATTCTTGGTAACTGAATCCTTCACCAAAATTAAAAGGGATTGATTCTGCTATCTTACTTGTTGTTTTGCCAGTCACGGGATTAATCTCTCCCGGGGCCTCCTTTATAGGGAAATAGAGTTAGAGTTTTTCATCGGGTCTCGATTAGGTACCACTATTTCAGGTAGGGCGCCCTCCTAATAATTTTTTGCTCCATACGCGTCCCTGAGGGTTCGAACTCAGGTCGTTTAAGGAGAATCCAACCCATGGTGCCACTAGACCCAACATGTGTTGGTTTGAGTTGGCTTTGTTGTGACCTCCTAGCCTTTTAATTAGGGGTAATGAGGAATCATTTGATATTTGAGCCTCATTTGAAAGAGGGTCCTTCAAAGAAGAAGAGGAAAGTAAGGCTAATTTCGATCTGAGTCCAAAGTAAAAAGAGTTGGCCCCAAGTTAACAAAATTTGACTTTTGTACTAAGTTAGTAACCAATTGGGAAGGATCTTGGGTTGGCTCTACATCAATACTTGAGGATGACCTTTGACGAACATGTGGTAGAGAGAGTGTGGGCTCAGTTGGAATTTTGTTGGGATCAGAATTAAATCCTTGCATCATGACTTGTTTTCCATATGCCTTCATTACGGTGGTCTGCTGTGGCTCCAAAATCTTTGAAGTGGACACAAATTTGTTCCCTTTTAAACCTATAGTATCCTTTTCCACATCTGCCACGATATTAAATCTTAAACATTCCTCAATTCTAGCTTAACTTTATTTCCTATTACTATCCGTATTACAATTTTTCTTAATTAATCTCCTTCTTCCATACTTTGGAGCCATAATGCACGGGCCCAGTTCCAAATGTACTCCAGCTAATTTAGATGACATCAATATAGAATCAGAGTTCCCAGTATGATTTTTTATGGGTCTTGAACTAGTAATTGCACAAATATTTTCTATTATTACCTGTTTGATATATTGATCTTTTTTATGCCTGAATACCCCACGTGCAAAACGTATTAGAGGAATATCTTCATATTACACTGTCTGTTTCCTTTCATCTACTAAAATATGAGAGAGTAGAGGTTTTTCAAGGTCTAATTCCAGTGCAACCCTGGCAAATATACACTTGTTTGCTTCTTGAGTACTGAAATCAACTTTGAAGAACTCGCCCACTATGTCAGACACAACCCTCAAAATATTCCTATTATAATACTGAATAGATAGCCTTGGAAATCTTATTCATGTCGTGATGGATCTAATCTTTTCATCCTCTGGATTAAAGGATGGAGACTGTAAGGATCCAAACCCAACCTATTAGGACCCTTACCGCTGTGAAACCTAAATAAGCCCTCGCAAGGTCCTATTTGAATCCCACAAGGCTCAAGTCACTTAATTGTCAATTTTATTGGTTGATTTATATGTTATTTAAAGGTTAGAGCATATTCATACATTAATGAATTTCTGGCTTATACGGAGTGAAAAAAAACATCAGCGAAAGACTTATATTAATACTCAAAACAAGTGGAAACATAATACACAAGTCTCATAGGAATCTCAAAATATCAACCAATAGTATCATGCATATTTCGGAAGCAACAAAAAGAGAAAGAGGGATTGGAAAGTCAGAATGCAAATCCACACAAGTTCAAAGATATGACATGCACATTCAATAGAAAAGGGGTGCAAATTCATCTAGCCGTGCAGCCTTGATCTCACACCTTTGGTACCAGCAACAAAGTACACACCTAAGCCTGCAAAGGGGGAGAAAAGAAGGGATGAGATTACAAGAATCTCAGTAGGGTCACAGAATCATAAGTCCTAGGGATTCCTAATCAAACATCTTCTGAACAACATCATATCATCCCTCATCTAAGGGTATCACACAATTCAAGAATCAATCAAAAGGATGAGGGCAGAAACTAAGGCTGAGGGTGGACTACAAACACTTTTGAAAATCAGAAGTATACAGGAAGGAAAACTCATCAGGTTACTCTCGGCAGTAGGAAAAGAAAAGACCATCCCTTTCCACCTGTGTTGTCCAAGGCTTTGCTTCACAAAGGGTAAATGGTTAGACAATCAATATTGTAGCAAGCCTTTTAGTTATCTCCAACATCCAGACTTGAACTGGCCTAGGAGCATTCTTGCAGCAGCGCACACAAGTCATCCTGTCACTCTCAAACAGGGAAACCTAATATCTAGACTCGAACTGGCCTATAGGGTATCTTGACGTCCAGACTCGAACTGGCCTACAAGACTTCCTGACGTCCGGACTTGAACCGGCCTACAAAGCATCCAGCGAGCTCTTGCTGGGAATAACCACCCATAAACCTCCCAGTTCGGTAAGCAGCTCTCTTCTCCCTAGGAGCAACAATAATTACCTCACATGGCCAGAGACAAAGCACCAGCAAGGCACATACACGCATACACAAATTACAACAAAGGATCCTCAATCAAATCACAATACAAATCAAAGATCAATCCTCAATGTCATAACCGAATCAGGCAACCTATTTTCCTATTAAATTCCGAGATTCCCTATCATCATAATCACACATTTCGTAAGCATATAACCAAGATAGGCAATCGAATTCACTCATATTCAAACAATCAACCAATAGGGTAACCAAAGGAACCGATGAGGCATAGATTCTACCTCTCACGTTTCTGAATTAGATGCAATCCTTTGCGTTTCCAATAAGATCAGAATCTCCTAAACAATTACAAGGCAAAGACCACACAATACTAAGCCACAAGACTACTTAATTAAAAACTAAAGGCATTGGGAATCTTTACCAATTAACTTACCCAAATCCAGTGATCCGGATGCAGCAATATCTTTCCCCTGAATGCGTGATGTTAACGCCAATAACTCAAGTAAGAATCTACTTGATATTTCACCCTAATTCAATATACAAATTTCAGAAACACCTTAAGATTTATAGAGAAACTTGTGATTTCAACATTAGAGAGCATAGGGGTTGTGATTTCATGAAGTTAAGAAAGGAATAGGTGTTTATAACATGTACAATCAAAAGAAACAAGGTCAGAATCCAATAGGTTAATCAGTTGATCAAAATAGGGCATGCTGATTTCATGAATAAGGAAGATTCAAAGGATGAATTCATGATTTTAGAATCATGAATGAATGTTAAACAATCATACGAACAAGAGGAAAAATAACAGAAATCAATTGAAGGCAAAATCACATAATTTTGAAACCTAATCACGCCGAATTTCGAACTAAATTACGGAAAATACAAAATAACCTCCAGACAAAAAACCCAAGATTTCTGGATAGAGAACAGAAAGAGCTTTTCAACAAGCTATTATTCACAAAAATCCGATAAAGGATGAGAGAGTTATGCCAAGATGAAGATCAAGGAGTTTAGGCTAGGGTTTAGGCAAAAATGGGAAATTTAGAAGAAGGGAATAAATTACAAAATTTCTATATGGGTTTTGGTATGTTTAGGTGGGATAGGCTGGCCACTCTTTTGTAGGTGTCTAACGAGGTTTAGCTAAGAGATAAATCACTACTTTTAAGCCTAAAAAGATAATTAAAGGATAATTTTATTAGATGGATAATTCTATTAGATGGATAATTCTATTTAAAAGGATAAATCTATTAAAAATGATATTCTATTTAAAAGGAAGAATTATCTAATATCTTAGATAATAAGAGATAAAACTAAGGATAATTAATATAAAAATATCAGAATTAAAATAAAAAATATCTAGCAGCAACCATTTTAGGCCATCACTGTGAGACCCAGCCCGTAGGGGGGGTCAGCTTACCCAATCCCACATCGAAAAGGAACGAGGAAGGTCTTGGGCTTATATGTGTTGTGTGATGGTATCATTTCTAACAAGATGCATCTTTTGGGCCATGTGGTTAGAAGGTCAACTCAGCGTTGCAGTTGTGATCCATCACGCATACATACACGTCTGAACCTGCTAGGCCGAGAGTCCGGGGGCTGGGTCATGATAAATGGTTGTGGAGCCGATCTCGTTCCCTCTTCCAAGCGGGCTTGGGCCGTGTTGTGTGTTCACATTTGGGCTCAAAGCAGTTATGTTTGGCTCCCTTTGTGAGGACACGAGGTCTATAAGGAGGGGAGATTGTGAGACCTAGCTCGTAGGGAGGGTAAGGTTACTCAATCCCACATCGGAAAGGAGCGGGGGAGGTCTTGGGCTTATATGTGTTGTGTGAGTGACTCATTTGTAACAATATGAATCTTTTTGTCCATGTGATTATAAGCCCAACCAAGCGTTGCAGTTCTGAACCATCACCTGCACATACACGTCCGGCCCACTGAGCTGAGATTCCGGGAGCCAGGTCGTAACAAAAGGTAGTGGAGCCAGGTTCGTTCACTCTTTTGGGTGAGCTTGGACCGTGTTATGTGTTCACGTTTCGGCTCATGAGTTTGGGCCCAAGTCAGTTACGTTTGGGCTCCCATCGTGAGGACACGAGGTCAATAAGGAGGGGAGATTGTGAGACCCAGTCGTCACGAGGTCTATAAGGAGGGGAGAATGTGAGACCCAGCCTGTAGGGGGTCAAGGGAGGTCTTGGGTTTATATGTGTTGTGTGAGTGAATCATTTGTAACAAGATGCATCTTTTGGGCTATATGGTTAGAAGCACAACCAAGCATTGCAGTTGTGATCCATTACGCGCACATACACGTCTGGGCCCGCTGGGCCAAGTGTCCGGGAGTCGGCTCATGACAAATGTGAGACCCATCTCGTAAGGGGGGGGTCAGGTTACCCAAACCCACATCAGAAAGGAACGGGGGAGGTCTTGGGCTTATATATGTTGTGTGATGGTATTATTTGTAACAATATGCATCTTTTGGGCCATGTGGTTAGAAGCCCAAATTAGCGTTGCAGTTGTGATCCATCACCACACATACACGTCCGGGTCCGATGGGTTGACGGTCCGAGGGCCAGGTCATGACAAATGGTAGCGAAGCCGATCTCGTTCCCTCTTCCAGGTGGGTTTGGACCGTGTTGTGTTCACGTTTGGGCCCTTGAGTTTGGGTCCAAGGTAGTTACGTTTGGCTCCCCTCGTAAGGACATGAGGTCTATAAGGAGGGGAGATTGTGAGACCCAGCCCGTAGGGAGGGTCAGGTTACCCAATCCCACATCGGAAAGGAGCAGTGGAGGTCTTGGGCTTATATATGTTGTGTGAGTGAATCATTTGTAACAAGATGCATCTTTTGGGCCATGTGGTTATAAACCCAACTGAGCATTGCAGTTGTTATCCATCACACGCACATACACGTCTGGCCCCCTGAGCCAAGAGTCCGGGGACCGGGTCGTGACAAATGGTAGCGGAGCCAGGTTCGTTCCCTCTTCCAGATGGGCTTGGGCCGTGTTGTGTGTTCATGTTTGGGCCCATAAATCTGGACCCAAGTCAGTTACGTTTGGGCTCCCCTCGTGAGGACACGAGGTCTATAAGGAGGGGAGATTGTGAGACCCAGTCCTCACGAGGTCTCTAAGGAAAAGAGATTGTGAGACCCAGCCCTTAGGGGATCAGGGGAGGTCTTGGGTTTATATGTGTTGTGTGAGTGAATCATTTGTAACAAGATGCATCTTTTGGGCTATGTGGTTAGATGCACAACCAAGCATTGCAATTGTGATCCATCACGCGCACATACACGTCTGGGCTCACTAGGCCGATGGTCATGGGGCCGGGTCTTGACAAATGTGAAACCCAACCCATAAGAGGGAGGTCAGGTTACCCCCACATTGGAAAGGAACAGGGGAGGTCTTGGGCTTATATGTGTTGTATGATGGTGATATTTGTAACAAGATGCATCTTTTGGGCTATGTGGTTAGAAGACCAACTCAGTGTTGCAGTTGTGATCCATTACGCGCACATACATGTCCGAGCCCGCTGGGCCCACTTAGCCGAGGGTCCGGTGGCCGGGTCGTGACAAATAGTAGCGGAACCTATCTCGTTCCCTATTCCGGGTGCGCTTGGGCAGTGTTGTGTGTTCACGTTTGGGCCCGTGAGTTTGGGCTCAAGGCAGTTACGTTTGGCTCCCCTTGTGAGGACACGAGGTCTACAAGGAGGGGAGATTGTGAGACTCAGCCCATAGGGAGGGTCAGGTTACCCGATCCCACATCGGAAAGGAGCGGGGGAGGTCTTGGGCTTATATGTGTTGTGTGAGTGGATCATTTGTAAGAAGATACATCTTTTGGGCTATGTGGTTAGAAGCTCAACCAAGCGTTGCAGTTGTGATCCATCACACGCACATACACGTCCGGGCCCGCTGAGCCGGGTCGTGACAAATGGTAACGAATCCTATCTCGTTCCTTCTTCCGGGTTGGCTTGGGCCGTGCTATGTGTTCACATTTGGGTTCATGATTTTGGGCCCAAGTCAGTTACGTTTGGCTCCCTCGTGAGGACACGAGGTCTATAAGGAGGGGAGATTGTGAGACCCAACCCATAAGAGGGGGTCAGGTTACCCAATCCCACATCGGAAAGGAACGGGGGAGGTCTTGGGCTTATATATGTTGTGTGATGGTATCATTTGTAACAAGATGCATCTTTTGGGCCATGTGGTTAGAAGCCCAACTCAGCGTTGCAGTTGTGATCCATCACGCACACATACATGTCCGGGCCTGCTAGGTTGAGAGTCCGGGGGCTGGGTCGTGACAATCACACATCAATTTCTTCAGGGGAAAAATAGTCATTTCAACTACATCGGCTACTGGACTTCCTGGACATCTAGACTAGGAAGGGTCGGGGTCTTACAGAGACCAAGGTTAAACCCAAAGGTAACCTCTAGCAATGGTCCATGACACTCTTAGCAAGACTGTTCATAATCAACAGCTTTTTTTCAGTCTCACCAGAAAGAATTGATTATCAAGATCAATGAGTTTGATTACTACTGTAAGTTTCTTTAAGGTATAGAGTCTGTTATAGAGACTCCGATACCCTATTGCTCTGCCCATAGCCTTCAGAAACATAACAAACTTTAGTGATTCCTGCATGAGTTTTTATGCCTTCTCAGAAAAAGACCAAAAAGTCACTGACAGGTTACCACCCTCCATACCTCTCACAAAATATTCTTCATTAATAACAAATTTATTGACCCCAAACAGATTTTGATGCTCCTCCGTACTTGCTCAACATCTAGCAATAAAATCTGTCGATAGGAATTCCTATCTACCTCCATTGCTGATCCATCTGGATAAGTTGGTAGACGAGACTCCACCTAAGAGAGCCCATGTGGCCTAGGCTCGATTGAGCTCATTCAGAAGTTTCTAAGATCTTGAAGGTTTCTTGTTTCTTTCAATTAGAATTCTGTTAAGATCTTTTTTATTTGAATCTCACTAATGTTTCTTTCTCTCTCTATATATTTCTATTTTATATCATAAAATCTTGCACAAAATTACCGTAGGTAGCTTTTCAATCTTTAGTATCAGGCTAATGGGTTTTAACAAAGCCTTACAAATTTGGATACGTGAGCCAAGTCTCTTGGAAAGGCCTCACTGATGAAGGTAAACAAAGATCATCAACCATAACAAGTAGCAACGTATGGTGATCAGATTTAATCCTAGGTAAACGTCGAACAAAAACCTATGAAAAAGATTGCCTTCATTGATCATTACACAAAATTTTATCTAGCCTCTCATATATACCTCATCGGAACCAAATAAATTTAGGACCAGTAAATACCAAATTCAATAAAAAAACAATTATTGATTACCTCCTACAAATTACAGGTGCTTCAACCTCCAATAAAATAACTTCTTTTTTATATTTTTTGCATTATAGAGCATTAAAACTCCCAATAGAGGGCATAGCCTTTAAGTGACATAAAGTCATTTGGCCAAGCTTCTAACTGAAATCAAGGACAAGTATCTAATAATTTTACTTGCAGTACCAATCTTACCAATCTTTTTTATCGTTTTTTATTGCCTTATTATTTCATTCAATTAACTTGGCAATAACATATATTAACAGTATCGATTTTAAAGCATCTAATAAAAAAACTTTTAAAAAAATATTTCGCTTGTTATCGTTGTTTGGTTTTGAGATTGTGAATGAGTAGCACATAACATGTTTATATACTTTGTGAGAACCCAATCCCATATTATAAAGTAGGGATGGTCTTAGATATTTAAATGTGAGCTTGTGGAATCATGTGCATCAAGATATCTTTTAGACCGTAAAGATAGAAGTCCAACTTAGTGTTGCACCTATGATACCACACACCTATTCGTGTCTGAGCTCATTGGACCAGTGTGTGAAAAATAGTAGCGGAGACGATTTCACTCTTATTTCATGTGGGCTTAAGCCTTTAATTTGGACCCGTATCCAAGGGAAGATTATGAGAATCTAATCCCATATCAGAAATGAGTGAGGGTGGTCTTTGATATTAATTATGGGTTTGTGGAATCATATATATCAAGATATTTTTTAGGCCATGAGGACATAACTCATTGTTACACTTGTAATTTTACAGGCACACACTAGAGTCTATTCTATTGTGGTTAGTAACTTGAGTTGTTTATATTACTACCTCAAGTTATTTAAGATACAGTTAACATATCGCAGATAAGGGTTATACCACTATTTTTGTTTCTTATATCCTCTATTTTGGAAGTGCCAATAGATATAATAAAATCACTTATTTGATACTGATGTATTGGAAAGAATTGGGCTTGGAGGTTCGATGAAGACCGACTCCGTATTAGCTGTTGTTAGCTTGACCTTGGTGTGTTAGTGTCGGATCTATTGACAGAGCTTAATAATTAATAAAAGAGAATCACCACATAAGACGAGATGTTTTCTTACACCTGACCCTATGTGATTACCAATACCGTCTTTCTAAAAGTATTTCTTCGATTGAAGTACTCCATTGATGATTTTTTTAACAAATCTATGATAACGAGATCTCTCTGATTACAGTTTGGTTGGCTTGACTAAATTCTATAAACAACACGAGCTGTAAATTTTACTTCGTCGTTTGAAATTGATGTCATATGATATTCCTATGCTAAGTTGTTTGATTCAGGATTGTTAAAGAGGAATTGTAATAGGATTAGTTCGAAATATTATGGACTTAAGAGATCCATCTTTTTATGAGTTGCTAAGAGTTAAGGGTTAAGGTGGAGTAGTGCACCAGAAACACTATGGATATTGTTTGAAATCATATATGTTGATATTAGTACCTGTTGTTGTATAAGACCTAATTTGTGATGAAAAGTAAGTCATTCTTGAGTTAAAGGATGAAGTGATTATGGCAAGATGTTACAATTTAGTTTGAAATTGAAATGATTATGAAGATTTTAAAACACTTCATTCGGTTCTTTTCCGAGATTTTTGGCCTAGGATATAAATACCTAGCCTGACCCGACACTTAGAATCTTTCTAAGTATTGGAATAGTAGCTCACCCGACTCTTTTTTTTTCTCTCTCTCGTTCTCCCCCTAAAGCACCCATTCAAATTTCGTCGATTTTCTTCTGATGAAAATCACTGGATTTTGTCCCTAAACATTTATCTAACCTCCCACGATAGATTTTCACTATTCATTTTGGATTCAGAGGCTGGAATCGGATCATTCTTCGTTTTAGGGTATTTTGGAGATTTCGTGGTAAGTGCCCTAAATCTTTATTTCTGATGTTGATTTTTAATTCCTTTGATTGTTTCCGATGTTCCTAAGATAGTTTGGTGCTTTAGATTGCATGAAAACACTCTATGATCCATGGGTGATCGTTTTGGGTTTCGATGGCAATTTCGGTAATTTTGTGAATTTTGTGATTTTGGTTGAATTGACGAAATTGTTAGTTTCTGCTGCTTGGGTTAGTTGATTTAAGAGTTGCGGAGCATGTTTTTAGGCCGAGAAACCCAATTGTATAATCGGGTGAGCTTGGGTGTGGATTTAGAGACGTGAGTAGCTTGTGTGAGTTTTGGGCATTCCGACCATTTGTTGGATTTCCTGAATTTTGAGCTAAGATTGCATTGTTAGAGTGAGATTTGTGTTAGTGTGAGTATTGATGGGGTCTTTTAGGTTTCCTTTTCAATTTCGAGTGTTTTTGTCGACTTTGTCAGTTTTTTGTGCTTATATATGTTTTGATTTGGTTTGTTTGATTAGGCAGTTCTGGAGCGGTCAATATGGTCAAGGGTATTGCTGTTGGGTTTTCTATACAACAAGAGGTGGGAGTTTACGTTTCATTTTCATACACGGAAACGTTTTGTATTTTTGAATTAAAATACGGTAAATGTGTGGTTTTGAATAGAGGCCTTACATACCTTTTGTGTGACATTTATTTTAGCTTCATGAACTTTCTTGGCATGATTTAGGTGCATTAACTACGTGTTTGAACTCCTAAAATTGTTGGTTATGTGTTTATGCATGTTGAGTGGGCATGTAACTCGATGTTTGAAACCGCTCAATTTGATTCTGCTTATACTCGTGTGATTGATTGTGTTGGCCCTTTTGATTTGAGTGTTTTGTGGCTTGTGAGGTGTTTGTCGTTGCCGAGAAACCTTGGTAAGGGTTCCCGAGGGTTTGAGTGAGCTCTAGGAGCATTCCAGGCCATTTTCGGGGCACGTAACACGTTCGAGACGAGTACACGCCAGTGTATTTTCCCAAGAGCCCATGTACTGTTCTAGATAGAACAATACATGGCCTGTGTAGGGAGTACATGGTCGTGTACTCAAGAGATGTACATGTACACAGCCTACACAGGCAAGTACACACCCGTGTACTCAGCTCGTGTACTTGGATACGGCATATCACAAAAATTACATGGTTGTGTACTGCCCTATTTTCCCCCGTTTCAATTCTACATCCCCACTTACCTATTCTAGCAACCCCTGTACCCTTTCTGCAACTTGTGTACCTTATTTTGAGACCTCCAAACCTACCCTAAACCTATTCAACACCAAATGTACATCAAATCACACCCTTACCAATCTCATATTAGTTCCCTTTGGTGATTGTTTGCATTTCATACATTATGGATTTCAATGTAAAGGTTATTTACACATGTTCTTAGAAATGATATGGAATTGATGGATAATGTTTGGCCAAACCTATTAAGTACATGTAATCTCAGTAGAGGGGAATATGGCTTACCTATGATTGTGGTATGGATGGATTATATGTGTGTGCTTGAGTTTGTTGTGGCTTAGCAGGCTGCTTGATTTTTGTATGACTTAGCAGGCTATATGTTTATATATATGTGAATTATGGTTGAGTGCGATAGTATGATTTCTTCACTCAGTTTTAGATAACATTGGCAGTAGGGGATTTATACTTATTTTGTAAACGAAAAATTAACTGTTAATGAGCTTTCGGTTTCCCTTTAGCACGAGGGATCCTGAAAGTGCTTTGTAATCCACCCCGATATGTTTTTAGGGCATAGTAGCCCGTATGAAGATGTTGTGTGCTGTGAGTTTATAAAACCTATTGGACTGGTTTTTATTGTAATGTGTTTTACAATTCATGCATTATGCATAATTGCTTGTAAAACACTTTGAGTGCATGCATATAGCAACTATTTTATTCTTGATTTTTCATATGCCTCTATTAAACTGGATATGCTTAAGATGCAATAACTTCCACTGAGATCTTTGATCTCACCCCCTTTTGTCGATCTTTGCAAGGCTAGTTTGTTCACTGCAACCGTGCGTCTTTGAGGTCATATTTTCTTGGTGTTATTCTTAAGGCTGGACTATTGCATTTACACGTCTTGGAAGCTCATCATATTTCTTGTTTAGTTTTTTTCATACTTTATCGATATGTATGCTTGTTTTAGACTACGTTTTTTGTCCAAATTTGATACTTTATATACATGTATGAGTCATATTCTCGTTTATGTCATGAGATGCGTGCCTTGGGCATTTTTTGTGTGGATCTATCTGTGCTTGTGTGTATGGTCTCAGTGTCTTGCATGTTTGGGGCCGTGTGGCCTGTTGTATGTGATTTAAGACTCCCACTGTATCTGTTTGTATACACTGTTAGTGTTTTTGTATTGGGTGTATTATGTGATGTGTGATGCTCCTTTTAAAGGAAAAATTCAAATTGGCATGCGGTTTTGGGGTTTTTGTTTGGAAAAATTAACGTGAGCCTTGTGTGGTTTTGATTGATCCACGTGTTAGGTCGATCGGGAATGCACGTGGTAAGGGTCCCATTTACCTGGAGCAGGTCCTCACAGAGTTGGTAGTGAAGTATGGTTATTTATGCGTGTATTGAGTATAAATTTTTTTTAAAATGGCATATTTTACAAGTGCATCACACTCACTGTTCATGCATGGTCTAGCATAGAGTTTTCTAGAGGTCTTATTTTTCTTTATGCTTATATCTATGACTATGTGCCTAGTTAGTAGAGATGGCTCATGGTAGAGGTCGTTGTGCTTCCAGAGGTCGTTATGGCCGAGGAGGCCAAGTTCAGGTCAGAAAGTTAGATAAGAGCTCAAATGCCCAAGAACCAGTAGCAGGTGTGGGTCAGCCAGGTTGTACCAGGGGCATAGCCAGTTTAGACATCACCAGAAGTTCAGGATCAGGCATTGCTATAGGTGTTAGCTGCGATTCATACCACTTTGGGTCAAATGCAACAGATGTTGCAAGTTTCAGCAGTTCAGCAGCCACAGATGCAGGCACCAACTCAGCCACAGGTTGCAGAAGAGCCAAAGGTACAGGTTGAGCCAGAGGCTCAAGGTGGTAGATTGTCAGTGCAGCTGTCCAAGCTGCTGAAAGAGGTCAGACATTTAGGGTGCAAGAGTTTGTATAGCATAAGTGACATGATTGCAGCCAAGAATTGGAAAGGCAAAGTTATTTTGACTGCATAGGATTTGAGGTGGATAACTGAGGACAAAGTGATTTTGGCTCACTGTCTATTGGAGAGGGACATAGCTAGCTCGTGGAGTTTGGTGAGAGATAGGTATGTAGGTTAGCCTACTTCGGAGGACTTCAAAAAGAAGTTTGACCAGAGGTACAACACCCAGTACTTCTAATATCAGAAGAGGTTCGAGTTCTACCACCTGCGGTAAAGGAACAAGATAGTTTTTGAGTATGAGATTGAGTTACGAGCAATAGCACACTTTGTGCCCAAGGCAGATAGACTGAGTGCCATGATGGCCAGCGTATTTGAGCATGGGCTCAATTGGGATGTCCATGGAATTCTGGGCTTGAAGAGGAGCAACGACTTCGAGGAGTTAGTGGTGGATATAGTGAAGGCTGAGGAGATTCTTTTGGGACAATGAAGCCAGAATCAGAAGTGCAAAGATAGTTTTGCTAGCAAAGGTCCAATCAGGCGCATTTCCAGATTTCAGCAGAAGTTCAGGGGTAGGACAACTGGTCCCTACCTTTTAGTGCAAACCAGGTCTTAGGGGACAACCTCGGTTACTTCACACTCATAGCTCGTTCGATCCTTTCAAAGCTTGAGTAGGTTGTGTGGGCCACCCAGTTGCGGGAACTGTAGACAATCCCACCCACCTCTTTTTCCGCAACCACCCGATGCTATCAGTGTGATCAGTTTGGCCATATGGCCAGAGAGTGTCCTAGAGCAAGAGCAGTCCAACTAGGTGCCTCACAGTCGAGGATTCTAGCATTTCCTGTAGCTCATTAAGAGATAATTCCCTACTTTTAAGCTTAGAAGGATAAGATAGGATCAAAGGAAAAACTTTTTAGAAGATTTCACTAAAAGATAATTCTATTAAAAGGATAATTCAATTAAAAGAGTAATTTTATTTTTAAAAAAAATCTAATACTTTGGATAATACAGGATAAGGTTTAGGAGATAAGCCTTCTAGAAGGTATTTCTAGGGTAAGTCTTCTAGAAGATAATTCACCATTTAGAAAAAGGATGAATGAGAAAAGAAATGAATAAGATACTAGAATCAAAGTAGGAAAGGTTCGACACAAATATTTCAGGCCATCACTCATCCATTTCTTCAAGGGAACAATAGTTTTTTCAGCTGCACCAGTACATAAGTGCCATTTCTGACACATAGACTTCTAGGACATCTAACCCATTGAGGATCAGGGTCTCACAATATAAGTGTCCTTTTGTGATTGCTTGCATTTTATGCCTTATAGATTTCAATATAAAGGCTATATATGTATGTTCATAGAAATGATATGGAATTGACGGATAATGTTTCGTCAAACATGATATGTGAGACCCTGATCCTCGGTAGGTTAGGTTTCCTAGAAGTCCGTGAGTCATAAATGACACCTAGGGACTGGTGCAGATGAAATAACCATTTTTTCCTTGAAGAAATGAATGTGTGATGGCACTAAATGTTTATTTCCTATTTTTCAATTATTTATTCAGGTATTTTTATCTTAATTATCCTTAGTTTAAATCCCTATTATCCAAAATATTAGATAATTCTTCCTTTAAATCTCCATTATCTTTTAGTAGAATTATTTTTTAATAGAATTATCTTTTAGTGGAATCTTCAAGAAAGATTATCCTTTAAACCGTATCATATCCTTCTAAAGCTTAAAAGTAGGGAATTATCTCTTAACTAAACCTCCTTAGATACCTATATAAAGAGAGATCGGCCACCCCTTGCTCCTCACACTCTCATTCTCGCTTTTGTTTCTTCACAAACACAAGTTCTCCTCCTTTCTTCCTTGTGTTGCCGAAACCTTCCCCCTTCTCTACCATTTTCGAAATTCTTCCTCCTTTGTCAGATTTTTTCATGTGATAGCTTGGTGGATTCCTCTCTTCGTACTGCATCTTCTGTGCTTGAATTCACATTCAGAAGGTTAGTGGTTGTTTATTAATTTGCTGCCGAGATTTCCTATGCTTATATGTGTGCTGATTTTCCTCTTCCCTTCTCTGATGCTTCTGAATTTTGTTCCTCTTATTCGTATGAACATCTGGAACCTATTCCCCTTTTAATATTACAAAATCACAACCTAGTGTTGTCAAAAATTTTACTTTAAAGGGATTGAATAATGAGGTTGATACTTGTTGGGTTCTTGGCCATCACATCACACATTCAGAGGGAGGTTATTGTTGCATCTGGATCGTTGGTTTTGGTGAGTGAGATTGGTAAGGTTCTGCAGGATGTCCTTTGATTTTCTGATTTCATATTGCATACTTAGTATTGTGTTGTCTTTGCCTTATAATTATTTATATGTTTCTGATTCTTGTGATAAAGGCAAAGGAATAGCTTCTTGTTCAGAAGCGTGAGAGGTAGGATCTATACCTCATCGGTTTATTTGGAAATCATCTTACTTGTTCTTATTGATTTCGGTTTGTTCATTAAGCATATCCATGCTTACGGATACACTTAACATGCTTGCGGATTGAGTGTTGATTCCTTAGGTAATTTCGGAACTGTGTGGGAATAGTATTGCCTATTTCAGTTTGACATATATGGTATTGGATTGTGTATTGTGTTGTGGCTTGCTTGAGGATACCCTATTGTGTTTCTATGTGCTTGTACTTGCTTGTGTGCTTGTGTTTCAGGATCCCTGTACTGGTAGCCATGTGAGATAAGTGATTGATACTCCTACTGAGAGGAGAGGTACTTACCATATTGGGAGTCGTATGGTGTTTGTTGCCCAGCAAGAGCTCACTGGATGCCCTGTCCTATATGTTGCAAGATGGCTTGTCCTGTGTGTGGAAAGATGCTTATCCAGTGTGTGGCAAGATGCCTTGTCCAGTGTGTGGCAAGATGCTTTGTCCTGTGTGTGGCAAGATGCCTTATCCAGTGTGTGGCAAGATGCCTTATCCAGTGTGTGGCAAGATGCCTTTTCCTTGTGTGTCAAGATTCTCTTGGGTTGGGTACAAGGATGTATAAAGGTTTGCTGTTTGTTTGCTATACATTTTCCCTTTTTATAGCACAACCTTGGACAACACAGGTGGTAGGGAATAGTTGTTTGGTTTTGATAATCGTGTAGCAAATTGAGCAGCCTGTGTGCTTCTGGTTTTTGTCTTGTGATGGTTACCTACAAAGTATTTTGAGTCCTTACCATGTTTTTTTTTAAATCGGCCCCAGTATATTGTTGTGTTTGTTTGATGATTTGTTTTGGGCCTATTTTTGTACATAAGATCTATATGAGTAGCTCGGGAGATGTTTGTTTAGGTTTTCTCAGATCTTATGATGTTGCAACCCTACTGAGATTCTTGTAATCTTATTCTGTTGTTTTCCTCATTTTTCAGACTTAGGTTCCTGTTTTATTGGCAGTACCGAGGTGTGAGATCAGAGCTGCACGGCAGGATGATTGCATATCGTATTTCAGTTTCATTTCTATTTCTTTTCTGGTTTTCCGATTACTATCCTTATTTTCACATATTGACATGAACAGATGTTTGCTAATTGAGATTCCCTTGGGACTTGCATGTTATGTTTCCACTAATTTTGCATTTATGAAAGTCTTTCGCTGATGTTTCCTTTCACTCCGTTTTATCCAGAAATGAAATAGCATGCTCCAACCTTAAAAGCAACCTAAATAACTAATGAAAATTATTAACTAGTCAACTTGAGCCTTGTGAGATTCAGATAGGACCTTGCCAGGGTTTATTCAGGTTTCACGGTGGTAAGTACCCTTATAGGTTGGGTTTGGGTCCTTACATGATAAATACATGGAATCCCAACAAAGGGGAATATTGTTTACCTATGATTGTGGTATGGATGGATTATATATGTGTGTTTCAGTTTGTTGTAGCTTAGCAAGCTGGCTGATTTGGCTATGACTTAGCAGGCTATATGTTTATATATATATGAACTGTGAATGAGTGTGATAGCATGATTTCTTCACTCAGTTTCGAATAACATTGGCAGCAAGGGATTTATATGTATTTTGTAAACGAAAAACTAACTGCCAGTGGGCTTTTAGTTTCTCTTTAGTGCAAGGGATCCTGAAAGTGCTTTATAATCCATCCCGGTAGGTTTTTGGGACATAGTAGCCCGTATAACGATGTGTGTTGTGTAAGGACTCTTACCGCCTTAAAACCCAACCAATCCCAATCTAGGACCTATCTGAATCCAAAAAGGCTTATCTATCCAAAATTCTGATTTTTACCAAGTTTCTTTCTTATGCTTTTTAAAAGTTGGAGCATGATAATAATGGACAAACAATCTGGTAACATATGGAGTGAATAAAAATAGCAGCGGAATTCTTTATAATTAATCAAGGGAACCACAACACACAAGTCCCATAGGGATCTAAAAATCCAGCAAGTAACCCTCCAATAAATTTTGGAAATAAACAATAACAAGAGGTATTCAATAAACTAGAAAGCAGACCAATCAAACTTCATGTTAGTGGTTATATGCACAAGCAAACAGCAAAGAGATAGGGGATGCGAATGTGATGCAATATCATCCCATCGTACAGCCTTGATCTCACACACTAGTACCACTGACAGAAGATGTGCTTAAGCCTGAAACATGGTAAAAACAATTGGGTGAGATTAAAAGAATCTCAATGGGGTCACAACATCATAAGATCTGTAGAAATTTACACAAATATCTCCCAAACAGCATCATATTCGCCTAAGAAACTAGTAAGTGTATCAAACAATCATCCACAAACACAAAAGAGGTGGGGCCAAAAATCATAGGCTAAGGGTGGACTACAAACATTTCCGAAAATTAGAAGTAAACAAGCAGGTATTTCATTATTCGATCTCATCAATAGAAAGGTCATCCCCTTTTACCTTTGTTGTCCAAGGATAAGGGTATCCAAACCACACAAGGGTAAGAGCATCTTGCCAGCACACAAAACAAGGCATCTAGCCACACAAGGACTAGGCATTCAGCGTGCACATGTTGGGGATTACCACCCATACTAGTAAGAACCACTCCTCTCCTCAGGAGCATCAGCACTTACCCCAAATGGCCATCGAAAAAAGATTTTGACACACAAACATGTACAAGCAAACACAAGCAAGTAAAAGGCATAACATCACAACAGGGCATCCTCAATCATACCATAATACAATCAATAAGTCACATGCACACAACTTATGAAAATTAGACACACACAACCTATCTCAAGGATTTAAAATTGTCTAATATATCATAGCTCAATCCCTAACTCACGCATACTCTATACAAAGCATGCATATATACCATATCATGGACAAGTACTGAATTCATCATTCAAACAAAAAGGATCTCTGGAGAAACCGACGAGCTATAGGACTTACCTTTCTTGTCTCTGAACAAGTAGCTATCCCTTTGCATTTATTAAGGGGATTCGAACCACCTATATAACCATAAGGCAAAGACAAAACCATACTAAGCATATATAATTCAGAAGCCAAATAAACAACCTAGTTACTTACCAATTTCACTCACCCAAGCTATCAAAAACTAGTGATCAAATGCCGCAGGAACCTCCCCCTTAGATGTGTGATGTGATAGCCAGGAATATAACAAGAATCAACCTGATTTATCATCCCAATTAACCAAGCAAATTTCGACACCAAGATAGGGGAATAGGAAAAACTGAAATTTCATTCACAAAGGATTTAGGGGTTCCAATTTCATGGTATTATAGAAGGATTAGGTGTGAAATACACATACCATTAAAAGAAACAAGATCAGAAACCAATAGACAAACCAAATGGCAAAAATCGGCGACAATAGGGAAAGTGTATAGGCATGCCAATTTCTCTTATAAGGAAGATTCAAAGGATGAATTCATGATATTACAACATGAATAGGTGCCAAACAATCATATGAACACAAAGAACAACGACAGAAACCAATTGAAGGATTAATCAAAGGATTTCGGCTCTAAACCCTAAGAAATTGCGATAAGAAAAATTACAAGGAGAATCTAACCTTCTAATGACGAAACCAAGATAGCAAGATAGAGGATGAAAAGAGGTTTCTAACAAGTTATTATTCAAAGAAATCTGATAAAGGATAAAAGATTTTGGCGAGGGTGAATGTTTGAAGAATTTCGGCAGCAAGGGTAGGAAGTAGGGTATGATTGTGTGAAAATTTTGTATGTTTTTGGTGTGGGAATTTAGGTGTGGCTGACTACTTCTTTTATAAGGTGTAATGGGATTTATTTTATAAGGATTAATTTTAAGAGATTATCATTTAAGATCGAATGAACCAAGAAAGAAATGAAACAGAGGGGAATTGAATTCATAAATGAGCATTGAACCTTCAACACCATTTTTGGCTATCACATATCTATTTCTTCAGGGGAAAAATGGTTATTTCACCTGCACTAGCTTCTGGACTTCTAGGACATAAAAATCAGGGTCTCACATGTTGTGTGTTTTGAGTTTCTAAAACCTATTAAGTTGGCCTTTATTGCATTGTGTTTTACAATTCATGCACCATGCATACTTGCTTATGAAATACTTTGAGTGCATGTTTAGTACGCATGGATGAATACGGTGTGTACAGTAACTATTTTATACTTGACTTTCCATATGTCTCTATTCCACCGGATATGCTTATGGCATTGCAACTTCCACTAAGGTCTTTGATCTCACCCCCTCTTGTTGATCTTTTCAGGGTTAGTTCGCTCATCGTAGCCGAACATCTTTGAGGTCATGTTTTTCCGGTATTGATCTTAGGGTTGTACTATTGTATTTGCACATCTTGGAAGCTCGGTATATTTCTTGTTTTGTTATTTTCATACTTTATTGAACATACATGCTTGTTTTAGACTACGTTTGTTGTTATGAACCTGTTGAGGGCTCATTTTGCAGCTTTGAAACTTTATATGCATGTATGACTCGTATTCCCGTTTATGTCATGAGATGCATGTCTTACGCCCTTTTTATGTGAATTCATTAGAGCTTGTGTGTATGGTCACAGTGTGTTGCATGTTATAGGCTGTGTGACCTGTGTTGTATATGATTTAAGACTTCCATTACAGGTGTTTTTGTACTTCATTATTGTTTTTGTGACGAGTATATTATCTGATGTTCTATTCTCCTTTTAAAGGAAAAATTCAAATTGGTATGTATTAGTTTGGAAAATTTAATGTGAGCCTTATGTGGTTTCGATTGATCCATATGTTGTGTCAATCGGGAATATACAGTTGTGAGGGTCCCATTTACCAGTACGAGTTGTCACATGCGTAAAGTCCCACTGACGTATCTCAATCCTATTTCTGGTACCTATATAGACTGAGAGATATTGTCAACCTAGTTACAGTCGTGAATGCTTGAAGAGTCTCGTTATTTCTGTGTGTATTGACTATGACTGCATTCCTTGACTCATCGAGACTTAGAACGTATGCTAGCATGTTAATAAACTAAATGTGTGATTGTATGTGAATTATTATGCATATTTTTCCCATCTGCTTACCTGGCAGGCTTCTGACATTTTATTAGGAATAAATATGATCGCTCCGCGAAGAGATAGTAACTTGGGAATTAGCTTTAGGCCAAGTCAGGATTCTCTTCGGACCCCAGTATTTTATGTACATGATATCATATTTCCCTAGGTTGTGTTTCAAAGGTCTAAATGTCTCCTTATAAATTGAGAGAATATTAAATAAAGATATATGCCCATGTTTGAATATGGGGTAGCTTTTGGTATCTAATCATAATTCGGTGTCTCCTAGACGACATTGTTGTCTACAACTGGATTCATTGTCTGCCGTTTTAATTATTATTTGTATATCCTCTCTGCTATTTATTGTTCATTTCTAGCCTGATAGGTTTACTATATGCATTGTTGGTATGATAGCATAGTATCTAGTGCACCTACGGAGATTGTAGCGCAAAATTTTTTAGTCTGGGGCGTGACATAATGCATGTATCTCAGCTATACCATCAATTGCAATAACCATCAACCTAGGTTTTTTCCATAGCAAAGACGAAATTCTCTTCTCGGGTAATCTTCCTTTTCTACTCAATTGTTTGTGTGCTCCATTCGCTACCATCAACAAATAAACAACTAGAAGATAACATTAGGGTATCTTATGTGGACCTATAATTGGGAGAAGAGGAGTCCTTCTCAGTTGGCATAGTAGCCCTGACATGATCAGTGGCTCTAATTGATATAATTTCTTGCCATAGAGTTGAGTTGAACCCTTGTGAGTCTCTCAAAAAATAAGAACCAAATAGTGTCACATTAAACTCTCGCTTATCCAAAATATACTAAATGGAATTCAATAGTTTCTCATGATTCACAACATGCAACATAAAATAAATAGTGTGACATACATCAAATAACGATGATATTATTTTATATCTGTACCTGTAAATATGAAGTTCAAACTTCATCTTCGGTTGTCACGCATTTATTAATGAGATCTCACCTAAACCCACTTGTGTTGACATACAATATGTTATTAATAAATTCTAAAATTTATTTTCAACGTCTTCATATGTGAATAGAAATGTGAATCTGCTCGTATACCACAATCAAACTTTTACAGTTGGAACTTGCATTCAACAGTAGTAAAAAGCCCTAGCCTAAGGCCCTTGTATTCCTTGTACTTCCCAAGCGTGGTGAACACTGGTAGAATTTGAATAAGTAGTGTGTCCTCTTCATTAAACTAGCTATGTTTGGTTTTGTTGGAATACAGAGTGTTGAGAAGTGGTATTCTTGCTGGTATAGAACAATATACATAAAAGAATGACAACATTGACAATCACTAAATAATATTTATGATTCAATTAGCGATGCATAAAAAATCATGTCAAGAAATGGACGAATAGTTAATCATATCAAACAGTTTGAGATAAGGTATTATTAAAGAAAGATCCAATTGGGATCTAACAAGTTATGTAATTCTATAAATATGCATTGACTATTTATCATTGTGCATTATAGTGTATTATTATATCAGTATGTAATATATAGACTATGAGACCCCATCTTAAAAATGAACAAAGTATGATAACCCAATCTTATATGAAAAAGGAATGAGAGGGGTCTTAGGTTTATATGTATGGCCTTGTGGAATTATGTGCATCACGATAGCTTTTGAGCCATAAGTATAAGAGCCCAACACAACATTGCACCTATGATCCATAGGCATAAACTTGTGTTTGGGCCCGTTATGTCAGGGTTTGAGGTATGACAAATGGTAGCTGAGTCAAACTTGTTATCTCTTCCATGTGGGCTTAGGCCTTTAAGTTTGGCCCGTACCTCAAGGAATGATTTTGAGGAGTCAATTGAGATTTGAGATTTGGGCTTCCCTTATGAGTTACATGAGATCTTAAAGAGGGGGGAGGTTGTGTGACCCCAATCCCAAATCAAAAAGGAATGGAGTAGGCCTTGAGCTTATAAGTGTGGATTTGTGGATTCATGTGCATTAAGATATCTTTTGAGCTGTGAGAAAGAAGCCAACACAATATTGCACCTGTGATTCCTCAAGCACACACCTTCGACCATGCCTATTAGGTTGAGGTATGACAAATGGTAGCAGAGCCAATCTCGATCTCTCTTCCAAGTGTGAGCTTGGGATTTGAAATCTAGGCTCCCCTCTTGAGGACACGAGGTATTAAAGGAAGAAAGATTGTGAGACTACGTCTTAAAGAGGGATAGAGTATGAGAGCTCAATCGCACATTGAAAAGGAGTTGGAGAGATCTTGGATTTATATATGTGGACTTATGAAATCATGTGCATCAAGATATCTTTAGGGCCATGAGTATAAAAATCCAACATAACATTGTACCTATAATTCTGCCGGCATACACTCACATCCCGGCCCATTGGGCCAAAGGCCGGGTATGACATAGACACATAAGCATTACATGGTTATTTTAACCATGCTCATTAAGAAAAATCTATGTTCAAACCCAATACTAGCATACCCTATTATGTACCACTAAATAAGCAAACTGAATTGAACACATATTGAAGGTGATCAATGATTGGTAAAAAAGATTGAATGCGTTATATCAACTTTTTAAAGACTTGTTATAAACTGAATGTTTTATTTGATAAAAAACAAGCTTGAGTCAATAGGAAACACACCAACAACAAAAACTAATAGCTTGTTTGCATTTGCATGTTATGTGTATCAAGATCAAAATGGCATATTGCTTTTCTGACAGGCAAAACCGAAAACATATTGAGAAATAGATTATTCAAAAGAAAAATTATGCAGACTATCCAAAATGTGATAAGGAAAAGAGGGATGCCAATTTAATATGTTACCTCTGTGAACATAATCCTCTGCAAATGAGAATCTTCAACTGACAAACAAGTAATGTGTATTATAGCGTAAAGGCCAATATCACATCCAGTGGTTGATTTGTCATGAATTATTACTGTACTTCATAATATTTTACAAGGAAGGTTAATTAAATAACAATTATTCATAAATATATTTTTCGTGTAGGTTGAATTACACTAAGCAAACTGGACAAGAGACCACGTAAATCAGTTAAGTACACAGCATATATAGGAACAAAATAATAAATGATAAATCAAATCAACTACAAAGAATATCAATGGGTCTTAGTATAGACCAAGTTACAAGACTTCGGGGATGACGGGGCAGAATCGTTTCTTGTGAAATAGAAGAACAAATAGGGAATAAGTTAGGAATGGTTGTACAAAACTATAAGATTAATAAATTGTTAAATATGGTATCCTAAATGAAAAAAAAAATTCATCGTAGCTTGACAAAACAAAAGCTAGTGATGTAGGAATTGGAGGAAGATGTGTGAATAATGCTAACATGAGCTTATCACTTCCTGATAAAGGAGACGTCATTAACCTCAAGGAAGTAAGTAGCTAGGGCAACAATGATTATGAATGCTGAAAGCATTAGAGAGAAATGCTAGAGACTAACAAAAAACATAGAATAGACATAGAAAATGAAGGGAAAAATTTTACATGCTAAGCGTCCGCTATTATTGAAGGTGCAGAAGGGCTTTTGCAATAATTCAAAGAAAAAAAAAGATGCATCTGAATTCTACTATCGATCCGTGCCTCAAAATTATAATATTCACACTATGCATTATCAAGTGTTTCCAAGCGTATCATGGATATTTTTCTTAAGGCCGTACAGAAAAAGACATGGTCCACTTATACCATATCTATAAGATCCTGAAAATTTTGAGTTGATTGGGCCCGGAGCCCATTTGAGGACTATTAATGTTAGTGGTCTTTAGCCTACAGTTCGAGATCGAATTATAGATTTAAGAATTGAATTGGATTATTTTTTAAGAAAAGATTCATTTTCAGAAAATTATTGCAATTATCTATTTAAGATTTGAAAATCATAAATGAAATTCTAATAATGATTTTGGAATCTTAAGACAATAGATTGGTCAATCGGGCATATTTAAGATTATATATATTTTCAAGAAAGTTTTGAAATTTTTTTTGAAATTATTGTAACTTTTCGAGATGTTTAATCGAGATAATTAATTTTTAGTAATTTATATGTTTATGAAAAAAATAATTTTATAGTACTAATGGATAGTACAATTTATAAGGATTCTATAGAAATTTTTTACGTATTTTTCTGATTAGTGTGTTAATTATTGTGAAGTTTAAATAAATTTTGGAATATATGAATATATAAATGTTTTATTAATATAAAATTATAATTAAATTAAATAATATAGTTGGTCAAAACATAGAAGGTCCTGTTGTTTTGACCGAGTTTGGTCAAAACGACGGACACTTCTGTCATTTTGCCAAGCCGCAGGGTGTGGAACCCTAATACGATGACGTTTCCTTTAAGATGAAAATGATGTCGTGTCAATCTTAGGATGAGTCACCCCAAAAAAATTCTCCTTGTGAGACTCCGAATTTTGAGTCCTACAGGTATAGAAACCAGTGCAGGTAAAATGATCATTTTGCCCCCTAAAGAAATGGATGTGTGATGGCCGAAAATGGTATTGAATGTTTTGTAATTATTTCTGGTTTTAATTCTCTTTCATATGGTTCCTTATTGGTTGATAATTACCTCAAGAGATAAAATCCCTAAAATTAAGGAAGGATAGTTACAGAATTTAATTGTGATAATTATCTTACTTTAATCTAGTCTTTAAAGTAGAAAAATTAATCCCATAACCATCCTATATAAAGAGAAAGTCGGCCACACTTAAATCTTACACAGAAAATACACAAAATTCGTCAAACCTCAAACCCTACAACTCCCTATTACTTTCAAAATTTCCTTAACTTCAAACTAGCATAACTCTCTCATTGTCAGATTTTTGCAAATAATAGTTTGTTGGAAAGCTCTTTCCATCCTCTATCTAGCTACCTAGGTCTGGTCATCACGAGGTTAGTTTTTCATTGTCGAAGTTTAAATCATATTTCATCAGTTTTGTTGCCGCAATTGTGTGATTCTGCCTTCAATTGATTTCTGTTGTTGTTCCTTCTATTCATATGATTTTTTGACATCCATTTATGTTGTAAAATCATGAATTCATCCTTTGAATCTTCCCTATACAAGAAATCAGCATGTCCTACCCTTGCTCTATTGTTGCCAATTTTGATTAATTAATTAACCTATTGGTTTCTGATCTTGTTCCTTTTGATTGTATGTGTTATAAACACCTAATCCTTCTTTGTTAACATGAAATCGCAACCCCTATAGCTTGTTAACATGAAATCTCAATTTTCCCTACTGTCCTATTCTTACTGTCAAAGTTTGTATATTGATTGGGATGGTAATTCAAGTTGATTCTTGATAAGTACTCGGCTATCACATCACACATCCAAGGGGGAGACACCTGCGGCATCTGATCACTGGTTTCTGATAGGTTTGGTGAGTAGAATTGGTAAAGAAATAGGGTATTTACTTGGTTATTGAGTATGCATGCTTAGTTTGGTTTTGTCTTTGCCTTATGATGTTATAGGTGGTTCAGATCCCTTGAATAAAGGCAAAGGAATAGCTTCCTATTCAATGACAAGATGGGTAAGATCTATGCCTCATCGGTTTCTTCAGAGATCCTTGTTGTTGGTTGTTATTTTCGATGCATGTCTTTGAATTGTTGTATACGCATATGTGAGGGAGTGTATGCATGTGTTGCGGATTGATTTGAGGCTTACTTGGACATTTTCGAACCCTTAAGATAGTTTATGTGTATGCCTAATTTGCATGTGTTGTGTGCATTGAACATACTAATTGTGTTCTGACATGATTGAGGATACCTTGTTATGGTATTGTGCTTTGTGCTTGCCTGTCTATGCTTATACGTGTTTGTGTGTCAGGATCCTTTTCCTGTGGCCATTAGGGGTAAGCGCTGATGCTCCTTGGGAGAGGAGAGATTCTTACTGGTATGGGAGTCGTATGGGTGGCAATCCCCAGCAAGAGCTCGCTGGATGCCTAGCCCTTGTGTGGCTAAACGCCTTATCCTTGTGTGGCAAGATGACCTTATCCTTGTGTGATTTGGATACCCTTATCCTTGTGTGGTTTGGATGCCCTTGTCCTTGTGTGGCTTGGATGCGTTGTCCTTGTGTGGCAAGATGAATCGGCTTGCTGATTAGCTTGTGTGCTAACCTTTACCCTTTGTGTAGCGAAGCCTTGAACAACATAGGTGGAAGGGGATGGCCTTTTCCTATTGCCGAGATGATTGATGAGTTTTTCCTGCCTGTGTACTTTTGATTTTTGGCAATGTTTCTAGTCCACCCTCAGTCTTAGTTTCGGCTCTATACCTTTGAATTGTTTGAATAATTACGTGATAGCCCTTAGATATGTAGGGATGATCTGATATTGTTTTGGAGATGTTTGTTTAAGATTTTTGTAGATCTTATGATGCTGCTACCCTATTGAGATTCTTGTAATCTCATTCCTTTGTTTTCACTATTTTTCAAGCATAGGTACATTCGCTGTTTGTGGTACCAGTATATGAGATTCAAGGCTGCAATATGAGGCAATATTGCATCACAACTGCATACTTGTCTCCTTGGTTGCTTGCGCATATAATATGATCATTGATTGGACTATTTTCTATTTTTTCAAGTTTCCTCTATGCTTGACTGTTTCCGGATTATGTTGGAGGTTTACTTGCTAGAATTTTAGATCCCTACGGGAATTGTGTGTTATGGATTCATTGATTAAATTTAAAGACTTCCGATAATGTTTTATTCACTCCATATGATATCAGAAGACTTGTCCGATATCATGCTCCAAACTTTAAAATCTTAAAAGAATAAACATACTAAAATTAGAACTAGATGGATAAGCCTTGTAGGATTCTAATAGGTCCTGGTTTGGGCTTGTTTAGGTTTCACGGCGGTAAGGGTCCCATTAGGAGCAGTTTTGGAATATAGGATTTGGGTCCTTACACTCCTACTTAAACCTGTACGGTCCGGCAGCTGTCAAACCCTAGCCTCCACATATGGCCGGAGTAAGTCTGGCAAGAGAGGGCCATGTGTGGATATAGCTGCATTCGGTCTTTCTAGCTCCAGAAATATGTGAAAAGTTTTGGGGCGAGGATTCTGAGTGTGTTGTGCGCCTTTGTGAGGGTGAATAGTTTAAATTGCTAGTATCTTTTAGGTAAGTTTTCTACCCGGAATCCTAATACTTGTAAGGACCCAAATTCCAACCTATTAGGACCCTTACTGCCGTAAAACCCAAATAAACTCAACCTAGGACCTATATGAATCTCACAAGGCTCTAATCTTCCTAAGTTCCGATTTTATTAGATTCATTACTTATGCTTTTAAAGGTTAAAGCTTGATATTAGACAAGTATTCTGGTAACATACGGAGTGAATAAAAACATCAGTGGAAATCTTTAAATTTAATCAATAAAATCCCAACACACAAGTCCCATAGGAATCCCAAAATCCAGCAAGTAAGCCTCCAACATAATTCGGAAACAAACAAGCAAAGGAGGAACTTGAAAAAACCAGAAAATAATCCAATCATAGATCATGTTATATGCACAAGCAATCTAGGAAACAGGAATGCGAATGTGATGCAATATCGTCCCGTCATGCAGCCTTGATCTCACACACTGGTACCACTAATAGAGAATGTACCTAAGCCTGAAAAATGATGAAAACAATAGGGTGAGATTATAAGAATCTCAGTGGGGTCAAAACATCATAAGATCTATAGAAATCTTAACAAACATCTCCAAATTAATATCAAATCAGTCTACACAACTAAAGGGAATCACACAATTCATCATTCAACTAAAAAGGGATAGAGCCGAAAGCTAAGGCTGAGGGTGGACTACAAACACTTCAGAAAATCAAATGTACACAGGCAGAAAAATTATCAATCAATCTCATCAACAAGAAAGGTTATCCCCTACCACCTGTATTATTCAAGGCTTCGCTGCACAAAGGGTAAAAGGTTAGCACACAAGCTAATCAGTAAGCCTATTCATCTTACCAGCACACAAGACGAGGCAGCCTAACCAGCACATAGGATTAGGTCATCCAAACCACACAAGGATAAGGGCATCTTGCCAGCACACAGAACAAGGCATCTAACTAGCACATAGGACTAGGCATCTAACGAGCTCTTGCTGGGGATGGCCACTTATACAACTCTCATACCAATAAGAACCTCTCCTCTCCCAAGGAGAATCAGCGCTTACCCCAAATGGCCACCAGAAAATAATCCTGACACACAAACACGTACAAGTACACACAAGCAAGTACAAGGCACAATACCACAATAGGGTATCCTCAATCATGTCAGAATGCAATCAGCAAGTTCAATTCACACAACGCATGAAAATTAGGCACTCATAATCTATCTCAAGGGTTCGGTATAGCCTAGAGAATCACATCTCAATCCGAAATTCAAGCATATACTATCCAATATATGTGCATGCAATTATCAACAAGTATATACACTGAAATCAACAAGAAAACAACAAGGATCTCTGGAGAAACCGATGAGGCATAGATCCTACCTCTCTTGTTTTTGAACAAGAAGTTATTCCTTTTCCTTTATTCAAGAGATCCAAACCACCTATATCATCATAAGGCAAAGACAAAACCACACTAAGCATGCATACTCAATAATCAAGTGAATATCCTACTTCCTTACCAATTCCACTCGCCAAACCTATCAGAAACTAGTGATCAGATACCACAGGTGTCTCCCCCTTGGATGTGTGATGTGATAACCAAGAATTTAACAAGAATCAACCTGAATTACCATCCCAATTATCATACAAGTTTCGGCATTAAGAGTATGGCAATAGGGAAAATTGTGATTTCATGTATACAAGCCTTAGGGGTTGCAATTTCATGTTAACAAGGAAGGATTAGGTATTAGTAACACATACAATCAAAAGGAACAAGATCAGAAACCAGCAGGCTAATCAATTGATCAAAATCGGCAATAATAGGGCAAGGGTAGGGCATGCTAATTTCATGTATAAGGAAGATTCAAAGGATGAATTCATGATTGTACAACATGAATGGATGCCAAACAATCATACGAACAAAAGGAACAACAACATAAATCAACTGAAGGAAGAATCATAATTTTGGCACCAAAACTAACGAATTACGACTTGAATTTCGACAGGTAAAAACTAACCTTCTGATAACCAACCCAAGATAACTAGATAAAGGATGGAAAGAGCTTTCCAACAAGCTATTATTTACAGAAATCTGACAAAGAATGAGAGGGTTATGCTAGGATAAAGATTAAGGAAATTTCGACTGCAATAGGGTAAGATGTAGAGTTTGATATTTGACGAATTTTGTGTGTTTTTGGTGTGTGTGGAAAAGTGTGGCCTACTACTCTTTATGTGGGATGCTTATGGGATTAATTGCCCCACTTTAAAGGATAAATAAAGGAAGATAATCATCAAAATTAAATTCTGGAACTATCCTTCCTTAATTTTAGGAATTTTATCTCCTAAGATAAGTTTGAACTAATAAGAAAATAAATCAAAGGGAAATGAAACCAGAAATGATTACTAGACCTTCCATACCATTTTCGGCCATCACACATCCATTTCTTCAGGGGTAAAATAGTCATTTCACCTGTACTAGCTTTTAGACTTCTAGGACTCAAAATTCAGGGTCTCACAATACTCATATCCTTCGATTCCATCATTTTTCTGTGTGAAAATAATGGATGTTAGCATATGTTAAATCGGAATACCTTAGGATTTCGAAGGGAATGAATTTTGGGTGGTATGGATACATGTATGAACTTATGGAGATTTTGAATTTTTAGGGTTTTCTGCAGAAATCCTCAACTAGAGGTTGAAGACAATCTGGTCGAACGACGGGTCATCTCCTCCAAGCCAAGTGACAAGTCACTCAGCACGCCAATGGGAGACTTGTAGCCAACAAGCATAGGTGATGGGTATTCTGTAGGCTCAGACCCGAGCCTAAGACTGAAGAGAGGTGACGCGCTCCAATTGGGCCATATGTCACTAATTTGGAGGTTTTGATAGTGATTTGGCAGCACCTGGAGCTGTCAGGTGGTGTACCGGGATTGGCTGGAAATAAGGACAATCACAGAAAATCGAGAAAAAGGCAAAAATAGTATAAAAAATAGGGAAAATGGAATAAAAAATCTCAAAAAATCTCAAAAAATTATGGAAAATATTAGAATCATTAAGGATTCTAATAGTACCAAAATTTTTGAAATTAAACTTGATTTGATGGGTTAATTAAATTGAACAAGTCTCCAAAAAATATGAAAAAAATATATCTGAATTAGTTTCGAATTGGTTATTGGGTAGAAAGGCATCAAATTAAGATTATAAACGCATAATTTTATGCGTGTGTATGTAATTCGGTATATGATATTGAAGGATTGGTTATGAATGTATATGTAGGTGGATATCTACAGGTGATGGGCCTCGAGAAATCGATCTAGCAATCAAGGAAGAGTTTGTGGGCTCTTCAAACTTCGGAAACCTATGAATGGACAGATATATTTAAATGCTTCGTTGCTAACATGAAATATTATTATGAATAACAAAGAAAGAATAAATTGGATAGTAATATGAAATGTGATGCATGCATTGTGATTGACTGTTCTGCGGCATGCTTAGTCTGGTGTGCCATGATATAAACGAGTACATAATTGTATGTGAAATATTTGTATATGTTTTCCATCGAGTCATCTGGTAGGAAACGAGTACACCAGATAATTTACTAATTGGATTTTGTACCACTCCAAATCTATCAAAAGCTCCATATCAATGCTCAACCAAATAGAGCCTTAAGGATTTAACATATTTGAGCGAGCTAACCATGGCATCACCTTTTATCCTCTTAAGGACATCTGAATTTTATATCCTATCTATACCGGTCCCATGTGAACTGGCAATAGAGTGGGCAGATCTCTGGGATTTCAAACTCTGCATCATGCCATAAGCATTTAGCTGCACTACTGACCTCTTAATTTTTCTCTAAATTTCCCTAGTGGTTCTGAGAGAGCAGAAGAATAAGCCGTCTAATTAACCTTGATATTTCCAAGACTAGAAGATAGACCTTTTTCTCTATCCCTTCAACGTATCATTGGTAAACCTTGACTTGTCGAAGTCCTAGAGGAAACACCCACAGAGGCTTGGGTTTTAGTCACCGCCTCAAAGCGGAAGACAGATCCCTCCTTCATTGTTTGTGGCACATTGGCTTGTTGCCCTCTTATGTTAGAATTTAGATCCTATTTTCTACTTTCCATATGGCCTGCTCCATCACCATGGACCTAAGAAGATCTGATTTTGACATTGGATTAACTCATTTGTCCTATCTTACCCACAGTGGAGATTCCACTAGTGCCTGATCTATTTCGCCATTATCTTCTTTATCCTCTTAAAATATTTCCTGAAACTTCCGTTTTAGAACTATCCATCAGACCTTTTTACGTTGCCCATTGTTCTCGACGTGGTGCTCACAAAAAGAAAGTTCCTTCAACCCTCTTTGAATAGCTGCCTTTTTGCAAATTTCTGGATCCGTTCCCAAAGAAGCAGTAGAAGACAGCCCTATACCAACAAGGTTTACGGGCAACCAATTACACTTCACCATGGCGCAAGTAGCCATTGTAGCCACGGTCCATAGTCACATTCATTACCCAACACAGACTCTGATGGCTCCTCTTTAGCATCCATGTTTTCTTTGATTATAATAGTGAATGAAACCTTAAGCTCATTTAGATAGAAGGAACCTGAATCTTTAAAAGGCATGAAGACTATATGACTCACCCTTCCACACTCAAAATTGATTTGAGGAAAATATTCGTAAGTAATTTTTTATCAACATCACGTCCCAAAAGCTTAACAACAATCGGATTTCTCCAAGTTTTTTGAAACAAGGCACGAGCTCTATCAGACACAAAGAACATTATTAGACCTTAATCATCTGGATCCAGATTTGATACAGGGTTTAGATGATCGAAATAGTCTTTCTTTATATTTGAGTTGAGCTTCTTGCATTGCTTGATCATCACGCGTCGTATTTAACAATGGAGGAGTTGAATCCAAGATAGCCTCATAATCAGTCTCTACCATCCGATACCCGACATAGCTTCAGCATCTTCTGAAATATACTGTCGACGAAAGAGAAGATGGAGCGCTGTTAAATATACTTGAAAGTTACTAAATCAAGAGAGAACCTAACAAAGATGGGTTATGAACAATGTTCTTTGATGAACTCAATTTAGAAAATTATAATTAGTTGTATATTGTGAAATTATATTTTATTATTATTATTGGGAATTTTGATTCAAACTACATTATTTTCTTATATGAATCTGCATAACAAAGAGTTTAAAATACTTCCATAAAGTTGATCTTTTTTGGCATTTACGATGTCTAAAGATGGCCTATTAATTATATATATATATATATATATAGTACAAACCTCTCAAATTTAATATCTCAATTATTGTAGGTTATTAATTAACAGGATTACCTTTTATAATTAATATATTATTAAATAGTACAAGATTATTATCTAATTGGCTGAAATTATAATATGGTAGGGAGATTATTACTAAATAATAATATATTATCATAATATGGAAGCAAATTATCATGTCATGCTCCTTTTTATAATGCACCTTCACATATTATGAAAAATCTCGAAGTGTCCAATGTCAAAGTCGTCTTGTTTTGGTCGAATAACACATCCAAAATCCAACCGATGGATACTGGGATAGTTTCATCCTTTAAGCACCGGTAACATCATTACCAATTACAAACAATGCTTGATATGGATGAACAAGATTCCATTGATATTTACAAGGTAGACCAACTAATTGTCATGTCCTGCAGCAAAGCAACTTAGAGGAGATCCGTCAGTCTGTGATTGTCAATTGCTTCAAGCATATTGGGCTTTCCGCAACCAAATTGCATAGGAAGATGGAGAAATATAGACAAAGGAAAACGCAATCGACTGAGATCTTAGAGCAACAATTCAGACATTTACTGTCAGTTATCTAACGTCAATTGAGAATCTCTTGAATCTAATAAAGGAATCCCAAGAAGTGCATCAACAATTGACGGATGAGGAGTTTATCGGTTTGGTGGCAGAAAGCAGCGACAACACGGACAAGGTGAAAGAAGAATGGGTCAGCCAAGACAATGAAACTCCTAGTCTTCGTGATCAGTTGCGTGATGTGCGCATTGGGGTACAAATATTGAATGTTGATAAGCGGACTAATAAAATATACTAAGAGTCTTACGCCATCTACAAAATACTTTGGGAATCAAAAAACTTTTCAAACGTTAAACATGGATGATGAGAATACTTTGACCTATCAAAATTGATAAATAAAAATATTTTATTAATTATTAAAAATTAAGAGAATATTAACTAAATCAAATGAATGACATGGGTGGGTATCTTCTTATAATTCTTTTTCTTATTTCCGAAAAAATCAATAGGCCTAGATTCTCCTTTGAAGAAAGAGAACCGCCCGCGTTTTCCTGTCAGCTCCCGGCCAAGAGCAGCTCGACAATGGTTGGTTTGGACTTTGGACAGTGACCCATCATCCATCAGCCCCGTTTTGGATTCCATCGATGTTTGAACAAGTCATCTGTTGTAATTTATTTATTCAAATATTTAATGAACATCTTTATTTCAAAGAAGAAAAATGGGATGGAGTGGTTGGCTAAATGTGAGACCTGTGGCTGACGTGACAAAAATTTTGCCATGTCACCCACGGATATAACCCTTTTCTTTCCCCCTCTCCCTGCCAGTTTCCTCTTTCTCCCCTACCATTTTTCCCTCTCCTCTCTTCCTTACTGTCGTCTCCCTTCTTCAGAATCGTCACCGACCGTCCGATCGTCTCACCGCCCAAACCATTGTGTTCCTCTCGTCGTCGCGAGCAACCGGCAGTTGATTTTGTCTTCATCGGACCACGGACGTGCGTAGATCGGAGGTCAGAATTTCTGAATTTTGCGACGGAAAATCGTAGATCCTGGCCGATCGGAGGTGAGTTTTGAAGTTTGGTGTTTGGATTTGTGTTCCTGGTGTTTGTAGCTTCGTTTTGATGTAAAAAATTTTGGTTTTGGATGAAGTTAGATTTTTCCGGTCACCACCGAACACCGTACGTGCCGGCGATCACACGCAGCCTCTGTTGACCGCCGTCAAGCGTCATTTGGTAATTTCGACATTCTGATCGAAATGGCGTGATCCGTTTTTCCATTTGATGTGTCATTGTTGAGTTATAGTCGTATTAAATTTTATTGCTTAGGTTTAATACCAGTTGTTTGAGCTTAACCTTATTGGAGTTCTGTTTTGGGATGTAGTGTTCTGAGGAAGGGCGAGTGTTGAGGACAAGGGAAAATGTATCGCTTCCTCTTCTTCAGCCCTTAAGGTAGGGTCTTTACCGTATGTGACCCATCATGAGTATTTCTTAATTTTAAAATCCGTGTTACCTTGGTTTTGAATTGATTTGTTGTATAGTTCATCGGAGCCCATCTGATTGATCCATTGTTCAAATTACATTGATCTCTTCCATATGTAACTGTAAAGTATCATAATATATCTCCAAAATTTTATATGATCAATCAAAGTCCATTTGATTGATTTGTTGCATAAATTCGGTTGATTCTGTATCATTGCCCGTAAAGTAAGAAAATTATTGTAATTAAAGGTTTTTGTGAAAAGTTAAATTAGTTTGTTTTTATATATAAGTTAAAGTATGTAAGTTTTCATGTTACTTGCTACTTGTGTTTCGTTTGGCCAAGCGTGGTGGGTGTTCGGTCTCTGAGAGTAAGCGGAGAGACACTCATCTGTTGGGAGGTGTATGGATGTTGTATGTTCTCTACTTCGCACGATGATCTGAGAGGACTAGTTGATCTTTTACGTATAAAGTTTTATTAATCAATCTAGTCTCGGACAACACTAGTAGAAGGGGCTATGTATGTAAATGTTTTAAAAGTATATATATAAAACCTACCAGTGGGTTTCTGGTTTCCCTTTAGCGGGGGTTACTAGGGAAGTGATTCGCAGTCCGCCCATGTTTTTCCTATCGACCCTTGTTGAGTTCTATGTTGAAAGCAAAAATACATTTCTGGGTCCAGTAAGTAAACGTTTTATAAACTAAACAGTAAAGTTAAAGTTTTGAGAATTCATAGGTTTAGCGATGAATTAATGAGTTTCTTGTTGCTCCTCTCCTTTGATAAGTTCATCTTGTTGTCCCCTACTGAGATTCTCGCAAATCTCACCCCCTTCGTTTTTGTTTTCCCCTCATAGGACTAGATCGTGATCAGTAGCTGTTTTTTTTTTGTGTAAGCGTCGGGACTACTCGCTGGGACTGTAGCATCTGCACATGTCACTATGTTATGGTTTTATTGGCACACTGTTGCATATTTATTGATGGACTTTTGGTTTCATTTTCAGATACTTGGGGCTTGTGAGTTATGGTTTCACTTGTTTGTCTTGTGTTGTGTTATTATACTGAGACTTCCGTTGTTTTGATTGTTACTCCGTTATTTACTGTGCCATGTATTCAGTGCTTATCTGCCATGCTATCATTTGAAAATATGTTTTAAATTTTAGTTTGTTTTGGGCTTACGTTTTAAAAGTCAAAATAGCCTTGTGAAATTCGGATTGGTCCACGTGTCGGGTTTCTCCGGGCTTCACGGCGGTAAGGGCTCGATGTCCGGGTTTGGGTCCGTACAGGCGTGGTAGCGGAGCCCCAGGTTTTTACAAACCAAGTTTTGAAAATATTTTCATAATAATTTTTAAAGTATGATTTCCAACTCACTACACTGCACGTGCATAGTCCAACGTTGTATCGTAGTAATTGTCCCCTTTAATTTTTAGACTAATTAGGATATCCTTGTTTGTTTGATGTGTACAGTATGGTTAGGACACGTACTACGGCAGCACGAGACCGCCAGGATGTTAGTTGCAAGTCAGTTCATGCGCCAGGTCAGGATCAGGGTGACCAGGTTCCACCAGCCGCGCCTGTTGCTCCAGCTGCACAGACTCCAGACCTGACCTTAGCAGCGATTTTGGCTACCTTGCAATAGTTAGTAGCCCAGTCCCAGTCTGTTCCGGCACCAACCCCACCTCAGGCACCTGATCAGCCCTTTCCTACCACGATAGCACCTGTTGCTCCCGTTCAGCAACATATGGCCTCGATTCCGTAGAGAGATGCCAAGGAGCGTAGCTTCACGAAGTTGCTGAAGGATGTTCGAGAGTTGGGATGTACCAACTTCACAAGTACGAAGGGTCCAGCTGAGGCTCGTGAGTGGATAGTAGAGCTCGATCAAGCAGCGATGGCTATACGATTGTCCGAGAAGGACAAGGTTGCGATAGCCACCTATCTACTCAAGGGAGAAGCTTTGACGTGGTGGATGTCCGTTAGTCTGAGGTTCAGAGGTCAGCTACCGTCATGGGCCGAGTTTCTTGAGTTGTTCCACAACAGGTTCTACACGGAGTTTCACCATAACGCCAAGAGAGCAGAGTTTTACCGCATTGAGCACGGTACTCGGACTCTTTTAGAGTTCGAGAAGGAGCTGAGGGAGTTGTCTTGTTTTACACCTGTTGAGGATTGTACAGATGTTCAGTTAGCCCATCGCTTCCAGGACGGTTTACGTCATGACATCTGGACGATCGTAGGGACGACTCCAGTGGACAACCTCAAGGCGTTAGTTGTTGCTGCTGCGAATGCCGAGAAGATGGTTTTGGGTCAGAGTTCATGTCAGAGGATGACAACTAGTCAGCCCCGCAGTGACCCCGCACCTAGCAAAGGTCCAGTTAAGCACAGTTCGAGATATGATCGTCGACCGGGTCGTTCAATAGTACCGTATTCCACAAGGCCGTCATATTTATGAGGCGATAGTCACACACCTACCCAGTCACAGTCGATAGCTTCCAGTCATAGCATAGGTGGACTCATGCGGTGGTGTGATAGATGTCAGAAGGGCCACATTGCGCCGTGTCCACAGAACAGACAGTGTTACAACTGCTCAGAGTTTGGTCATATGGCGAGGGACTGCCCGAGATCACAGTCCACTAGTGCTTCGAGACCAAGTAGCAATCACGCACTTTCTCAGGGTCCTACCAGGCCACCGTCCAGAACACTAGGCAGACCTTCTGGTAGTCAGACATCGGGTCAGCAGTCCAGCCAGCCAGCACAGACGAGACAGACCCGTCTCTTTACCATGACTGACGCTGAGTCCTGTGCTAGCCCCGACGTAGTGACAGGTACTATTACTGTATTTTCTGTCCTTTCTCGAGTTTTGTTAGATCTAGGAGCAAATAAATCTTTTGTCGGTCCTAGAATTTCAGCTCGTACAGATCGCCCACTGTCTCCGTTAGCTCCACCTATTGAGGTTATGACCCCGTTAGGTGAGCTTTTGACGTGCAGTCAGGTGTATATAGGTTGCGTTCTGAGGTTGAGTACAGCTGTATTGGAGGCAGATTTGATTCCGCTTGACATCCGAGAGTTTCATGTTATATTGGGTATGGATTGCTTAGCCCGATATCGTGCCCGAATGGAGTGTTTCACCAAGCGGGTTTGGTTTAGTCTACCCGATAGTTCGGAGTATTGCTTCGAGGGAGATAGGCGTATTGTGCCTACTTGTATGATCTCATGGCTTAGTGCGAAGAAGATGATGAGTAAAGGCTGTACAATGTTTCTGGCCCATGTCAGAGATACCTCAGCCGAGACGCCAGAGTTGAATCAAGTTCCGGTTGCCAGTGAGTTTCCAGATGTATTCCCAGAGGATATAGTCAGGTTACCGCCGGAGAGAGAGGTGGAGTTCGGGATTAAGCTGATGCCCAAAAGAAACCTGATATCCATTCTGCCGTATCGGATGACTCCGATAGAGATGAAGGAGCTGAAGATCCAGTTGGAGGATTTGGTCGATCGTGGGTTCATTAGGCCCAGTGTATCACCGTGGGGAGCATCGGTCTTGTTCATGAAGAAAAAGGATGGCTCATTGCGGTTGTGCATTGATTACCGGCAGTTAAACTGGGTTACCGTGAAGAACAGGTACCCTCTACCCCGAATAGATGATTTGTTCGACCAGCTTCAGGGAGCGTCAGTCTTTTCCAAGATTGACTTGCGTTCGGGATATCATCAGCTGCGTGTGCAAGAGTCAGATGTTCCGAAGACGGCTTTCAGGTCTCGTTACGGGCACTACGAGTTCCTGGTCATGCCATTCAGGTTGACGAATGCACTGGCCGTCTTCATGGATCTGATAAACCGAGTATTCTGGGAGTACCTTGATCGATTCGTGATTGTCTTCATTGATGACATCCTTATTTATTCTAAGTCAGAGGAGGAGCATTCTGAGCATTTGAGGATGGTATTGGAGACATTTAGAGCTCGACAGTTATACGCCAAGTTCTCTAAGTGCGAGTTCTGGTTGCGAGAAGTCGGTTTCTTGGGACATGTTGTGTCGGCTAGAGGAGTATTGGTGGATCCCAAGAAGATCGAGGTTGTTGTATCATGGGAACCTCCCCGTAATATGCCTGAGATACAAAAGTTTTTGGGTTTAGCCAGTTATTATCGACGATTTGTGGAGAACTTCTCAACGTTAGCAGGACCGTTGACTCGGTTGACACGTAAAGGTGAACCATTTGTGTGGTCTGAGAAGTGTCAACAGAGTTTTGAGGAGTTGAATTCCAGATTGGTTTTCGCTTCTATTCTTACCTTACCGGTCAGTGGTAAGGAGTATGTGGTGTTCAGTGATGCATAGTGATGCATCAAAGCATGGTTTGGGTTGTGTACTAATGCAGGATGGGAAGGTAGTCGCCTACGCCTCGCGACAGTTGAGGCCACACGAGTGCAATTACCCGACACATGATTTGGAGTTAGCGATCGTGGTATTCGCATTGAAGATTTGGCTCCACTATCTGTATGGTGAGACTTGCAGAGTCTTCACAGATCATAAGAGTCTCAAGTACCTCCTGACCCATAAAGAGTTTAACTTGAGACAGAGGAGATGGCTTGAATTGATAAAAGATTACGACTTTGTGATCGATTATCATCCCGGTAAAGCCAACGTAGTTGTCGATGCCCTAAGTAGGAAGACTTCTTCTTCCTTGGCGTATATCTGTTTAGAGTACCTTCCAATGCTTATGTGTTTGAGGGCATCTCGAGTCCAGCTTGACAGTGACGGTTCTGGAGCGTTGTTGGCTCAGGTTGTTGCCAGACCCTCTTTACTTAAGGAAATCCGAGTCAAGCAGTTAGAGGATCCAGTGTTGGTTCAGTTGAGACAGCAGCTGGATAGTGGTACTAGTGGTGGCACAGTCAGTGAGTATAGGGTTCGAGATGATGGTATTCTGAAGTTCCGAGGCAGAATTTGTGTTCCTTGAGATGAGGAGTTGCGTTAGTTGATTTTGACTGAGGCACATAGTTTTATGTTCTCGATCCATCCCGGCAGCATCAAGATATATCGGGACTTGCGAGAGCAGTATTGGTGGTCGGGGATGAAGAGACACCTCGCTGAGTTTGTCGCTCGTTGCTTAGTTTTCCAGCAGGTCAAGGCCGAGCATCAGAAACCCGTCGGTCTGCTCCAATCGCTTTTGATTCCTAAATGGAAGTGGGAGCATGTCACGATGGACTTTGTTGTGGGTTTGCCGAGGACTCAGCGAGGTTTTGAAGCGGTGTGGGTGATCGTAGACAGGTTGAACAAGTCAGCCCACTTCTTGCCAGTACGAGTTACTGATACGCCGGAGAAGTTAGCTCATCGGTATATTGATGAGATCGTCAGACTTCATGGAGTTCCAGTCTCTATCGTTTCAGACCGAGACCCGAGATTTACTTCTTTTTTCTGGGGAAAGTTTCAGGGTGCTTTGGGTACCCGTCTGAATTTCAGTACGGCTTTTCACCCGCAGATGGATGGATAGTCAGGATATGCTTCGAGCTTGTGCACTCGACAGACAGACTACATGGGATAGATGTCTTCCGTTAGCAGATTTTGCCTACAACAATAGTTTCCAAGTCAGCATCGGTATGGCACCGTATGAGGCCTTGTATGGTAGATGTTGTCATACGCCCCTGTGTTGGGATGAGGTAGGCGAGAGACGTCTGGACAATCCCGAGTTGATAGATCAGACGACAGAGCAGTTGGCATTGATCAGACAGCGTTTGCAGATAGCTCAGGACAGACAGTGGAGTTATGCAAACCACCGACGTCGTGACCTTGAGTTTCAAGTTGGTGACAAAGTATTCCTGAAGGTTGCACCGTGGAAAGGAGTACTTCGGTTCCAGCAGCGAGGCAAGTTAGCGCCGCATTTTATTGGACCGTATGAGATCACCGAGCGGGTGGGGCCAGTGGCATACCGCCTTGCTTTTCCACCGTCCTTGGAGAGGATCCATAGTGTCTTCCATGTTTCTATGCTAAGGAAGTACGTTCGGGATCCGTCGCACGTGTTGGATGCACCGCCGGTAGAGGTTGCCAGTGACTTGTCGTTTCCAGCTCAGCCAGTGGCTATCGTTGATGAGTCGATTAGTCCCTATGGTTCGAGTTTCTTGGCGTGGTGGTAGTTCTGAGGAGCTCTCGTGGGAGACCGAGGAGTCTATGCGGGAGCGTTACCCCTACCTTTTCCAGGAGTATGGTACGTAAATTTCGAGGTCGAAATTTTTGTAATGGTAGGTTGTGAGACCTGTGGCTGACGTGGAAAATTTTTTGCCACGTCACCCACGGATATAACCCTTTTCTTTCCCCCTTTCCCTGCTAGTTTTCTCTTTCTCCCCTACCGTTTTTCCCTCTCCTCTCTTCCTTACTGTCGTCTCCCTTTTTTAGAATCGTCACCACCCACACCATTGTGTTCCTCTCGTCGTCGTGAGCAACCGGCCGTTGGTTTCGTCTTCATCGGACCACGAACGTGCGCAGATCGGAGGTCAGAAGTTTCAATTTTTGAGTCAGAAAATCGTAGATCTCGGCCGATCGGAGGTGGGTTTTGAAGTTTGGTGTTCGGATTTGTGTTCCTGGTGTTTGTAGCTTTGTTTTGATGTAAAAATTTTCGGTTTTGGATGAAGTTGGATTTTTTCGGCCGCCGCCGACCACCGCGCGTGCCGCCACTCGCCGGCGACCACGCGCAGCCTCTGTTGGCCGCCGTTGACCGTCGTCGACCTCCAAGCGCCGTTTGGTAATTTCAATGTTCTGATCGCAATGACGTGATCCGTTTTTCCATTTGATGTGTCGTTGTTGAGTTATAGTCGTTTTAAATTTTATTACTTAGGTTTAATACCAGTTGTTTGAGCCTAACCTTATTGGAGTTCTGTTTTGGGATGTTGTGTTCTTAGGAAAGGCGAGTGTTGAGGACAAGGGCGAGTGTTGAGGACAAGGGCAAGTGTATCACTTCCTCGTCTTTAGCCCTTAAGGTAGGGTCTTTACCGTAAGTGACCCATCATGAGTATTTCCTTATTTTAAAATCTGTGTTACCTTGGTTTTGAATTGATTTGTTGTATAGTTCATCAGAGCCCATCCGATTGATCCATTGTTCAAATTACATTGATCTCTTTCATATGTAACTGTAAAGTATCATAATGTATCTCCAAAATTTCATATGATCAATCAAAGTCCATTTGATTGATTTGTTGCGTAAATTCGGCTGATTCTGTATCATTGCCCGTAAAGTAAGAAAATTATTGTAATTAAAGGTTTTTGTGAAAAGTTAAATTAGTTTGTTTTTATATATAAGTTAAAGTATGTAAGTTTTCATGTTACTTGCTACTTGTGTTTCGTTTGGCCAAGCGTGGTGGGTGTTCGGTCTCTGAGAGTAAACGGAGAGACACTCATCTGTTGGGAGGTGTATGGATGTTGCATGTTCACTGCTTCGCACGATGATCTGAGAGGACTAGTTGATCTTATACGTATAAAGTTTTATTAATCAATCTAGTCTCGGACAACACTAGTAGAAGGGGCTATGTATGTAAATGTTTTAAAAGTATATATATAAAACCTACCAATGGGCTTCCGGTTTCCCTTTAGCGGGGGTTACTCGGGAAGTGATTTGCAGTCCGCCCATATTTTTCCTATCGACCTTTGTTGAGTTCTGTGTTGAAAGCAAAAATACATTTCCGGGTCCAGTAAGTAAACGTTTTATAAACTAAACAGTAAAGTTAAAGTTTTGAGAATTCATAGGTTTAGCGATGAATTAATGAGTTCCTTGTTGCTCCTCTCCTTTGATAAGTTCATATTATTGTCCCCTACTGAGATTTTCGAAAATCTCACCCCCTTCGTTTTTGTTTTCCCCTCACAGGACAAGATCGTGATCAGTAGCTGTTCTTTTTCAGTGTAAGCGTCGGGACTACTCGCTGGGACTGTAGCATCTGCACATGTCACTATGTTATGGTTTTATTGGCACACTGTTGCATATTTATTGATGGATTTTTGATTTCGTTTTCAGATACTTAGGGCTTGTGAGTTATGGTTTCACTTGTTTGTCTTGTGTTGTGTTATTATACTGAAACTTCCGTTGTTTTGATTGTTACTCCGTTATTTACTATACTATGTATTCAATGCTTATCTGTCATGCTATTATTTGAAAATATGTTTTAAATTTTAATTTATTTTGGGGTTATGTTTGAAAAGTCAAAATCGCTTTGTGAAATTCGGTTTGGTCCACGTGTCGGGCTTCTCCGGACTTCACGACGGTAAGGGCTCGATGTCCGGGTCCTTACACTAAATCTCACCCACGGAAAGATCGATCGATAGATTGATATGCATACATCCCGTCGGCACTCAGTCCTAAGATGGAAATCTTCAGTCTACCATCTGATATCCGTCAGTTTGGGAGCACAATCTAACCACCAACTGCTTTCCTTTCTATGACAAAGCAGCAGACTTCTACTTGAGGTTTTGTTCAGTTAAAACACTTGAAAACAACATGGGCCGCAAATGTGTTAAACTACTGGTGTTCTTGCCCTACTTTGCTCTCCTCTCTCATTCTTTTTCGGTTCTTGCTTCTATTAACGAGAAAGATGTTAGAAAATCTGAATTCCCGGATGGGTTCTTCTTTGGGACAAGTACTTCATCCTATCAGGTTTTTCTGGTTTCTGTGTCTTTTTTCTTGTGTTTCCCTTTTTGTCTACGGTAATCCGCATACTTACATTAATTATTTATGCTTTCTTTCTTCCAGGTTGAAGGAGCATACCTTGAAGATGGTAAGGGTCTCAGCAACTGGGACACTTTTAGTCATATCCCAGGTACCGCGTCTGTTCCGTAGTTAGCTCCCGTTCAAGGCTTTGGTATGCGATTTCGCATTCTTATTTGTCGCCAGTTTTGACTTCCAGGAAAAATTAGGAATAATGAAAACGGAGATATAGCAGACGATCACTACCACCGCTTGCTGGTATTAGTTGGAACTACTTAATTTGTTGGTCTTTTTCGTTTCTGAAGACCCATTTGCTAGACTTCCAGTTTGATTTATCCATTGCTCTTTCATTTTTTTTTTCTTTATGCAACACAGGAAGATATTGAATTGATGGATTCAATTGGGGTAAACGCATATAGGTTCTCAATCTCGTGGACTAGAATCCTACCTAGTATGTGTGCTTTCAGTAATAATGAAGCACATTCAGAAGTAGTTGTTCATTTGTAGTTTGTAAATGTTTGATGTTTATGGGTGTCACAGAAGGAAGATTTGGCGACGTCAATCCAAGAGGAATCATGTTTTATAACAAAATTATAGACAATCTCTTGCTTAGGGGTAAGCTTTTTCTCATTTACCATTCTAAATTGTAAAATAATAGCTTATATTATTGGTGGCATTGATTGAACTGAGAATGTCAATGCAGGAATTGAGCCATTCGTCACAATACACCATAATGACCTCCCACAAGAGCTAGAAGAGAGATATGGAGGATGGCTCAGTCCTGATATGCAGTAATTACAGCCCTTGCACTTAAATCCTTGAGCTTAATGATGTTAGGAATGCTGCCATATTGCAATAATAACCTCGACTGCATTATTGAATCTGTGTAGCTAAGTGATGTTTCTTCAGCTACATAATGCATTGCTCTTGTTTTCTTTACTTTCTCCACAAACATATATCATGCTGAGAAGGTCTGGAACAGTTCTAGAGATTATTGGATCTGATTTCACCATTTCCTCTGATTGATATGTTGCAAGTTCTACTTGTTCTTTTTGCATTAACGAAAAAATCCCAGGAAGCTTATTATGCTGTCAGATCCTTTCTATTTTCCATTTCCTTGAATCACGAATCAGTTACAAGTTTCACCTACATTTTTCACTATTTTTGAAAGCATTCCAAGATTAGGAAGCCGTGAAGCTGCATTGAAACGTTGAAATTGGATTTCTTTTTGCAGGGAAGATTTTGTCTACTTTGCTGAAATTTGCTTCAACAGTTTTGGGGACAGAATAAAGTATTGGACTACCATAAATGAGCCAAACCTATTCACAGAAATGGCCTATATTAGGGGATGGTACCCACCAGCTCACTGTTCATTGCCATTTGGAAACTGTTCTGTTGGCAATTCTGATATGGAGCCTCCCGTTGCTCTGCATAACATGATATTGGCCCATGCTAAGGCAGTTAAACTGTATCGTGAGAGTTATCAGGTAAGTTAGTTATCAGATGAAACAGTGTGTACCGACCAATTTTGTTTGGTAAAAATGAACTCAAATATTGCAGGCAAGACAGGGTGGTTTTATAGGTATTATTGCATTCACAGAAATGTTTGAACCCTTGAGAGATAATGAAATAGATGAGCAAGCTGTGAGCAGAGAACTTGTCTTTATTATTGACTGGTGAGTGCTTGTGATATTAGTTTTGGTAATAAAAGGACATAATGATGCAAAAACTTGATAATAAGTGCTAAGGAACCATAAGAGTTTGTGTATGTTCTGTTTCACATATTTTAACCAGTTTATGAGTTTAGGTTCATTTACCCTTTCTGCTTGTGTGTATGTGGTGGTGTGGTGAGGAAGGTAAGGCGTCATAGCCGTGGCTTTTGCCAGAAGCACTTGCTTATTATGAAATGATAACAACTTTCCTAGCTTGTCTAGGTTGTTGGATCCCTTGGTACATGGAGATTATCCTGCTCTAATACGAGAATACCTTGGAAATGCATTACCGAGGTTCTTGCCTGAAGAAATTGACTATGTAAAAGGGAGTCTGGATTTCATCGGCATCAACCATTACACAACATTGTATGCCAAGGATTGCATTCATTCTGCTTGCAGCTCAGGCGGGGATCGTGCAATTCGAGGCTTTGTTTACACAACCGGAGAGCGTGATGGTGTCCCAATAGCAGAACGAGTATGATGATATTAGTGGTAACATCTGATTCAATGCAGCAGTCTTTCATTTGAGTTTTAAGTCTGTTTTCTATCCTTGCAGTGTGGAAATCCTAGGTTTTTCGTGGTTCCAAAAGGACTGGAGAAGACTGTTAACTACATCAAAAGCAAATACAATAACATGCCAATGTTTGTGACTGAAAATGGTAAGCATTCAACCTTGAAACATATGTTCTATATTATTTATTATTTGAAAATAAGATTCCAGTTCCTAATCAGGATCAATTAAATAGCTAGCTATGGTCAAACTATTTTCCTTTCAATATGTTATTTTAATCTATGGTGAGTTACAGGATATTCCCCGCCAGATCAGACCGAACAGTTAGAGGTACTGTTGCATGATGAGAGGAGAGTTCATTTCCACAAATCTTATCTTGCTTCTTTGTTAAACGCAATAAGGTGAGAGACCATTTACATGATTCCCCCCCTGCCAGTTATCTTCAATGCAGAAGTATGAGAACCAGGTTTTTCTAACAAGCATCAGCTCTCGCTGTTCATATCCTTTAATTTAAGTAGGGATGGAGCTGATGTTCGTGGATACTTTATATGGAGCTTGGTTGATAACTTCGAATGGGTAGATGGTTATGGCATGCGATATGGAATTCACTATGTTGATCGTGTAACGCTTCAGCGCATACCCAAGCGTTCTGCTAAGTGGTATAGAAACTTCCTCAGAGATGTTTCTGACCACAGCAATGAGGAAGACTTGAACTCAAGATCAGTGGAGAACAGAACACTGATAATCCCTGGAGCAGAAGCTGTAAACCATGAAAACTGATGACCTGATAATATGATCATTTCAGTACTATCTCTACTCAGATTACTGCACTTTTTATTTTCATGCGGGTTATCTTCTTCCGATCACTTGTGAAATTTGGAAAACCTGAGGCAAAATCATGGGGAGGGGGTCCTGTTCTGAATACTCAAATCTTTACTATAAAAGAAGATGTTGTTGAACCACATATTCTTTGACACTGCATGTAATCTGTGTTGGTGGCTGTGTAATCTTACAGCAAAACCTGGCTGGTGTGATCATTGTTACTGCTGATATGATACTTCAATTATCGATCAAACTCCACCGTGTTCTTCGTTGATCACACGCCGCTCAGTCTCGTATTCCTTCGTCTGACGTGCCCTAGAGAAATAGGAACTTGCGAGGTTCTGTGGCTCCTGTGCTGGATAACGGCCCTCCCGGCTCCCGGGAACAACATGTGATCACTACCATTTACACATAGCTGAACGAGACAAATCTCAGAAACCGCAAAAACATAATAATAATAATTAAAAAAATTATTTTGATTCCCATCCAACACTTACTAACATACATATCCCATTAATAGAGTTTGGGTGTCTAAATATCCCATCATAAGCCTTGTGTGAACCTTGCCTTTAAATCTTAAGGCTAATGTGCTATTACCCCATCATAAGCCTTTTGTGACCCTTGCCTTTTGAGCTGTGGTTTATGTTACAAATAAAAAGAGGCAATTTCCTCCGAATCAAACAAAAAAGGTATGTTAGTTTCTTCCACAACTTAGCAAAGATAATCTCACATACGATATGAATATGTATCGGAGCATGATTTCAGTCTTTGATGACTCTCCGAGAAGGAAAAGAAGTCTTGGGAAGGTATTTGAATTCTTTCTCCCTCATAAGCTGGGCTCTGGAAATCTCAATGAGACTTTTGATAACAATATCTGATGCACTTGTCACAACCTCCGACCAGTTCCTAAAAAGTATGAGAAAGGAGTTGCATTATTCTTTGTGAAACAGTTGTAATTCCTGTAATAGGACAATGTTGCACAAAAACAAAGTAACAACAGCGCAAATGGATAAAGCTTAATTACCCTTTCATGGAATCGAATGTCAGTCCTACTGTATATTTTGCCTCTTCCAGAGCCCAGCTAAACCTTCGGAGTTCCTCTCCCGGGCACTGTCCATTCTTGAGATGAACCCCAAGTTGTGAGGGCTTGATGTCACAGAATATAGGAATGACCTTCTTCTTGGACTCCATCATGAGAGCAAGTTCGTGCAGGCAGAAATATGAGTCACAGTAACGAGGAGACAGAACAGCCACTCCAACCTTGCATTCCCTTATGGCGCCATTAATATTGTCGAACAATTTGTCCCCTGGCTTCATGTTCTTGTTGTCCAGGAATGGATGCAGTTTCAACCTGGCAAGGTGGTCGTAAAGCAAAGTAGCCACAGTGTGCTTTGTGTCAATCCCTCTGTGGTTAATGAACACATGACAAGGTTTGGTAACATGATTCACCATTTGGGGTTGGTAGTATTTCTGGAAGCGTGCAATTGATGCTCGATGCATGGCTATACTATATCACAGTAATATCAGAATCGATCCTGTTTGAATTCTCAGTTTCTCTAATATCTCTAAGATGCTGAATGTTAAGTTCCTTTATATAAGAAGCTACTTTGTCTCTACTCCTCAATTAATGCTATAACACAGTAATTTCCTACGGACTCGTTTACTTTGTTCTGTAGAATTTGAAGGGAGAATGTGAGTATAAACGTTGAACATCAAGGGATAACCTCGTCTTAAGTTTTCTTTGACCTATGATGAAAGCAAAGCATGGAAGCCTTGACCATTGTAATTCTCCTCAGAAATTCGTTTGAACCCTTCAAACAAGTTGCCTTTCGACCCCTGCATGCGCCTCATTCCATCTTTCTTTTTGGAGAACAGGTAAGCCATCCGGGCGTGCAACATATCACATCATCACCTGTCACAAAAACTTTTGAGGAACCATATTTTGCGGGCTATAAAACAAATATTTTTTTCAAATTTGGATTGATATAGATTAAGATAGCGAATTTACCAATAAAAAATTCTATTTATATTTTCAGAAAATATAATGAAATCAAATAATGATTAAATATTCAGGAGTAATGTTGTATTGCGCCATGACCAGGTTGCCCAGTGGTTCTTTGTTTTTCCTCAATTTGGTCTTGTGACAGAACAAGACAAGAATTCTAGTTTTGAACCTTAATGTTGTTTGTTGACTATATCAAACAAGGGGAAGGATGCAAAAGCAGATGATCGACCAAAGACTATTTAAGGTAGTCTAACTTTGATTTCAAAGTGCTTCTTCTGGGAAAAAAACAAACATGCATGATATATAGAGTATAATGATAAAGAAATGCATGTTGAGGCTTATCACCAGGTTTCATTTGACTTTGAAAACGACACAGTCAGAATTCCCTTTTACAGGCCAAGAAAAGCACCAGATCAATGGAGAGATGACGGTGGGTCACAATGGTAATTCAAAACAAAACCATGTCTAAATGGTTGTTCATATCTAATAAAATTAATTTTTTTATTAAGATCTATATACCAAGTTGTCCAGCACGTTTAGAGATGTCAATTAATCCCTCCATCCCCTTTAGAGAAGATGTCCAGCTCTGGATTTCTATTCACACATTCCATTCCATCAGAATCACGGTGTCTCTTGATGTGTCTCTTGATCACGGGTTTAAGAATTCTAATTCTTCCTTTGATTTGGTGGCCTTTCTTGCTGCTTACTAAATTAATTCAAGTAGACGATCAATTCAAAATATCGGTCATTTTTCTCTTTTTTTTTTTAAATTAAAAGATATCTACCGTGATCAATAATGATTATCAGTTATATAATAAACATCAATTATGGTTGGGTTTAAAAATAGCTATAATGACTATAATGAGTTAATTACTGATTATTTTAATTATTACATGAACGAATTACAAAAAAGAGGCATATATTTGATGTTCACTATCCACTATCCAGTTTATTTATCTACATCTTTTGTCGGTGTTTCTGCTTTGCGTAAGTTAATATCAGCAGAGCTTCCATCTGTTTACGGAACAGGATAAGATTTGTTACTACACATGCACCGATAAGTCAAAATACATGTCACTATTGGAGGATGACAATTCTTGTAAGGATCCGAACCCGAAAACCAGGCCCTCACCGCCGTGAAACCCGGACAAGCCCAACACGTGGACCAATCCGACTCCCACAAGGCTTAGAAGACTTTTCAAACACGATTCCCAAAACAAACGTATTTAATATTTCAAGAATTGGAGCATGTCAAATAAGAAACAGATATCTGGCATAAAAATCGGAGTAAACAAAATACCACAGCGGAAGACTTTATTCAAATGAACAAAATATCCAAAATAGAAAACGAGTCCATACAGTCACAAGCCCAAAATCACAAACTGGGCTTAAAGCCCGGTACATAAAAACCGTATCCAGTAGAGTAATAAATACATAAAAATATAATGTGAATCAAAATATCAAAACGAGTCAAACAGGAAATGCCAGAAAAGAAAATCGTGTAAAATGTGCAGGTGCCATAGTCCAGCTAAGTCGTAAGAAGCTCTCACACCTCAAACGCCGTCTACAGCTCACGAACTACTCCTGAAAGGGGGAAACATCAACGGGTGAGATAAAAATCTCAGTAGGAGTCACAGCATCACATGTCCTACGGGGAAACGAGAACACATACAAAGAAGAGAAGAAACAGTTTCCTATATGAACAAGGACGTAACCGAAATATCCCGAAGAATATGGGATTCACACATTTGATTTTTATAACGTAAAACATGATTCCAGCCCAATATTTTATAACTCAACAATTCGTAACACAACACGGCTAACAATGCCTACCAAGAACCCATCGGGATGGACATAATAAATCACTCCTCGAGTAACCCCCGCTAAAGGGAAACCGGGAGCCCACTGGCAGTGTTAATATATATTTTTAAGAAATTAATAAATATACACGTAACCCTTTCTTCCAGTGTTGTCCGAGACTAGGCAGAGAAAAACATAACACGTATCGTACCCGTCTCAATACTCAATACAAACCAACCTGCGAAGACGTGGCAGACAAACGAAAACAACACCCATACAACTCCCAAACAAGTAAGCAACTCTCCCCTATCACTGGGATTCCTTATACTCTCCTCGCATTGGCCAAGTGAACGTTTAATAACTGTAGATACACAAACTGAGGCATATAGACGGTTTATAAATATATTTTTGTGAAACGTTACAGTTCCAAAAATTCTACGTTATTAATATCCTTGATAAAATCCATAATACCAAAACAATAGGTTTGTAAACCAATATACTTGTCTAAACTAATAATACAACACCCTGCTTTTATAATCGACTGTAAAACGTGCACATACATCACACATCCTCAAATTATGTTCAAGTATAAACTCACCCTACAATTAAATTGAGCTAAGTAACTAATATCTAGAAGGTCCAATAATAATCTCCTTAGGAAATCCATAATCCCATGTTCATTAATTAATTAATTAATTAATTGGCTAGGTACAAGAATAAAAGGAAAGAAAATACAAAAGAAGAATGTCACTGCAACAAAGGACACGCTCGACAAGGGAAAAAGAAAGAAAAGAAAACAGAAGGAAAAGAGAAGTTGGAAGGGGCGGCTGGGTAAAACGGAAGCAATAGGTGAGAAATCGTCGAATCCAAGGGGAGGGCACGCCTTTGCACAAATCCGGTGGAGGACAAGTTCACGGCACCGGGAAATGAATGAAGAAAGGAGAGCACGAATCCAGCTTGCACAGATCCAGTGGAAGACAAGCTCACGGCACCGGGAAATGAATGAAGAAGAAGAAAGCACACCCCCGCTCGACATGAAAGGAAGAAACAGAGAGCACGCCTCACTCAGCAAAACGAAGAAGAGGGCTTTGAGGGGCAGGTTGCGTGAAGTGAAAACCGCTAGGAGCACACGCCTTGCTCGATGTAAAAGGAAGAAGTGGACTTTAGCAGGGGAAATCGGGGAAAGCAACAGGAGGACGCGCGAAGAAGAATCAGTTGGGTACGTCGGAAATGCAGGAAACGGCTGATGGGGAAAAATCGGGGAAAGCGCGCCTCGCACGATGTAAAAGAGAGAAAAGAAATGTCGCAGGTGCAAGTTGGGTTCCTAGGGGAAGGAGGAAGGGGCGGCGTTCACTATTGGTTGCATGAATCCGGTAGAGAAAGGAGCAAGGGAAGGGCTGTGCAGCCGTTAACGTGCGCATGAAAGAGTCGGCTTCGAACATGCTTTCGCACCGTGCCTCTGAATCCTCTGTGTCCAGGTGAAGGTGCACATGGTCTTACCGTCTAGCCGTTCCCCCTCATTCTAGTAGTCCAGCCCTCTTCACGAACTTGTACAATCGATGCCATAAAGATAGCCAACTCTATTATCAAAGAAAGAAGGAAACGGGCGACGATTTGGCACCAGATATCCGGAGGTGTGAAAAGAGCAGCTGTGAGAAGCGGAAAGACCAGTAACAAATTTTGAATGACGGACGGGATGGATCAACCTAGGGGCTTGAGAATGGCAGACGGGAAGGAACGAGAAAAGGAGGGCTCGGCTTCAGTCCCGTTCTGCGCCTGTCTACAGGATTAGACCTATGGGAAGACTCGGCTTCAATCCCCCACCGTGCCTATCTATCGTATCAAGAGTAAACCAGCAACATAATAACCAAGTAAAAGCAATAAAATAAAAGGAAGCACCAGCAACAAGGACGAATCAATAGCTGATCAAACAGATGAGGCGTAGTCTCCTACCGGACGTGCAGATGAACTGCTGGCAAGCCCTTTGCCCTTATCGCTATACCCAGATTCAGATCCACCTAAATCAAACCACTATCAGAACAAGAAATCACAAACCTGATTTAAAATATGTAAAGAAAATTCCTACCGTTCCCTCACTGATCTACAAAACTAACGGACAATCCACAATGGAAAAAGGAAAGTGAGCTAAAGGCGGGCGTTGGTTTGTACGGAGGAAGGCGCACCAAATGAGGAAAATTAATGACGGCAGATTGAAAATAGCGTGAGAAAGAGAGAACAGAGGACGAACGGGCACAAGTTTTCTGTCTGATACGAAAGTAGGGGCAGCGGCTAGGGTAAGCAAATGGGCTTAAAAAGGTACGTACAGGGCCTTAGGGTAATAAACAGGCCCGAAAATAAGAAAAGGTACGAAGAAGGCCTTAGAGAAATAAATAGGCCCGGAAACAAGTTAGGGTCCGATAAGGGCGAAACGGTAATTTTTACCATCTCGATCTCCGTCCAGTCAAAACGTCAAACATACACGTGGACCACTAAAACGAAGCTGACTGGACATACGACTAGGACGGGGTTTCACAATTCTCTCCTTCTTAAACCAATAATTATTATAACCGTTACGAAGGTTATAACCATTATGATTGTTATAACTCTTACAACCATGCCGTTTTAATTCCTTTGTAATGGTTATTTGGTTAGTCTATGCAAGAGAAATTTTTCTTCTATTCTAGACACCAAGAGACATGGAGTTTTAATTCTTTTGTAATGGTTATTCGGTTAGTCTATGTAAGAGAAATTTTTCTTCTATTCTAGACACCAAGAGATATGGAGATATCTAGAGAAACCTGAACCTTTCATCTTCATTTCTTCTTTCTATTCCAGACAATTATAATCTTTGTTGTTCTAACCTTTGCCTATAAGTACATATTTGTAAAGATAACTTTGTATCCTTGGGAAACAATTTGTCATCTCGATTGTATCTCGGTCTACCTAAATTTTACTTTCAATGCAATAGTTTATTTACTATGCCACAACTGTGATCCTTTCTATATTTTTTCTTTATATTATTTTCAAAAATTTGAAAACAAAATCTTTTTAGCAAAGGAAAGTAAAAAAGGAAATTTTTAGGTAGGAGTGGAAGCTTATGAGTTAGATTGAGGATCCGAGAGATGTTTGAGCAACATAGACAATATGGCTTCACTACCTCAAGTGTAGAGAAGTTAGAACAAAGTCTTTATTTCGTCAAAGCAAAATCTATTTTATATTAGGTTCTAACATAATTTTGCTCTTCTTTGTGAGGGTGTACATCAAATTGAAAAGAGCTGATAAAGGAGAACAAGAAATATGATTGGAGATTCTAATTCTAAGCTATAATCGGCATAGATTGGAGTAAAAGGAGTGTTGTTGTTCATAACTATGCGATTTCTGCTGGTCTGTTCATCTATTTTCAGTTCTTATGCTCGTAACGGTACCTACAACTAAGATCTAGAGGAGAGTTTATCGAAAAAGAATAAATTGATGCTTTTTGGTGTGGGGTGCAGGTGCATACAATACAATGAAAGAAATTATTTGAGATACCTTCATAAAGAGTGCGTTTAAAGTGTCGGGTTATGATTGCCAACTTTTAATGTTGTTAAGGTGATTCCAAATTCTGTTCAGTTTCTCTTCATATAATCTTTGTTTATGAGAGCGAACAGTTACTGTAATAAAATTTGATTTAAGCAATGCTACTGTAATTGTCTTGGAACTCCCTTTGCCCTTTGAGGGTGTTGTTCCTCTTGCATCTGAAGTAAAAGACTTTATGAATGTGTATTTTAGAAAAAATTAATCGGGATGAAATTAATGGCCTGGTACGATGAATGATATTTTGTCTTCACCTCTGTGATGGATGGAAGCAAGGTTTCAAAGCATTAACAAAATTCTTTCAGAGGCAAGTATAACCCTTTGCTTTTAATCTTCGCCGTCAGCGTTGCCATGGCTGATAGTAAGTAGTGCAAAGAGGGGAAGGGGAAATCAAATCAAGCATGTTTTACAGCCAGGAGATTTCTTTTTACTGTCGAAGTAAGATGTGAGGAAGGTACTCATGCATAGGAATAGTGATGTTGATAGAAAGAGATATCCCATTGTGGGGATTCAACCGGACCAGTCAGTTTAAGCAGTTATTCAGACTGCTAAGAATTGGATATACAATGGTAACAGAAAACATATTCGCATCAGACATAGTACCCTAAAATAATTATTAAAATATGGAATTATTTTATCATTATTATTTTTGGATTATGTCAAATTTGAAAGAAACTTGGGAAATCTTCTCATCAAAGGTTTAACGTGAAACCTAGAAAGAAATGAGGTTTAAGCCCTTAGATTGTTCCATAAGCTTTTATTGATCCATAATCCTTTATTAAGGTGGTTCTAGTAATTGAACTTGATAGATCATTAATCTCATAAATCCATACCCCTCTTTATTTGGGTGGTTCAAGTAAATGAACTTGATGGATAATTTTTTTGTTAAATCCATAGCCCTTTAAATCCATAGCTCCTTGGAGTGGTCTGATTCTTATTGGACTTAATGGATATTATTTGAGATGATAAAGTTAAAAATTGCTTTTGATGGATTCATAATCCTATAATTGGGTGGTTTATATAAAATAAACTTGATAAGTCTACTAAAGTGAATATATAAGTGGGCCACTTATTGTGAAAGATTTATACTTTCTAGAGCAGCCACAATCCACCCAAGGTAAGCACATGTCCTTTTGTAGTACATGGTGATTGTAACGACCCCAATTCCTAACTATTATTAATTGCTCCGATTAAGATCATTACCGCCGTGAAAACCAAATAAGCCTAAATGACACCTAAGACCTACTTGAATCCCACCATGCTTATCATGAACTACCGATTTTAAGCTTGTTAGTTTTATTGCTTATCAACAATTGGAGATATTGGACACATGTTCTGGTATCATACGGAGTAAATAAAACATCAGCGGAAGTCTTAAATTAAACCTTTGGGTACATAATACACAAGTCCCATAGGGATCCCACATAACCAGCAAGAAATTCTTCATCAAGGTTCGGAAATAGCAAGTAAAGAAGAGTGCTTAAAATAAACCAGAAACTTGCCTAATCATTCATGTTATATGCGAAAGTAATAAGTATGAAAATGTGATGCGATATCGCCCCGCCGTGTGCAGCCTTGATCTCACACCCTGGTACCACTCACGAACAGTGAATGTACCTTAGCCTGAAAAATGGTAAAAACAACGGTTTGAGATTACAAGAATCTCAGTAGGGTCACAGCATCATAAGATCTACAGAATCCTTAAACACAAATCTCCCAATTCATATAAGATCATTCCTAAACAACTAAAGGGGATCACGTAATTTAAAAATCAATCAAAAGAGGTTAGGGCCGAATCTATGGCTGAAGGAGGACTACAAACACTTCCGAAAGCTCAGAAGTACACAGGCAGGTGAAACACATCAAATTGCCCTCGACAATGAAGAAGAAAAGTCATCCCCTTCCACTTGTGTTGTCAAAGACTTACTGCACAAAGGGTAGATGGTTAACACGCAAACTAATCAGTAAGCCTTTCATCTTGTCCTTGCAAGGACAAGTCGACTAGTCCCACACGGACAAGTCTTCCCTAGTCACATACCTACTAGGGAATCCCAGGTCACATACCTACCAGAGCTTCCTGCCACACAAGGACAGGGTTCCGGCTACACAAGGACCAGACCTTCAGCGAGCTCTTGCTGGGATTTGCCGCCCATATAACTCCCATACTAGTAAGAACCTCTCCTCTCCCTAGGAGCATCAGCGCTTACCCCGAATGGCCACCGAAATAGGATCCTGAGACACAGACACGTACAAGCACACACAGGTAAGTACAAAGCATAATACCACAACACGGTATTCTCAATCATGTCAGAACACAATCAACTTATCCAATTCAAATAACAATTGCATCTCAGGCACTCAATTCCTAACTCAGGGGTTCGATATAGCCTAGGAGATTCATATCTCATTCCGAATTTCATACTCTCACCCTATAATCCAATGGCAAGCAATACAACAAGGGCAGGTAACAAAAACATCAAGAAAAGAGAAGGGGTCTCTGGAGAAACCGATGAGGCGTAGATCCTACCTCTCTTGTCTCTGAACAAGAAGCTACTCCTTTGCCTTTATTAAGTAAATCCGAACCTAATGGGCACAACATGCTTTCTTTAGCTTGTACGCTCTAGTTGTAGTATGGAGATATGAACTAATGTAGAAACAAAAAGAATGTCGAAGAGCTAGCATGAAACCAAAAATTTTATGAGACTTTGAAGGTGGCCACCACCGATTATCATCTCTAGCGGACATTATTGTGATGAGAAGAGAGGCAACGAATGCGACAATGAACATTGAAGATTTCAAGGTTTCCCATTTGGGTTTACTTGTGAGACTCTGGCCTTCGGAAAGTCCAGTCAGATTGATCGGATTGGTCCATTTGAGCAGGTTTAATCAGTTGACCAATTAGAGTTGACCATTTGACCAACTAGCTATATTGTGGACTAGAGTGTTGACCTATTAATTGAGTGATGTGGACACAGTCATAGAACTTAAATATTGAGTATAGGTTTCCTAGAATGTCGAGTATAGGTTGCCTAGAGTGTCGAGTATAGGTTGCCTAGAGTGTTGAGTTAATGTTTCCTAGAGTGTCGAGTCTAAGTTACATAGAGTGTCATGTCATCGGTTGTATGCTGATAGTATCATATGACTTGTTATGTTGGAGTCATAGAGCAATAGAGTAGTTTGTCTTGATTTGTATGTTGTTCGAGGCCTGAGTGCAATAGAAATATTTGTTTTGCCTTTTTGGGCCAAGTTTGGGTTTATTAGGACTGTTTTGCCTTTGAGCTAATTTACCAGTTGTGGGCCTGATTATTACTCATCAAGCCCATTTGTATTTTAAAAGTCTATTTTCAATGTTTTAAATTTTAAAACATCATTTCAGCCTACTTGGAACGTTCTACTCATTTTAAAAATTTTCTTTTGGCATTTTCAAGATTTCTAGGTTTTGAGATAAATATACAGGTCCAACACTTAGAAATTTTTCTAACTGTTGAAGCCCTAAAACAACCCCTCCCCTCTCTTCATGCCATCCATATGCCCAAATAACCCAAATCCCACTAAATCAATTTTGCCTTCAAAATCAACCCTTGGGCTTTGCTCAAAACACAACTCCTAAGCCCTCTCTATAGATTTTCAATGGGGTTTGCTTGGTTTAGAGTAGATTTTGCCAGTAGGCATTTTAGGGAAAATTTGCATTTGTGAGGTGAGGATCTGATTTCATACCTTTCTTAGTCAATTGTTGGTTTCTTTAGCCTGTTGTGATTAGGGATGTGCATATGTATCCAACCCAACTGGAAATTCCTGATCCTGTTGTCATTGAGGTAGTGATTAGGGATGTGATTAGCATGTTGTCATTGAGGTCCTCAAGACCTCACCCCCTCTTATTGTGGTTTTTTTTTTCAGGATAAGATTGTGAGTTTAGTGATCTTCTTTTGAGGTTGAGCTTTCCTGTTTGTCATAAAACTGGACTAACGCATATGATATGTTTGGAAACTCGATATTCTTTTGTATTTCGATTTATTGCATGTCGATATATTATGCATGCCTTGATTGATTATTGTTGTGCACGTCTTGATAATCGATTTAATGATATATTTGATGGGATCTTTTTGGATTTTGATGTCTTCTTTTGGACTTGAGTTATATAAGTATAGTGTGTTAAGCATGGTTTTATTGATCTTATGAGGTTGTGTGTATGGATCTTTCTGTATTATATGTTTGAGATTGTGCGACCTGTTGTACGTGATTTTATGTCTTTCGTTATTTGTCAATATACTAGGTTGACTATTATATTTCTAGAGTATCAGATTTGACATCATGCTCCTTTTTAAAAATAATTCAAATTTTTATATATTTTTATATATTAAAAAAAAAAATTTCTGAATTAGTTGTGTGGCTTCGATTGGGAATTATAAGGGTGGCGAAAAGACAAATTGAAGCATGTCGCAGACCACACAAGGGAAGAGTAAGATTGCTCACATGAAAGTAGATGATTACAATGGGCCTAAAAATGGATTCATCGCCCATCCTATATCATTGGGCTACCATGTATACGCTATGTGGTGAAACTTTGAGATCCTGCAATTAATAATGCGGTAATGCCATAACTCACTCTTTTAAGCACCGACGATACTCTTAAAGATAATTCAAAGGATCTGACTGCTTAGAACCAGAGAAAAGTGAAAGGATCCTGGAATAAGAAAAAAAGAATTAGCTAGATATAACTAATCCCAGAAAAAATTAGTCTCGTATCGACTCATAAAGATATTCTTTGTATTAAAAAGAAAATAAAAATAGGTAAATATAATTTAAACTAAGACTCTAATAGTAAAATATTGTCGATACCGAATAATTGATCTTTATGATAAAAATTAATTTAAATATACTGAATATGCGGTAAAATAATTTATAAAAATAAAAAATTTTAATTTGATCACATGGAATGTTTAACGAGTTTTTATTATTTTTTAAAAAATTAATTAAATAGTTAATTAAAATTGGAAATTATTTATTTATTTCATTTTGATAATCTATTCAATAAAAATAATATTTTACCGAATTTTTTTGTATTTTTATAAAAAAAAATTAGAATAATAAATTCAATAAATTAAAATTTTTGGGATGATGAATTTGATATATACAAAACCTGATAATAAAATTTACTGTATTATTCTCGAAAAAAAATTACTGTCCCTTCTGTTAGACTTTGTCCTTCAAAGTGTCCAATTAGCTAGTGAGTATAATTAGAGAGAGCGGATTGGTCCAGTTATATAGTTTGATCCGTTGACTAATCAGAGTTGGCCATATGACCAACCAGCTAGATAGTTGATCGAGATCATTGGCCCATTGATTGGATGATGTAGACATAGTCATCGAGTCTAGATGTATTATGTGTCGTGCCATTGGTGGAAAATACCTAACCCAAACACTTAAGGACTTAGAAAATTTTCTAAGTCCCAAAGCTCTCTTCTTCCTCTTTCACGCGCACATTACCCCTTATGAACCCATCACCCAAAATTGATTTCTAGCTCAAATTACCCATCATACTTTGTGAGAAAACACTTTATATTTTATTTTTCATGGATTTGCACTAGTAGAAACCTGTTTAGAGCAACGAATTGAAGGATTAACTGATTTAGGTTATTTCACACTTTGGTTTGGAGGTTATTTTCACACTTTGGCTTGGTAACTCTGATTTGATGCTTTTTATGTTTTTGGATGTATTTGAGTTGTATTGATATTTTCTAAGGTTGTTGGTTGGTTTGTGTGCCTTAATTTCTCCTTTTGAGTGATTTTGATAAATTAAACCCTTCGGTGCGAGTTGAGTTTTGTTGGAAATAGATGTTTGTTTGATTTTAGTGCTTTGAGATTTATTGGGTTAGTATTATTAAGTTGGTTATTGCGTGGTTTAGCCCTTTGTTTAGTATGAAATCAATTCTGAAGGAATCAATGGTGATTTTTGTGAATGAGTATTCACTTTTGAGTTTGAGTTGTGTGCGGGTTGATTCTCGTGGATTGATTTGAGTTGTATGAGTGTTAGTGTTGGAAGGGGTCTTAGGTGTTAGTTTTTATTTGGATTCGTTTTGCTTCATTTCGAGTTTGGTTTAGTTTGGTTTGTTTATAAGTGGTGTTTTAGTTTGCGATAAAGACAAGGGTGATCTTGAGTGGATGATTGATTTGGGTTGAAATGATGTGGCTTAAGTTGTTTTTCATGTAGTGTATTGTATCAGTGAGTTGTGAGGGTGTTGGGAGAGTTTTTATAAGGATTTTGAGTGGAAAAAGAGGTGAATTGCGAGTGTGGAAATATTGAATTTTGAGTCTTTCTGTGCCCAGTTTAACTTCAAGCATGCAGACTATAGACCATTTTACCTTGTTAATGCATCGCTTGTCCACCTTACTGTTCTATAGAAATTGTCTCATCCACTTCTCTATATCTGTTCTTACACAAACCGGCATATGGAAGAATGTCATATAATAACCCGAAAGGCTGTTAAGTACTGTCTTAATCAATAAGATTCTCCAGTAAAAGACAGGAAAATTCTTTTCCATATGGAAGGCTTTTTTTTTAAGTGCATAATGAGACTACTCCAAGTGCTTCTGCATCGTGGACTGACCCTTATAGGAATTCCCTGGTAATTAAAAGGAAAATTCTGAAATCGGCAGTGAAGTAGTTCCACCATATTTTCAGCCTCACTTGTGTACACATTGATTCCAGTAAGACTGTACTTGTGAAAATTAATCTTCAAGCCAGATAATAATTCAAAGCACCTCAAAATTCTCTACAGGTTTACTAGGCCCTGGTGGTTTCCATCTCCAAAAAGGATTATGTCATCTGCATATCGCAAGTGAGTCAAATGGAGACTTTTGATATTGATACCTTTAAAGAGGTTTATGTTAGTTGCCTTAGACATTAACTTTGACAGCACTTCTTCAGCCAGATTAAACAAGAGTGGAGACATCTTGTCGCCTTGGCAGAGTCCTCTTCCCATAAGAATTCCTATGTCAGAGTGCCATTAATTGAGATGGCACAACGAGCTGAGGACACACAACTGCGTATCCATCCTGTCCATTTGTTTCCGAATCCCATGGCCCTCAACACATCTATCAAAAAATCTCAGTCCACAGAATCATAGGCCTTTCTAAAATCGAGTTTTAAAGCACCAACCCTTCTTCTTAGAACTCTTCATAGAGTGCAGGATTTCATTGGCCACCATAATGGAATCAATAATATGCTACCTTCCATAAAACCTATTTGAAGAGGAGAAACGAGCTAACCCCTTTTAACCTCTTGGTAAAAATCTTAGCAATTATCTTGTACATGTCATTGATTAGGCTAATGGGTCTAAAGGAATTGAAGTCAATGGCTGGAGATGCACTTTAGGAATAAGTGCAATGAAACTGTTGTTAATTCCTCTCGTGAGGAACCCATTAGTGTGAAACTCTCTCAGCATGATCACGATCTCCTCTCCAATTACGTCCCAAGCCTTCTTTAGGAAAAAGAAGTTGAATCCATCGGTCCAAGTGCTTTGTGACTCCCACAATCCCAAACCGCTGCCTTAATCTCCTCCGGTGAGAACGGTTCCTCCAATTTTATCACTTTAGCTATCGAGATTTTATCAAGCTCCATTGAGCCCAAGCCAAGCCAACTGTTGCTTCCTCCTTTGAAGATCTCATTGAAGTATCTTACTACTTCATTTTTAATGTCTGATAGTTATGTTAACACTATATTATCAGATTTAATGCTTCCAATAAAATTGATATTCCTCCTTAGGCTGGTGTATGCATGAAAATATTTATTGTTTTTATCTCCCAGTTTCAACCAATGTTGTCTACATCTTTGTCTCCACATGGACTCTATTCTTTTCTTCAATTCCTACTTTTCTAAATACAATCTACTATATTGTTCGACAAAATCTGGATTGACTGAGATCTCTGAGGATCTATTTTGATCCATCTGATCAATTTTCGACAACAAATCTTTTAATTTGGTCTCCATATCCCCATAACTGATCCTATGCCCCGATCTAAGGTGCTGCTTTAAGAAGTTTAGCTTCTGAACTAAGCAAAAATCTCCTCGATGCATCAATCCCACTTCAGTCCAAATATTTTGGACAATCTTTCGAAAATCCTTAACTTCCCACCATATATCCCATGCACGAAATGGCCGCGCACCCCAGTAAAAAATTTCCGCTTTCAAAATCAGTGGTATATGATCAGAGAACCCATTATCTCCTGCATATAGCTTGTTACCGTGAAAGCATCTACACCATTCCAGGGAGACCATTACCCTATCAATCCTTGAAAGACCTCGCGAACTAAACCATGTGTAGGACTTTCCTACGAGAGGCATTTCCACAAGGCCACAACAATTCATGAAGTCCTGCAATTTGCATGCCCCTCAGTAATTAAAACTACCTCCACACCTTTCCTTCGCATTTAAAGATTCATTAAAATCGCATATAATTATCCATGGATTATCATCCCTCCTTTTCCAATTCTTCATCTCTGTCCATACTGAACACCTCTCCTGAACAGTTGTGGGAGCATATAACCCCACACAGGTAAATACAAATCCTGTATCAGCCATTTCGCATTTGAGAGCCAACCATCTCTCAAATTTTAGCTTCTCTTTAACTTTGATCTTTTGTTCATCCCACATAGCTAATATTCCGCTTGCATTGCTCTCTGCATCCACAGAGCACCATCCCACTGACGGACTAGAACACAATCTCCTCACTATTGTCTCATTCATCTCAGTCATTTTGGTCTCGCATAGGATTAATAGGCTTAGATGCTCCCTATTTATCAGATTCCCGATTTGTGTCTTCTTCAATCTACCTCGAAACCTGCAAACAGTACACACTGCATAGTTAATCTTAATACAACACAAACAGCCTCAAAATCTTGATTTCCATGCCAGTCTTCTCCCTCTTCTACTATCCTCTCACGTAGTCTTTGTCTCGAAGCAGAAGCAGATTTCTTATTATTCAATCCCAAAGCATCAATGATCTCTATGGATTTCTGTACTTCCTCACCAATTGGGTCCTCCGATGTTTCCTGGATCCTTGAGCAAGATGCTCTAGGGCAGAAACGAGCCATCTATCCGATATATTCTGTGTGAAAATTGTCTGAGTCTTTATTTCCTTGCCTCCCTGTCTCTTGTCTACCGACATTACCAGAAGAAAGACTACCTGTGGCCTTTAAGTGCTTGAATTTCTTTTTCTTCCCAGGCTTCTTATCCAGCAATCTTGATTTCTTTTCAATCCGAGAGGCTTTTGTTCCTTCTCTTCTCATGTTGACAAAGGAGATATTTGCTAGGGAAAGTAAAGTATTTGGACTGACAATGGCCACCTCTTCCTCGATGGTTCTGAGGAAGATCTCTCTTGATGCACTTTTCTTTTGTCGAGGAGCGAGGCTCGTATCAGGGAAAAAGCCTGACTCTGTGAAGTTACTATGATGCCCTCTGGACTCCTTATCCACTGATGGGCTAGACGCTGCATGCACAGTCTAGTTAACTCCATCTTCAAGGCTCATATCACTACTGCCCCTATTTGAAATAGGGATGCCTTTGGGTTCTTCTTGTTGATTGTGCTTTCCATTTTGTCTCCTGATAATTTCATTAGCACCACTCTTAGCTAAGGTAAAATCAGTCTTTCCTTCCTGTGCAAAAAACACTTTCCTTCTAGGTGAACGTGCTTTTTTGACAGGAGAAAGAGCACTATTGCAGTGGCCTGATAGATATGTCCTTTCACCTTGCACTGTACCTGTTACATCTACAGTCCTCTCCTCTAGCAAGGTCACCGGAAACCGAGTTCCATCTACCTCTAGAATGAAGGATGTTTTGATTTCCGACAGACTGCTGGTTATGATATGAAGAAAAGCAACCTCCAAACAATCCCAACTAGTAATTTTCTTATGTACCTGAATTCGATAACCAATTGGCTGCACAATCTTCCTAAAGGTGTCATCGAACTATGCACTGAAAGGGACCCCAATGACCTTAACCCAGCAAATCCTTCTAGTGCTAACGTCTTCAGGTCTCCATGGGTGGAAGTCAGAGAATTTTTCTGCCCAAAAGCTGAGGTTGGATGTGAGTTCCTGTCGCATTCTCTCTGCAGATGCGACGGTGATCAACCTCAAATCTCCCCTCCTATCTCTTTATACCCAATCTCTGTTGGAAATTTTGACATGTCTAGGCATCCATCTCTCACTGTGCCTACTGCACTCCTCAAGTGCTAGTCTTTTGGGACTAGTACTATCGACAAAATCACCGTTGGAGGATCAATAGGAACCAAGCTCTTTTCGGTGACTGCCTCTGCATAGGTCTGCCCATTCCTAAAAAACACTGAGGCAATATTTTGTTTAGGAATGACTAAAGGAGCCAGTCTTTTCTCCTGTTGATCTCTACTCCCAAATGCCTGGTTACGACCTTGTTGTCCCCGGGGCATATCTAGCCACGTTGATTCTTATGGCGTGCTACTCTCCCAAAACAGAGTTCAATTTGTTCCACTATTGGTCTTCCTGCACTCCACACCTCAGGAATTTAGCAAAACCAAACTTCATTCCTCTTCTTGTTCAACGGTTTGGGATAAACACGTCAACCACAGGTGCGATGAGAGAGATTTCTTGAAAGAGCTTATCGGACCTCCATTCTTCTTGGATGTCTTCAATGTAGTAAGAAATGAATCTCTCCCCTGAGAAAAGCTTCAAAGGTTCCCATTTTCTCTTGCTGGGGCCCGACAGGGTTTGGGGTACTTGATGGGTAGAGTTGGGTTGATGGACGTTGGCTTGGGTATTAGCTCGGAGTAAAGAAACAGGTTGGGGAACATGAGTAGGATTGAAGGAAGGAGGGTCGATGGGGTCTTGGCTCAAATGGGGTTGGGGTTTGAGGTCGATTTTTCGGAGTGTTTGGGTATTTTGTCAATTTTGGTTGGGTGGCTGAGTTGAAAGCATTTTCTCGCTCCTCTCTAAAAAGAACAATCATGAAAGATGTTTGACACGCCAGACTTGATTTTTCATCCATGACCAGTTTACTCACTTATGCCCACTTTACACACCAATTCCCAGTTTATACATCCGTGGTCCATGGTACCCACACCTAGTTTACACATTCATGCCCTTGACATGTGTAACCCTTTTCCATTTCCATGTGTAGTGAGTTTATACATTTAACCTCATCCGTGACCCACTAAATACTATCCAAACATCGTCCTATATCTTCCTTAACCTTAGGTGAGTACCCATCAGTGTTCCATCATGCATTGCATCACATTTTATTAAATTATAGTGTGATTTGAGGCTTGATCTTTGTGTTTGTAAGGTATATGTATAGATATATGCAATTTCTAAGATAATACTAGAATTGACAAACGATGCTTGACTAATATGATAGTAAGTGAATGAGCATTCTTAGATAGAAGGACAGTCCCTTGTCTATGAGTACAGTGTGGTACTTATATGCTTTGTGATGATATATACATCAAGCTACATATATTATATGTCTTTGGACTTTTCGAGTTGTTCATGTGTTTGACTTGTGTGATAGTGTGATTTCTCCATATATCCTGAGGACAACAATGGTGGCAAGGGTATTTATACATAAAATATATATACATTAAACTACCCATCAGTGAGCTTTCGATTTTTTTTTTGGTCGCGGCTATCAATGAAGCAGCTTTAGAGATCCGCTCCGATAGATTTTGGACATCGTTGCCTGTGAGATTGATACTGTAGATTTTGTGATTGGGCCTATTGCGTTTGGACTTGAGATGCATGTTTTATCTTATTGAATTTATGCATATGCATTTATTCATATAGCATGGTTAGCTTGTATGCATGAGTAGCATCATGGATTTACTGTGATTTTATTATCAAATATTTATACTTGTTTCCGTATGCGCCTCCATTCTATCGGAATTATTTATGATACAGTGATTCTCACTGAGATCCTTGAGATAATTTTTAAATTTATATATATATATTATTTTTAAAAAAAATTTCAGATTAAGCTTTATGTAATTTCGAGTGAGTCATGAGTTGGACTAATTAAGATTGCACAACGGTGAGGAGTCGAGTTATCGGATTCAGATCCTCACCCGTTACGTTGCACACTCGTAAGAGCTGGTTGGTATGTGAGACGAGGATCAATGTGTCATGAAATGTGTTTAATGTGGTAAAACGACATGTTACTTTGCTTGTTCTGTAATTTATTTCATTTGTTGCAACTTAATATCAACGGACAGACCTAATGTACAGAACTCGGGTTATATATGGACCCGGCACTGTCAAATAATATGTGGGTGTATGGTCTTTGTCACCAACCACCCCATACAATTTATCTTAATGATCACGGATTGACTTCTTAACCCTAAAACTTGAGGAGCTGACATTTTAATTGAAGTCCACATCGTCATTATTTGCGGAAACAAAGGTTTGTTGGTATTATTATAATAATTTATGAGAGAGATGACATTTGAACTTTAGATTTTTTTTACAAATAATAAGCTTCCTGATCAATCATAAAATTCATAATCAGAATTAATGAATTTTAATATTCAACTATATATATCTCCCGAGTTAAATAGGATCAACCTGCAAGTCTGTACAGTGAAGAGTACAAAAAGGACAAGAAATGATGATAAGAGCCATCACCGAAGAAACTGGATATATGTTGGTACTTTTTAAACCCATACATATAGAGTAGTATCGTTTGTTCTCTTTAACAGAAAACTAACCTTTGATAACTGGGGGATCATGTCCCTTCATCCCCAACCTTTAGGATAGATGCTTTGCCAGTTAATTATTCACATAGGATCATAGGTGAGGGGTCAAATGAAAACCACCAATGAATATTGTAAGAACATTAAAATTGCAGATAAAATATTATTTAATTATTTATTTATTTATTTATTTATTCAATTTGATTTATCAAATTATACAAAATCTATTCATTTAATACTTTCATATCCAACAGAAATTAGAATATTTGACCAACTAAAACTATACCAAAATCAATTGATTTAAAAAAATTTTAAAATTAAAATATATTATCATCTATAATAATAAATAAATAAATAATCATATTATATTATTAATTAAAAATAAATGATGATCATCCAAGTCCAACTTGCCCGTTGATTGATTATTCCTTGCCACTTCCTTACTCCAGCAGGACAGCTAGCACAGGATGACGGACAGAGTCATGAATCATGGTGACTGGCAGAGGCTGATTGTTCTCTTGCAATTTTGCAAACCAAGTTTACCATAAGCATACCACTGGACAGAAAGTAAAAGAAAGGAAACAATGAGAGATATGACCCCTCACCTAACTGTTGTCACCTGCACTCCGTCACACTGCTTCCAAAACCCACCAGGGAGAAATCATTGCACTCACCTCTACTTCTCCTTCCACCACCTGCAGTCTCATTCAAAACCCGCTCCTGTGCTTTCCCTTCTCCTATTCACCCGAGGATCCTACTCACCTCAACAGACATGTGGATGTGAAACTGATTGGGTGGTGTAACAGTTAACTTGTGTCGTTGATCAATCTGTGTGTCTTGGAAACATCAACCGCAGTATCATTACGTACGCAGCTGGCAATGGACTCAAGAACCCTTCTTGACAATGCTCTATTCCAACTTACTCCCACCAGAACCAGGTATGTTTCACATCCCGTCTTCTACAGTCTACATTCACTTTCAACGATTAATATCTGTGTAATGAGCCTTGCGCGAAATGCATGGTTGTTGAAGATGTGATCTCGTGATTTACGCGGGTGATGCCTCTGAGAAACTGGCTTCTGGTCTACTAGAACCCTTTACTTCACACTTGAAAGCAGCTAAAGATCAGATATCCAAAGGTGGTTACTCCATTTCCCTTCGTTCCGTGCCTGCTAATGCTCCCTGGTTCACCAAAGCTACTCTGCAGAGGTATTATCTTTTATATGTACCGTTCCTGATAATGAATTACAGCCAAATTATGCAACAAACTACTCTAGTTGTGTTTTTTTTTTTCTAATTTCTTGCTAAATCATTTTGTAATGTTCAACAGATTTGGTTGAAAATTTGTAAAAAGATTTGTGTTAGATTACTACTATGTTGTGAATTGTTGTGTTTTACCAATTTCCCATCGCAATAATTTGGTCCTTTGATTGAATCTGAAGTCATGTAGTAATCAGCAATTAGGGTAGCATCTAATTAGTTTGTGTTAATTTGATCTTTACTTAATCATATGCCAATTCTGGGAACGTTTTGATGGATAGATTGTGTACAAGCCACTAATGGCAGAAAGGAGGTATAGATAGCCTGTGAAGTTTAAAACAAAGCATTCTTAATACTCTCTGTTTCTGGAAATAATGATGCTTTTGGATATTGCAGATTTGTTAGGTTTGTCAGCACGCCAGAGATTCTCGAGAGGTTTCTGACAATAGAGAAAGAAGTAGATCAGATTGAAAATTCAGTTCAATCCAATGAGAATGTAGACTACTCAGAAGGTATGGATAGATTTGCGTGAGACTGAAGTGCAAATTATTAGTATCTGTGGTAATGCCTTTCCTTTTACAGTACGAAATCGACAGATAGTGTTAATTATGGTTATTTAGTAAGGATATATTGTAGTTGTTGGAAAGTCACTGCTCGATTGCTTCGTGTTATTTCATTCATCTGTAGGACTTATATGGATTTTGGACGACAAGTTGTCCATTAGATTCTATTTTGGTTTCTTGTTCTGACTTGATTTAGGATTGAAAATTTCAGCTGCTGCCAGGAATCTCCATAAGTCTACTGCCTTATCCAAGGTATGCATGCCACTGAGTTGAAATTTCTGTTTGAGGAAATATTTGCTTGAATTTTTCCAAAACTGGCACTCATATTCTGGTCATCTTTTCTGATGCCTGATTATAGTCAAAAGGTGATTATGATGGATCTCATGAGGATACAAAGGAAGAAAATCCCAGGTAAAAGTATCGAAACTTTTTTCCGATTTTTCACATAAGTGTACTAATGTCATATATGATTGTAGTTAACAAGGCTTTGGTTATAAATAGGGTTCATCTTCAACGTGCCTTGGAAACTAGAAAAGCTGTGCTCCACAAAGAACAGGCAATGGCTTATGCTCGTGCCTTGGTGTCTGGATTTGACCTGGACTGCATTCATCATCTTATCTCCTTTGCTGATGCTTTTGGAGCTTCACGTTTAAGGTACGGACGGGCAAGTTGTTTTCCTGCTCCCTAGCCATTAGAAAGATAGTGATGATCATAATAGATGCTGTTAGAGCTTAATGTGAGGAAATGAGACAAATTGAAGAGCTCTCTCCAGACCAACTGGTAATCGATGAATGGCAAAGTCCACAAGCTCTATAGTTTCTAGTCATATTTCATGGTTTTTTGCATTTTATGAACTAATTCAGTTGAATGCTTCAAGTGTGTTCTGTGGCATTCATGATTCTAACTAATTATGGGGTTTCTTCCGGAAACGTGTGTCGTGTGTCGTGTGTCGTAGATGAAATTCATGTCCTCTAACCCATGTTGCTCAAGATGTTGCACCCCAAATTAACTTCATTTCCAAGATCTTTTTATGGTTTCCTTCAGAGAAGCATGCATAAATTTCATGGAGCTATGCAAGAGGAAGAATCAGGATGGGGTTTGGATGGATGAAATAGCAGCAATGCAAGCATCAAGACTGGAACTGCCCTACTTTGGGACTTCCGGTATTGTACTCGCCGGCGAAGAAAATTACACTCCTCGACTTGGTAGTCTTTTGGTTGGAAGACAGAATGGGTCAACAGATGCATCAATGTCAGACTGTGCTACTAGTCATGCAAGTTTAGACTTGAACCAAGGTGTGGTTTGATTTTACTCTCCACAAATCTTCTTCAACCTCTAAACAAGTATTTAATTCGCCATCTCTGCCCCGTACACCTACTTCATCATATGAATGTCTTCTGATTTTAGTATGACCAAAAGTTTTTCACTTATCTCTTTAGTTTCTTAATCTTGTTAAATTATTTGTATGGTGGAGGACTTGAGAGGGTCTAGACCACTTCACTGTTGACCCAAACTGAGTACTCATGAACGTTGTTGTTGCAGATACTACTCAAAATCGATCATCAGATGGGAAGTCTCAAGTGCAGATGCCATGGCCAAACCATCCTTCACAATACATGCACGGTTTTCCTGGATCTTTGCTTCAACAAATGCCCCCATATCAAGGATACGTTTTTCCTGGTATGCAGTTGGCTCCTCCATACTTTGCAGGGAATATGCAATGGCCTTCAAATATGGATGATTCTAGTCCTAGTCAAGATCGAGAACGTGAAACATTGCGGTCATCATCCAAGAAGAAATCTTCATATAGGAGACAGGAACCTTCAAATCAAGATACTTGTTCACAGCCAAGTGATTCCAGCTCCGAGACTGAATCTGATGAAAATTTAAACAAGGATGAAATGATGTCCTCAATGGAGCAGGTTGGCAAGAAAAAACACGGGAAGAAGAAGTCATCAAGCAAGGTTGTCATTCGGAATATCAATTACATTACATCGAAAAGGGATGGAGAAAAGGGTAGTATGTCTGAAGAGACTTCCGATGAGGATGGTGGCATTGATGCAGAAGCTCTCAAGCAACATGTGGAAGAAGCTGTTGGTTCCTTGCAGAGACAACAAAGATCAAATTCACGTCGTCATAGGAAATCTCATCGTAATGCTCCAAGTGGTATAAATGCTGCCAGTGATGACAGCAATAATCTTGAGGGAGAAAAAGGAAATGATCACTGGGGTGCTTTTCAGAGCCTTCTTATGAAGGGTGATGATCTGGACTCTTCTGTAGAGGAAAGGGCATTGGCGTTGAACCTGGAATCAGAGGAGCTAAAGAAGCAGCGTACATTTTCAAATGATTCCTTTGTTGTGACAATGAGGGAAACTGTTAATGGAGGTAACTCTGGGACAGTGAACTTTGAAGAACTGTTATTTTCTCGAAGAAGTGATGTAGCGATGAAGTATCCGGGCGCTAATGCTTCTGATTATTCTAGTGAATCTCTGTCCATCAATCATCAAAAAGAGGGAGATTGGTTCCTCAGCGGCCCTCTAGACACTCCAGTGGACAAGAATGAAAGCATGGATCTCAAAAGGTTTAACACCAACCACGCTTTGTCATTTGATAGTGGTCTCAATGAGAAAAATAGAAAAGACATTCTAGCTGATGACTCATTTATGATACAAGCTTCAGCATTTGTAGATTACCAATCAGAAGAAGCACTAATAAAGACACACATTCCACACATAGTTGAAGATGTTCAGTATCAGAATGGCATGCCGGAGAGTATTCATGATAAGGGTGAAACTGTCTCTACACACCAACCTGATGACCTTTATATGGTGCTTGAGCGTGATTCAGCCGCTGAGACGGCTGTTTCATCTTGGATGCCGGAAGTGGATTATGGAACAGATGCTATAGCTATTGCCCAAAAGGATGCATCTCATCATAACCTTCCTTCTAATGCCAAGGAGACTGGTAGAAATCCTGGCAGGAAAGTTTCAGGCAAAGACTCCAGGTCAAATGTTTCGAATGCACCTCTTGGAAGAAGTAAATCAGACATCTTGTCACGGTCCAAGAAGCCGTCTTCTGGAGGCAGAACCACATTTATGAAGAGCAAATCAGAGAAGGTATTTACTCTTCAACATGGACTTGAATGACAAAAGACAAAAACAGAGCACTACCACATTCCCTTCTTTTCTGTTTCCATATTTTATCTTCTTTTTTTCTCATCTTACTTGTTTGCAAATAGGAAGAAGAGAGTAGGAAGAGAATGGAGGAGTTATTGGTTCAACGCCTGAAGAGAATTGCTGAAAGGAGTGCTGCTGGCAGCGTTTCAGGTGCATCTAAGAAGGCCCCAGCGCCAAAAACATCAACTGTCAATCTTAGAAAGCCTGAGAAGCCTAAAACGCAATCTTCAGGTCAAGAGACTAAGAAAACAGCCGTTGGTAGTTCCACCGTCGATCGACTTGCCACTGCTCGAACCCTTCAAAAGATTCCAGCTCAATCAAAGCTTGCCACACCGAAAAGGCCATCTTTAAAGGTCAATGAAGTTGAAGCATCGAAGAAGAGAGCCAGTGCTGAAAAAAAGAAGACCCTACCTGAAACATCCAAATTGGACGCCACTCGAATAAAAGATGGGACTTCTACTCCATTAGAGAAGCCAACAGACTTGGCTGCTGCAGAAACTGTCTCAACTACAAATGGCATTAATGATTTCAAGGATATTAAGGACCTACACATCATTGCTTCGATGGAGGAGAGGAACGAGGCCAACCCGATTCCACATATTGGTTGTGTCCTTTATAATAAGCGCAATGGTGACAATCACTTTGGTTCATCTGCAAAACCAGGTCAGTTTAATGAAGATGATATGGGATTATCTGAAGTATCTGCATTTCTTTCTGAGGAAAGAAAAACTTCTGATCAGCAGGATGAACGGATTCCTCAAATACATATGCATCCTTTGTCAACATCACCAAGTAACGCTTATGAAGCATCTAGTGTTGGAAATAAAGCAAACAGCGCAGTAACCAAATATATGCACCCATCAAAAACAACTGAAATACAAGTATCGGCTACACCACCTGAGGAAACGAGTCCAGAACCAAACCACTTCAGGAAGAAATGGAACAGTGATGAAAACTCCCCCAAAGCTGCCAAGGGGTTTAGAAAGCTTCTCTTGTTTGGACGTAAAAGCCGACCTACAACTATGGCGTAATGATTTTGGTGATGCAGCTAATACATGCTGTATAGTTCTTGAGTGTAGACTGATTGCTACCCAAAAAAAAAAAAAAGAAATGAATGAGGGAAAGCATGTACATAGCCCGGATGCCGAATAAGGCTTTTGGCTTTGGTGTGTTCCTGCCATCTTAAACTTATATATTTGTAATATATCTGGGTTTGGTTTTTCTTAGGGTGAGTGTCTGGAAAAGTAAAATTCTCCATAGCCTTCGAATTGTATTGATGTATGCAACTGATTTTGTGTTCTTTTTCCAAATGTTTGTGTTTGCATGGGTACAACTCTTTCTTCCTTTTGTTTTTTTTTCTGTGTTGTTCAATGAAAACTGTTCAGTTATCGGTAGAGTATCTATTATTTTAATAGGTGTTCGATGGAGAGGTCTTCGATGGAGTGGCTATTAATGTCATCACCCGGGAGTGGCTATTAATGTCACGACCCGGCCACCCTGGCCTGAACATGTATGTGCGCGTGATGGATCACAACTACAACGTTGAGTTGGGCTTCTAACCACATGGTCCAAAAGATGCATTTTGTTACAAATGATAGCATCACACAACACATATAAGCCCAAGATCTCCCCACTCATTTCCAATATGGGATTGGATAACATAGACCCCCTATGGGCTGGGTCTCACAATCTCCCCTCCTTATAGACCTCGTGTCCTCACGAGGGGAGCCCAAACGTAACTGACTTGGGCCCAAACGTAACTGACTTGGGCCCAAACTCATGGACCCAAACATGAACACATAAGGAGCAAGATCGGCTCCTCTACCACCCTTGTAAGGACCCAAACCCGAAAACCAGGCCCTTACTGCCGTGAAACCCGGACAAGCCCAATGCATGGACCTATCCGAACCCCACAAGGCTTCGAAGACTTGTAAATACTCCAGTTATACTCCACTCAATCAAACACCTCTCAATAGCAGAAGCTATCTTCTCTCCCTTATGACTACCAATGGGACAAAAATTCAAAATTACTTTCCTCAAAACCCAATCAGTATCTATAAAATGTGCTGTCAGGCTTATATAATTAACTTTTTGGATAGAAGTCCAAGTATCAGTTGTCAGACACACCCTATGACAATTACTAGTCAAATATTGCCTAAACCTCTTCTTCTCCTCCATATATAGCTGAAGGCAATCCCTGGTTATAGTTGACCGCGAGGGCATTCTGAACCTAGGACATGCAGTCAACATCACTTTCCTAAAGCCCTTTGTCTCTACAAATTTTAAAGGTAACTCATCAGACACAATCATCTCTGCAATCGACCTTCGTAAAGCCTCACTGTCAAACCTATATGTTCCAATAGTTGCCCTACCAGTCCCAGCACCACCATCTTCATCATTATACTGAATGCTAATTTGTGAGTGCCCCATAATGGTATGCTTCCTAAGACAACTATTGGCATGATATATTAGCCCAGAAGTCCCATGTTTTTTCGAATTAGCCTTGAACTCTTTCCCACAATACTTACATTTAGCCATCACAGACCCACTAGGTAACACTATTCTAGTGAAATTATCTTATGCTTTTGATTTACACCTAAACCTACCACCATCTGAAACATTCTGTTTTTCTGAAACTATAGGCTCATCATGAACCGCCAATGAGGTACCAGGTCTTTGGAAATGTTGATCCTCATCGTGTGAGGGAGATTTAGGCTGGTCAATAGGACTCACAGGGGTAGAACTTCCAACATCAGACGTGTGTATTCATTTTCCTAGGTTTTAAAGTCTAAAATTAGTAATTTAAATTCGATCACAGTACAAAATTCTAATTCCTAAAGGCAAATCAATGAACAAACCAGTGTCATAGTACATCACTCCTCCAAGTAATCAATATCAGAAGCTTCAACGCTGCTTGTATTCTGTCTTGAGATCAGCAAGTTCAGACACAACATCATCATAATTTGGGAGCTTTGGCTGGACATGACTTGAGGCAGAGATGGTGCCTTTTCCAACTTTCCATTTCTCTGTAATACCATCAGAAGAATGGCCATCTTTGGATATCAATTCTTCTAGCTGATTTTTGTTGAGGGGACGTCATTGGAGCATGGACCAATTTGAGCTTCAGGATGTAAGGTTTTCTTGCTTAAACTTGACCTACCGGCCCTGTCTGACATAGGACTACTACTACTGTTGGAGATGTAGCTCAAACCACGAGAAGCTCTACTACTATGGCCGCCTTCCATGTCATCGAGATAGACGATGGATGTCTCCCTGTTTGCAGGCGTATCAGAAGATGTACTGCTTGATGATGGTTCCAAATTTTCGATTAGCATTTGATTACTCTTAATCTCAGATTTACTGCTGAAATCTTCAGAATTCCTGCTAAGTAGATAGATAACTGTAGTATGACTCGATCTTTACTGGTGGCTTGAATTCTGAATCTGGCGTCCAACTCCCATCAATGGCACTGCAAATATCGTGTATTGTCCAATCCAGGACTCGTACTTTCTGCAGAATTAGTAACTATCGGTAAAGAAGATATAAAAACCAAAAGAAAAATACCAGTAAGCATCAGGTTCTGATATATAAACCCACCTCTTGTCGTTGAAAATCTTAGTCCCGTCCAAATCCTGAAACCCATGACTGAGATTGTCAAATGGAGCTTAACATGGCTTGGGACTGAGCTTGCCACCAGGTTCTTCTTCATACGAGGATGGACAATATTCCCAGGCAGTAATTCAACATTAGAAATATCGAATCTGCTGCCGTAACGCTGCTTGAACAGGTGCCTGATCATCTGTAGCTCTGGCAATTCGGATTCCCACATCTTGAGGCAGCATATACGACACTGGAGACTGCTTGGCTAACACCAGTGGGCAGGCATGTCGGATCGCTGTAGGAACATGTAAAAAATTGCACATACCTGCGGTGGCTAATATGGGAAATGTTGGTGTGGATGTAGTCACCTAATTGGTTAGCCTGCTCGTAGGTAGACCATAAGCGCTGTTCCTTATACAATTGCATTTTAAAAAGAAATGCATTTAAACAGAAACAGCATACAACTTGTATCAGTAAGAAGTAAACAACAGATACACATTGCTTTGATGACACTTTCAGAGAGAATGCCTGTTTTCCTTCTCTTGACTGTCCACTTCAATTGAAATACACGACCACCAGGAAAATATGCAGATGCTGTGGGTGTGCTTCATGATCTTAAAGGGAACGTATGAGGGTTAATGTTTGTTTTCTATTGCAAGTGAAATTCACACACTTAATTATCCTTACATGAATTAATGGAGATAAAATTTAAGTATTGATCTCTAATTCCAGATTATTGTCTACACCCTTACCATTCTAAGAGATACAATTAGCATAGGAGAAGAAGAATATTATGGGTTTCTAATATTATTTGATATTCTAATGGATTTCCTACTAGAGCAAATTAGTTGTATTTACATTTTGGGATCTGATACAAACCGGAAAGAAATAAGGGTTGTACAATGGGATGAACATTTCTTGCGGTAGAATCAATATGTTCTTATTAGCTTTCCTATGAAGAAAGAGGAAAGATGGAGGCTGCTCCCAAAACAGTTGAGTATCTGATGCCATTGGACCCCTTTCTTGACAACTTCCCGAAACAGCTTTTACAGGTAAGGCAACCAACTCACCTACCCTGTAAATGGAACTCGCGGCCACATCTCTCTTTAACTAGTTGTGTAGCCTTATGTGGGTGACAGGTTGCACAAATTACAAGGGAACTAACTTATTAAGGAACAAATCTTCTTGTATACAAAGGTTGGCTACTCATTTTCAACTGGTGAACTGTCTTTTTCTTTAGGTGAATTCTACCTTGTTCCTCACTCTGTATCCCGCAATTTATAAACGCTACTTGCGGTTCATATGACAGATAATAGTTGGCAGGCTGAGTCGGTTAAGAGAAAGAGGAGATTGAGAGAGGTAGATCTTGCTGTGTGAACTTTGGTAGTGAATCTGCTGCTACTGCATTGCTATGGCATCAAAGCTGCTGTTGATTACAGTCTTCGTCTTGGATCTGATTGCCTTTGCGTTAGCTGTCGCAGCCGAGCAGACAAGAAGCACTGTGAGTAACTAGCACTAGCACTCCCTCTCCCTCTCCCTCGCCATCTCCTGTTTTGTGTCTTTGGTAAATTGTTATGTTTATGCTGTAAAATGGGTTGCTTTGTTCGGCTTGTTGAAAACACATTGGTCCTGAATTCCCACCTGACGGTGAAGAAAAACTTATATATTTAGGCTGTGGGTTTTGTGTGTTTGTGCCTGATAAATGCTAAATACTAAATATCTCGGTTGAACATTGAACAACTCAAACCGGATCTTGCATTTCCTAAGAGGTTAACAAGACCTGAGTGTGTAGAGAACTCTATTGCGCTGACAGTCACACCCAGATCCACTGGAATTGATGTACTGCAACTGAAAACATCAGATCTATCCCTCTCTGATACTATGTATGCATCACTAAAATTAGGAATGGAGTGGTGAAGCATTCATGAGTTAGATGCTACCAGTTTTTGGGAAGAAAACTGTTTCTGTAGATTTTATGTGCCTGTCTACCTTTCCACTTGAGGTCTAGGTAGACAGAAAGCCTGGTAACCAGGAATTAGTTATGTGGCAAAGAAGAATGTAGATTGAGCTTTTAGAGTTCTTCAAACACTCACCAATCTACCACCAGATAAGAGGCTAACAGTTGTGTCCTTTTTCATGGCCACCGGAGAATGAAACCATATGCCACTACATGATGAAGATAGTATCATATATATGATTAAGAGACCTCGTGTTGTTGATTCACCTATGAGCAACAAAGGGTTAAATTCTTGATGAATTATGGAATTGCCAACTCCTTGTTTTGCAGGCCACTGTCAAGCAGGATTCTGAAGTAAACTACAGTTACTGTGTATATGACTCTGACATCGCAACTGGGTATGGTGTTGGTGCTTTTCTCTTTCTCATGGCCAGCCAAGTCCTCATCATGGTTGCCAGTCGATGCTTCTGTTGTGGAAAGCCATTGAGTCCTGGTGGTTCGCGGGCTTTGGCAGTGGTTCTGTTCATTACCTGCTGGTATAGAAGGAAACCCATCTGTGAATTAGCGTTTGTCAAAAGTGTTGACAATGTTATGAAATGAATCATATTTGACCGTTATGTCTTCTTCTTTGTCATATTTTGCAAATTTCTTCTTCAGGGTGTTCTTCTTCATTGCTGAAGTATGCCTGCTGGCGGGTTCCGTGAGGAATGCCTATCACACCAAGTACAGGACCGTTTTCAGTGAAGCCCCCAATTGCCAGAAGCTGAGAAAGGGAGTTTTTGGAGCAGGTGCTGCTTTTACACTGTTCACTGCCATAGTCTTGGAATTCTACTATATTTGCTATTCCAAGGCCAGGGAGAGCTTCGAACCATATGGTATAGAAACTGGTGTGGGTATGGGAGCCTACAAATGAGCTTTTTCTCTTAGGTGATTTGGGCATGGCATAGATGTGATTTCTGGACTGTCTGCATTGCTGAGCTACAAATTGAAAGATTCAATTTAGTTGGTGATGGCTGTAACCCAAATCCAAATCCAAATCCAAATCCAAATCCAAATCCAAGCCCATAGTCTTTGCATCTTCTTTCATCATCATTGCGTGATATTTTCTTGTATTTGTTTTTTTATAACGAAGAAAACATAAACAAATTGTACGTTCTTTCCTCCCCATCGTAGTATTATTCTTTATCTAAATTTCCAACGGTTTCTTAAGATGACTTAAGGTATGGATGAACACTCTTGATTCTTTCAGAGAAGAAAATAGTTTTGCAGACTGAACATTAATCTATAAAACTCTATAGTGTCACAGTCTAGATTCAGAATACATATCATTTGGTATTGTGTGTGCTATGTCTCTTATGGGATGACAACGCAGAGGTTGGTATGGCCACCATCAAAGTTTATTACACATAATCCTTAATCAAGGAAAATCGAGGTATTCAATGAGAATCAATCGGAGACAATCGAGGCATTGAATGAGAATCCGATCTTACCATATGGGAGACCCAATTTGAGAATCAAGTTAATCAATGTAATTGAAGATTACCATAGATGGGACAATCGGCCATTAGCACTTACCATGTATGTGATTATATAATTATCGTTAGATCGTTTTACTTGATCTCCACAATTCATTGGCGAATTGTATTGGTTATATAAGGGGTGTCTTCCCTCATTTGTAATTATCCAACAATTCTTGCAATTCTAAGAATGTAGAGCTTTCTCTCCATTTCTCCTCATGTCTCTCTTTTGGTTATTCTTATGCTTAGCATTCTAGCTAGCTATGAGGAAGGCTGACTTAGCCTATTGTGAGTGCAATAGTCTAAGGCCGCACATAGAGTTTCTATTCCTTAAAATAGTTGGTAACAGAGCATTTAGAGAGATAGAAATGGAGATGCCTACTGTTGATGTCAACATCCTAAATGTTGAGGAAGAGGTTCATAAGACCATCCCAATATGCCTTCAAACCCAGTAAGAATAGGATAAAAATAGTGAATCATCTGTTATCGCTCGAGGCAAGGATCACTCATATGGAGATAAATATTGTAGATGACAATGATAAGCTTGAGCTTTAGTCAGGTAATGTGAATGAGTTTCGCAAGGAGATGATGCAAGGCGCCCTCATTGCTATCAACTCTTGAAGGCAAGAGTTAGATGATTTCAAGGTAAACCTTCTTGCTGAAAAGACTATGTTTAAGGATGAATTTGATGAAATCAAGAGGGATTACAAGAGGGGCATGATGCAAGAGGTTGTCAAGCCCAAGGTGAAGCTGGATGTCCCAAAGCTAAAGTCATTTTGTGGGACGAGAAATGCCAAGGAGACAGACACCTTCCTTTTCTCCCTTGAGTAATATTTTCAACGGATAGACATGGATAACAATGTAGATATGGTTTCTCAAGCTCCACTCTACCTCACCGATAGTGACGACCTGGTGGAGGATGAAACATGCTCAAATTGAGCATAACACCTTAAAGTTGGAGATGTGGGCTGATTTCAAGAGGCTCCTGAAAGAACAAACTCGAGAAAAGCTTCACAAGTTATCCTACAACGGCGACATTCAAGATTATGTGAGGGAGTTCATAGAAATTTTACTAGATTCCCAAACATATCAAAGATAGAAGTCATGTATATATTTTTGGGAGGCCTATAGAGTTAGACCAAGTTTGAGTTTTATTGATGTCAATGAGCTCAATGATGCCATTAACGAGGCTAAATCTTTGGCGGAATTCACAAAGATAGCCTGAGGGTTCCAGTTCACCCAAGCATAAGAGTTTTCTTGAGGTGGGGCTGCAGTTCATGATGCCAAGGAGGGGAGGGAGAAGCCTTTCAAGACCTTTTGCCAAGCTAAACCCACACAAGGAAGAAGCGAAAATCGGGATAAGCTTGAAACACCCAAGCTCATTTTTTTTCTATGCGAGGGACCATACAAAGCTGTGGATTGCCCAGTAAGAAACAAGTTGGTGACAATTGCCATAAAGGCCGACAAAAAGAAGATAGAGGCCTCAAGGATGAGTTCAATGTAATAGTTGAATGTCATTAAAGCCATAAATGGTGCCAAGGTAGAGTAAGCAGTGAAGATGTTTGCTAGGCCCCCATTGTGCAAGGAATGAAGTCCTGTGTATTGATCAATACCAGTGCTACTCATAAATTCATGAAGAAAGAGAAAGCACAAAGGCTTGGTATCAGGTTCCAATAGGAGAATGGTTGGCTGAAGACAGTAAACACTACATCCCATCCTAACTTTGGAGTAGCCCAAGAGGTTGAGCTATAGATTGTAGAATGAAAAAGTAAACGTAATTTCTCCAGATGATTTTTTGATTGTATTAGACATGCAATTCTTGGATCAAAATAGGACAGTCTCAGTGTCTCGTACAAATACCCTCATTCTTTCAAAAGGTAGCAAATATTATGTGATGCTTGTTGCGAGAGAGAATGAGCTAAAGGCGAGGATACTTGTAGCCATCAGTCGACCAGAGAGTCTCTTGGTGGAAAAGATATGAGGGGTATGGAATATAACCCCCAAGTTCAAGTCTTAACAGAATAATTGAAGCAAGACAAGACTTACAGATTTTGATTTGAGAATGAGTTGCTCTTCACTAAAGACAACCTCATATATGTCCCTAGACATGACAAGCTTTAGAAGGAAGTGATGAAGGAATGTCACGATTCGGAATGGGCTGGACACCCAAGAATTATTCAAACACTTGCTGATATTATTGGCCTAACGTATAAGATGATGTAGAGTAGCATGTGAAAACTTGTTTAGTTTGTCAACAAGACAAGATTGAACAATAGAAGGATTGTTAAAGTCATTGCATATATTAGATAGACCTTATGGAGAGTATTTTTATGGATTACATCATGAGTCTCCCAAATTCTGCTAACTTCCAAACCATATTTATGGTGCAGTAGAAAAAGACCGGCAGCAGGTGATGCAATAGAAGAAAACTGATAGCAGGTGGTGCAGTAGAAGAAGACGAATTATGAAGGATTAAATTACCTGGAAGAATCCAGGACACCTTACCTCTTCAGAATTTGTAGGAACATTTTGATGTAATGCGTAATACATAGGGAGATACTGCTTGGTTTTGTTTGTACATTCGTTTGGTATATATATAATATCATCTCGTCTTTATTAAAAAAAAAATGTCTATCGCAACAAATGGTTACTTCTTAGACAGAATATCAGCAACATGGCGGGAAGAGAAACTTAATGCAGCTGCTAGAACCTGGAGCCGAAACAACAGTTTGGATATCTCTGATGGGATAAACCAGAATCCATCAGCCTATGGTATGGGGGTTGTGACGGCCGGCATTCGAGGGGAAATTAGAAGCTTCCAAAACTTTGGATTGCCAGTTGGAATATAAAGGAGCCGGAAAAGAAAATAGTGGAATTTGAGCAATTGGGTGTTTTTTGTTTTTGGATGGGGAAGCCAATACAGTCCGTTGCCTCCGGTGATCAATCGTGTACATAGTAGATATTTGGTGAGACGTGTGATATTAGCGAGTTTGAATTATTCTATCCCTGTTCTCGGCTCTTCGGATATAGCGTGCAGATGGACATATGTCCATTCCGATTGAGCATTTGAGAAAAATATAGATTTATGAAAAAAGGAAAAGAGGGGGAAAACTACGCTGAATCTAGAAGCCGATGTATTTCCTATGTGGGAACTGTAGAGTTGTGAGCATGGCAAAAGCTTATTGGATTAAATTGCAATTGTTTCATATTATTTTCACATTCACATTCACATTACTCTTCTTCTTTTTTACTATAAAGTTTGCTGACTAATATATTCACCTTTACTAACTTTGGCATCTGAGAAATTCTACTAAACCTATCTTCCGCCATGCCCAATGGCTAGGTGTTGTTCCTGAACCAACAAAGGTGCTCAGCAGGGAGCAAAGACATTTTAACAAGTACGAGTGCGGGCACTTTTGCCTGCTTGTGGGGTCTTCTTGGTTTGCCCTTGGTTTGCCCTACCACCTGTTAGCACAAATGGCTGTAAGCGATCCCCTGAACTATGGAGCTGTCACTTGAGAGTTAAAAAGAAAAATTGGGTACCCTTTCTGGTCCTTAATAATAGGCTATAATACATTATCCACAAATATGGATGCTCCCCGCCATTCCCTGTCTTTGTCAACTTTGCTATCCCTTAACCCCATAACTGGTAACAGTGGCATGTGTTGGAAAGCGGACCATGGTATCCTCCTGGGGAAAAAAAATTGATTATATCGCACGAAATCTGAAGCCTATAGTTTCATTGGCTGGTAAATATGATGTGGCAGATACTTTTGCTGCTGGTCATCTTATCTCCTCTGCCACCCATATCCAATTCTCACCTGTATATGTATGTATATACACATCCCGTTAATATCTCTTTCAAACTAAGCTGTCTTTTACACTACCAAACTAAGCTCCTCTGGGAGGGTAGTTGTGAGAGCAATCTGCAGAGTTAAATATCTCGAAAACCCATTCACAGTGGTTTTGCTTTTGCTTTTGCTTTTGCTTCGTTAGTTACAATGGCTCTCCAGGCTGCTTCCTTAGTCTCCTCTGCTTTTGTCGTCCCCAAAGAGGTTTGTGACTCCTCCACTTTGGGAAAACGAAAAATGTAAAACATTTCGGTGTTGATTCTCTTGGATGTTTTATGCATGCAGGGTAGTAAGTACTGTGCATCTTTCAAGGACTGGGGTGGTCTTTTTGGAGTTTCACTTTCTGACCATATCAGAGCCGACTTCAGCACTTGTGCATTGAAGTGCAAGGTGGTATATGACAAAAGCTCAAGATCGTAGGCAGTGTACGCAGTTCATTTTTCTTTTTATATAATCTTAGTAAGGATGTGAAATGTTTTTAGTTTGTTTTCCTTGCAGAGGAAATTCGACCAACAAGTTACGGTTGTGAGAGCACAGACAACGGCCACCGCCAGTCCAGCAGTCGACAGAGCTGCCCCTGAAGGCAGGAAAACCCAGAGAAAGGGCAGTGTTGTAATCACCGGTGCTTCTTCTGGATTAGGTCTGGCTACGGCTAAGGCCCTGGCGGAAAGTGGGAAATGGCATGTGATTATGGCCTGCAGAGACTTCCTCAAGGCTGAACGAGCTGCCAAGTCAGCTGGCATTTCCAAAGAAAACTACACCGTCACGCACTTGGACCTTGCTTCCCTTGCCAGTGTCCGCCAGTTTGTCGATAATTTCAAGCAATCTGGCAAGCCACTTGATGTACTGGTCTGCAATGCTGCAGTTTATCTGCCGACTGCAAAGGAGCCAACGTTCACTGCCGAAGGATTTGAACTTAGCGTGGGAACTAATCATCTGGGTCACTTTCTCCTTTCAAGGTTGTTGCTTGATGAATTGAATAAGTCTGATTACCCATCAAAGCGTCTCATAATTGTCGGATCCATCACAGGTAAAACCAAAATAATTATTATCTACAACAGATAACCTTTTAGTTAAAAAAAAATAATTGTGGCTCCCTAGATGATTATGTTTCCATCGGTGAAAAACACTTGATACACTTTGCATTGATCTATTTCCAAAATTGCACTTGCTGTATCCAGTTTCATTTGCTAAATGTGGAATTGCTCCTATCAAACATGCAGGGAATACAAATACATTGGCTGGAAATGTACCTCCCAAGGCCAATCTTGGTGACTTGAGGGGACTTGCCGGAGGGTTGACCGGGTTAAACAGCTCGGCCATGATTGACGGAGGGAATTTCGATGGTGCCAAAGCCTACAAGGACAGCAAGGTCTGCAACATGCTCATAATGCAAGAGTTCCACAGGCGTTACCACGAGGAAACTGGGATTACATTTGCTTCCCTTTATCCTGGTTGCATTGCCACCACAGGTTTGTTCAGGGAACATATTCCCTTGTTCCGGCTTCTATTCCCCCCATTCCAGAAGTACATCACCAAGGGTTTTGTCTCCGAAGCTGAAGCTGGGAAAAGACTTGCTCAGGTGAATAATAAGAATGAATGATCAGAAATTGCTTGTTTCTAATTTTGGCTGTGAAAAGTGACATACCTGTTCTTTCTTGGTTAGGTTGTCAGCGAGCCAAGCCTCACAAAATCCGGTGTATACTGGAGCTGGAACAAGGTCTCAGCCTCATTTCAGAATCAGCTGTCTGAAGAAGCTAGTGATGCAGACAAGGCACGTAAAGTATGGGAAATTAGTGAGAAACTTGTTGGTTTGGCTCCAAACTGAGCTGTTGCAGGCTGTGTCACCTAAACCATTGCCGTTGCCTGATCCAAGTCCTTTCATATTATGGAGTTTGGATCCGGGTAATTTATTACTGCAACTAATTTTCCCTCATTAGAGATAGTTAGCTCCCAGTTCAGAATAAACTATCTCACCCCAGTGTCGCTCACATTGTCTTTCAAGCCGGTGAGTTGAGCATATAGCAGGGCCAGATGCTCCTCAGATGAAACATGCTTCTACTAATAACGCTTCTTCAATATCCAGGCTAATGCCCACCCGAAAACTCTCAGACTGTCTTCACTATTAACTTGAATTAGTGGCTTCGTGATGGCAGTAGAAACTTGTTATTTTGGAGTAGAAGAATATTCCCATCAATCATATAACTAATCTCTCTTTAGATTTTGATCGGCACCTGTTAACAAGTACAATCTATAAATAGAACAATCTCAACTGATATCCAACCCTCAGAACAACAATGCTTAACTACTAAGTAGGAGTCACAATCATTCTCCATTGAGACCAATCATTTGATCAATTAGGAAACTTAATGAGCGAAATAGCATAAAAATTCGACAGATGTTGTAAAATTATGATTCCCAACACTGCTTCCATGCACAAAAGTTATAGCCATAACTCAAGATGCACAATATTTCAAATATATACGGGGAACCTGTAGCTTTCCTAAAGACAAAAGGATGAAATATAGTACATCTAGTTCAGGTCAGTAATTACATGGCATTTTAAAGTTCATAAGCAGGGAAGCGAGCTCCAGATGGCTCGTCCATGTCCAGGAAGAGATAAGCCATTCCTCCAAGACCCTCGAAAAGTGAATAGTGGTGATCCCCTCCATGCATCTTCCCTTCTGATATAAGTTTCTGCGCTCTGTCATGGAGAAAGCAAGCAAATGCTTTGGCTCTATGCAAGTACTTTACGTTACCTGTCAAACGATAAAGTGAAAGAAAAACATAGGTGTTCCCGCTGATGCCGTGACAAATGCCAACCTGCTTAAGCAGACCGCTATTCCAAACCACCTCCCCCGCATCCATAGCTGCTTGCAGAAACTCCTCATCTCCGAACACCTGAATATTTTGAAAGCTGTATGGTCAGTGTTGCGTTACAAAATACTGATATTGTCTTCCTTAACGAATAAGACACCAGTGCAGGGACTGATTTTATTAAGGTAAAAGATTTAGTGGGAACAAGAAAAATAAACCATACTTCCGTTTTCAAGCACAAGAATGACAATGGGACTTTCTCATGAATAGCAGTTGCATACAAATCAAATGACTGACATCATTGTGGAAATTACACAGCATAGTTAAAATTCTCATCTTTCATAAAAGAAAAAAACATAGCATAGTTAAAAGGTTTTATTCACTATCTGGGAAAATTAATATTATCTTCTAAAATTGCTGCATCACAATAAGAATTATTGATCTTTCCGAGATGATATTGGATTCTGATTTTATTAAAAAGCTAAATAGCAATTACTCATACACATATATAGAGAAATGAAGATTCAATCAGCATATAGATATATTGGAAGGCATCTTAGACCACCATGTCGACCATATGCAGTAAGTCTTAGCTTTCCAAATGCTATTCTTAATGCCCTAGGAAAAATACCTCAGCTGCTTTGACTAGAGTAAGAGCAACCCCAGGAGCCCCATGACACCAATGAACAAGGCGGTCAGATTCACTTCCTTCGCTTGAAGGATAGTTACCACTGGGGAACCGGTTCTTAATCATGTAGCATAGTGTACCCTTAACATCTTCCACCTCCTCTGGTTTCAGTTCCATGTCCATCAAAGTATGGATAATCCCAGCCAGTCCATGGGCAGCGCCCCAATACTTTTTGCCATGCCATTCAAACATCAACGGGCATTTTCCCTTATGTGCTAACCTTCTACCAGTCTTAATTATTTCACTGACAACTGCACTCTACAAAAGTGGCAAACTGAAGTTAGAAGAGAGCTTACTGTCTTCTTACAACAGCCTAGAGCTAGACAAGTTTCAGATCTTACCCTGCGTTTAACTGATATGGTCTCTTCACCAATATGCTTGTTAAGAAAAGAACAGGCCCACAAGTACCCTGCTCTCCCATATAATAGTTCATAAGGCAAATCACTAGGAAGTTTAATCTGTTTTCAGGTTTAACCAGAATCGATGGATCAGGTAAAAGAAAATCAAATAGGTAATATCCTCAAGATAAAGAGAAACATAATTACCTCTTTAAACCGTGTTAAAAAGTGATTTAATAGCCTTTCATCACCAACATGCTTTGCGGTGACAGCACCAAGAGCACACACACCAGCCAGCCCACATATAAATGTCACTTGTCTGCAATGTATTCCATGGATCACTTAAACCAAGCCAACTGAGTAAAATTACTTAATTAGAACTTGGATGCTTATATATGTAAAAGCACAGACTGAAACCCAGCACTCAATTCCAGCGAGAGAGCACTGTGTATGTATCAAATCTTGAAGAGCGCATAACTCAACCTCCCATTTATAGGCAAGCTAGGACTTGAATTACATTTAGGTGTCGAGGCGGCTTCAAATAATGCTTATAGTCCTGCAGTTTACACAACTGTGCTACCAGGATTGTATGCACACTACTTCCCATATAACAACAAGGTTGCTGAATTAGGCAAAAGTACTAGAGAGTCTGCTTGAACTTAGCATTAAGACAGCAATTTTTGACCTTCCCCATGCACAACTTGCAATTGTTGATAATTTTCGGACCAGCTCGATCCACTCTTAATTAGGGTTTAAGATACAGCAAAAAGGATTAGCCAATGTTGCCGATGATGGATATTCTTTAATAGAAAAAACTGCAGCAACTCAGTTATACACCGTTATCAGTCACTTGCGGTAAAGCATCCAAACCATCAAAATTGGTTCCAAAGAAGCTTGGGCACACCACAAGTGAGTATGCAATTCAGTTAAGAAAAAATAACATAATCCGGCTCCACGATGAACTTGAACCATGAGCCGGCATTACTGACTAAGCCGTCTTGAAGGGATAGAAAAGAATTATCCATGATTTGAGTATATAACAGGATCCAATGACAGGACCAAAATGCAAAAAAAAATCCCAAAATAAAATAAAATCAAACAATACTAAAATTTGACATGAAAAACATGGCGAACTATAAGAGAGAGACAGAGGGAGGGTACCCAGAATCTGCAGAAGCATGATCACAAGCCTTGACAACCTCACAGCACAGGTTAAGATCACTCTGATTGTTAGTAACTTGGTAAGCTTTAAAGAGCAAGTAAGCAGTCCCCAGTGCCCCTGTATATAGAGTATAGTCTTGCAAACGCCTTCCACTTAAACCCCACGTCTCCCTCACCACCTTCAAAAAAAACAGAGGAACCGGTGGGTCTGCTGAAAAAATCAAAACATGGGTGGTGGGCAGTTATAATAGAAGTAAACAAACCCCAGACCTAGCCCACAAGTATTCTGGGGTATAAACTAAGGCTGGGAAGCGATCTGATGAAAGTAAATACCAAGTCTTTGATCTCCAAAGCTGAAGTCCTGAGCGTGCGAGAAATAGTGCCATAAGGGAGAGATATCAGTTTTGTGAGAGAATCTTCGCTTCTTTCCACAGTCCCAGTCGGTGTTGGCGTATCGTCCGGCAATTCGTTCGTGAAGTGACGCTCTGCCATTTTCCTCTCTAATTGCTTGCTCTTAACTGTTCTTTTGTTGTCGCTATTTGTAATTCTTATAAAATTTGGGGATGGGATAAGAATATTGGAAATGATTTTAAATATACGAACTTTATAATATTAAGGACTAAATTGATAAACAATAATAGTTTGAATTGTGGATTAATATTGTTAATTTAAATTATAATAATTTATATATTAAAAAAAAAAAATTACACCCAAACCCTAACAGCTACCGGGTCTCAGTGTGCTCTCTCCTTAGTATAAAACCCTAAGCAGCGCCATTGTTACACTTTTCAAAACCCTTAAACCCAGAGAGAAAGAGATATCCTTCTATTGCCCGACCAGCTCGCATCTCTCCCCTACAATCGTATCATCCCTGCCTGGGCAATCATCAACAACGACAGGTAATTTGTTTAGGCATGTGGCTTTAACTAACATATCGGCTGCTTGGATTGCATTTGTTCTCAGGTTGGTCTGAATACTTCAATTGTCTTCTTGTTTAATATTGTTTCGGTTGGGCTTGCGCTTTTCTGATTTTGGTTGTTTTCCTTTCGTAATTGGTTTGGTTAACGGTTTGCTACTATGCGTTTGAATCCGTTTGCTATCTCTCTTTTAGATTGGCTAATTATCTGTCTTATTTCACGAATTTCTTTCGATTCTCTAAGCTGTGGTTGTCGTCGAAGCATTAAGTTAAACAGTCCAGGCTTCTTAATCCAGAGTGTACTATTTCTTATGATTTGTCCGTTTTCTTTTTCACATTCAAACTGCTTTTGTCATGGGATGTAGGTTAGTAAGATCAGTAAATAATGGGTAAGAAGCGAAAACATAGTGAGACTGAGGTGGTTGCACCTCAAAAGAAAGATGACGCTGTTGTGGAGCGACCACAGCGGACGCTTTTGGGCTGGAAAGATAAGAGTGAAGTAAAAGAAAGTGAAGCTCCTAAGGATGAAGTTTTTTTCAGAAACAAGGAGAAGGTCTTGGTTACTTGTTCTCGCCGAATCAATTACAGGTGGGATAAATTTTCTTCATTTTTTAATTATTCTGGATTATTGTTTGAAGATTCTATGTGATTATGTTCTTTTGCTAAATTTGTTTGTTGATGTTGGTAACAGGTACAGGCACTTGATGTTGAATATGGTGTCTCTTTTGCCTCACAGTAAGAAGGATAACAAGGTTGAATCCAAAAGCAGCAAGGGCATGACTCTTAATGAGCTTGTTGAACTCAAAAGCTGTTCCTCTTGCTTATTTTTTGAGGTGATTTTTTACTGTTATGGTTCTGCTTATTCTCAGTGTCTTAATTGTTGTTGATGTGGTATCTACATTTGCCTTTCTGTGTCAAGTCCTTATCTGGGTCCATAGAGAACTCGTATTTATTTTTGCTTTGATGGTGATATTATAAGTTTCATATTATGATTTTTGTTTCTTATTTTGTCTCAGTCTCCCTTGTCATTTCAGTGCAGGAAACATAAAGATTTGTATCTCTGGATGGCCAAATGTCCCAGTGGTCCATCTGTGAAATTCTTGGTGAATGCTGGTATATTATCACTTTGGTATTTGTCCAGTTTTTATAATTTGATTATAAGTTCTCTGATAAGCATGAAGTTGGATCTTTTTTTTTTCATGTGTCAATTTTTCATCACTTTAATTTCAGCTTACTGTTATATCGGAATTGCTTAGTTAAATGTAATTTAATTTGCTCATTTCAGTGCATACAATGGAGGAGTTGAAACTTACAGGGAATCACCTGAAGGGCTCAAGACCAATCTTGACTTTCTCTTCTAACTTTGATAAAGATCCTCACTGGAAGCTCATGAAGGAAATGATAACACAGGTTTGTTCAAAATGTTCTGTTCGCTTCCTTTAAAGTGATGGTTGTATGCAGTGTGCAAACTAACTTAAGTTTACAGGTTTTGATTTTTATATAGAACAATTTATAGGAAACCTATTGGATGGTGCATTAGCGGTTGTCTTTTCTTTTCAGATATTTGGAACTCCTAAGGAGCAGAGGAAATCAAAGCCTTATCATGATCATGTCTTTGTTTTTTCCATTGTTGATGACCATATATGGTTCCGCAACTACCAGGTAAACTTGAAGTGTTAGGAGTGTTAACAATCGATTATCATCTGTGAGTCACTTGGAATGGAGGCTTTAAGGCTTGTATTGTCTATATAAGCTTTTCATCTTCCTATATAATATTGAAGTTTCTGAATAGTACATGGTAAGAAATATGTTTCCTGTGGAAACATGTGCAACAGCCTATTATTGTGGGTCATATCAGAGATCTGCATCTTGGGTTGCATGTTTTCTGCTATGCTGTTTTAGGTTGACTTCTTGTGGATTATTTCATGTCATCTTAAGAAGTATGTTCCCTGATCTATTACTAGAGATCATGGCAGAGGTCTGTATTTGAGTTGCATGTATCCTGCTATGGTGTTTGAGGGTGAAACATTGTTGTCTATCTTGTGATCATCTTGTATGTATATATTTTTTTAAAAGAATTTTAGTTTAGCTTGATTGGCATTGTCAGAAGAGCTCCTTTTCTATTAGGTGTTTCTGTCAATAATCAGATTAAGGTTAAAGATTTGAAAGAGAAATAAGGGTGGGGATGAGTTTTATTATGAGGCTCTTCTGTAGTGAGAATTCAGTAGCATCAACACTCAGCAAATGGCACTATTTACTTTTAAATGCTTTAGACATATGTGGATTGTCTTGGATTCAACCTTTCACAACTGCCTCTTGTTTGTCAGCCTTCGTTGTCATTGTGCTGTGTTATCTTGAATTGTTATATAACCTACTTTCAGATGGAGACATTTGTGTAGCTTGGGCTACCATTCTTTTGATTTTCATTGAAACTCTCAAACCTCAAGTTGGTATGACAAGTATTTTCAGATGGAAACATTTTTCATGGTGTTGTGCCATATATTAGTTATATGGCCATTCTAGAAACATATAGTTGATTCTCAATTTGGGAAGTTTGTTTGTTTTTGTTATATGTTGGTTCTTTTCTTGGATGAGGCGTAGTATTTTTCAGTATATTTGTGCATGTGGTTTGTTGTATGGCTTTACTCCTAAAGCTATTGCTGTTTCTCACTACATTTGTTATCGAATACAGATATCTGTTCCTCATAATGAATCAGATAAAGTAGCCCGAGGAGGACTGGATAAGATGACTCTTGTCGAGGTTTGGTTTATTGTGACTCTTGACACGTATATGCACATCTTTCACTTGTGGTAGAAGTCTTATTATTGGAGATTTGTTATGTGAAGGTTGGCCCGAGATTTTGTTTGAATCCTATCAAAGTCTTTGCCGGGAGTTTTGGAGGCCCAACACTATACGACAATCCGTTCTATATATCTCCTAATCTGGTGAGTATCCTGCAATGTTTTGAATTTGGCTTCACAATTATTCCTTGCCTATATTTATTTCTTTACGTGGGGGTTTTAGATAAGCATGTCTCTCCTACACCCATAACGACTTTGGTAAATAATAATTCAGATTCGATCAATGGAGAAAAGGCAGCAAGCAGGGAAGTATGCTAAGAAAGTAAAGGCCAAGACGAGACGAAAGATGCACGAGCTAGAAAACCCACTGGAACCCGATGAGTTTGCAGACATGTGGAAGGAGTGACTTCCCTCACATACTCCATTCGTGTGTTGTATTCTGGAATGCCGTGGCTGATTTTGCGTGACAAGCCTGTTAAGGATTTATTTTGGCCCTCATCCGGGGTTACCCTGCAACTTATTCAAGTTAAACCATACGGAACTGTTGTTCTCTTTTGGGAACCCAATGCACTTATCCCATGGAACAAAAATAGGTATGCAAAGTGTTTGGCTGCTATCCGTCTTAAAGCCTTGCAGAGTATTCAATTTATTTGGTGACACGTAAAAGAAAGTGCGTAAATTTGTACAAATCAAATTAGAGAGATAGGACAAGGAGGTGACTTTTTGCTGGGTTGAAAGGAGACAAGATACAATGCTTAGCGGTGGGGATCCCATTCGGTCCAATTGGCTTCACTTCCCCTGCGTGGTAAGCTGTTGATCCTCGTGTATACATCAACCTTAAAATTGGCTCCACACAGTGCTCCTTCACTATCAGTTCTTGGTATCGCCCTCACCTTGTTCATTGGATGTTCAAAGCTCATCAAACCTCCCTCACTGTGGAACATGAATCCTGTTGGGAAGGGAGCAAACGATTTGGCACACCCTGCTTTGATGACCTCCAAATCATCAGATATTACCACCGATCCATCCCCTGCAATACCCCAATAGAGCTTCACTCCACCGTCAGACCCCTGCAACACCAATATTCTTACGTGAGATGAGATGGAGATGTGAGTTTATATGGAGCACTTAATACTTAATTCACTTACCAGGGCAGCAAACACAGTACCAGCTTTGCTGTCGTAGATAACGAAACCAAAGCTTCCATCAAGATCCTTGAGGACTTGATCAGCTGGGTATGGCCCCCGGTCACGAAGTGTCCTATATGCTTCGATGATAAACATACCCTCATTAGCTCCCTTTGTTAAGCCATACTGTCTATTGAGGACGCACAAGTTGTTCAAGTTTCCATGGAAGAGGCAATATATATCATCCAAACCACAAAACAACCTGCATGCAATCATCAATCATCCACAGCCATTCCAGTTGATCACTTATGCACTCACTAGAAAACCATCCCTCAAAAATCTCTTCCCTTCAAACCCAAGTTAAGCAAGACTGGCATACCTCTGATGCCGTGAAAAGGGGTCGGTTTGCTTCACATAGGCGAGCACAGCAGCTTGACCAAAGCTCATGGAGAAAGTATCCTCAGGATGGTGAGAAAGGAACTCATTGATGGTCTCTTCAGGAAGCTTAGGTTTGCTGCCACCCTTCTGAGATGCAGGACTATTCAGCTCCTCCGGGGGATGAGCACAGGCTTTGTGAAATATAGCCAGCATTGCTTCTTTTCCTTCTGTAACTTATCTATTACCCTTGCAGCAGACCATAAACAGCTCGTATCCTCAATATAAATACACAATAATATCCGATTGTTTTGTGTACTTGTCCTTGATGTGACATGCACACTGGTGTAATGAGATAAGGCTTCTCGTACTTCAATGAACTCTTATCCAACACTAAAAATATATTTTTCAATAATTCACCAATCTTCCCCATTTCAAAACGGTGGAACTTGGCTTCTTCTTCGATAAACTATAATAAGACACGATACTGATTTTGTCCTAGATGATCAGCAACATCACAACCATTCACGTAGATGATTGTAGTTGGGGTACTGCCGCAGTGTTGCAGCTTTCATCATTAATAAAGAAATCATTTTTTGATTCTTCTAACTTTCAGAAAAACAAAATCCAATTTTCTGACTCTACAGCTCAGCCATGACGTAAACAACCCCACGATGTAAATAAGAATTAAGGTTGTCTCCATTGTTTAATTTCGGTGTTCGGAATTTCCATGGAAAATAGACTTTGTTGAATTTCTTTTATGGGGGAAATTCTATTGTCAAATAGAAATAAAGTCAAACAAAACACACATGAACAATGCAATTCTTAGAGTCCAATACATCTTTCGCTTTTTGGATATGCTAATGGCAGGCTTATCCAAACCAAAGAGGCCTTATGGATGGATAACCTTGACAGTGACAGCAATATACCTGTTCTTGGGAATCCAGGGGGCGGACAGAACAGCTGTTTTTTACTTTTCCAAGGGGTTTTACAATGATTAATCATTTTTTTCTTTTGATTTTATCCTTTTTATGCCTTTTTTATTTCAACTTTTAAATTAAATTTACCTTTACCATCAACCGATCAGCCCGAGGTAATTACTGAAGAGATAGAATAAACATGAAAACCACTAATTTTTAGTTTTAGTTTTAGTTTTTGTTTTATTGTCTTAAAATGGTTCTAAATTTTTTCAATGTGGTTGAGAAAGAATTGTGAAAAAAAAGAACTTCAAATTTATATTAATACTAAAATTTAAGTACGTAATAATAATTTTCTTTTTTTTAAATAAAAAGATACTAAGACCAACACAAATAAAGTCCGGTTATAACATATCCCAAAATCAGCAATTCCAATTCCAGTAGCATATTGTAAAAGCCTTTTTGCAGCTCCAAAATTATGTTTTGATGGACAATGCATGAACCTGGAAATTACTCCAACATCAAAACAAGTATCAGGAGGACGTGTATTGGTCAAGTAAATTAAGCCTGTAACCAGACTTCTAAAGCTCCTTGCATCTGCTTGTTTAGTTAACATCTTTATCTTATAACTTTTCATGTAAATTCATTGCTATAGCTACAATTAGTGACCCAACATAATAAATGTTTCAAGCAAATCAGTAGCCTTTTTGTTTTGAGACACAAAGATACAACCTTCTCCTTGCTTCATTACTAATCCAAGAAAGTATTACAACTCTATAAGATCTGCAATTTCGAATTTCTTTTTCATAGAAGCTTTGAATTCATTGATAAGAATAAAAGTAGATCTAAAATAAATCATATTATCAGCATATCGTCACACAATGAGAAAGTCTTTTGCCCATTGCTTCTTAACATAAAGATCAAGATCATACTTATTTTTCAAGGCCTTTCTACAGGAAATAAGTGTCTATTTTGTTATACCATGCACACGAAGCTTTTCACCGCCGTGTAGTCCTGATTGACCCAACTCGTGGATCAATCGAAACCATACAAAGCTCGCGTTAACTTTTCAAAACAGAAATCCCAAAAATATATACCAATTTGAATTTTTGTTTTAAAATGAGCATGACACGTAACAAAACATACCCGGTACAAAACAATCAACGGAGTACGCACACACATATAACGAAAGTCTTTAAATCACATACAATATGCCACACAACCCCAAACATACAACAACACACTGAGACCATATCTACAAACCCATATGGATCTACAACAAGTTCCCAAGACAAGCATCTCATAACACAAATAGGAAACCCGAATCATACATACATATATAGTATCAAATCCAGAAAACAAGCCCACAATGGACCTATAACAAATAATGTAGTCTAAAACAAGCATGTATGTCGATAAAGTATAAAAATAATAAAATATGAAACATGCCGAGCTTCCAAGACTTGTAAGTGCAATAGTCCAGTCCTAAGACCAATACCGGAAAAACAAGACCTCAAAGACGCATGGCTACGAAAAATGAACTAGCCTTAAAAAGATCAACAAGAGGGGGTGAGATCAAAAACCTCAGTGGAAGTTACATCGTCATAAGCATATCCGGTGGAATAGAGGCACACAGAAAATCAAGTTTAAAATAGTTGTTTAACATCGTATTCATCCATGTGTACCAAACATGCACTCAAAATGTTTCACAAGCAAGTATGCAATATACATGAATTAAAAAATACTATGCAATAAAGACCAGCCTAATAGGTTTTATAAACTCACAACACACATCGTCACACGGGCTACTATGTCCCAAAAATCTATCAGGGTGGATTACAAAGCACTTTCCGAATCCCATATTGTTAAGGAAAACTGAAAGGCCACTGATAGTTAATTTTTCATTTACAAAATATGTATAAGTCCCTTACAGTCTATGTTATCTGAAACTGAGTGGAGAAATCACACTATCACACTCAATCACAATCCACATATATATAAATACATAACCTGTTAAGTCACAATAAACATCATGCACATACATATAATACATCCATACAACACCCATAGGTAAGCATATATTCCCCTATACTGGGATTCCAAGTGTAAGAATCAGAAATTTTTAACCTGCTTGAGTCGAGAAGCCCAAGAAAGGATTATCGATATTAATAGGTCTTAGCTCAATATTTGGAAGTGTTTATGGACTTATGGTATGGTCTGTACGAATTTGAGAGTTTTAAATTAATATTGAAAATTTTATTTTAATCAATGACAAATAATTGAAAAATAATTATAAAAGTGATGTTGGTGATTTTAGAGTTTTAAGACCATAAATTGGTATATTAAGGGTATTAGAAGGTGTATAATTTTTTTGAGAACTTTCAGAGGTAAATTTAAAATTTTAGTATTTTTTTAGAAAAAAAAAATAATTTTTGATTTTTAGTAAATAATATATATTTGAGAAAAATAATTTTATGGTATTTATGGATAATAATATTCATAAGAAACTTACAAAAAAATTTTATGTATTTTTCAGAGTAGTATAGTAATTTTTAAGAATTTTTGAAGATTTTATACAATTAATATATAATATTAGTTATTTAATATAAATAAATTATATTAATAAAATAATTTTTAGTCCAAAACCACAGCATGGTGTGTCGTTTGACCAAGGCTGGTGAAAACAACAACCAGCCTCGTTGTTTTGAAGGATCGTGTGGGGAGGTCGTTTTGCACGTACGACGTAATTTTATTTCTCACCCATACGATGTCATTTAGGTCCTGCAACCGGCTTGTGACGACCCCAATTCCTAACTATTACTATTTGCTCCGATTAAGGTCATCATCGCCGTGAAACCCAAATAGCCCAAATGACATCTAGGAACTATCTAAATCTCACCAGGCTTACCATTAACTTTCGATTTTTATCATGTTTATTTCTAATTTTTTTTTACAACGATTGGAGTATGATATTGGACAATTATTATGGTAAAATATGGAGTGAATAAAATATCAGCGGAAGTCTTTATATTAAATCATTGGGTTCATAACACACAAGTCTCATAGGGATCTAAACAACCAGCAAGAAATCCTCCAAATATATTTCGGAAATAGCAAGAAAAGGAAGGATCTGAAAATAAACCAGAAAGTAGCCCAATCATTCATGTTATATGCGCAAGTAAACAAGGATCAAGTATGCAAATGTGATGCGATATCGCCCCGCCGTGCAGCCTTGATCTCACACACTAGTACCACGGGCAGTGAATGTACCTAAGCCTGAAAAATAGTAAAAACAACGGTATGAGATTACAAGAATCTCAGTAGGGTTGCAGCATCATAAGATCTGCAGAAACTCTAAACACAAATCTTCCAATTCGCATTAGATCATTCCTAGACATCTAAAGGGGATCACGTAATTCAAAAATAAATCAAAAAGGGGTTAGGGCCGAATCTATGGTTGAGGGAGGACTACAAACACTTCCGAAAGTAGTAGAAGTACACAGGTAGGTGGAACTCATCAGATTGCTCTCGGCAATGAAGAAGAAAGGCCATCCCCTTCCACCTATGTTGTCCAAGGCTTACTGCACAAAGGATAAACGGTTAACACACAAGCTAATCAGTAAGCCTAGTAAGTCGTCTTGCCACGCACGGAAAAGTCTTCCCAAGCCACACACGGACTTGGGCATCCCAAACCACACAAGGATAAGGGCTTCATGCCACACAAGGACAGGGTTCCGGCCACATAAGGACTAGACATCCAGCGAGCTCTTGCTGGGGTTTCGCCACCCATACAACTTCCATACAAGTAAGAGCCTCTCCTCTCCCTAGGAGCATTAACGCTTACCCCGAATGGCCACTGGAAAAGGATCCTGACACACAAACATGTTCAAGCACACACAGGCAAGTACAAAGCATAATACCATAGCAGGGTATCCTCAATCATGTCAGAACACAATCAGCATATTCAATTCACATAACATATGCAACTCAGGCATTCAAAACCTAACTCAGGGGTTTGATATAGCCTATGAGATTCACATCTCAAACCGAAATTCATACTCTCACCCTATAATCAATTCGCATGCAATACAACAAGGGAAGGTATCAAAAATATCAAGAAAATAATAGGGGTCTCTGGAGAAACCGATGAGGCGTAGATCCTACCTCTCTTTTCTCTGAACAAGAAGATACTCCTTTTCCTTTATTAGGTAATTTTGAACCACCTATATTATCACCAGGCAAAGACGAAAACAAACTAAGAATGAATATTCAATAATCAATTGAATACTCTATTTCCTTACCAATTCCACTCACCAAACCTATCAGAAACCAGTGATCAGATGCTGCAGGTGCCTCCCTCTTGGATGTGTGATGTGAAAGCCATGAACTTAACAAGATTTAACCTGAATTTCCATTCCAATTAACTATGCAAATTTCGTCGCTAAAAGTAGGGCATATGATAATTTTTTACTTTAAGCATAGATAAGTTTAAAAGAAGAAAATTCATGATCATACATCATGAATAGATGCTAAGAAATCATAAGAACACGTGAAATGACAACATAAATCAACCGAAGACAAAAACTGTAGAAATCTAAAAACCTAATTTCGTTTCCGATTTTCAATTTAACCTTAGACAAGGAAATATTTATGTCCAAACAAAGAAACATATATTTTTGGAAAGAGGATGAAAAGAGCTTTCTAACAAGCTATTATTTGCAGGGATCCAACAAACGATGAGAGAGTTATGCTACATTGAAGTTCAAGAAGATTTGGCGAAAACCTAATTCCGCCACCGATTTTCAACTTATCTTTAGAGAAATAAATACTAACCTCCTGACAAAACAAAAATGATGGTTGGAAAGAGGATGAAAAGAGCTTTCTAACAAACTATTATTTTTAGGGATCCGATGAACGATAAGAGAGTTATACTGGTTTTCAGCGAATTTTGGCGGCTATAGGGAGGTGTAGGGTTTTAGGCTTATACGAATTTTGTATATTTTCTCTGAATGATTTTTGTGAGGTTGGCTTCTTATTTATAATGAATGAATGACATCAAATCCTCCCTTGAGATCTAGGCAAACCGGTTACAAAATCCATCGTGATATGCTCCCACTTCCATTCTGGAATCGGAAGTGACTGAAGTTGACCAAAGGGTCTTTGATGCTCAATCTTCACTTGTTGACATACGAGGCATTGGGCAACGAACTCAACAATGTGGCACTTCATATTTGGCCGCCAATACTGCTCCTTCAAGTCTCGGTACATCTTAGTGCTATCAGGATGGATAACAAACTTCGAACTATGTGCCTTAGATAAAATCAGATTGCGAATATCAATATCTTGTGGTACACATACTCAGTTTCTGAAGACAAGAACTCCATTGTCTCGCATTCTGAAATCGCGAGTTATGGCATCAACACCATCAGATAGTTGCTTCCGAATTTCAGTCAATCTTGGATCTTCTGTTTGCTGATTCCAGATTTCCTCAATCAAGGTAGGCGTGCCTTTGATTATTGCCAACAACGAACCAGAAAAATTAGTGTTAAGATGCACACGTGTAGCTTTCAAATCCAGCAACATTGGCATGTATTAGGTACAGATGTAAGCCAAAATCGATGGGGAAGGAGGATGAATCTTTCAGCTCAAGGCATCAGAAACAACATTCATTTTTCCAGGATGATATTCGATGATCAGATCGTAGTCTTTAATCAGCTCCACCCATCTTCGTTGTCTCATGTTCAACTCCTTTTGCGTAAGGAGATATTTCAAGCTTTTGTGGTTGGTGAAGATTCGGCATGTCTTGCCATACAAATAGTGGCGCCATCTTTTAGTGCAAATAGCATGACCGCAAGCTCCTAATCATGCGTAGGATAATTGCTTTTGTGCGGTCACAACTGTCAGGAAACCTAGGCAACAACTTTCCCATCTTGCATCAATACGCATCCAAGTCTAGATTTTGATGCATCACTGTACACCACATACTCTTTTCTGCTAACTGGTCAGGTGAGGATTGGTGCAGAAACTAACTGATTCTTTAATTCTTCAAAACTTCACTGGCATTTCTCGTTCCACACAAATAGCTCTCCTTTGCGCATCAATTTTGTCAATGGTCCAGCAAGCGATGAAAAATTTTTCACTAAGCGAAGGCAGTATCTAGCTAAATCAAGGAAACTACGAATTTTGAATATAGTTCGTAGGGGTTCCCAAGAAACTACGACTTCAATCTTCTTTGGATCAACTAACACACCTTGGGCAGAAACAACATGGCCAAGGAAACCAACTTCGCATAACCAGAATTCACATTTGGAGTATTCAGCATAATCCGCAAGTGCTCAGTATGTTCTTCTTCTGATTTTGAATAAATCAAAATGTCATCGATGAAGACTATTGCAAATTTTTCTAGGAACATATGATTCATCAGGTCTATGAACACGGTTGGTGTATTGGTCAAACTGAATGGCATAACCATAAATTCATAGTGGCCGTATAGTGATCCAGCCTTTGAAATATCAGCTTCACGAACGTGTATCAGGACTAGCCTTAGCATTAGTTAGGGTGAATAGCCTTTTTGGTCTGGGTTGTGCCTCACTTGTGGATCCATTGGGTGGTCCTGCCGGTGCGCATGTTGGTGGTTTGGCGAGATTGGCATTCCCACCTCGATTGGCATTTGGCGTGCCTGTGATACGTCTTGGTTTGGGATAGTCCCTTTAAACATGGCCCATCTCGCCATAATTATAACATCGACGTGGCTGCGAATTCCACCTAGACCCATTAGAATTTGGACTTGAAAAGTTCTTCTTATTGTTACCTCAATTGCCATTGTTTTTTGGAGGGTAGGACCTCAAAGGATACCCGTTTGCCGATTGAATTTTAAATCTCGCATGAAGGTTCCACCATTAGTTGCTATGGATGGCTTCCTGGTTTGCATGATCTTCTTGGCTTCAGTCGCAGCAACGATTACTTCTTGAAAATTTTGCACCGGTGTCGTACCAATGATGGTTTTGAGCTCGGTACTCAGCCCATCCTAAAATCGTCACGCAAGCTAGTACGGTGAACAATCCTCCTTTGGTGCGAATTGGGACACCTGTTTGCAAAGTACTCTAAATGCAAGTTCTGATTATGTGAAATTGGTTTCCTTGGCCATGTTGTTTCCACCCAAGTTATGTTAGTTGATCCGAAGAAGGTTGAAGCCGAGTTGCTTGGGAACCCCCGCAAACTGTGTTCGAAATTTGTAGTTTCCTTGGTTTAGCTGGATACTACTGTTGCTTTGTGGAGTATTTTTCATCGCTTGATGGACCATTGACGAAATTGACATGCAAAGGAGAGTCGTTCGTGCGGAGTAAGAGGTGTTAGTGAAGTTTCGAAGAATTGGTTAGTTTTCGCACCAATCCTCACCTTACCAATCGGTGGGAAAGAGTGTGTGGTGTACAGTGATGCATCGAAATCCGGACTTGTATTCTTATTGATGCAAGACGGGAAAGTCATTGCCTATGCTTCTCGACAGTTGTGACTGCATGAAAACAACTACCCTACGTATGATTTGGAGCTTGCGGTCATGGTTTTTGCATTGAAAATATGGCACCAGTACTTGTATGGCGAGATGTGCAAAATCTTCACCGACCACAAAAGCCTGAAATACCTCCTTACACAAAAAAAGATGAACATGAGACAACAAAGATGGGTGGAGCTGATTAAGGATTATGAATTGATCATCGAATATCATCCTAGAAAAATGAATACTGTCGCTGATGCTTTGAGCCGAAAGGTTCATCCTCCTTCCCCATTACATGCGCACCCTATACATGCCAATGTTGTTGGATTTGAAAGTTACACGTGTGTATCTTGGCACTGATTTTTTTGGTTCATTGTTGATGCGAATCGAAGTTATGCCTATCTTGATTGAGGAAATCCGGAATCAGTAATCACAAGATCCAAGGTTGGCTTAAATTACGAAGAAAATATTGTGAGACCCCAATCCTTCATAGTTTAGATGTAACCCATAGTTTTTATTCAGAAATTTTGAGGACAATTTTTATAAGGAGGGGAGTATGTGAGACCCCGACCCTTCCTAGTTTAGATGTCTTGGAAGTCCAGGAGCCAATGCAGTTGAAATGACTATTTTGCTCATGAAGAAATGAATGCGTGATAGCCCTAAATGGTTACTACCAGATATTTCCTATTTTAATTCTGGTATTTTTATATTAATTATCTTTAATTTTATCCCTTATTATCTAAGGTATTAGGTAATTCTGAAAGTCAGATTATGTGTAGGCTACCTGTGTGCTTCTGAAAAAAAATTATTTTCAGTCTTTTCCCTTATTTTCTACCAATTTTAGCCTACCTTCATATTGTGTGTGCTTGTGATGATTTCATCTCCTAATATGTGTGTTTGATGCTTGCGGTTTTAATTAGATATCTTAACTAGTTTTAGGTGTTGATCTTTTGGTTATTGGGAGATGTTTGACTGGGAATCCCTAAGACTTATGATGCTGTGACCCTACTGGGATTCTTGTAAACTCATCCCTTCTTTTCTCCTCCTTTGCAGGCCTAGGTGTGTGCTTCGTTGCTTGTACCAAAGGTGTGAGATCAAGGCTGCACGGCTGGACAAATTTTCACCCCTTTTCTATTGACTATGCATGCCATGTCTTTGAATTTGTGTGGATTTGCATTCTGGCTTTCCAATCCCTCTTTCCCTTTTTGCTTTCGAAATATACATGATACTATTGGTTGATGTTTAGAGATTCCTATGGAACTTGTGTGTTATGTTTCCACTTGTTTTGAGTATTAATATAAGTCTTTCGCTTATGTTTTTTTTCACTCTGTATAAGCCAAAAATTCATTAATGTATGAATATGCTCTAACCTTTAAATAACATGTAAATCAACCAATAAAATTGACAATTAGGTGACTTGAGCTGTGTGGGATTCAAATAGGACCTTGCGAGGGCTTATTTGGGTTTCACGGTGGTAAGGCTCCTAATAGGTTGGGTTTGGGTCCTTACAAATATCTAATGGTGTTGAAGCCATAGCTCATGTTTTCAGAGTGCGAGATGATGGAGTTCTTGTCTTAAAAAACCGGGTATGTGTGCCACAAGATGTTGATATTCATAATCTAATTTTATTTGGGGCACATAGTTCGAAGTTCACTATCCATCCTCGTAACACCAAGATGCACTGAGATTTAAAAGATAAATTTTGGTGGCTGAACATAAAATGCCACATTAGTGAGTTTGTTGCCCGATGCCTCGTATGCCAACAAGTAAAAATCGAGCATCAAAGACTTGCTGGTCTACTTCAGTCACTTCTGATTCCATAATGGAAGTGGGAACATATCATAATGGATTTTATGACCGGTTTACCTAGGTCCCAGCAAGGATATGATGCCATTTGGGTGATCATGGATCGACAAAAAAATTTGCACACTTCCTCCCTGTTCATGTGACAGACACCCCTGAGAAATTGGTTGTTCGTTATTTAGATGAGATTGTTCAATTAAATGGAGTGCTAGTTTCTACCGTTTCAGATCATGACTCTCGTTTCACATCACGATTTTGGGAGAAATTCTAGAATGCGCTGGGTTCAAGATTGAATTTCAGTACAACATTTCATTCTTAGACTGATGGTCAATCTGAGAGGACGATTCAGACACTGGAGGACATCCTGCATACAAGTGTACTCAACCAACATACCAGTTGGGATCAATGTCTACCGTTGGAAGAATTCACTTTCAACAATAGTTTCCATGAAAGCATCGATATGGCTCCTTATGAAACACTATAAAGGAGACGTTGCAGAACACCCATTTGATGGAATGAAGTAGGCGAGAGACGCCTAGACAATCCGGAAATGTTTGATCAAGCAACGAAGCAACTGAATTTAATTCAACAAAGGCTAAAGACAGCGCAAGTTCGGTAGAAAAACTATGCCAATAATCTATGGAGGGAGCTGGAATTTGCGGTAGGTGACAAAGTGTTTCTGAAAGGTGTCCTTTGTTTTCAGTAGTGAGGTAAGCTAGCACCTCATTACATTGGTCTGCATGACATTGTGGAAAGGGTCGGCCCTGTTGCATACCGACTTGCATTGCCTCCCAATATGGAAAGAATCCACAACGTATTTCATGTTTCAATGTTGAAAAAGTATGTGCGAGACCCTGCTTATGTGCTCGAAGAACCACCAGTTAAGGTTGCTGAAGACCTATCCTATCACGTACAACTAGTTGCCATACTAGATTGGTCATCCCGTACAGAAACCAATAGCTTGATGGAAAGCTCTTTTCATCCTCTATTTAGCTATCTTGGTTTGATCATCAGAAGGTTAGCTCTTCCATGTCAAAATCTTAATCGTAATTTATAGGTTTTAGTGCCAAAATTATGTGATTCTTCCTTCAATTGGTTTCTGTTGTTGTTCCTTTTGTTCGTATGATTGTTTGGAATCCATTCATATTGTAATATCATGAATTCATCCCTTGAATCTTCCCAATACATGAAATTGGTATGCCCTACACTTTGTCCTATTGTTGCCGATTTTGATCAATTGACTTACCTATTGGTATATGATTTTGTTCCTTTTGATTGCATGTATTATTAATATCTAATCCTTCTTTGTAATCAAGAATTGACAACCCCTATACCTTGTAATCATGAAATCGCAATTTCCTTGTGAATCCTATCTTAGTGACGAAATTTGTATAATTAATTGGGGTGGTGATTTAGGTTGAATCTTGTTAAGTTCTTGGCTATCACATCACACAACCGAGGCGGTATCTGATCACTAGTTTCTGATAGGTTTGATGAGTGGAATTTGTAAGGAAACTAGATATCTACTTGATTATTGAGTATGCATGCTTAGTTTGATTTTTTCTTTGCCTTATGATGTTATAGGTGGTTCGGATCCCTTGAATGAAGGCAAAGGAATAACTTCTTGTTCAGAGAAAAGAGAGGTAGGATCTATGCCTCATCAGTTTCTCTAGAGATCCTTGTTGATTGATTGATGATTTCAGTGTACCTACTTGTTGTTTGTAGTGTATGCATGAGTTGCAGATTGATTTGAGGATCACTTAGGCCATACCGAACCCTTGAGATAGGTTATGAGTGCCTAATTTGGATGTGTTATGTGCATTGAACATGCTAATTGTGTTATGACATGATTGAGGATGCCCTATTGTGGTATTGTGCCTTGTACTTGCTTGTGTGTGCTTGTGTGCATTTTTGTGTCAAGATCCTTTTCTGGTGGCCATTCAGGGTAAGCACTCATGCTCCTTGTGAGAGGAGAGGTTCTTACTAGTATGGGAATTGTATGGGTGGCAATCCCAAGCATGTGCAAACTAGATGCCTAGTCCTGTGTGTTGGCAAGATGCCCTTATCATTATGTGATTTGGATGCCTTAATCCTATGTGTTGGTTAGGATGCCTAGTCCTGTGTGCTAGCTAAATGTCTTATCCTGTGTGCTGGTAAGATGATTAGGCTTGCTGAATAGCTTCTGTGCTAACCCTTTAACCTTTGAGTAGCGAAGCCTTGGACAACACAAGTGGAAGGGGATGGCCTTTTCCTATTGTCTAGAGTGATTGATGAATTTTCCTACCTGTGTACTTCTGATTTTCAGAAATGTTTTGTAGTCCACCCTCAGCCTTAGTTTCAACCTTATACCCCTTTGAATGTTTGAATGCATGCGTGATACCTTTTAGTGGCATAGACTGATTTAATGATGTTTGGGAGAGATTTGCTTAAGATTTCTACAAATCTTATAATGTGACCCTACTCAAATTCTTGTAATCTCATCCTGTTGTTTTCATCATTTTTCAGGCTTAGGTACATTCACTATTCGTGGTACCAGAGATCAAGGCTGCACGGCGGGGTGATATCGCATTACATTTGCATACATGTTTCCTTGATTAGTTGTGCATATAACATGAAGTTCAATTGAGCTACTTTTTGGTTTTTTGAATGCCTCCTTTGTTTGCTTGTTACCGAAATTTATTGGGGGTATACTTGCTAGATTTTGAGATCTCTATTGGACTTGTGTGTTGTGGTACCTTTGTTGAATTATAAAGACTTATGCTGATATTGTAATCACTCCATTTATTGTTAGAATGTATGTCCATTATCATGCTCCAACTATTAAAAACATAAATAATAAACCTATTAAAATCAGAACTAAATAGATAAGCCTCGTGGGATTCAGATAGGTCCTGGTTTTGGGCTTATTTGGATTTCACGGCAGTAAGGGTCCTAATAGGTTAGAATTCAGGTCCTTACAGGAACTAACCAATCTAGTATGGCAACTGGCTGTATAGGGTAGGATAAGACTTCAGCAACCTCAACTGGTGGTTCTTCAAGCACACGAGTAGGATCTTGAACATACTTTCTTAACAATGAAACGTGACACACATTGTGAATTCTCTCTATATTCGGGGGCAATGTAAGTCGTTATGCAACTGAGCCGATTCTCTCAACAACATTATATAGACCAATATAACAAGGTGCTTGCTTCCCTCACAGCTGAAAACGAAGAATACCTTTCCAGGGGATGACTTTCAAGAACACTTTGTCACCAACTACAAATTCCAACTCTCTTCGTCTATTATCAGTATAGTTTTTTCTATCGATCTTGTGCCATCCTCAGCCTTTGTTGAATCAGATTCAACTGTTCCATTGCTTGATCAATCAACTCTGGAATATCTAGGTGTCTCTCGCCTACTTCGTTCCAGCAAATTGGAGTTTTGCAATGTCTCCCATACAATGCTTCATAAGAGGCCATTCCAATGCTTACGTGAAAATTGTTGTTGTAAGAAAATTCTGCCAAAGGAAGACATCGATCCCAATTGATATTTTAATCTATTACACAAGCACACAACATATCTTCAAGGGTCGGAATCATTCTTCAATGTTTGACCATTGGTTTAGGGATGAAAAGTTATACTGAAATTCAGTCTTGAACCCAACGCATTCTGAAATTTCTCCCAAAATCATGAAGTGAAACAGGGATCACGATTAGAAACAATAGAAACTGGCACTCCTTGCAGTTGAACAATCTCATCCAAATAACGAACAACCAATTTCTTGGGGGTTTTTGTAACACGAACAGGAAGGAAGTGTGCAGATTTTATCAATTGATCCACAATCACCCAAATGGCATCGAATCCTCAATGAGACCTAGGAAAACCGGTCACAAAGTCCATCATGACATGCTTCCACTTTCATTCTCGAATTGGAAGTGACTGAAGTAAACCAGTGGGTCTCTGATGCTTGATATTCACTTGCTGACATATAAGGCATCTGACAACGAACTCAGCAATGTGATGCTTCATATTCAGCCACCAGAATTGCACTTTCAAATCTTGGTACATCTTGGTACTACCAGGATGAATAGCGAACTTTGAACTATGCGCTTTGGAAAAAATCAGATTAAGAACATCAGCATCTTGTGAAACACATACCTGATTTCTGAAAACAAAAACTTCATCATCTCAGACTCTAAAATCACGAACTATAGTATCAGCACCATCAGCTAATTGCTGTCAAATTTCAGCCAATCTTGGGTCTTCAGATTGCTGATTTCAGATCTCTTCCAACAAGGTAGGCTTGACTTCAATTCGGGACAACAACAAACCAGGAAAATCATTGCCAAGTTGCACACGTGTAGCTCTTAAATCCAGCAACATAGGCATGTAGTGTGCACGAACATGGGCTAGAATATAAGAAAGAGAAGAAGAATGTGTCTTCCGGTTTAAGGCATCTGTCACGACCCGGCCTCTCGACCTTCGGCCCAGCGGGCCTAGACATGTATGTGTATGTGATGGATCACAACTGTAACGCTGAGTTGGGCTTCTAACAACTGTATAAGCCCAAGACCTCCCCCACTCCTTTCCGATGTGGGATTGGGTAACACAACTCCTTACGTAGGCTGGGTCTCACAATCTCCCCTCCTTATAGACGTCGTGTCTTCATTAGGAGATCCCAAACGTAATTGACTTAAGCTCAAACTCACTGGCCCAAACATGAACACACAACACGACCCAAGCCCACCAGGAAGAGGGAGCGAGATCGGCTCCGCTACCATTTGTCATTTGTCATGACCTGGCTCCCGACCCTCGGGTTAGTGGGCCCGAACGTGTATGTGCCCATGATGGATCGCAACTGTAACACTGAGTTGGGATTCTAACCACATGGCTCCAAATATGCAACTTGTTACAAATGATACCATCACACAACATATATAAACCCAAGACCTCCCCCACTTTTTTCCGATGTGGGATTGGGTAACACGACCCCCTACACTGGCTAGGTCTCATAGCATCAGCAAAAACATTTGCTTTTCTGGGGTGATACTTGATAATCAAATCATTGTCTTTAATCAACTCCACCCATCTTCGTTGTCTCATATTCAACTCCTTCTGTGTAAGGAGATACTTCAAGCTTTTGTGATCAGTGAAGATTCTGCATGTGTCATAGTAAAGGTAGTGGCGCCATATCTTCAATGCAAATAATACAGCTGCAAACTCCAAATCATGCGTAGGGTAGTTACTTTCATACGGATGCAATTTTCGGGAAGCATAGGCAACGACTTTCCCATCTTGCATTAGCACACATCCAAGGCCAGATTTCAACGATCACTGTAAACCGCATACTCTTTTCCGCTGACCGGAAAAGAAAGGATATGTAGTCACCAATCTGCTCTTCGGCTCTTCAAAATTTTGCTGGAATTCTCGGTCCACAAGAATGGCTCTCCTTTGCATGTCAGTTTCTCGGTCCACAAGATCCAGTGAGCAATGAGAAATTTTCCACAAAGCGACGGTAGTATCCAGCTAAGCCAAGAAAGCTACAAACTTTAATATAGTCTCGGGGGTTCGCAAGAAACATTGGCTTCAATCTTCTTTGGATCAACAAGAATACCACAAGCAGACACAACGTGGCCAAAGAAACCAACCTCACGTAACCACAATTCACACTTGGAGTACTTTGTAAATAGTTGTCGATCTCTCAAAATTTTCAGCATAATCTGTAAGTGTTCAGCATGCTCCTCTTTCGATTTTGAGTAAATCAGAATGTTGTCGATGAAAAATATCATGAATCTATCCAAGAACTGTTGGAATACTATATTCATCTAGTCTATGAACACCGTTGGAGCATTGATCAAACCGAATGGCACAACCAGAAATTCGTAGTGCCCATATATCAATCTGAATGCAGTGTTCAGAATATCAGCTTCACGAACACGCAACTGATGGTATCCTGATCTGAGATCAATCTTGGAAAATGCGGTTGCACCTTAGAGCTGGTCGAACAATTCATCAATTTATAGTAGAGGATACTTGTTCTTCACGATCATACAATTCATCTGCCGGTAGTCGATGCACAATCATAGTGAACCATCTTTCTTCTTTATGAACAAGACAAGTGCTCCACAAGGTGACACAATGGGTTGGATAAAACCACGATCCAACAAATCTTCCAATTGCATCTTCAATTTCTTCATTTCCGCAGGAGCCATAAGATAAGAAGGAATGAAAATCAGATTCGTACCCGACACTAGTTCAATGCCGAATTCCACTTCTCTTACTGGCGGTAAACCGGTTATGTCTTATGGAAATACATCCGGAAACTTACGAACCACATGAAAAAACTTAAGATCTGAAAACTCTTTGGAATGTCCTGCACATGTGCGAGGTATGCAGCACATCCTTTTTTGATCAATCGCTTCGCATTGAGCCAAGAAATCGTGGAAGTTGGAATAACTTGCCTATCACCTTCAAAACAGAACTCAGAACAATATAGAAGGCTGAACCACACATGCTTGGTGAAACATTCCATTTGGGCTTGATATTTGGCTAGACAATTCATGCCCAAGATCACATCCAGCTCTCGGATATCCAATGGAATCATGTCCACTTCAAGCATAATAGAAACCATATGTACAGCACACCCGATCTAGACTAGATTATAAGTGAATTTCTCTCCCAAAGAGGTCAAAACCGCAATATGAGAAGATAGAGGAGACAGAGGCCGATCTGAGCTAAGTACTATTCTTGGACTCACAAATGATCTAATCGCTCCGGGATCTAATAACACTTTAGCTTTGAGAAAAGACTGAAATAATACCTCTCACCACATCTAGGCTTGCATCGGCATCAGTCAAAGTGAACAATCTCATGGGCCTGGGCTGTGTCTCACTTGTAGATCAGCTAGGTGGTCCTCCAGGTGCATGGGCTGGCGGTTTAGTGGAATTGGCATACCCACTTCGGTTTCCATCTAGTGAACCTATAGTATGTCTTGGTTTAGGGAACTCTCTCTAAATATGGTCTGTTTCTCCACAATTATAGCATCATCGTGGCTGTGAATTCCATGTGTATCTGTTAGAATTAGGATTGGAACCAAAGAAATTCTTTCTTAAATTACCTCCATTTTCATTGTTCTTCGAAGGATAGGACCTCAAGGGATAGGGTCCCGTATTCCGTTTGAATCTAGAACCACCATTATCTGCTGCAAGAGCTTTCTTACTTTGCACAATCTTCTCAGCTTTGGTGGCAACAACGATCAGTTCTTGCAAATTCTGCACTGGTGTTGTTGCCCACAATGGATTTAAGCTTGATACTCAACCCATCTTGGAATCACCTTGGGAGCTGACAAGGTGTGCGATCTTCTTCTAGTGCAAAATGGGACAGCTCCCTCAAATCTTTCTTGTATTCTAGCACCAAACGGGTACCTTGTTCAAGTTTGTAGAAAACTTGTCGCTACTCACTCTTATGGAACCTGGTGTAGAACCTTTCATTAAATTCATACAGGAACTTATCCCAAGAAGGTAGACGATCTCCGAACCGCATACTCACTAATGTCCACCATTCGAGGGCATCACCCTCAAGTAGGAATGATGTGATAGCACATGCTGAACCAGTGAAATCCTTGCATCCCAGTTGACGGGCCTCCTTAAAAAACTTTGTAATCACCAATGGAAGTCTTTCAGCCTCTTTAGGATCAACTGGCTGAACTGGAGTAATGGGAGGAATGGGATATTCCTCGAGAGGTATGGGAGCATTCTGAATTTGGGCCTCCAATTGCTGCTAGTTTGTAGCAATTCCTTGCAGTATGTTCAGTATCTGTACCATCACGGGATCCATGCTTAGTGCGGCTAGGGCTTTAGGTTCGGCGTGGTTTTCAGGTTGCTCAACCTGGTTTTCGGGCTTAGCTTGCCCACGTAGCTCAATCTTTGTAGTCAGGTCTTTCTGCTCATTTGGTCGTTGTTCGGCTTGAGTTTTGTTTATACCCCGACGAGCTCTAGAAGGAGTATGCATCCAAAAAGACCTTGCCATACTAAAAAAACACATGAGGTCACTCAATACACAACCCAAATACAAAACTTAAGGAAAGAAATGGTACTTGAGAGGCATGTACCAGACGATATGTATATGCTGAAACTGTGAGACCTCGATCTTTTTCCTGATAGATATTCTAGAAGTCTAGATACCAGAAAAGCTGAAATAACCATTTTACCCATGAAAAAATGGATGTGTGGTAGCTGGAAATGGTATTGAAGGTTCTGTCCCCTTTTTGATTTCATTTCTTCCTTGTTTCATTTATATCATAAATGGTTTATTATCTATCCTTAAGAGATAATTCCAGAATTAAATCCTAAACATTATCTCCTTATTTGTAAGGACCCGAATTCCAACCTATTAGGACTCTTATCACTGTAAAACCCAAATAAACGCATCCTAGGACCTATCTGAATCTCACAAGGCTTATCCCCTTAACTGATTTTTAACAATTTTTATTCTTCTACTTTTAAAGGTTGGAGCATGATATTGGACAAGTATCCTGGTAACATACAGAGTAAATAAAAACATCAGCGAAGTTTTTAAATTTAATCAATGAAATCCCAACACACAAGTCCCATAGGGATCCAAATATCTAGCAAGTAAACCTCCTACATAATTCAGAAACAAATAAGCAAAGGAGGAACTTGAAAAATTAAAAAATAGTCCAATCATAGTTCATGTTATATGCGCAAGCAACCAAGGAAACAGAAATGCGAATGTGATGCAATATTGCCTCGCCGTACAGTCTTGATCTCACACACTGGTACCACGAACAGAGAATGTATCTAAGCCTAAAAAATGGTGAAAACAATAGGGTGAGATTACAAGAATCTCAGAAAGGTCACAACATCATAAGATCTACAGAAATCTTAAACAAATATCTCCCAAACAATATCAGATCAGCCTATAAAACTAAAGGGAATCACGAATTTCTTCATTCAACCAAAAAGGGATAGGACCAAAAGCTAAGGTTGAGGATGGCTAACAAATACTTTCGAAAATCAGAAGTACACAGGCAGGTAAATCATCAGTCATTCTCATCAATAAGAAAGGCCATCCCCTTCCACCTATGTTGTCCAAGGCTTCACTACACAAAGCGTAAAAGTTTAGCACTCGATTAATATCAAGAGTGTCTCTGACGTTAAAGTGGTTGGTTTGTAATGTTTAAATGCCATGATTGATTGTGTGATTTGCTGTAAGTTTTTTTTGTATTTTTACATATGATTGTAAGTTGTATGATTTGATGTGTTTTGCTGAATGTTGATTGTGATTCTTTGATATGTGGAATGTATGTTGCCGAATGCTCCTATATGTAAGCTTGTGTGCCCAATGCATGTGTGTGTTCTATATGAATGCCGAGTGTACCTTTATGTGTTTGTATGCATATCATCCGGTGTACGGCTCTCCACTAGGTACCATTTTCTTTCCTTAGTTTCATATTTGGGTTATTTATTGAGTGATCTTGTATGTTTTTTTAATATGGCAAGCAGAATGTATCCAAAGATCATCTGGGTAAGTATGAAGCCCAAGCCGAACAACAACCGAATGAGAAGTATGAGCCGATTGCACAGAATGAGCAAAGAGGGAAAGCTGAGCCCGAAAACCAACTTGAACCTGAAGCACCAGCTGCACTAACCATTGATACTATAATGGCGCTGATAATGAATGTGTTGCAAGGAATTGCTGCGAACAAGCAGTGAATAAAAGCTCAATTTCAGAATGCTCCTGCACCTACACCTCCTGTGGAAGATCCTATGCCTCCACTTGAACCTATCCAGCCGACTTATCTTAGAGAAGCCGGGAGACTTTCGGTTGTCATTAAAAAGTTGATAAATGAAGCCTGTCAATTGGGATGCAAAAAATTCCATGGTTTAGCAGGTGCTAATGCAGCTCGTGAGTGGATTGATACCATATGTCGAGTATTCTTGTTCTTGTGTATCTCTATTGATGATAAGGTTGCTATTGCCATTTTCCTACTTGAGGGAGAAGCCCTCGCATAGTGGACAACTGTGCATGGTGGACAGCTGTGAGTTTGCGATTCGAAGAACAATGACAATGGAGGTAATTTCAGGAAGAATTTCTTTAGTTCCAATCCTAGTGGACCTATAGAGAGTTCGCAGCCACGACAATGCTATAATTGTTGAGAAACAGGCCATATTCAGAGGGAGTGCCCTAAACCAAGGCATATTACAAGCGCACCAATTGCAAGCCAAGGTGGGTATGCCAACCCCACTAAACCACCAAAACGTGCACCTAGAGGACCATATAGTGGATCTACAATTGAGGCGCAGCCCAGCCCACTAGATTGTTCACTTTGACTGATGCCGAGGCAAGCCCAGATGTGGTGGCAGGTACTATTTCAGTCTTTTCTCAAATTGCTAAAGTGTTAATAGATCCCAAAGCGAATAGATCATTTGTGAGTCCAAGGAAACCACTTAGCTCAGATTGGCCTCTTTCTCCCCTATCTCCTCCTATTGCTGTTCCGACCCCTTTGGGAGAGCAACTGACATATGATTTAGTCTACATCAGCTGTGTTGTACGTATGGGTACTATTGTGCTTGAGGTGGACCTGATTCCATTAGACATCCGAGAGTTGGATGTGATCTTAGGCATGGATTGTTTGGCAAAGTATCAAGCCTGAATGGAGTGTTTCACCAAGCGTGTGTGGTTCAGCCTTCCAGATTGTTCTGAATTCTATTTTGAAGGTGATAAGCGAGTTGTTATAACTTGCATGATTTCCTGGCTTGATGCGAAGTGATTGGTCAGCAAAATATGTAGTGCGTACCTCGCGCATGTGCATGACATCTCTAAAGAGTCCTTGTATCTGAATTTTGTCCCCGTAGTTCGTGAGTTTCCAGAAGAATTTCCTAAAGATGTAGCTGGTTTGCCACTAGCAAGAGAAGTTGATTTCGACATTGAATTAGTGCCAGGTACGAATCTGATTTCCATTCCTCCTTATCGTATGGCTTATATGGAAATGAAGGAATTGAAGACGCAATTGGAAGATTTTCTGGATTGTGGTTTCATCTGACACAGTATGTCCCCTTGTGGAGCACCTGTCTTGTTTGTGAAGAAAAAAGATGATTTGCTGCGATTATGCATCGACTATCAGTTGATGAATCGTGTGATTGTGAAAAACAAGTATCCTTTGTCGTGAATTGATGACTTGTTCTACCAGTTCCAAGGTGAAGCCATGTTTTTTAAGATTGATCTCAGATCGGGACACCATCAGTTCTGTGTTTGTGAAGCTGATGTTCTGAAGACTGTATTCCGATCGCGATATGGGCACTATGAATTTCTGGTTATGTCTTTCGGTTTGACCTATGCTTCAGCAGTGTTCATGACTTGATGAATAGAGTATTCCGAGAGTTTCTTGGACAGATTCATGATACTCTTCATCTACAACATTTGGATTTACTGAAAATTAGAGGAGGAGCATGCTGAACACTTGCAGATTTTCTTGAGAATTCAAAGAGATTGGCAGCTGTTTGCAAAGTACTCCAAATGCAGATTCTGGTTACGTGAAGTTGGTTTCCTTGGCCACGTTGTTTTTGCCCATGGCATTCTTGTTGATCCAAAGAAGATTGAAGTTGTTGTTACTTGATTGTATTTGAAGTTCGTAGTTATCTTGGCCTAGCCGGATACTACCGATGCTTTGTGGAGAATTTTTCGTCGCTTGTCGGACCTTTGACAAAACTGATATGCAAAGGAAAGCCATTCGTGTGGACTGAGAAATGCCAGCAAAATTTTGAAGAACTGAAGACCAGATTAGTGACCGAATCCTTACTTCGTCGATCAGTAGGAAAGAATATGTGGTTTACAATGATGCGTCGAAATCTTGCCTTGGATGTGTGTTGAAGCAAGACGGGAAAGTCTTTGCCTATGCTTCCTGACAGTTGCATCCGCATGAGAGAAACTATCCTATGCATGAATTGGAGCTTGCAGCCGTAGTATTTTGTTTGAAGATATAGTGCAACTACCTGTAAGGTGAGACATGCAGAATTTTCACTGACCACAAAAGCTTGAAGTATCTCCTTACATAGTAGGAGTTGAATATGAGACAATGAAGATGGGTGGAACTGATTAAAGGTTATGATTTGATTATCGAATATCATCCCGAAAATGCAAATATTGTTGCTGATTTCTTAAGCCAAAAAATTCACTCTTTTTCTTCTTATATTCTGGCCTATATGCGTGCACACTACTTGCCTATGTTGCTCGATTTGAGAGCTATGCGTCTACATTTTGGCAGTGATTTTTCTGGTTCTTTGTTGGCCCGGATTGAAGGCAAGCCTACTTTATTGGAAGAGATTTGAAATCAGCAATTCGAAGACCCAAGATTGGCTGAAATTCGGCAACAAATGTCTGATGATGTTGATGCCATAGTTTGTAATTTCAGAATCTGAGATGATGGAGTCCTTGTTTTCAGAAATCAGGTATGTGTACCACAAGATGCTGATATTCGCAATCTGATTTTGTCCGAAGCATACTGTTCAAAATTTTCTATTCATCCTGCTAGTACCAAGATGTACCGAGATTTGAAAAAGAAATTCTGGCCAAATATGAAGCGTCACATTGTTGAGTTTGTTGCACAATGCCTTGTATGTCAGCAAGTGAAAATCGAGCATCAGAGACTCGTTGGTTTACTTCAGTCACTTCCGATTCCCGAATGGAAGTGGGAGCATGTCACGATGGATTTTGAGACCGGTTTGCCCAGATCTCAGCAAAGATTCGATTCCATTTGGGTGATTGTGGATCGATTGATGAAATCTGCATGTTTCCTTCTTGTTCATGTTACAGACACCCCTAGAAATTGGTTGTTCGTTATTTGGACAAGATTGTTTGACTGCATGGAGTGCCAGTTTCCATTATTTCTAATCATGATCCTCATTTCACTTCATGCTTTTGGGAGAAGTTTCAAAATGCATTGGGTTCAAAACTGAATTTCAGTATAGCTTTTCATCCCTAAACCGATGGTCAATCTAAAAGAATGATTCAGACACTTAAAGATATATTGCGTGCCTATGTGATGGATCGAAATACCAGTTGGGATCGATGTCTACCTTTGGCAGAATTTGCTTACAACAATAGTTTTCATGTAAGCAATGGAATGGCTCCTTATGATGTGTTATATGGGAGTCATTGTAGAACTCCAATTTGTTGGAATAAAGTAGGCGAGATGCCTAGATATTCTAGAATTGATTGATCAAACAACAGAATAGTTCAATCTGATTCAACAAAGGCTGAGGACGATGCAAGATCGATAAAAGAACTATACTGATAATCGATGAAGAGAGTTAGAATTTGCGGTAGGTGACAAAGTGTTTATGAAAGTCGTCCCCTGGAAAGGTGTTCTTCGTTTTCAGAAGCAACGTAAGTTAGCACCTCATTATATTGGTCTGTATGATATTGTTGAAAGAATCAGCCCTGTCACTTACCGACTTGCATTGCCCCCGAATATGGAGATAATTCATAACGTGTTTCGTGTTTCATGTTTCATTGTTAAGAAACTATGTTTGAGATCCTGTTCATGTTCTCAAAAAACCACCAATTGAGGTTGCTAAAGTCCTATCTTACCCTATACAGGCAGTTGCCATACTAGATCGGTTAGTTCACCAGTTTCGCAGTTGAAGCGTGCCTATGGTACGAGTTGTTTGGCATAATGGCCAAGTTGGGGAATAGTTTTGGGAGATTGAGGAAATGATGCATGTGAGATTTCCTTATTTGTTTTCTTTGGTACTTGTGCTGAAATTTTGAGGACGAAAATTTTGTAAGGAGAGGAGGATGTGAGACCCCAATCCTTTCCCTGATAGATGTCCTAGAAGTCCAGGTATTAGTAAAGATGAAATAACCATTTTACCCCTAAAGAAAATGGATGTGTGGTAGCTGAAAATGGTATTAAAGGTGTTATCCTTTTTTTTTATTTCATTTCTATCATAAATGGTTTGTTATCTATCCTTAAGAGATAATTCCAGAATTAAATCCTAAATATTATCTCCTTATATCTAGCATTAAAAGTAGAAAAATTAATCCCATTAAACCTTATGAACATAGCAGCCGGCCATACACATGTTCTCACAACAAAAACACACAAAATTATCACATGATACCATATCTTTCTTACCCTTGCTGTCGAAATTTACCCAACACTAACCATAGCCAAAAACTTTCATCCTTCTTCTGATTTCTGCAAACAATAGCTCATTCGAAACCTCTGTTCATTCTTCATCTTGTTATCTTGGTTTCATCATCTGAAGGTTAGTGCTTCCTTATATTAATTATTGTCACAATTCATAAGGTCCTGTTGCTGGAATTCCTTGATTCTTCCTAGGTTTTAGTTTTTGTTTCTCTTTTTTCATATAATTTTTTGCAATCTATTCATGTTATAATATCATGAATTTAGCCTTTGTATCCTCTTAGTATGAGAAATCGGCATACCCTATTCTTCGTTATAACTTGGTGTCGAAATTTGCATGGTGAATTGGGTTGAAAAACTAGGTTGACTCTTGTTGTGTTCTTAGCTATCACATAACACATCCAAGGGGGTAGTTCCAGCAGCTTCTGATCACTGACTTCTAATAGGTTTGGTGAGTGAAATTGGTAAGGAACTAGGATGTTTATTTTGTTTCTAAATATGCATGTTTAATGTGGTTTTTTCTTTGCCTTATGATTATATAGGTGGCTCTGGTTCCATTGATAAAGGCAAAGGACTAGCTGTTTTTCAAAAATAAGAGAGGTAGGATCAATACCTCATCGGTTTTTCCAGAGATCCTTTTTGCTTAATTGATGTTTCGGTTTATGTTATTTGTGTATGCGCATGCTTAGAGTATGTCGTGCATTATTTTGAATTGGTTTGAGAATCCCTAGGCAATTACGAATCCTATTTCAGTTGTTTTATGTGCAATTGACTTGTTGATTGTATTGAGATGTGATTGAGGATGCCCTATTGTGATGTTATGCCTTGTACTTGCTTTTGCTTGTACTTGATTGTATGTCAGGATCCTTTATCGGTGGCCATTCGGGGTGAGTAACTAATGCTTCTAGTGAGAGGAGAGGTACTTACTGGTATGGGAGTCGCATGGGTGTCAATCCCCATCAAATGCAAACTGGATGACTAGTTTTTGTGTAGCTAGAAGCCTAGTCTTTCTGTGGCTAGATGCCTTGTCCTTATGTGGCAAGATGCCCTTATCCATGTGTGGTTTGGATGTCCTTGTCCTTGTGTGGCTTGGATGCCTTATCCATGTGTGGCAAGATGGATAGGCTTGCTGATTAGATTGTTTGCTAACCATTTACCCTTTGTGAAGCTAAGCCTTGGACAACACAGGTGGAAGGGAATAACCATTCAGTTGTTCAAGTCAGATGATGAATTATGTACCTGTGTACTTCTGATTTCAGAAGCGTTCTTTGTCCTCCCAACACTTAGTGTTTTTGGCCCTACCTTTGTTGGGCTTGTTTGATATTTTTTTGATACCCCTTTAGTAGTGTATGCGAATCTGGTATTGATTGGGAGATGATTGTTTAGATTTCTGCAGATCTTATGATATTGTGACCCTGTTGAGATTCTTATAATCTCACCCCATTGTTTTTCTCTATTCTCGGGCTTAGGTGCATCTTCTGCCAATGGTACTGGGGTGTGAGATCAAGGCTGCACTAGGGGACGATATTGCACCACATTCACATGCCTCCTTTCATTCTAGATGATTTGTTTAGATTTCTGCAGATCTTATGATGTTGTGACCCTACTGAGATTCTTGTAATCTCACCCCATTATTTTCTCCTTTTTCAAGCTTAGGTACATCTTCTGCCAATAGTACTGGGGTGTGAGATCAAGGCTGTACTACGCGACGATATTGCACCAGATTCACATGCCTCCTTTCTTGCTAGATTGATTGCACATATACCTTAATTCATGGATGCTTGATTGGACTAGTTTGTGGTTTTATATTTCTTTGATTTTCCTTCTAGCTTCCGAAAAATGTTTAGGAATGTTTGTTAGGACATACTCGGCAACAAATTAAAACACATACGTACATTCGACATTCATATAATTTAAGACAGGGAAACACAACAAAATACTTATCAAAACACATATGAATACATTCAGGTATGCAACATGTAAATACATGAAAGAACACACAAAAACACACAGCAAACCACACAATTAATCATAGCATTTAAACACTACAAACCAAGAATTTGACATCAGGAACACATTTAGTATTAGCATCTAAGTGTGTGTGTGTGTGTGTGTGTGTGTGCGTGCATGTTCATTCCTACAAGCACAAAACCAGAAAACACATCAGCATACAATCAATCAAATTCATGCAATTATGTTTCCTAAACCATGCTCCGCTACCAAATCTGTAAGGACCCAAACCCAACCTATTAGAACCTTTACTATCGTGAAACCCAAACAAGGCCTTCAAAAGACCTATTTGAATCCCACATGGCTCAAGTCACACTAATTGGGAATTTTAAAATTCATTCTTATGCTTTTAAAAGTTGGAGCATGTTTATCATTAGACATACAATCTGGTATCATACAGAGTGAAAAACCATTAGCAGAAGTCTTTATCAATAATCAACGGAACCATAACACACAAGTCCTAAAGGAGTCTCAAAATCCAGCAAAAAATCCCAAACATGTTTTGGAATTTGGAAGGAAAATCAGAGAAACATGGAACCAGAAAGTAGTTAAATAAAGCAAGCATGAATTAAGATATATGCTCAATCAATCTAGCAAGAATGAAGGCATGCGAATGTGGTAGAATATTGTCCCGCCGTAGCTTTGATCTCATACCCCAGTACTATTGGCAAAAGATGAACCTAAGCCTGAAAAATGGGAAAAACAACAGGATGAGAATTACAAAAATCTTAGTAGGGTTACAATATCATAAGATCTGCAAAAATTTAAACAATCATCTACCAACCAACATCATATTCATATATACTACTAAAGGGGTATTAAACAAACATCAAACAAGCACAATAAGGTTAGGGCCAAAAATACTAAGTGTTGGGAAGACTAAGAATACTTCTAAAACCATAAGTACATTGGTAGGTAATTCATCATCTAATTTGTACAATTGAATGGCTATCCCCTTCCACCGGTGTCGTCCAAGGCTTAACTGCACAAACGATAAATGGTTAGCAAACAATCTAACACAACAAACAAGTACAAGCACACACAAACAAATGCAAAGCATAGCAACATAGCAGGGCATCCTCACTCATATTATAATAAAAACAGCAAAGTCAAATACACAAGATATAACCAAAATAGGCACTCAATCCTAGCATAAGGATCCGCAATCTGCCTAGGGTATCACAAACCAAACTACAAGCATGCATACCAAACCACAAGCATGCGCATATCAAAGAAAACAAACCGAATCATCAAACAAGAAAAAAGGATCTCTGGAGAAACCAATGAGGCATAGATCCTAACTCTCTTGTGTCTGAACAAGTAGTTAATTCTTTTCCTTTATCAAGAGGATCTGAACCACTTAAGCACACACATTCAAAAACCAAATAAACATCGTAGTTCCTTAGGAATTCCACTCATCAAACCAACCAAAAGCTAAAGATTAGATGTAGCTGGTACTTCCCCTTGGATGTGTGATGTGATAGCCAAGAACACAACAAGAATCAACCTGATTATTCAACTCAATTAATAGTATAAATTTTGGCACACTTAGGGCTTAATGCGATTTCAATATTAGAGGGGTTACGGGTTACGATTTCTTGAATATAAGAAAGGAATAGGTACCAATTACACAAATGATTAAAATTAACAAGATTTGAAACCAATAGACAAGTCAATTGATCAAATTTCGGCAATTATAGGGTTAGGAAGAGGGCATACCGATTTCTTCAACAAGGAAGATACAAGGGCTGAATTTATCATACTATAACAAGAATAGGTACCAAAATTTCAAACGATGAAGATGAATAGATACAGAAACCAACAAGAATAAGAAAAGAAAATTTCAGCACACATCACTAGGAATTTGGAGAATAAAAATTAAAATAGAAAATCTAACCTTCTGATGATGAATTTTAGATAATAAGATGCAGCACGGAAAGACGATTCCAACGAGCTATTAAACGCAAAAATCTAATGACAAATGATCAATTTCGACTAGGGTTTGTAAGTTATGGTCGGCAGCAATTGGGGAAAAAGAGAGGGTTTAATTTCAGAAAAATAAAAGAAATAAAAGAGTTTTGTGTGTATGGAATAGGGTAGGTCGACATCTGTATTTATAGGGTCATTTGGGATTAATTTTCCCTACTTTTAAGGCTAGATATAAAGAGATAATGCTTTGAAATGAAATCTGGAATTATCTCTTAAGAACAAGAAAGAAACCATATAGGATAGTAATGAAATAGAAAATAAATAAATTAGGAAGGAAATGAAATGAATAAAAATAAGAAAGAACCATCAAAATAATTTCTGGCCACCACACATCCATTTCTTCAGGGGCATGATGGTAATTTCAGCTGCACCGGTACCTGAACTTCTAAGACATCTTGATTAGGGTCTCACACTATAGTTTGACAAGTTTATAAGAAATAAGATGCCAATTTGAACTGGAACTAATATTGCATAACTTGTAGTACGATGAAGCTTATTATAGGTTGTTGTTTTGGTGAACCATAGATGCTAATTCACTAAGAATTACGAAAAATCTCATATGGTTAGAAAGATGAGTATTGCTTACCTAATTATTATCGTATTCTGCGTTTGTAAGCAAACAAAATGCGTTTTATAAATATCGATTGCTTGGTAATTTGGATAGTGCACTGAGTGCATATCCTAATAATGTATAACTGATCGATGATATCGTTCATCGTGATAGAGTACACGTGTAGTATTGAGAGGTACTGATCTGAACTTTTGCGGTATCTGGCCTATACCAAAGTATGAGTTTAAATTGATAGCTATTGGAAATCGGACTATTTGATTAACTATCTATACCGGAACTCTGAGAATTGAGAATAGTAGACAAAGAGTATGTTTGATAAAGGATTTACCGATATGTTAATCCATTTGTGGATTTCAGTCATAAAGGACCTATAAGTGTAATTGTAGGAAATAGCCTATATTGAGGCTAATGAGCATGAGGAGCCGGTAGAATTACAGGAATTATATCGATAATTTAAAGTGTGGGATTCCAATACTTTAATATTTATTTTGTAATCCTTATTTTGAGATTGACAATGATTATGAATTGTTTATGATGAAGGAAATTTTAAACAGACTTTGATGAGAGTCTCTATTAGATCGATGATATAGAAACAAGTGAAATAAGATTTTGATGAATTACTACTCAATTTTGAATAGTGAAACCGACTATGTTGTTGGTTATCTCACATAAGAAGGAAATAGAGAAAGTTTGATCTATATTAAGAGTAAAAAAAAGGGACGTAGTGAGAGATTGCATCCTTGTTTATGGTTAGTATTGATGAAATACTTAGCTTGTCGTGCTAAATCAGCAGATATTGATTGATTATAATGTAATGTGTAACCCTAGGAATTGAGGTGTTATGAATTCGAAGGACAAAACTTTAAATTGATTGGACAGAATAAAAAATAAAAGTGGAGTTTACTGGCGAAAACATGGCATTAAGAGTTGGAAAATATTTAAATTAATTACTATATGAATCGATGGTAAAGAGATTAACTAGTAAAGATCGGTGCAAGTGTAGTCTTGAGTTAATAACTTTATGGATTTAGAGTTAATTTTTTATAGTAATGTTCTAAGTTGATTGAAGTTTACATTGCCAAAAAGAACATGAAACAAGTTCATAAATAGTGTGAGGGTAAAAGTATCACCCGATATGATAATTATAGTTATGATTTTGAAGTTATTAACCTAACAAGGTTACTATTGGCAGATGATTATAATCATACTATCAAGGATAATAGCAGAGCAAAATTTTGGTAGATAGAGGGGATAACAATGAATAAAATTGGATATCATATTTTGAAATATGAGTAAACGAATACGAAAAAGTAAGTGTGATCATGATGAATATAGAAAATGAAGAGAATGCAGTGGGTACTGCAATTATGATTATGAATTAGTAAGTGTGAGGTTTTTCCACGATAACCATAATCTCGGTGCGAGCAAGTTTCGAGGACGAATTTTTTTATAAAGTGGATAGGATGTGAGATCTCAATATTTTTGAGTTACATGGACCGAGAACCCCATTCGAGGATCAATATCGTCAGTGGGCCTTAACCCACAAGCTGAGATTTGATTTTGGATTTATGAGTAAATTGGACAATGTTGAGGAAAAATATTAATTTTTAGAATTTATCTTAATTTTTTTTTATGATTGAAAAAATCATAATATGGGTTGTATTATTGATTTTGGAATCTTAAAATTCTAGATTGTTCTATTTGATGTATTATTGATTTTGGAATCTTAAAATTGTAGATTGTTCTATTTGATGTATTTAAGATTGTATAATTTTTTTGAGAATTTTTGGAATCGTATTCGGAATTTTGGAACCGTATTTTAGAATTTTTGAGATTGTATAATTTAAATATTTTATTTTTAATAAATTTTTCATATATGAAAAAAATATGTTTGTTCGTTTGATGGATTCTCCTATTTACGAGAAATTTATAGAAAAATTTTGGTATATTTTTTAGAGATATATATAATTATTATGGATTTTACATTGATTTTAGTATTTAAAGAATATATTATTATTATGTAAAATATGATATTATATTGCTATATTAGAATATAGCCAAAACAACAAGTAGGTTTTTTGTTTTGACTAGCTGGTCAGTGTCGTTTTGATGCTCGGGAGGTTTTCTCTTGAGCATACCGTTTAAGTTTGAAACGGCGTCGTTTTGCATTGCAGCAAAACGACGTTGTTCCATCAATAAATCTAGAACGGTTGACCCCCTCTCCACCTATTTTGACTGGGGATGGGATAAGGTCTGACTTTTGTATGAATGTCCTAGCCCCAAAATTGCTTACTTGAGTTTCATTTCTTTCTCTTGAAACTCTCCCAACCGTTTTGAGCTGATTTCCAGCCATTCCTTAGTCGGAATTAAGTAAGAAATTATCCCAGAAATCCGGTTACCTTTTCCTTGAAATCTGTCATTTTAGTTTGGGAGATTGAATGATCGTAGTCGGGTTATGTTCGGGATGTTTTAAGCTTTGTTTTGGTTTATATTTTATGGGACTATGGGATTTTTGGAGTCTAGGGTTTACTAGTTTCATGTGGGTTATAGTGCAGGTCAAGAGGTAGAAGATGACCTCAGAGTATGGGATTCTTGTATGACTGGTTGTCCAGTGTAGAACTGGATGATGTGGGCGACGTGTCATTCGTGTGGAGCGGACAGGTTTAGTCCGAACGTGATGTTTGGATGATGTGGCCAGCCATGATTGGTCCACGTGCTGGTCTGGGAGTCGGTTCAGAGATAGGGTTGGGTGTAGGACTTGAAGCATCAAGCACTGCCATGAGGTACGTCATGATTGGTCCAATTTAAATAAATTTAAGAAATATAGAAAAATGAATAAAATTTAAGAAAATAATAGAAAAATGAGAAAAATTCCAAAAAAAATTACATACAACACAATATTTTATTTTGAGTCTAGTCATATCAAAATTTCATGAATTAGACTTGATTTAATGGGTCAATTAAGTCAAACAAGATTTAGAAAATTAAGGAGAAGTAGAAAAATCAATCGATTGGGTTCCAGTTTGATTATTGGGTAGAAACGTGTCGTTTTAAGGATATAGATGCGTGATTTTATTTGCTATTATGATGTTTGAATGGTTAATTGAGAATATGGAATTGTTGTGGGTAGGTGGACTCTTACAATGACAGGACCTCAAGGAATTGGTCCGAAATGCCATCGAAGGCTATAGAGCTTCAAAACCCGTGAGTGGATAGTCTTTTTTAGTTCATTAAATTGCTGGCATAAGTATCAAGATATAATTAATATGTTATAAATAATTGAAATTTTTTGTGTCTACCTGTGCCAGAGAAGCAGTCAGTTAAGCATGATAAAGGGTAAAATGTGCATCGAGAATGCCATGATCATTATGATTTGATATGAAATGCATGTATGTACCTATATTCTATCTTGGACTATTAAAATACATAAAATGCACTGGGTGCATTTGGGAATCAACATCAGCATGTGGAATGCATCGAGTCCGCATAGAGTAACTTATCCAATCCTTGAGAGCTCTTCAGGTTTGGTAGCATGGCGTGAAAATGTCAATCACGAGGTAATAAAGATGGAATGAGTTTTCATTTATTTTATTGTTAATTAAACTATGAATCAGGATCCTATAGTGTGGGGATCGATTAGGTAGAACTACCATCACCTAACGCCCCGACATCGTTAGTGGATCAGGCTTGGATTTAATTGGACATGGATTTGTCTACTGTATGATGTGATAAGATAAATTGAATGATATTAAGAATAGAGCACCACTAACTAACTCCAGTCTTTTCCTTGACTCGGATAGGCTGGAAGATAGTGCCAAGCCCAAATCACTGTCATATGTGTGTTCTGAAGGTCATCTCTTGCCTCTTGACACCCCTATAAATAGTAGGAACTCAGCTCTCCAAAACCGCCAAACACACAACAAAATTTCACTTAAGTGATGCCACATCAAAATTTCTTCCAACTCAACTCTAACCCCATAATTTCTATCAATTATAATTGATGAACTAAAAGAAGTAAAGTACCAACTTTTGGGGTAGAAGGTTACCTATATCTGGAAAAATCAAGCCAGAAACTTTGTGAAAATGGTGTGCTCAAGATCGGGGGGCCAAGACCGAGGTGCTTAAAAAGGATTTCTTTGAGCCCGATATACACTGAATCGGGATAAAGAGAAATGAGATTTTTATCCTATTAGGTGACTGGAAAAGGGAAAGAACTGGGAAGGATGAGGCGGCACTCGGTTCCTCTTTCGAAACAACGATGTTTTGGTCCATATACACATTCTCATGCGTGTCTTCCAAAACGACATTACAGGCTGTCATTTTGGTTTTCTGAATATTATAATGTAAAATAATATATTTTAATAATATAATAATATTAATAATTCTGATAAAATCTTTGGAAATTCATAATAAATAATATATTCATCCAAAAACTCAAAAATTAATTTTCTCACAAACTCATAGTTTATTAAATATTTAATAGTTCTCAATTCACCTTAGAAAAATCATAATAATAGAAATTATACATAAAAAAATTTCTAGAAAATTCCTCAATCCTTATAATTGATCAATTGACCTTTCCAAGGTCTAAAAATATCAAAACTATTAATATAGTTTATGATATAATTTTTCATTCATAAAATACTTAAATGAGAATATTATATCACTAACCATAATGGGCTTCCAAAAAATCTAATAAACCTTTAATAAAATTTTATAACACCACTTTTAATTCCATAAAGCTAAGAAAACACATCTCAAGGAGTACACATATCCAAATGCTCACATTTTAAGACATGACGAGTACAAGATGATAAAATGACAAAAATAATCCTTAGCTCAGTTTCTAATTAACACACTCTGATATTCCTTTTTTTTTTTAGTCGAAACCTCAAAATGACACCTGTGAGTCCCGATCACTCATCAAAAGTAGATAATCATATCGAATTATAGTTAAATAACTTATGAGCCCAAATACTGTATAACAGCTTAAATCGATAAAATCATCGAACCAATCCTAATAATCCTTCATAAACACCAATATAGTCCATTAGACTCGTAATAAACTCGGGCTGTATCTCAAATCTCACTAATTTCTTTGTCAAAGTTCGATTGGGCCTTAGGCTCAAAGGGTAAGGATTTTATAGACTGAGTCTGTTTGACCCGAGTAATCCGAGGTGGACCTTTTGACCTGAGAGTTGACTGTTGAGGTGGACACAGTCATAAAAAGCCTAGGTGTGCATCTAGTCGTCTTAATGAGTGGTCTAGGACGAGTGTTCGAGGTTCGAGTCAATGAAAATTAATCGTATCGATTTCAAGTCCATTTTGAGTGATCACGAGCCTTTAGGCTGATTAACCCGATTTGAGTCCAATTATTGTTTCCAAGCCTATTCATTTTTTCTTGATCCCAATTAGTTAGCTAAAGCCTGTTTTTGATGTTTTATGGCTTAATAAATTATCGGGGCCAATTCGGCACATATCGGGCCTTTAAGCGTGTTGTTTCGGTTTTACCAAGATTTTGATCCCGGAGTATAAAAGGCTAGCCCAAACCAACACTTAGAAAAATTTTCTAAGTATTGGACACCAGCAGCCCTTCTCCTTCTTCCTTTCCCCCCACTCTCACGCCATTCACGCCCTCACACCTCCTCAAAAAACCCATTTTCCTCTCTTTTGGTTTTCCTTTAAAGAAAACCATAAGGCATTAACCCTAAACACATTCCTAACCTCCCATGGTTAATTCCCACTATTAGTTTTGGATTGAGGAGCAAAAATCTGGTTATTCTTCATGTTAGGGTATTTGGAAATTTTTTTGGTAAATGACCTAAATCTTTGTTTCTTTTGCTGATTTTTAGTTCCTATATATTTCTCTTGATGTTTTTAAGATAGTTTGATGAATTTGATTGCTTGGAATCATCATTTGATTTATGGGCACATGATTAGAGTTTTCGATGACATGTTTGGTAATTTCGGGATTTTTATGAATTTCATGAAATTGATGGAATTGATTCGTTGGGTATTATTGTTTATGTGTTGTGGAGAATGTGTGTGAGATGAGAAACCCAAGTGCATTGTTTGTTGAGTTTGGATATTGATTTTGAGCTTTAAGTGGCTTGTATGAAAGGAGGATGGTTATTCCCTTTTGTTTGATTTCTAGGTTTATGATCCTAGAGTAGTGTTAGTGTGAGTAGTGAGCTAGTTGAGTGCCTAAGGGTCTCCTAGGCTTTGTTTGTGTGAGACCATGAATTTTGAGTCCTAGAAGTCCAGAAGCCAGTGTAGGTGAAATGACCATTTTGACCATGAAGAAATGGATGTGTGATGACCAAAATTGGTATTGAAGGTTTAGTGTTCATTTCTAATACCATTTCTCCTTTGCTTCATTTCCTTATTGGTTCAATCTTATGTTAGATAGTAATTTCCTAAAATCAAGGATATAATTCCAGAAATTAATTCTAATGATTATCTCCCCATATCTAGCCTTTAAAGTAGGAAAATTAATCCCATAAACACCCTATGTAATGACTAGCCGGCCACACTTAGTCCCTACACCAAAAATACACAAAACTATCAAGCGATCAAACCCTACACACTACCCTTTTGCTACCGAAATTTCATAACCTTCACCATAGTCGAATTCTTTCATCCTTTGTCAGATTTTTGTGAGTAATAGCTTGTTGGAAAGCTCTTTCTATCCTCTAACTAGCTATCTTATCGAAATTTTCTTAGAGTTTGTGCCGGAATTGTGTGATTCTTCCATCATTTGGTTTCTTTTGTTGTTCTTCTTGTTCATCTAATTGTTTGGCATCCGTTCATGTTGTAATATCATGAATTCATCCTTTGAATCTTCCCTATACATGAAATCAGCATGCTCTACACCTTGCTCTATCGTCGCCAATTTTGATCAATTGACATGTCTATTGATTTATGATCTTGTTCCTTTTGATTGTATGTGTTATTAAAACCTAACCCTTGTAATCATGAAATCGCAACCTCTACACCTTGTATACATGAAATCACAATTGCACTATTGCCCTATCTTAAGTGCCAAAATTAGTATGGTTGATTGGGGTGGTAATTCAGGTTGAATCTTGTTAAGTTCTTGGCTATCACATCATACATCCAAAGGGGAGGCACTTGTGGAATCTTATCACTGGTTTCTTATAGGTTCGGTGAGTGGAATTGGTAAGGAAATAGGATATCTACATGATTATTAAGTATGTATGCTTAGTATGGTTTCGTTTTTTCCTTATGATGTTATAGGTGGTTCGGATCCCTTGAATAAAGGCATAGGAATAGCTTCTTGTTCAGAGACAAGAGAGGTAGGATCTATGCCTCATCGGTTTCTCCAAAGATCCTTGTTGATTGCTTGTTGATTGCTTGTTGATTTCGGTGCATATACTTGTTGTTTGTATGCGCATATGTGTGATAGTGTATGCATATGTTGCAGATTGATTTGAGGCTCAATTAGGCTATACGAAATCCTTGAGATAGGTTATAAGTGTCTAATTTGTATGTGTTGTGTGCATTGAACATGCTGATTCTGTTTTGACAAGATTCAGGATGCCCTGTTGTGATATCGTGCTTTGTACTTGCTTGTGTATGCTTGTACATATTTTTGTGCCAGGATCTTTTTCCAGTGGCCATTCTGGGTAAGTGCTTGTGCTCCTTGGGAGAAGAGAGGTTCTTAGTGGTATAGGAGTTGTATGGGTGGCAATCCCCAACAAAGCTCGCTGGATGCCTAGTCCTGTGTGCTGGCTAGATGCCTTGTCTTGTGTGCTGGCAAGATGAATAGGCTTGCTGATTAGTTTGTATGCTAACCCATTACCCTTTGTGTAGCAAAGCCTTGGACAACACATATCGAACGGGATGCCCTTTTCCTATTGTTGAGAGTAATTGATGAATTTTCCTTCCTACATACTTCTAATTTTCGAAATTGCTTGTAGTTCACCCTCACTCTTAGTTTCGGCCTTACATCCCTTTGAATGTTTAAATGCATGCATGATACCTTTTAGTTGTACAGGTTGATCTAATGTTGTTTGAGAGATGTTTGTTTAAGATTTCTATAGATCTTATGATGTTGTAACCCTACTGAGATTCTTGTAATCTGATCCTATTGTTTTAACCATTTTTTAGGATTAGGTACATTCACTGTTCGTGGTACCAGTGTGTGAGATAAAGGCTACATGGCAAGGCAATATTGCATCACATATTCATACATGTTCCTTGATTACTTATGCATATAACATGATGATTGATTGGACCACTTTTTGGTTTTTATAATGTCTCCTTTGTTTGATTGTTTTGAAAAATTTATAGGGATTTACTTGCTAGATTTTGAGATCCCTATGGGACTTGCGTGTTGTGGTTCCTTTGATTAATCATAAAGTCTTCCGCTGATGATTTATTCACTCCGTATGAATCCAGGTTGTTCTTCAAATACTAACATGCTCCAAACTTTAAAAGCTTAAGGAATGAATATACCAAAATCGAAAATTAGATGGTTAAGCCTTATGGGATTCAGATAGGTCCTGGTTTTGGTTTCATGGTAGTAAGGGTCTTATTAAGAATAGATTTGGGAATAGGGGTCCTTATAGGTTTGGTAGCGGAGAATGGTATAGGAAATATGGTATGTTATATGCTAACCTGTTTTGTTGGTTTTGTGTTTGTAGGAAGGTACATACGTGCACACCCACACACTTAGAGGGCTAAAAACCAAAAGTAATAAACCTGGTTTGGAATGTTTAGATGTTGTGTTTGATTGTCTAGTTTGTTGTTTGCTTATGTATGTCTTTATGCCTTTTATGATTTGATGTGTTTTGCTGTGTTCTAAAAAAAGTTTGCTGTGTTTTCTTTGCTAATACCGAATGCTTATGTATGCTTTTGCATGATAATTTTGATCCCTAGGAGTGTTTCCGAGTATGATTTGTATGAAAATGTGATTGCCGAATACTTTGATGATTGTTGCCGAGTGCTTGTGTGTTATTATAATTGCCAAGTGTGCATTTGTATGTATGCATGTGATTTTCAAAACTTGTATATTTGTGTGTATGTTTGCTTTATTTTCCAGCATATGCATATCGTCCGGTGCATGCCTCTCCACCAGGTACCACTTCTTTTCCAAGTACTCATACCTTGGTTATGTATTCAGTAACAATTGTGTGTTCGTATAGCATGGCAAGGATGAATGCAAGAAGAAATCGTCATGGTAGGTATGGGATTCAGGCCGCATAGAAACCTGTACAGTATAATGAACCGGAGGCACAAATTAAGCAAGGAGGGCAAGCTGAGCCTGAAAACCAATCACACTAGCCATTGATCCTGTGATGACACAAATCCTAAATGTATTGGAAGGGATAGCTACGAATCAGCAGCTCCTACATCCGCACCCGTAGAAGATCATGTTCCTCCACTTGAACCTATTAAGTTGGCTCAGCCTAAAGAAACCGAGAGACTGCCTATCATTATTATGGAGTTGCTAAAGAAAGCTCATCAACTGGGATGTAAAGATTTCAGCGGTTGAGCCGGTGCTGCTGTGGTTCGTAAATGGATGGACATTTTATGTCGTGTGTCCCTGTTTTTGTGTATCTCTGACGATGACAAGGTTTCCATCGCCACTTTCCTATTTAAGGGGGAAGCCCTCGCATGGTGGACAGCTGTGAGCTTGTGATTTGGAGATCATTTGCCTACCTGGGAAGAGTTTCGGTATGAGTTTGACGAAAGGTTCTATACAAGATTCCATAAAAGCGAGTAGCGACAAGCTTTCTGTAAGTTTGAATAACGCACCCGTTCGGTACTGGAATAAGAGAAGGCATTAAGGGAGTTGTCTTGATTTGCACCTGAGGAGGATCGCTCACCGTACCAGCTTGCGAGATGATTTCAGGATGGGCTGAGAACTAAGCTCAAAACTATTGTGGGCACGACATCCATGCAAAATCCGCAAGATTTAATCATTGCTGCGACTGAAGCCGAGAAAATCATGCAAAATAGGAAACCGTCGACAACAACTAGTGACAGATCCTTCAGCCTTAATTCGAAGTTCAATCGGCGTATGGAACCCTATCCTTTAAGGTCGTACCCTCCGAAAAAAAATGGCAATGGAGGTAACAACAGGAAGAACTTTTCTAGTCTAATCCTAATGGATTTACATGGAGTTCGCAGCCGTATCGATCTTATAACAGTGGTAAGATGGGACATATTCAGAGGGAATGTCAAAAACCAAGGCGTATCACAGGTGTACCAAATGCAGGCCGAGGTGGGCATGCCAATCCCGCCAAACTACTAGCACGCGCACCAGAAGGACAATCCAATGTATCCATAAGTGAGGCGCAACCTAGACCAACGAGGCCATTCACCCTAACTGATGCTGAGGCCAGCCCTGATCTGGTGACAGATACTATTTTAGTATTTTCTCAACATGCTAAAGTGTTATTAGATCCCATAGCAAACAAGTCATTTGTAAGTCCAAGGATAACACTTAGCATGGATCAGCCTCTGTCTCCCTTGTCTCCTCCTATTACAGTTCTGACCCCTTTGGGAGAGCAATTGACTTGTGATCTAGTCTACATCAGTTGTGTTGTACGTACGAGTCTGAATATACTTGAAGTAGATCTGATTTCATTGGATATCCAAGAGCTGGATGTGATCTTAGGGATAGATAGTTTGGAAAAATATCAAGCCCGAATGCATTGTTTCACCAAGCATGTGTGGTTCACCTTTCATGATGGTTCTGAGTACTGCTTTGAAAGTGATAGGTGAGTTGTTCCAACTTACATGACTTCCTGGCTCGATGCGAAGCGATTGATCAACAAAGGATGTACTACGTATCTCGAGCATGTGCATGATGTTTCCGAAGAATCCTCACATCTGGATTCTGTTCCAGTGGTACATGAATTTCTGGATGTATTTCCAGAAGACATAACCGGTTTGCCACCAGCAAGAGAAGTGGAATTCGACATTGACCTAATGCCTGCTACGAATCCAATTTCCATTCCTCCATATTGTATGGCTCCTGTAGAAATGAAGGAACTGAATACTCAATTGGAAGATTTGCTAGATCGTGGTTTCATTCAACCTCGTGTGTCACCCTGGGGAGAAACTATTTTGTTCGTGAAGAGGAAAGATGGTTCGCTGCGATTATGTATCGACTACCGGCAGTTGAATCATGTGACTGTAAAGAACAAGTATCCTTTGTTGCGCATTGACGACTTGTTCAACCAGCTCCAAGGTGAAGCCATGTTCTCCAAGATTGATCTTAGATCAGGATACCATCAATTATGTGTTCGTGAAGATGATATTCCGAAGACTGCATTCAGATTATGATATGGCCACTATCATTTTCTGGTTATGCCATTCGGTTTGACCAATACACCAGCCATCTTTATAGACCTGATGAATTGTGTATTCCATGAGTTTCTAGACAGATTTGTGATAGTCTTTATCGACGACATGCTGATCACTTGTGGATTGTTCTGAAAATTTTGAGGGTCAACACCTGTTTGTAAAGTACTTCAAATGTGAATTCTGGTTATGCAAAGTTGGTTTCCTTGGCCATGTTGTTTGCACCCAAGGTGGATTAGTTGATCCGAAGAAAATTGAAGCTGTAGTTGCTTGGGAACCCCTTGCGAACTATGTTCAAAGTTTGTAGTTTCCTTGGTTTAGTCGGATACTACCATCACTTCGTGGAGAATTTTTCATCGCTTGCTGGACCACTGACAAAATTGATGAGCAAAGGAGAGTTGTTCATGTGGAATGAGAAATGCTAGCGATGTTTCAAAGAACTGAAAAACCGGTTAGTTTCCGCACCTATTCTTACCTTACTAGTCGGTGGGAAAGAGTACGTGGTGTACAGCGATGCATCGAAATCCGGAATTGGATGCATGTTGATGCAAGACGGGAAAGTCATTGCCTATGCTTCCCGACAATTGCAACCGCACGAAAGCAACTATCCTATGCATGATTTGGAGCTTGCGGCCATAGTGTTTGCATTGAAAATATGGCTCCACTATCTGTATGACGAGGAACAGAATCTTCACCCATCAGAAGAGCTTGAAATATCTCCTTATACAAAAGGAGTTGAATATCTGACAATGAAGATGGGCGGAGCTAATTAAAGACTACGGTCTGATCATCGAATATCATCCTGAAAAAGTGAATGTTGTGGCTAATGCCTTAAGTAGAAAGATTCATCCTCTTTCCCCATCGGTTTTGGCTTATATGGACACTCATTACATGCCAATGTTGTTAGATTTGAAAGCTACACGTCTGCATCTTGGCATTGATTTTTCTGGTTCCTTGTTGGCACAAATCGAATTCACGACTACCTTGATTGAGAAAATCCGGAATCAGCTAGCAGAAGATCCAAAGTTGGCTGAAATTTGGAAGCAACTATTTGATGGTGTTGATGCCAAAGCTCATGATTTCAGGGTGCAAGATGATGAAGTTCTTGTCTTCGGAAACCGGTTATGTGTACCAAAAGATGTTGATATTCGTAATCTGATTTTGTCTGAGGCGCATAGTTCAAAGTTCGCTATCCATCCTGGTAGCACTAAGATGTATAGAGATTTAAAGGAGCAATATTGGTGGCTGAACATGAAGTGCCACATTGCTGAGTTCGTTGCCTGATGCGTCGTATGTCAACAAGTGAAGATCGAGCATCAAAGACTTGCTGGTTTACTTCAGTCACATTCGATTCCAGAATGGAAGTGGGAGCATGTCACGAAAGATTTTGAGACCAGTTTGCCTGCATCTCAGCGAGGATTCGATACCATTTGGGTGATCATGGATTGATTGACGAATTCTACACACTTCCTTCCTGTCATGTGACAGATACCCCTAAGAAATTGGTTGTTCGTTACTTAGACGAGATTGTTCGATTGCACGGCGTGCCAATTTCCATCATTTCAGTTCGTGACTCTCGTTTCACATCATGATTTTGGGAGAAATTCTAGAATGCCCTGGGTTTAAGATTGAATTTCAGTACAGTGTTTCATCCCCAGACCGATGGCCAATCTGAAAGATCGATTTAGACACTTGAATTTCATTTGTGTGAGACCTTGAATTTTGAGTCCTAGAAGTCTAGAAACCAGTATAGGTGAAATAACCTTTTTTCCATTGAGAAAATGGACGTGCAATGGCTGAAATTGGTATTGAAGGTTTAGTGTTCATTTCTGATTCTATTTCTCCTTTGTTTTATTTACATATTGGTTCAATCTTATCTTAAATGATAAATTAAGGAGATAATTCCAGAAATTAATTTTAATGATTATCTCCCCATATCTAGCCTTTAAAGGAAGGAAATTAATCCCATAAACACCCTATTTAAAGAGTAGTCGGCCACACTTAGTCCCTACACCGAAAATACACAAAATTATTAAGCGATCAAACCCTAAAGACTACCCTTTTGCTGCCGAAATTCCCTAGCCTTCATCATAGCCGAATTCTTTCATCCTTTGTCAGATTTCTGCAAGTAATAGCTTGTTGGAATGTTCTTTACATCCTCTAACTAGCTATTATGGTTTGATCATCAGAAGGTTAGTTCTTCTCCATCATAATCCTTGCGGAAACTCTCTTGAAGTTTGTGCCAAAATTGTGTGATTTTTTCATCATTTGTTTTCTTTTGTTGTTCATTTTGTTCGTATGATTGTTTGGCATCCATTCATGTTGTAATATCATGAATTCATCCTTTGAATCTTCCCTAAACATGAAATAAACATACTCTACACCTTGCCTTACTGTTGCAGATTTTGATCAATTGACAATGTTTATTGATTTATGATCTTGTTCCTTTTGATTGTATATGTTATTAACACCTATCCCTTCCTTTTATTCATGAAATCACAACCTCTAAATCTTGTATACATGAAATCACAATTGCCCTATTGCCCTATCTTAAGTGCCGAAATTAGTATGGTTGATTGGGGTGGTAATTCAGGTTGAATCTTGTTAAGTTCTTGGCTATCCCATCACACATCCAAGGGGGAGGCAGCTGCGGCAGCTGCGGCATCTGATCATTGGTTTCTGATAGGTTCGGTGAGTGGAATTAGTAAGGAAATAGGATATCTACTTGATTATTAAGTATGCATGCTTAGTATGGTTTTCTCTTTGCCTTATGATGTTATAGGTGGTTCGGATCTCTTGAATAAAGATACAGGAATAACTTCTAGTTCAGAGACAAAAGAGGTAGGATCTATGACTCATCAGTTTCTCCAGAGATCCTTGTTGATTGCTTGTTGATTTCGGTGAATATACTTGTTGTTTGTATATGCATATGTGGGATAGTGTATGCATATGTTGCGGATTGGTTTGAGGCTCACTTGAGCTATACCTAACCCCTGTGTTATGTTCATTGAACATGCTGATTCTGTTCTGACATGATTGAGGTTGCCCTATTGTGGTATTGTGCTTTGTACTTGCTTGTGTGTGGTTGTACATGTTTGTGTGTTAGGATCCTTTTCCGGTGGCCATTCGGGGTAAGCACTGATGTTCTTTGGGAGACGAGAGGTTCTTACTGGTATGGGAGTCGATTGGGTGACAATCCCCAACAAGAGCTCGCTGGATGCCTAGTCTTGTGTGCTGGCTAGATGCCTTGTCTTATGTGCTGGCTAGATGCCTTGTCTTATGTGCTGGCAAGATGCCCTTATCCAAGTGTGGTTTGAATGCCCTAATCCTTGTGTGGTTAGGATGCCTAGTCCTATGTGCTGGCTAGATGCCTTATCCTGTGTGTTGGCAAGATGAATAAGCTTGCTGATTAGCTTGTGTGCTAACCCTTTACCCTTTGTACAGCAAAGCCTTGGACAACACAGGTGGAAGGGGATGACCTTTTCCAATTTCCGAGAGTGAATGATGAATTTTCCTACTTGTGTAGTTTTGATTTTCGGATGTGTTTGTAGTCCACCCTCAACCTTAGTTTCGGCCTTATATCCCTTTGAATGTTTGAATGCATGTGTGATACCCTTTAACTGTATAGGTTGATTTAATGTTGTTTGGGAGATGTTTGCTTAAGATTTCTGCAGATCTTATGATAATGTGATCTATTGAGATTCTTGTAATCTCATCCTATTGTTTTCACCATTTTTCAGGCTTAGGTACATTCATTATTCGTGGTACCAGTGTGTGAGATCAAGGCTGCATGGCGGGGCGATGTCACATCACATTTACATACCCGTTCCTTGATTACTTATGCATATAACATAAAGATTGATTGGACCACTTTCTGGTTTTTAGAATGTTTCCTTTGTTTGATTGTTTTGAAAATTTTCTTGGGATATACTTGCTAGATTTTGAAATCCCTATGGAACTTGTGAGTTATGGTTCCTTTGATTATTCATAAAGTCTTCCGCTGATGATTTATTCACTTCATATGAATCCAGATTGTTCATCCAATACTATCATGCTCCAAACTTTAAAAGCATAAGGAATGAACATACTAAAATCAGAAATTAGATGGTTAAGCCTTGTAGGATTCAGATAAGTCTTGGTTTTGGGCTTCATTGGGTTTCATGACGGTAAAGGTCATACTAAGAGCAGATTCGGAATAGGGGTTCTTACAATTTCCAATATTTAGTTTTTTTTTTTTTTTTTTTTTTGAGCTTATAGTTTCTTTGGTTCAATTTGTGTGCTTGAGCGGTGCTAGAGCGGTTAGTGAGGGGAAAAATATTGTTGTTGAGTCATTTGCACGACAAAAGGTGGGAGTTTACGTTTTATTTGTCTAAACGGAAATGCTTCTTTTTATTGAATTAAAATATGATAGAATGCTTGATTTTGAATGGAGAATATACATCCATTGTGAATGATGATCATACTAGGTTCATTTGTGTGTTTGCTATGTGATTTTACATCAACCTTACTTTGTACCACTTATGCTTATGTTGATTGTGATTGATGCATTCTTGGTGAGTAATGAACCTTTGAGTTGAGAGTGTGTTTTTAGATTTGAGACTTTGAATGGTGGGAATGTTGCATTGGGAATGCATGTGTTGAGATTGTTTAGGTTGAGTGAGGATTGGGAACCTAAATTGAGAGAAAATTCATGAGAATATCGAAAAAAGACCAGAACAAAACCTCCTGCCGAGAGCCCACTGATCGGTCAGTTGAAGTACACTGACCGGTGGACCTTCGAGGGAATCCTACTGAGTGCCTACTAACCTGTCGGTCAAAGTACACCGACCAGTCGGACTTTGATGAATTCCTCAAATTAACCCAATTTCGTTCCAAGTGAAATCCCTCGATGAGTATATCCTTTTGTTATACACTTATGAGTACTTTGAGGTCTTGAGAAATATGTCTTTAGGCTGTGAAAACCAATATTGACGGTACTTACTTGACCATTTCATGTATTTCAGTATTTTCCTAGGTATAATCAGAAATTGACAAATATGCTTGGCTAATACGGGATAGGTATACGGAATCCCAGCTGAGGGGAATGCTACCTTCCTTTCAATGTTGTATGGATTGATTGTGTGTTTATGCCTAAATTTGATATGACTTTGCAGGTTATACATTTATGTATATGTATGACTGGTGACTGTGTGTGATAGTGTATTTTTTCCACTCAATTTTAGATAACATTAGCAGTAGGGAGTTTATACGTATTCTTAAAATGAAAATTTAACTACTAGTGGGCTCTCAGTATCCTTTTAACGGTGGTTACTTGAGAGTGCTTTGTGATCCACCTCGATAGGTTTTGGAGGCAAAGTAACCTCTGTGACAATGATGATTACTATGGATTTATAAACCTATTGGGATGTACCTTATTGCTTTTTGTTCTATAATTCATGCATTATACTTTATTGCTTATGAAATTCATTGAGTGCACGATCAGAATACATGAATGATAATGGTGTTTAAATCAACTCTTTTATAATCATTTTTATGTATGCCTCTATTCCATTGGATATGCTTATGACGATGTTACTCTCATTGATGTTTTTAATCTCACCCCCTCTTGTTGATCTTTTCAGGACTAGTTCATCTGCTTGAAGTCATTCGTCTTTGAGGTTGAGTTTCCCAGTGTTGGTCTTAGGGCTGGACTATTGCACTTGCATGTTTTGGAGGTTCAATATATTGATGTTTTATAATTGACATACTTTTGTCTTATGCATGATTTAATTAGACTATGTTGCTTGTTATGAACCCGTTGTGGGCTTGATATTCGAATTTTGATACTAGACATGCATGCATGACTTGGATTTTGGTTTATGATATAATATGTGTGCCTTGAGCAATTTTGTGGATCCGTATGGGCTTGTGTGTATGGACTTAATGTGTAGTATGTTTGGGATCGTGTGACCTATTGCTTATGATTTAAGACTTCTTCTGTATATATATGCTTACTCCGTTAACCATTATGTGTCGGGTAACTTTTGTAACGTTCTATACTCCATTTAAAATAAAAATTCAAATTTGTATGCGTTTTTTAAAAGTCAAAGTGAGCCTTGTGTTGTTTCGATTAGTCCACGTGTTGGGTCAATCAGGACAACACGACGGTGAGGATCCTATTTACTGGGAGCGGCTCCTCACAGGGTTGGTAGCGGAGCATGGTTGTTTATCTGAGCATTGAGTACAAAATTGTTTCGAAATAGAATATTTTTCAAGCGCGTAACACTCACTGCACATGCATAGTTTAGAACAAAGTGCATCTAGATGTCTTGTTGTCTTTAGACTTATACCTATGACTGTCTGCCCAGCTAGTGGAGATGGCACGTGGTAGAGGCGATAGTGATTCTAGAGGCTAAGGTAGTCGTGGAGGCCGTGTGCAAAACAAAGAGCTAGATGAGAGCTCACATTCTCATGGGCTAGCAGTAAGAGTGGGTCAGTCACAAGGTGCACCAAAGACATAACCAGCTAAAACAGCACCAGTAGCACCTATAGCACAAGACCTATTACTAGTCCAGGTATTAACTGCGATTTAAACCACTTTGGGACAGATGCAGCAGATACTGCAGGCTGCAGCAGTTAAGCAACCATAGATGCAGGCACCACAAGCACTAGTTAAGCAATAGGTTGCTGTAGAGCCAGAGGTATAGGTTGAGCTAGAGGTTCAACAGTCTGAGGCACAGGCTGGAAAATTACTAGTTCAGCTGTCCAAGTTGCTAAAGGAGGCTAAACATTTGGGGTGCGAGAGCTTTTATGGCACCAATGATGTTGTAGTAGCCAAAAATTAGAACGACAAGGTTGTTCTTACTGCACAGGACCTGAGATTTCCTATTGAGGACAAGGTGACCTCAGCTCTCCATCTGTTAGAGAGGAATTCAGCTAGCTAATGGGACTTGGTGAGAGATAGATATGCATGCCAGCCCACCTTAGAGGACTTTGAGAGAGAGTTTGACCGGAGGTACTACACTCAGTATTTCTAGGATCAGAAGAGATTAGAGTTTTATTGTTAGCGTAAATTGAATTTACCTTTTTTGCAAGTGTACAATGTCGACAAGTAATATAGTTCTTAAAAGAATGAGTATTGATCCACAGAGAAAATCTGTCTAAAACTAATCAATTCACCAAACTCTTTCACTCTAGTTAAATTAATTGAATATTGAAGTGATTGTGATTCAAAAATAAAATTGAATTTAAATAGATGTAATGAAAATGTTGATAAATCACTGGTCTGAATCAGAATTCTCACCTAGAATCTAATTTACTAACTAACCTAGAAGATATTTATGATTTCCACTTATCTAAGAATACCTTCCCAGACTATTATTGGCTAACCCAGAAACCCTAACCAGCTATATACCTATGCTAATTCGGCTAAAGGATTGATTATCCTCAATCAATATGAACCCTATGTTTGTCAGATATAGTCTTATTCTGTCAATTAAAGGTTACCTCGGTATTCTATCCCCATGTTGGAAACTAAACCAATATCCTAATCAAATTTGATTTACCTAAAACTATATGATCAATTTCATAATAAAAAATAAGGTAGAATAATCTTCACTGGTTAATGAGTCAATAGAATCTGGTTTGAATCCTGTTTGGGCGCTTCGAAACTAAAACAATGAATGAAAGGGAAAAAAAGTAAAACAAAAGCAATTTTAATACTTAAAATTCAAATAACATACCGTGAATTAATCTCTGAAAGACGAAGAAATCTAACAACAAAAACTAAATTTTATACTCTGAAACTAAGAACTTTATGATATATAATGAACCTTTGATGTCTATTTATACTAAAACCTAAGTAAAAAGTCATCATCTTTATCCGATTTCTTTTTTCTGGATTTTGTGGGGTCGATCGGTCAGTGTAAGTGAACTGACTGGTCCGCTGATGTTCGGCAAGTCGGTGTTTTTCCCTTGCCTGATGAAACGGCTGGTCCATTGAGCTCCGGCATTACTCCTTTATCTCACTGACCGGTCAGTTGATATTAACCGACCATTCGGTGGTTATCCACGATAGCCCAACACGTTTGCAAGTATTCCAGCACGTTTTTCATCTGAAAACATTGTCTTTTGTTGCTAAATACCGTTTAAGCCAGCTCAACCACAATACTCAACAAACGATCAAAACATTCACTTAATTAATATAATTAAATCATAATTTTCCTTAAATTGAACTAAATCATAATGGATGACTAGTATTGGAAATAGGTCATCAAATCTCCTCAAACATAAAACCTTGATAGTCCCTAGCAAAAATAGTTCGATAACAAACGACACACGAACAACAAGATATTTCCAATCAAGAAAAATTATTTCACTTCTTCATTAGTAACAATAAATACTTAATTCCAAAATTCTAGTTTTTCAACTCTTACCTAGCTGTATCAATTTCAGTTTCACATAAAGAAATTAGGATTTTAAAACACTTAATATCTATGCACTAGTTCATCAAACCAATTAGAATGCTTATTGGAGTTTTAGAAGTGGAGAAGGTCCTACCAGAATAACCCACTATAAGTATTTTTTATTCTTTTGGGCTTACAAAAAAAAAAATTTCTTACTTTTTAATTCCCAGCACATAATACTCTCATTCTTTACTTAGCATAATTCACAAAATAATTGGTGAGTCACACCAATACATTAACTAGTACTAACCAACCCTTTTATTTTTCCTCAGCATAAACTAAGCAATTTGATGCTTCCTTGCTCTAGATATCGGTTAATGTTTAAACCTAATTCTTTCTATAATTTATAAAACCAATTTGAACACATCAAAGGTTCAAATTTAATCAACCATACCAAACAAAATTGAGCACTCATTGTCAGCCTTTGATAAGTGAACAAATCTCCTCAAACTTACTATAGATGTATGTCCTGGACATAACATCAAATTCAAAATGACATGACATCATATGAATTGAGAAAAAACATAACACAATACACATAATGGAGTAACAGAAAACATAAAATAATGAAAATATAAATGAAAAAAAAAATGTACCAGACAACAACTTATCTCCCTTCTGTTGCATACTCTCCATTGGCCCACTGTGGTGGAGGAGGACCAATCGGATTTAGGTTCCGGAACTGCTTAAACATCCACTGAGTTGTATCCCGCTGATATTGAATGGATAGCATCTGTTGTTCTTGCATTTGCTGGAACAACTCCATCTGCCTGTTTTGATCTGTTTCACCTCCCATAATGTCTCTATAGTAACCTGTTGTTGTCCTACCAATGTGTATTGCTATGTAGAAATTTCTTCAAGACATGCCGCTAGGTCAACATTTATAGTAGTACATGAAGAAGATCCTTGCTCCACTGGCCAATTAGAATATGGGGGTTCAACGTCTTCTCCTGTATACCTTCTTCTGTAATATCTGAAACATGGGTAGTCTGCCTTCCTCTTTATTGTCTCAGTCACCTTAATTTTAGCCCTAATATACGATTAGGTAAAGGACAACAATGGCTTGAGGATTGGAAATTATGGCTCACCACTCACAAAGGTGATATATTATGTGGAAAAGTGAGATGATTGTTCACCTTTTGCTTCCAAGAAAGAATTTTCCCAGCAACTACTTTTCGGATATTGAAGCTTATACCCATCACAATTTTGTACAGCATCAAACTAGCCTCCTTATTGATCTCGTGGTCTTAGGATGTAGGGATCAGGATATGTCCTATGAATATCTTCCAAGACTTTGCCTCTCTTCAGAAATTGGAAACCGTAATAGTGCCACAAAATGGCTCCTCCACACCTTTTCTGAATGTCAAAATATCATAAATAAGCATCAAATCCGATTCCTCCTCCTCAACTTCTTCTTCATTCTTATATTCCAAACCACAGTAATTATTAATAATATCAGCAGCAATTCTAACAAACCATTGTCTAACCATAACAAACCCACAACATCAGGCATGTTTGCATAAAATTCATACACAAGTTCAAAATATGAATTCGTAAGAGTTTCAACAACAAATAATTCCCAACTAAGCTTTTCATATAATTCTTGAAAGTGTGAGAGACAAGGAATTCTATATCTTGCATCTTTTCTCGGTACTCAAAACTAAATACTTTCTTCTGCTAGAACTGGGAGTCCCTTCATTGTTTCATAACACTTCTCTGCTACAACTGATGTGAAATGGAAAGTTTTGTCACCTCTCTGGACAATGAAGCCCAAGATATGGAGCCTCAACCACGTTTAGAAGGACCATGAGGAGAACTCTATGGCTGGCTTGTTGTTCCCTTGGTTCTGCCCATTCTTCTTGCTGAGTTTTAGGGGGAAAAGGGAGGAAGAACTTGTGGAGATCTGGAAATCTATGTGAGTGAAGGTTAACGGTGGTGGATATGGGGATGGAGACGGGTGTTTAGGGGAGGGGGAAGGTGTTTTTAGGTTGATTTTGTAGAGAGAAGGGAGAGGGTGGCCGGTTTTATAGAGAGAGGATGTTTGCAAATAAATTAGGGTTGTAAAAGTGAGGAAGAAGTAGGGAAAGAGGGGTTTTTTAAAACCCTCTCCCAACACACTAATAGGTCGGTGATGGCTCGCATTTGATTATCTCAGGTTCCTCTTGTTGACCGACCGGTTGGTTATTGTGAAACCCTGATCCTTTCTAGATAGATGTCCTAGAAGTCTAGGTACTGGTGCAGCTAAAATGACCATTTTGCCCCTAAACAAATGGATGCGTGATGGATAGAAATGATTGTGATGATTCTTTCTTATTTTGGTTTATTTCGTTTCATTCCTATTTTATTTCTTCCTTATTTGGTTTCTTTCCTATACTTAAAATTTTTAGATGATTTTTTTCCAGATTTTCTTCATAATTATCACTGATCATTATCTGAGCAAATCTAGGCATAAAAGTAAGAAAAATTAATCGCAAAAGACTCTATTATTGCTTTATGCTTGTCTAGATGGTTCTTATCCTACTAATAAAAGAAAAGGACTAGCTACTTATTCAGACACAAGAGATGTAAAACCTAGACCTCATCTATTTCATCAGATATCCTATTGCTTGTTTTGTGGTTTTGGCTTGTGTTTTGTGAATGCACATGCTTGTGGATTGATTGCAGGATTTTTTAGGTAATTTTGGATCCATGTATTGAGGATAGAATGTCTATTTTGGCTATACCATATGATATTAACTTGCTGATTATCTTATGATATGATTGAGGATAACCTGCTATGTTCCTATGTGCTTGTACTTGCTTGTGTACTTGTATTATGCTTGTGTGTCAGGATCCTCTTTCCGGTGGCCATTTGGGGTAAGTTATTGATGCTCTTAGGGAGAGGAGAGTTACTTACTGTTATGGGAGTCGCAAGGGTGGAAATCCCTAGCAAGTGCACGATGGATGCCTAATTCTTGTGTGGTTACAAGCCTAGATCTTGTGTGGCTAGAAGCCTAGTCCTTGTGTGGCTAGTTTTTTTGTCCTTATGTGACAAGATGCCCTTATCCTTGTGTGGTTTGGATGCCCTTGTCTTTGTGTGGTTTGGATGCCCTTGTCTTTGTGTGGTTTGGATGCCTTATCTTTGTGTGGCTTGGATGCACTTGTCCTTGTCTGGTTTAGATGCCTTGCCCTTGTGTGGCAAGATAGAAAGACTTGCTAATGATTTTGCTTGCTAAGCTTTACCCTTTTTATAGCTAAATCTCGGACAACATAGGCAAATGAGGGATGAGCCTTTCTTTGTAAATTAGATTATGAAATAGGCTGCCTATGTACTTCTGGTTTAGAAGTGATTCGAATATCCACCCCTCTTAATATTACTTTCGGCCTATATTTCTACTTATGCTTATGTGTTTGCTTGCTGATTGTTTGAGCCTATTACTATCATATGGGATTTGATATGTTGATTGGGAGATGTTTGATTTGTGTTCTATAGATCTTATAATATTGTGACCCTACTGAGATTATTGTAATCTCGTCTCGTTGTTTTTTCTCTTTTTTATGCTTAGATACATATTTTGCCAATGGTATTGAGCTGTGAGATCAAGGCTGCACGGTGGGACGATATTGCATCACATTTGAATGCACCTACCTTTGTAGACTTGATTATGCAAATTTCCTATTCATGCTTGCTTGATTGGACTGCTTTCTGGCTTCTGATTTTTGTTTATTCCCTCTAAATTCCAAACATGCATGAGGAAATATATTGGATTTCAAGACTCCTTTAGGGTTTGTTTGTTATGGTTCCCCTGACTATGTGCATTTATAAAGATTTTCACTAATAGATTTATTCACTATGTAATAGACCAGATTGTATATCTAATATTTACATGCTCCAACCTTTAAAAGCATAAGATTGAAACCTTAAAATTGTTAATTAGTGTGACTTGAGCCTTGTGAGATTCAAATAGGACCATACGAGAGCTTATTCGGGTTTCGTTATGGTAAAGGTCCTTATAGGTTGGGTTTGGGTCCTTACAGGTTTGGTAGGAGAGCATGGTTTAGAAAACATTATTGCATGAATTTGATTAATCGTATGCTTAAATGCCAAATATTATATGCTAATGTATTTTCTGGTTTTATGCTTGTAGGTACACATGCACACACATTTTAAATGTTGTTGCCGAACACTTCCTGATGTCAATATGTGTGATTTTTAGTAGTTAATCTTATGATTGATTATGCGGTTTAATGTGTTTTGTTGTAATCCTTGCTATGTGTTTTTATGTGTTCTTGTGTGTGATTATGTGCTGTATGATATGATGTATTCTGATGTGTTTTGATGAATATTTGATTGTGATTCTTTGTTATACACTATGAATGATTGCCGAATATTTCTGTATGTAAGCATGTGTGACGAGTGCTTTGATATACCTTGAGCCGAGATTATGTTATGTACTTGTATCACCTCTTGTGATTTGTTTCAGCATATGCATATCGTCTTGTGTACGCCTCTCCACCAGGTACCATTTCTTCCTTCTGGTTTTGTATTTAAGTTATGTATTAAGTCACTCGATGTATGTTCGCTCAGTATGGCAAGGTCAATCTTGAAGCGTAGTACTAGAGCTTGTCGAGGTAGAACAAAACAAGCAAGGTGGGCAATGTGAGCCCAAAAACCAAGATAAAAAGCCTGATAACCAACCCGCACCTGATGCCCCAGCCGCACTAGCAGTTCCATCTACACCAGCCATGGATCCTGTGCTGGCACCCAAATTCAGAATAATCCTGCACCTCCTAAGGAAGATCGTGTGCTACCTCTTGAACCTGTTCAGCCGGCTAATCCTAAAGAAGCCTGGAGACTTCCTATTATTATTACCAAGTTACTGAAAGAGGCTTGCTAGTTGGGATGCAAGGATTTCAGCCTTTCAGCAGGTGCCACTGCAGCTCGAGAGTGGATCGATACTATATGCCAAGTTGCCTTATTCCTGTGTGTTTTTTAAGATGAAAAAGTTGCCATCGCCATATTTCTAATTGAGGGCGAAGCACTTGCCTGGTGGACTGCCATGATTCTACGGTTCGGAGATCGTCTACCTACCTAGGATGAATTCCTACATGAGTTTAATGAAAGATTCTACACCCGGTTCCATAAAAGTGAGCAGCATCAAGCTTTTCTACAAACTAGAGTAGGGTACCCATTTAGTGCTGGAGTATAAAAAATAGCTGAGGGAGCTATCCTGTTTTGCACCAGAAGAGGATCACACACCTTGTCAGCTCGCGAGACGATTCCAAGATGAGCTGAGTACTGAACTTAAAACTACTGTGGGCACAAAACCTGTGCAGAATTTACAAGAATTGATTGTGGCTGCCACTAAAGCTGAGAAGATTGTCCAAAGCAAGAAACCTTATGTAGCAAACAACACTGGTCCCTTCCGGCGTGGTTTTAAATTCAGCCGTCATTCGGGACCTTATCCTTTGAGGTTATTTCCTCCGAAGAGCAATGACAATGAAATTAATTCCAGAAGGAATTGCTCTTGTTCTAATTCTAATTATAATGGATCAACATGGAGTTCGCAGCCACGACGATGCTAAAATTGTGGAGAAATGAACAATATTCAGAAGGAATACCATAAACTAAGACGTATTACAGGCGCACCTAATGCAAACCATGGTGGGTATGCCAATTCTACCAAACCATCAGCTCGTGCACCTAGAGGACCACCTAGTGGGTCCACAAGTGAGGTGCAACCCAGACCGACAAGACTTTTCACACTCACTGATGTTGAGGTAAGCCCAGACGTGGTGACAATTGGTGTTGGCCATCACATCACGCATTCAAGGGAAGGATACAGCTATATCTAATTGCTAGTGTTTGGTAGGTTTGGTGAATGAAATCAGTAGGGCATTAAGATGTTCTTTGGCTTTTGAAATAATATGCTTAGTATGGTGTTGTCTTTGCCTTATGTGTCTAGGTGGTTCTTATCCTACTAATGAAGGAAAATAACTAGCTACTTATTCAAACACAAGAGAGGTAGGATCTAGACCTCATCGGTTTCTCCAGATATCCTATTGCTTGTTTTCTGGTTTTAGCTTGTGTTTTGTGAATGCACATGCTTGTGGAATGATTGCAGGATTCTTTATGTAATTTCGGATCCATGTATTGAGGATATAATGACTTGTTGATTGTCTTATGATATAATTGAGACTACCCTACTATGTTCCTATGTGCTTATACTTGTTTGTGTGCTTGTACTTGCTTGTGTGCTTGTATTATGCTTATATGTTAAGATCCTTTTTCCAGTGGTCATTCGGGATAAGTGACTGGTGCTCTTAGGGAGAGGAGAGATACTTACTGGTATGGGAGTCGCATAGGTGGCAATCCCCAACAAGTGCATGCTAGATGCCTAGTCCTTGTGTAGCTAGAAGCCTAGTCCTTGTATAGGTAGTTCCCTTGTCCTTGTGTGGGTAGTTGTCTTGTCCTTGTGTGGCAAGATGCCTTTATCCTTGTGTGGTTTGGATGCCCTTGTCCTTAGGTGGCTTGGATGCCTTGTCCTTATGTGGAAAGATGTCTTATCCTTGTGTGGCAAGATAGAAAGACTTGTTGATTAGTTTGCTTGCTAACATTTACCCTTTCTGTAGCTAAGTCTTAAAAAACATAGGCAGATGGGAGATGAGCCTTTCTTTGGAAATCAGATTATAAAATAGACTGCCTGTGTACTTCTGGCTCAGAAGTGATTCGAATGTCCACCCATTTCAGTGTTACTTTTGGCATATACCCCTAAGTATGCTTATGTGTTTGTTTGCTAATTGTTTGAGTCTATTACTACCATATACAATCTGATATGTTGATTAGGAGATGTTTGATTTGGGTTATACAGATCTTATGATGTTATGACCCTACTGAGATTCTTTGTAAGGACCTAAACCCAACCTATAAGGACTCTTACCATTGTGGAACCCAAACAAGCCTTCGCAAGGATCCATCTAAATCGCTTAAGGCTCAAGTCATACTAGTTTTTAATTTTATTAGTTCATTGAAAGGTTAGAGCATATAAATTCATTATGAAAAATTCTGGTTTATATGGAGTGAAAGAAATCATCAGCAGAAGACTTATATAAATCCCTGAAACTAGTGGAAATATAACACACAAGTCCCAAAAGAATCTCAAAACATCAACATCTGTCCATTTCATAATTTCAAAGACAATAAGAGGAAGGACAGAAATCAAAGCTAGGAAGATAGTTCACACATATAAGGTAACATGTGCAATTAAAACCATCAAGTATGTTCAATGCATATGTGATGCAAATCATCCTGCCGTTCAGCCTTGATCTCACACCTTGGTACCACCAGCAATGCACGAACATATGCCTATAAAAAAGGAAGAAACAACGGGATGAGATTATAAGAATCTCAGTAGGGTCACAATATCATAAGATCTACAGAAATCCAATCAAACATCTCTCAATCAACATTAAATCAATACATATACTAATAGGGGGTTAAACAATCATCAAGAACACACCACATAATGTTAGGGCCGAAACTACAATAACACAAATATAATCAGCAAGTGAACACAATCACATAGGTAGGCAGAAACTTGTTAAATCATAAACACAACCAATTGGACTTCTCACATCCCTACATCTAGACTTAAACTAGCATAAGGTTCATCTTGCCACACAGACTTAAACTGAGAGACAGGGCATCCTATCACATATACTTGAACTGTGATATAGCACGTCTTGCCACACAAATTTGAACTGAGATACAAGGCATCCCATATTCGGACTCGAACTGTCATAGAGGCATCCAACGAGCTCTTGCCGGGAAACAATCATCATATAATTCCCATACCAGTAAGTACCTCTCCTCTCTCCATGAGCATTAATCAATTACCCCGAATGGCCACCCAAAAGAGGATCTTAACACAAGCATAATACAAGCATAGAAGCACACAGAAATCCTGTAGGGTATCCTCAAACAAACTTAATCACAATACATAATCCAACACACAATATCAATATCGATATAGGCATATAACAAGCCCTAATGCATCCGGAAATTCTTCACACTATAAGTACACAAACCGCAAGCATGCATATATTATTTCACAACTGAAAAACAAATAAACAGACAAGGTGATCTCTAGAGAAACCATTGAGGCATAGATCCTACCTCTCACGTGTCTGAATCAGCTGCTATCCCTTTTTCTTAATCAATAGGATTAGAAACTCGTAAATAACCATAATACAAATACAACACAATACTAAGCAATATGATACGAAATCAGAAACCAAGGACATCTTAAGATCCTTACTGAAACTTTACAAAAAGCCAACAACTCAAATGCTGCAATATATTCCCACTGAATGTGTGATGTGATGGCCAAGAACTCAGTAGGAATCAACCTGATTATTCATCCCCAAACAAGGTACAGATTTGGGTACACTTAGGGTTTTTAGGGGATAGTTGCGATTTCAACATAAAAAAAGAGAAGGGTTGCGATTTCAAAAAAAATAAAAGAGGAATAGATGCCAAACACTCATATGATTAAAAGAAACAATATTCAGAAGCAACATAAAAGGATGGAAGAATTTCGGAAGACATAACAAGGTTGGGGAATTTTGGAAGCAATAATAAAAGAGAAAGATCAACCTTTTGATGATGATTTTAAGATAATAAAAGGCAGCAAGAAGAGAGAATTCCAACAAGCTATCACATGCAAAAATCTGATGAAGGATGATCAATTTCAGCTAGGGTAAGGAAAGAGGTAAATTTCGGCAGCAAGAGGTAGGTAAAGAAGGTGTATTTCCTTCAAATAAAAGAAGGAATTTGGTGTGTGCAATAGGGTGGCTGGCTAGTGCTTTTTATAGGGTCTTATGGGATTAAATATCCCTACTTTTAAGCCTAGATAAGTTAGGATAATGCTTTAGAAATAATTCTGAAATAAACCTTCTAGAAACTTCTCAATTTAGGAAAGAAACCAATTATGTAAGACCCCTAATTTTGAGTCCTAGAAGTCCAGAAGCCAGTGCAGGTGAAAAGATGATTTTGACCCTGAAGGAAAGGATGTGTGATGGCCGAAATTGGTAAGATTGTTTTAGTAGTTAACTTTGTTTTAAATTCCCTTTGATCTAAGTTTTTATAGATGGATAATTGCCTTAGAGATTGTTCTTATAGAGGGATAATTGCCTTAGAGATTAAAGACCCTAAAAAATGGAAAAATAATTTAGAGTTTAATTATCTGATAGATTATTTTATTATGATAAGTAATTAAAAATAGTAATCATAATTCTATACCCATTCATTATAAATAGGAAGCCAACCCCACAAAAATCATTCATAGAAGACTTACAAATTCGTACAGGACTAAAAACCCTATACCTCCCTATAGCCACCATAATTCGCAGAAGATTCAAACCAGAATAACTCACTTATCGTTCGTTGGATCTCTGCGAGTAATAGGTTGATGGAAAGCTCTCTTCATCCTATTTCCAACCATATTTTGTTTTTGTTCAGAAGGTTAGTATTTCTTTGTCTAAGGTTAATTTGAAAATCGGCGGCGGAATTAGGTTTTTACCAAATCTTCTTGAACTTAAAAATAGCATAACTTTCTAATAGTTTGTCAGATTCTTACAAATAATAGCTTGTTGGAAAGATATTTTCATCCTCTTTCCAAAAATATATAAATCATAGCTTCGATGTAAATATTTCCTTGTTTAAGTCTAAGACGAAATCGTCCTATGCCTTACTTTTAGCGACAAGATTTGCATAGGTATTTGGAATGATAAATTCAGGTTGAATCTTATTAAGTTCCTGGCTATCACATCACACATCCAAGGGGGAGGCACCTGCAATGTCTGATCACTGGTTTTCTGATAGGTTTGGTGAGTGGTATTGGTAAGGAAATAGGGTATTCAATTGACTATTGAATATGAATACTTAGTTTGCTTTTGTCTTTACCTGGTGATAATTTAGGTGGTTCGGATTTACTTAATAAAGGAAAAGGAGTAGTTTCTTGTTCAGAGACAAGAGAGGTAGGATCTACGCCTCATCGGTTTCTCCAGAAGCCCTTGCTCTTTTCTTGATGTTTTTGTTACCTGCCCTTATTGTATTGTTTGCGATTGGATTATAGGGTGAGAATATGAAATGCGGAATGAGATATGAATCTCCTAGGATATATCGAACCTCTGAGTTAGGAATTGAGTGCCTGGGATACAATTGTTATGTGAATTGGATAAGTTGATTTTCTTCTGACATGATTGAGGATACCCTGTTGTGGTATTATGCTTTGTACTTGCCTGTGTGTGCTTGTACGTGTCTGTGTGTCAGGATCCAGTTCCGGTGGCCATTCGGGGTAAGCGCTGATGCTCCTAGGGAGAGGAGAGGTTCTTACTGGTATGGGGAGTTGTATGGGCAGCAAATCCCAGCAAGTGCACGCTGGAGGTCTGGTCTTTGTGTGGTCGGAACCCTGTCCTTGTGTGGCAGGAAGCCCTGGTAGGTATGTGACTTGGGATGCCCTGGTAGGTATGTGATCAGGGAAGACTTATCCGTGTGTGGCTAGTCGACTTGTCCTTACGAGGACAAGAAGAAAGACTTACTGATTAGTTTGCGTGTTAACCATCTACCCTTTCTGCAGTAAGTTATGGACAACACAGGTGGAGGAGGATGACCTTTCTTCTTCATTTCCGAGGGCAATGTGATGTGTTTCACCTGCCTGTGTACTTCTGAGCTTTCAGAAGTGTTTGTAGTCCTCCCTCAGCCATAGATTCGGCCCTAACCTCTTTTGATTGGCTTATGAATTGCGTGATCCCCTTTAGTTGTTTAGGAATGATCTTATGTGAATTGGGAGATTTGTGTTTAGGGATTCTGTAGATCTTATGATGCTGTGACCCTACTGAGATTCTTGTAATCTCAAACCGTTGTTTTTACCCTTTTTCAGGCTTAGGTACATTCACTGTTTGTGGTACCAGTGTGTGAGATCAAGGCTGCATGGCGGGACGATATCGCATCACATTTGCATACTTGTTTCTTGCGCATATAACATGAATGATTGGGCAACTTTCTGGTTTATTTTAAGCACTCTCTTTTTCTTGCTATTTCCGAAACTTGTTGGAAGATTTCTTGTTGATTATTTGGATTCCTATGGGACTTGTGTGTTATGAACCCAATGATTTAATTTAAGACTTCCGCTGATGTTTTATTTACTCCGTATGATACCAGAACATGTGTCCAATATCATGCTCCAGTTGTTGATAAGCAACATGATTAACAAGCTTAAAATCGGTAGTTTATGATTAGCCTGGTGAGATTCAAATTGGTCTTAGGTGTCATTTAGGCTTATTTGGGTTTCACAACGGTAATGACCTTAATCGGAGCAATTATTAATAGTTAGGAATTGGGGTCGTTACAAATTAGAAAAGAACCATTTAGGAAAAGGATGAATTAGGAAAGAAATGAACATGATACAGATATCAAAATAGGAAAGATTTGTCTCAAACATTTCGAGCCATCACGTGTCTATTTCTTCAGGAGAAAAATAGTTATTTCAGTTTCACCAGTACCTGGACCTCTAGGATATCTACACTAGGGAGGATCAGGGTCTCACATTCTTGTAATCTCATTTCATTTTTTTCCCCCTTTTTCAGGTAGGTACATATTTTTCCAATGGTACTGAGGTGTGAGATCAAGGCTGCATGACAGGACGATATTGCATCACATTCGCATACGCCTACCTTGGTGGATTTGATTGCGCAAATTTTGTATTCATGCTTGCTTGATTGGACTACTTTCTGACTTTTGATTTTCTGTTCTTTCCCGCTAAATTCCAAACATGCATGAGGATAGATTTTTGATTTTAAGACTCTTTTGGAGCTTGTGTGTTTTGGTTCCCCTGATTATTTATATTTATAAAGATTTCCACAAATGGATTTATTCACTTCGTAATATGCCAGATTGTATGTTTAATATTTACATGCTCCAACCTTTAAAAGCATAAGAATGGAATCTTAAAATTGGTAATTAGTGTGACTTGAGCTTTATGGGATTCGAATAGGACCTTACGAGGGCTTATTCAAGTTTTATGGCGGTAAGGGTCCTTATAGGTTGGGTTTCGGTCCTTACAGTTATCATTCACATTCTTCCCTCTAATAAACCAACCGGCCAAAATTTACTTTTGATCCAATAAGGTAAGACCAAAATTTGTCAAATGCATACACAACTGCCAACAACTTTTTTTCTATAGTAGTACAATTCACCTGGGCTTCATTGAAGGTATTGCTGGCATAATAGATAGGATGGAACATTTTATTCCTTATCTGCCCAAGTACGTGAAAGGATCTAAACCCAACCTATAAAGACCCTTACCATCATGAAACCAAAACAAGCCCAACCAAGGACCTATCTCAATCCCATAAGGCTTAAGTCACACTAATTACCGATTTTAAAGTTCATTCCTATGCTTTTTACAGGTTGGAGCAAGTTAATATTAGACATATATTCTGGTCACATATATTGTTTGATAATTATTCAGGTGAACCATTACACACAAGTCTTAAAGGAGTTTCAAAATCCAGAAAGAAGCCCTCAAATATATTTCGAAAATAAACAAGAATAAGAGGGATCTGTAGAACCAGAAAGCAGTCCAATTAAATTGCATGTTCAGGGGTATATGCATAAATAATCAGCAAACAAAGATGTCTGCGAATATGATAGAGTATAGTCCCGCTGTACAGTCTTGATCTCACACCTCAATACCACTGGCAGAAGATGTACCTAAGCCTGAAAAATAGGAAAAACAACAGGGTGAGATTACAAGTAAGGTCACAACATCATAAGGTCTGCAAAAACCTAAACAAACATCTCTCAATCAACATCAGATCTGCTTATACTACAAAAGGGGCATCAAACAATCATCAATCAAACACAATAAGGGTAGGGCCGAAAGTAACAAGCTTCGAGTGGACTAAGAACACTTCTAAAACCAGAAGTACACAGGCAGGTAATTCAACATCTGATTTGAACAATTGGAAGGCTATACCCTTCCACTTGTATTGTCCAATACTTAGCTGCACAAAGGGTAAATGGTTAGCAAACAATCTAAATAGCAAGCCTACTCATCTTGTCACGCAAGGACAAGACAACCAAGCCACACAAGGAGAAGGGTATCCAAACCACACATGGATAAGGGCATCCAAACCATACGTGGATAAGAGGATCTGAACAATGCATCTAGCCACACAAGGACTATGCTTCTAGCTAGACAAGGACTAGACATCCAGTGCTCTCTTGCTGGGGATTCCCACCCATGCGACTCCTATGCTAATAAGTACCTCTAAACAACACTCACTTACCCCAAATGGCCACCGAAAAGGATCCTGACATATAATCAAGTACAAGAAAACATAAGGAAGTACAAGGAAAAGATAAAAAGATGAAGGATGCAAAGAGGATTCTAACGAGCTATTATTTGCAGAAATCTAATGAAATATGAAAAAATTAGGCTATGGTTGGTGTAGGGAGAATTTTGGCTGCAAGGGGGATTGGAAGTTAAGGTATCATGTGATAATTTAGAGTGTTTTGGTATGGGGACATGTGTATGGCTGGATGCTATGTTTATAGGATTTAATGGGGTTAACTTTTCCTACTTTTAAGGCTAGATATAATGAGATAATTGTTAAGATTTAATTATGGAATTATCTCTTAAGAATAATAGATAAATTATTTAAGATAAAAATGAATCAGGACCTTTAATACCATTTTCGGCTAGCACACCTCCATTTCTTCATGAGTAAAATGGTTATTTCAGCTTCACTGGTACCTGGACTTCTAGGACATCTATCAGGGAAAGGATCAGGATATCACAGTACAACTCCAATAGCATAGTCACTGCATTACATAGACATTACACATCAGTTCAAACTCCTACTCACAATCTAGTGTAATGATGATAGGAACACTCACCAATTGCTTCCTAATTTCTTCAAAAGTCTCCACACAACTTTGATCAAAATCAAATTTCTGATCCTTCATAAGCAGCTGACATAAAAGGCTAGGTAATTTTTGAGAAGTACTTGATAAATCTTCTATAGAGCCATCCATGTCCCGAGAAACTTTTGACAGTTTTGACTGTGGTTGGAATCAACAACATCTCAATTGCTTCTATCTTCGCTTTATCAACTGCCAACCCTCTTTTTGAAATTAGATGTTCCAAATCTATACCTTCAGTAACCATAAAATGGCATTTCTCCCAATTTAGCACTAAGTTGGTCTCACGACATCTTAATAAAATAACTCCCAAGTGGTTAATGCACTGGTCAAAATTATCTCCAAAAATAGAAAAATCATCAATGAAAACCTCCATGCGTCTTTCAATAAAGTCTATGAAGATAGCCATCTTGTACCTCTAAAAAGTGGCAGGCACACTACACAACCCAAAAGGCTTCCTACTAAAGGAAAAAGTTCCATAAAGGGAAGTGAAAGTGGTCTTACTTTGATCTTCTGGAGCAATGGCATTCAAATTTTACTTAGAACACCCATCAAGGAAATAATAGAATTCTCTGCCAACAATTTTGTCCAACATCTGATCAATGAAGGGAAGTGGAAAGTGATCCTTATAAGTTATTTTATTCAGTTTTATGTAGTCCATGCATACCCTTTATGTTGTAACTGTTCTAGTTGGCACATACTCTCTCTTCTCATTATTCACCACTATGGTACCTCCCTTCTTTGGAACATATTAAACTGTGCTCACCCAATTACTTTATGGAATTGGATAGATGATCCCAGCATCAAACCACTTTATGAGTTCCTTTTGTAATGACCCAAACCCAACCTAATAGGACCCTTACCGCCATGAAACCCAAATAAGCCTTCGTAAGGTCCTATTTGAATCCCACAATGCTCAAGTCACCTAATTGTCAATTTTATTGGTTGATTTATATGTTATTTAAAGGTTGGAGCATATTCATACATTAATGAATTTCTGGCTTATAACGAGTGAAAGAAAACATCAACGGAAGACTTATATTAATACTCAAAACAAGTGGAAACATAACACACAAGTCCCATAGGAATCTCAAAACATCAACCAATAGTATCATGTATATTTCGGATGCAACAAAAAGAGAAAGAAGGATTGGAAAGCCAGAATGCAAATCCACACAGGTTCAAAGATATGACATGCTCATTCAATAGAAAAGGGGTGCAAATTCGTCCAGCTGTGCAGCCTTGATCTCACACCTTTGGTATCAGCAACTATGCACACACCTAAGCCTGCAAAAGGGGAGAAAAGAAGGGATAAGATTACAAGAATTATTAGTCCTAGGGATTCCCAATCAAACATCTCTCAATACAAAAAGATCAACATCTAAAACTAGCTAAGATATCTAACTAAAACCGCAAGCATCAAACACACATATTAGGGGCTGAAATCATCACAAGCACACACAATATATGGGTAGGCCGAATTTGGTAGAAAACAAGGGGAAAGATTGAAAACACTTCTTATTCAGAAGTACAGAGGAAGCCTATACATAATCTGATTTTAAAAACCAAGGTTTATCCCCATCTGTCCATGTTGTCCAAGGCTATGCTGCAAAAAGGGTAAAACGGTTAGACAATCATTATTACAACAAGCCATTTAGTTGTCTCCGACATCCAGACTCGAACTGGCCTAGGAGCACTCTTGCAGCAGCACATACAAGTCATCTTGTCACTCTCAAACAGGGCATCCTAATGTCCAAACTCGAACTGGCCTATAGGGAATCTTGACGTACAGACTCGAACTGACCTACAAGGCTTCCTGATGTTCGGACTTGAATCGGCTTACAAGGCATCTAGCGAGCTCTTGCTAGGAATAACCACCCATAATCTTCCCGGTTTGGTAAGCATCTCCCCTCTACCTAAGAGCAACAATACTTACCTCACGTGGCCAACGACAAAAGGATCCTTCAAACAAAGCACAAATAAGGCACATACATGCATACACACATAGTACACACATACACAAATCACAACAAAGGATTCTCAATTAAATCACAATACAAATCAAAGATCAATCCTCAAAGTCATAACCGAATCAGGCAACCTAATTCCCTATTAACTTCTGAGATTCCCTATAATAATAATCACACATTCCACAAGCATATAACAAAGATAGGCAATCGAATTCAATCATATTCAAACAGTCAAACAATAGGGTAACCGAAGGAACCGATAAGGCATAGATCCTACCTCTCACGTGTTTGAATCAGAAGCAATCCGCTGCCTTTCCAATAAGATCAAAATCTCCTAAACAATTACAAGGCAAAGACCACACAATACTAAGCCACAAGACTACTTAATTAAAAACTAAAGGCATTGGGAATCCTGACCAATTAACCTACCAAAATCAAGTGATCTAGATACAGTAATATCTTTGCCCTGAATGAGTGATGTGATGGACAAAAAACTCAGTAAGAATTAACTTGATTATTCACCTTAATTCAATATATTAATTTCAGCAACACCTTCAGGTTTATAGGGCAACTTGCGATTTCAACACTAGAGAGGTTAGGGGTTGTGATTCCATGAAATTAAGAAAGGAACAGGTGTTTATAACATGTACAATCGAAAGAAACAAGATTAGAATCCAATAAGTTAATTAATTGATCAAGATAGGCATAAATAGGACAAAGGTAGGGCAAGCTGATTTCATGAATATGGAAGATTCAAAGGATGAATTCATGATTTTACATCATGAATGGATGGTAAACAATCATACTAACAAGAGGAACAAGAACAGAAATCAATTGAAGGCAGAATCATGCAATCTTAAAACCTAATCCTGCCGAATTACAACCTAAAATACGACAAAGGAAAACTAACCTCCAGAAAAAAAATCCCAAGATGGATGGATAGAGAACGGAAAGAGTTTTCCAAAAACCTATTATTTTCAAGAATCCGACAAACAATGAAAGGGTTATGCTATTTTTAAATTCAAACAGATTTTGGCAATTTCGATGAATTACGACTTAAATTTTGACAAAGAAAACCTTACCTCTAGATGAAACGCTCAGATTTCTTGGAAAGAGGATAGAAAGAGCTTTCCAACAAGCTATTAATTCCAGAAATCCGATAAAGGATGAGAGAGTTATGCCAAGATGAAGATCAAAGAGTTTCGGCTAGAGTTTAGGCAAAAATCGGGATTTGAGAGGAACAGAACAAATTTCGAAATTTCTAGGTGTGATAGTCTGGCCACTCTTTTATAGGTGTCTAAGGAGGTTTAACTAAGAGATAATTCCTTACTTTTAAGCTTAAAATGATAATTAAAGGATAATTCTATTTAAAAAGATAATTTTATTAAAAAAGTTATTCCATTTAAAATGAAGAATTATCAAATACCTTGGATAATAAGGGATAACACTAAGAATAATTAATATAAAAATACCAGAATTAAAATAGGAAATATTTGACAGTAACCATTTTAGACCATCACACATTCATTTCTTCAGGGGTAAAATAGTCATTTCAGCTACATTGACTCCTGGACTTTGTGGATATCTATACTATGGAGGATCAGGGTCATACCTTTCGCATTACTTTCTTCACATTGGGATTCAGCTACCTCTGGTGCTCGATTGAAGGCATATGTGCTTCCTCTAACCTGATTCTTTATATATAGAATTAACTCTGATGTCTGCTACTGTCCATCCAATCACAGTCTTGTTCTTTCAATATCAGGGCAACCAACGCTATGTTAACCTTTTTACTCTTAAAATTATACCTGCTTTCCATCTCTGCGTATTAAAAATAAACAAACAAAAATTTAATCTAGAAAAAGAATTAGGGATAAATTTTTAGTCTTAAAACCAATTTTTCCCTGACAACGGCATCAAAAACTTATTAGCGTAAATTGAATTTACATTTTTCGCAAGTACATAATGTCAACAAGTAATATAGTTCTTAAAAGAACGAGTATCGATCCACAGGGAAAATCTGTCTAAAACTAATCAATTCGCCAAGGTCTTTCACTCTAGTTAAATTAATCGAATATTGAGTTGATTGTAATTTAAAAATAAAATTGAATTTAAATAATTGTAATGAAAATGTTGATAAATCAATGGTATGAATCAGAATTCATACATAGAATCTATTTTACTAACTAATCTAGAAGATGTTCCTGATTTCCTCTTATCCAAGAATACCTTTCTAGGTTATTATTGGTGAGCCCAGACACCCTAATCAGCTATATTCCTATGCTAATTAGGCTAAAGAGTTGATTATCCCCAATCAGTATGAACCCTAGGTTTGGCATATATGTAATGACCCTAATTCCTCCCTTTTAATATTTGCTCCGATTAAGGTCATTACCGCCTTGAAACCCAAACAAGCTCAAAGACAACTAGAACCTATATGAATTCCACCAGACTTACTCACTAAGTTTTCGACTTTTAGCATGTTCATTCTACATGTTTAATAACAGTTGGAGCATGATATTGGACAATTATTCTGATATCATACTAAGTGAGTAAAACATCAGCGGAAGTCTTTAAATTAAATCACTGGATTCATAACACACAAGTCTCTTAAGGATTCAAATAACGAGCAAGAATTCCTCAAAACATAATCGAAAATAACAAACAAAGAAGGAATATTAAAATAAACCAGAAAGTAGTCCAATTTTAATTCAAGTTATATGCGCAAGTAATCAAGGAACAGGTATGCAAAAGTGATGCGATATCGCTCTACTGTACAGCCTTGATCTCACACACTGGTACCACGAGCAGTGAATGTACCTAAGCTTGAAAAAAATGGTGAAAACAACAAAATGAGATTACAAGAATCTCAGTAGGGTCACAACATCATAAGATCTGCATAAACCATAAATACAAATCTCCCGAACAACATATGATCATTCCTACGCAACTAAAGGGATTCATGCAATTCAAAGATTCAATAAAAAAGGGTAGGACAGAATCTAAGGCTGAGGGGGACTACAAACACTTCCGAAAAGTACCAAAAGTACACAGGCAGGCAGAACTCATCAGATTGTTCTTGGCAATGAAGAAGAAAAGGCCATCCCCTTCCACCTGTGTTGTCCAAGACTTACTGTACGAAAGTTAATTGGTTAACACATAAGCTAATCAGCAAGCCTATTATGACGACCCCAATTCTTAACTATTACTATTTGCTCCTATTAAGGTCATCACCACCGTGAAACCAAAATAAGCCCAAATGACACCTAGGACCTATCTGAATCTCACCAGGCTTACCATTAACTTCCGACTTTTAGCATGTTTATTTTAATGTTTAACAACAATTGGAGCATTATATTGGACAAATATTCTGGTAGCATACAGAGTGAATAAAACATCAACGGAAGTCTTTAGATTAAATCATTGGGATCATAACACACAAGTCCTATAGGGATTCAAATAACCAGCAAGAAATCTTCCAACATATTTCGGAAAAAGCAAGAAAATGAGAGATCTTAAAAAAACCACAAAGTAGCCCAATCATTCGTGTTTTATGCGCAAGTAAACAAGTGTGCAAAAGTGATGCGATATCGTCCTGCCGTGCAGCCTTGATCTCACACACTGGTACCACGGGCAGTGGATGTACTTAAGCTTGAAAAATAGTAAAACAACGGTATGAGATTACAAGAATCTCAGTAGGATCACATCACCATAAGATCTACAGAAACCCTAAACACAAATGTCCCAATTCACATTAGATCATTCCTAAACAACTAAAAAGGATCACACAATTCAAGAATCAATTAAAAAGAGTTAGGGCCGAATCTATAGTTGAGGGAGGACTATAATCACTTCCGAAAAATCAGAAGTACACAGGCAGGTAGAACTCATCAGATTGCTCTCGGCAATGAAGAAGAAAAACCATCCCCTTCTACCTGTGTTGTCCAAGGCTTACTACAAAAAGGGTAAACGGTTAACACACAAGCTAATCAGCAAGCCTATTCATCTTGCCACACAAGGACAAGTCGTCTTGCCACACAATGACAAGTCTTCCCAAGCCACACACGGACTAGGGCATCCTGAACCACACAAGGATAAGGGTTTCCTGCCACACAAGAACAGGGTTCCGGCCACACAAGGACAAGACATCCAGCACGCGCATGTTGGGATTTGCCACACATACAGCTCCCAAACCAGTAAGTACCTCTCCTCTCCCTAGGAGCATCAGCGCTTACCCCGAATGGCCACCGTAAAAGGATCCTGACACACAAACACGTACAAGCACACACAGGCAAGTACAAATCATAATACCGCAACAGGGTATCCTCAATCATGTCAGAACATAATCAACATATTCAATTCACATAACATATGCAACTCAGGCATTCGATACCTAACTCAGTGGTTCGATATAGCCTATGAGATCTATATCCCATTCCGAAATTCATACTCTCACCCTACAATCAAATCGTATATAATACAACAAGGGAAGGTATCAAAAAAATCAATAATATAACAGGGGTCTCTGGAGAAACCGATGACGCGTAAATACTACCTCTCTTGTCTCTGAACAAGAAGCTACTCCTTTCATTTTATTAGGTAATTCCAAACCACCTATATTTTCACCAGGCAAAGACGAAAACAAACAGATCAGTTTATGAACAAATTCCACTCACTAAACCTCTCAGAAACCAGTGATCAGATGCTGCAGGTGCCTCCCCCTTGGATGTGTTTTGTGATAGCCAGGAACTTAACAAGATTCAACTTGAATTACCATTCCAATTAACTATGCAAATTTCATCGCTAAGAGTAGGGCATAGGACAATTTTGACTTCAAGTATAGATAAGTTTAAAAGAAAGAAATTCATGATCATACATCATGAATAGATGCTAAACAATCTTAAGAACACGTGAAACGACAACAAAAATCAATTGAAGACAAAAACTGTAGAAATCTAAAAACCTAATTCCGTCGCCAATTTTCAATTTAACCTTAGACAAGGAAATATTTACGTCCAAACAACAAAACATATATGGTTGGAAAGAGGATGAAAAAATATTTCTAACAAAATATTATTTGTAGATATACAACAAATGATGAAAGAGTTATACTATTCTGAAGTTGAAAATGATTTTGGCAGTTTTGTCGAAAACCTAATTTCGCCGATGATTTTTAACTTATCTTTTGACAAAGAAATATAAACGTCCAAAAAAAAAAATATAGTTGAAAAGAGGATGAAAAGCATTTTCCAACAAGCTATTATTTTTAGAGATAAAACAAACAATGAAAGAGTTATACTATTCTGAAGTTTAAGAAGATTTGGCAGTGCCGCCGAATTTCAACTTAATCTTACAGAAAGAAATACTAACCTTCCCACAAAAAAAAAAATATTTTTAGAAAGAGGATGAAGAGAGCTTTCCAACAAGCTATTATTTTTAGGGATCCAACAAACGATGAGAAAGTTATGCTGGTTTAAAGTTTCAGCGAATTTTGACAGATATAAGGAGGTGTAAGGGTTTTAGGCTATATGAGTTTTGTGTGTTTTCTATGACTGATTTTTGTGGAGTTGGATTCCTATTTATAATGGATGGGTATGAAATTAAGATTACTACTTTAAAGGCTTTATTAAAGTAAGATAATTACCAGATTTAAACTCTTTAATTATCTTCCCCTATTTTTAGGGATTTTAATTTCTAGGGCAATTATCTAGCTATAAGGACTTAGATTAAAGGGAATTAAAACCAAAATTAACTACCATGCAACTCTTACTAATTTCGGCCATCATACATGCTTTCCTTTAGGGGAAAAATCATCTTTTAACCTGCACTAGCTTCTGGACTTCTAGGACTCAAAATTCAGGGTCTCACACAGCTAGACGAATTTGCACCCCTTTTCTATTGAATGCACATGCCATGTCTTTGAAATTGTGTGGATTTCCATTCCGTCTTTCCAATCCCTCTTTCTCTTTTTGTTGCTTCCAAAATATACATGATACTATTGGTTGATGTTTTGAGATTCCTATGGGACTTGTGTGTTATGTTTCCACTTATTTTGAGTATTAATATAAGTCTTCCGCAGATGTTTTCTTTCACTTTGTATAAGACAAAAATTCATTAATGTATGAACATGCTTTAACCTTAAATAATCTTTAAATAACCTTTAAATAACATATAAATCAACCAATAAAATTGACAATTAGGTGACTTGAGCATTGTGGGTCTCACACCTATTCATCTTACCACACAAGGACAAGGGCTCCCAAACCACACAAGAATAAGGGCTTACCAAACCACACAAGGATAAAGGGTTCCTGCCATACAAGGACAAGGCTTTTAGCCACACAAAGACCAGACATCTAAAGAACTCTTGCTGGGATTTTCCACCCATACGACTCCCATACCAGTAACAACTTTCCCTCTCACTAGGAGCATCAGCGCTTACCCTGAATGGCCACTGGAAAAGGATCCTAACACACAAACACGTACCAGCACACACAGGCAAGCAGAAAGTAAAAAACCACAACAGGGTATTTTCAATTCCGTCAGATCACATTCAGCATGTTCAATACACATCACATATGCAAGCTAGGCACTCCTAACCTACCTTAAAGGATTCGGTATAGCCTAGAAATTCCTCAATTCAATCCGTAACTCAAGCATGCATTATTTAATATTAATGCGCATATAGTTTCACAATCATAGGTACCGAAATCAATTAAGCAAACAACGAGGTCTCTGGAGAAACCGATGAGGCGTAGATCCTACCTCTCTTGTCTCTGAACAAGAAGCTATTCCTTTGCCCTTACTAGATACTTCTGAACCACCTAAGTCATCATTAGGCAATGACAAAAAAACCAATTAAGCGTGCATACGCAATAATCAAGTAAACACCCTATTTCCTTACCAATTCCACTCACCAAATCTATCAGAAACCAGTGATCAGATGCCGCAGGTGCCTCCCCCTTGGATGTGTGATGTGATAGCCAGAAACTTAACGATTCACCCTGATCTACCATCCCAACTAACTATACAAATTTTGGCATTAAGAGTAAGGCACAATACAATTTTTGACTTCATGCATTCAAGAGATGAAATCATAATTGTTCACTATGAAAGGATTCTAAACAATCATATGAATAAGGGTAACAACATCAGAGATCAATCAAAGGAAGAATTATACAAATCTTAAAACCTAATTCCGTAGTCGATTTTCAACTTATCTTTTCACAAATAAATACGAACGTCCAAACAAAAAAAAAATGGTTAGAAAGAGGATGAAGAGAACTTTCCAAAAAGTTATTATTTGCAGGAATCCGACAAACGATGAAAGAGTTATGCTACATTGAAGTTCAAAAAGATTTTGACAGTTCCGCTGAATTTTGACTTTTCTTTTTACAAAGAATTACGAACTTTCAAACAAAAAACCAAATATGGTTGGAAAGAGTATGAAAAGAGAATTCCAAAAAGCTATTATTTACAAGAATCCAACAAACTATGAAAGAGTTATGCTACATTGAAGTTCAAGAAGATTTTGGCAGTTCCGTCGAGTTCCTGTAATAACCCCAATTCCTAACTATTATTAATTGCTCTGACTAAGGTCATTACCGCCGTGAAACCCAAATAAACCTAAATGACACCTAGGACCTATTTGAATCTCACCAGGCTTATCATTATCTACCGATTTTTAGCATATGTATTTTATTGCTAATCAACAAATGGAGCATGATATTGGAGACATGTTCTGGTAAAATACGGAGTAAATATAACATCAGAGAAAGTCTTAAATTAAATCATTGGGTTCATAACACACAAGCCCCATAGGGATCCAAATAACCAACAAGAAATCCTCCAAAAAATTTTAGAAATAGCTAACAAAGGAGGGTGCTTAAAATAAACCAGAAAGTAGCCCAATCATCCATGTTATATGCGCAAGTAAACTAGTATGCAAATGTGATGTGATATCGCCCCGCCATGCAGCCTTGATCTCACACACTGGTACCACGGACTGTGGATGTACCTAAGCTTGAAAAATGGTAAAAAACAACGGTATGAGATTACAAGAATCTCAGTAGGGTCACAGCATCATAAGATCTGCAAAAACCCTAAACACAAATCTCCCAATTCATATTAGATTATTCCTAATCAACTAAATGCGATCACGCAAAACAAAAAATCAATCAAAAGGTTAAGGCCGAATCTATGGTTGAGGGAGGACTACAAACACTTCCGAAAGATCAGAAGTACACAGGCAGGTGAAACTCATCAGATTGCTCTCGACACTATAAAAGAAAGGTCATCCCCTTCCACCTGTGTTGTCCAAAACTTACTGCACAAAGAGTAGATGGTTAACACACAAACTAATCAGTAAGCCTATTCATCTTGTCCTTCCAAAGACAAGTCGACTAGCCACACATGGAAAAGTCTTCCCTAGCCACACAGGGACTAGGACATCCCAAACCTCGCAAGGATAAGGGCTTCTTGCCTTGCAAGGCAGGGATCCGTCCTTGCAAGGACAGATATCCAGGGCTAGCTTGCTGGTTTGCCGCCCATACAACTCCCATACCGATAAGAGCCTCTCCTCTCCCTAGGAGCATCAGCGCTTACCCGAATGGCCACAAGAAAAGGATCCTGACACACAAACACGTACAAGCACACACAGGCAAGTACACAGTATAATACCAAAATAGGGTATCCTCAATCATATCAGAACACAATCAGCATATTCAATTCACATAACATATGCAACCCAGACACTCAATACCTAACTCAGGGGTTCGATATAGCCTATGAGATCCATATCTCATTCCGAATTTCATACTCTCACCCTATAATCCAATCGCATGCAATACAACAAAGGCAGGCAACAAAAACATCAAGAAAATAACAGGGGTCTTAGGAGAAACCGATGAGGCGTAGATCCTGCCTCTCTTATCTCTGAACAAGAAGCTACTTCTTGGCCTTTATTAAGTAAATCTAAACTGTAAGACCCTGAATTTTGAGTCCTAGAAGTCTAGAAGCTAGTGTAGGTGAAAAGAAAATTTTTCCCCTTAAGGAAAGGATGTGCGATGGCCGAAATTGGTAACATTGTTTAGTAGTTAACTTTGTTTTAAATTCCCTTTGATCTAAGTTCTTCTAGATGGATAATTGCCTTAGAGATTGTCCTTATAGAAGGATAATTGCCTTAGAGATTAAAGACTCTAAAAATAGGGAAGATAATTTAGAGTTTAGTATTTCTTTATCTAAGGTTAACTTGAAAATCGACGGCGGAATTAGGTTTTCGCCAAATCTTCTTGAACTTCAAAATAGCATAACTTTCGAATTGTTAGTCAGATCCTTACAAATAATAACTTGTTGGAAAGATTTTTTCATCCTCTCTCCAACCATATATAAATCGCAGCTTGGATATAAATATTTCCTTGTTTAAGGTTAAGATGAAATTGTCCTATGCCCTACTTTTAGCGACAAGATTTGCTTAGTTAATTGGAATGGTAAATTCAGGTTGAATCTTGTTAAGTTCCTGGCTATCACAACACACATCCAAGGAGGAGGCACCTGCAGCGTCTGATCACTGGTTTTCTGATAGGTTTGGTGAGTGGTATTGGTAAGGAAATAGGGTATTCAATTGACTACTGAATATGCATGCTTAGTTTGCTTTTGTCTTTGCCTGATGATAATTTAGGTGGTTCGGATTTACTTAATAAAGGCAAAAGAGTAGCTTCTTGTTCAGAGACAAGAGAGGTAGGATCTACGCCTCATCAGTTTCTCCAGAGACCCTTCTTATTTTCTTGATATTTTTGTTACCTGCCCTTGTTGTATTGTTTGTGATTGGCTTATTGGGTGAGAATATGAAATGCAGAATGAGATATGAATCTTCTAGGCTATATCGAACCCCTAAGTTAGGAATTGAGTGCCTGGGATGCAATTGTTATGTGAATTGGATATGTTGATTGTGTTCTGACATGATTGAGGATACCCTATTGTGGTATTATGCTTTGTACTTGCCTGTGTGTGCTTGTACGTGTTTGTGTGTCAGGATCCTGTTCCGGTGCCCATTCAGGGTAAGCGCTGATGCTCCTAGGGAGAGGAGAGGTTCTTTCCAGTTTAGGGAGTTGTATGTGCGGCAAACCAGCAAGTGAATGCTGGATATCTGTTCTTTCGAGGCCGGATCCCTATCTTGCGAGGCAGGAAGCCCTTATCTTGCGAAGTTTGGGATGCCCTAGTAAGTATGTGACTAGGGAATACTTGTCCATGTGGGACTAGTCGACTTATCCTTACGAGGACAAGATAAAAGGCTTACTGATTAGTTTGCGTGTTAAGCATCTACTCTTTATGCAGTAAGTTTTGGACAACACAGGTGGAAGAGGATGACCTTTCTTCTTCATTTTTGAGGGCAATCTAATGTGTTTCACCTGCCTGTGTACTTATGACCTTTCGGAAGTGTTTTCAGTCCTCCCTAAGCCATAGATTCAGCCCTAACCTCTTTTGATTGATTTTTGAATTGCGTGATCCCCTTTAGCTGTTTAGGAATGATCTTATGTGAAATGGGAGATTTGAGTTTAGGGATTCTGTAGATCTTATGATAATGTGACCCTACTGAGATTCTTGTAATCTCATACCGTTGTTTTTACCATTTTTCAGGCTTAGGTACATCCACTGTTCGTGGTACCAGTGTGTGAGATCAAGGCTGCACGGCGGGGCGATATCGCATCACATTTTGTAAGACCCCGAATTTTGAGTCCTAGAAGTCCAGAAGCCAGTGCAGGTGAAAAGACGATTTTGCCCCTGAAGAGAAGGATGTGTGATAGCCGGAATTGGTAAGATTGTTCAGTAAATTAATTTGCTTCTGATTCCTTTTGATTTAGGATCTTATAGATGGGTAATTGTTTTAGGAAACATCCTTTAAGGTAGATAGTTACCTTATTTGATTAAGGAAGGTAATTTAAGAGTTTTGATTATTTGGTAAGTTGTATTGAATTGATAGATTGATTTAAAGTAGTAAACCTAATTCTACACTCATTCAATATAAATAGGAAGCCAACCCCACAAAAGTTTCCCCTAAAACCTTACAAAACTCGTATAGGCTTAAAACCCTATACCTCCCATTAGCCGTCAGAATTTTCAGAAACTTTAAACTAGCATAACTCCCTCATAGTTCATTGGATCTCTGCGAATAATAGCTTGCTGGAAATCTCTCTTCATCCTCTTTCCAACCATCTTTTGATTTTCTTCGGGAGATTAGTATTTCGTTGTCTAATGTTACTTTGAAAATCGGCGGCCGCGTTAGGTTTCCGCCAAATCTTCTTGAATTTCAAAATAGCATAACTTTTTACTCGTTTGTTGGAATCTTGCAAATAATATGTCGTTGGAAAGATATTTTCATTCTCTTTCCACAGCTATGTTAATCGAAGCTTGGATGTAAATACTTCGTTGTTTTAGGTTAAGACGAAATCGTGCTATGCCCTACTTTTAGCAATAGGTTTTGCATAGTTAATTGGAATGGTAAATTCAGGTTGAATCTTGATAAGTTCCTGGCTATCACATCACACATCCAAGGGGGAGGCACCTGCAACATCTGATCACTGGTTTTCTGATAGGTTTGGTGAGTGGTACTGGTAAGGAATAGAGTATGCAATTTATTTTTGGATATGCATGCTTAGTGGTTTTATCTTTGTGTGGTGATGATTTAGGTGGTTCAGATTTACTTGATAAAGGCAAAGGAGTAGCTTCTTGTTCAGAGACAAGGGAGGTAGGATCTATGCCTCATCGGTTTCTCCAGAAACCCCCGCTCTTATCTGATGTTTTTGTTACCTGTCTTTGTTGTATTGTTTACGATTGGATTATATGGTGAGAATATGAAATCCGGAATGAGATATGAATCTCCTAGGCTGTATAGAACCCCTGAGTTAGGGATTGAGTGCCTGGGATGCTATTGTTATATGCATTGGATGTGTTGATTATTTCCTGACATGATTGAGAATACCTTGTTGTGGTATTATGTTTTGTACTTGCCTGTGTGTGCTTGTACGTGTTTGTTTGTCAGGATCCTGTTCCGCTGGCCAGGCAGGGTAAGAACTGATGCTCCTAGGGAGAGGAGAGGTTCTTATCGATTTATGGGAGGTGTATGGGTGATGAACCAGCAAGTGCAAGCTGGATATCTGTCCTTGGTGGCCGGATCCTTGTCTTGCGAGACAAAAAGCCCACTTCTGTGTGATTTGGGGATGCCCTAGTTGCGACTAAGGGAAGACTTGTTTCATGAGGGGCTAGTCGACTTATCCTTGCGAGGATAAGGTGAAAGGCTTACTGATTAGTTTGTGTGTTAACCATCTACCCTTTGTGCAGTAAGTCTTGGACAACACAGGTGGAAGGGGATGGCCTTTCTTCATCGTTGAGTGTGATTTTGTTGTATTTCACCTGCCTGTGTACTTCTGAACTTTCGGAAGTGTAGTCCTCCCTCAGCCATGATCTCGGCCTTAACCTCTTTATGTTTATTGTTGAATTGCGTGATCCCTTTAGTTATTTATGGAATGATCTTATGTGAATTCGGGAGATTTGTGTTTAGGGATTCTGTAGATCTTATGATGCTGCGACCCTACTGAGATTCTTGTAATCTCATCCTGTTGTTTTTACCATTTTTCAGGCTTAGGTACACCCTCTGTTCGTGGTACCGGTGTGTGAGATCAAGGCTGCATGGCGGGGCGATATCGCATCATAAACACTTACCTGTTACATGCGCAAATAACTTGAAAGATTGGATGATGTTCTGGTTTATTTTTGAGCATTCGTTTGGCTTGCTATTTCCGGAAATTGTTGATGAATTGCTTGCTGGTTATTTGGATCCCTATGGGACATGTGTGTTATGAACCCAATGGATTGATTTAAGACTTCCGCTGATGATTTTATTTACTCCGTATGTTACCAGAATATGTGTCCAATAGCATGCTCCAATTGATTGATAAGCAACAAAATAAATAAGCTTAGAATCGGTATGTAGCCTTGTGAAATTCTAATAGATCTTAGGTGTCGCTGAGACTTATTTGGGTTTCACGGCGGTAATGACCTTAATAGGAGCAATTGATAATGGTTTAGGAATTAGGGTCGTTACACATTTGCTTACTTGTTTACTTGCGTATATAACATGAATGATTGGACAACGTTCTGGTTTATTTTTAAGCACTCTTCTTTACTTGCTATTTTCGAACCTTGATGAAGAATTTCTTGCTGGATCCCTATGGGACTTGTGTGTTATGAACCCAATGAATTAATTTAAGACTTCGCTGATGTTTTTATTTACTCCGTATGATACAAGAATATGTGTCCAATATCATGCTCCAATTGTTGATAAGCAATAAGATTAACAAGCTTAAAATCGGAAATTTATGATTAGCCTGGTGAGATTCAAATAGGTCTTAGGTGTCATTTAGGCTTATTTGGATTTCAAGGCGGTAATGACCTTAATCGGAGCAATTATTAATAGTTAGAAATTGTGGTCGTTACACGAACTACCTAAATTATCACCAGACAAAGACAAAAACAAACTAAGCATGCATATTCAATAGTCAATTGAATACCCTATTTCCTTACCAATACCACTCACCAAACCTATCAAACACCACTGATCAAATGCTGCAGGAGCCTCCCATTTGGATGTGTGATGTGATAGCCAGGAATTTAACAAGATTCCACATGAATTACCATTTCAATTAACTATGCAAATTTCGTCGCTAAGAGTAGGGCATAGAACAATTTCGACTTTAACCTTAGACAAAGAAATATTTAGATTAAAACAACGATATATATATGATTAGAAAGAGTATGAAAATAGCTTTCCATTAAGCTATTATTTCTAGCAATCTGACAAACGATTAGAGAGTTATGCTATTTTGAAGTTCAAGAAGATTTAGCAAAAACCTAATTCCACCGACGATTTTCAACTTAGCCTTTGAGAAAGAAATGTTAAGCTCCTGTCAAAAACCAAAAAATGGTTGGAAAGAGGACAAAGAGAGCTTTTCAACAAGCTATTACTCTCCGGGATTCGATGAACGATGAGTGAGTTATGCTGGTTTATAGTTTTAGAAAATTTTGGCAGCTATAGGGAGGTATAGGGTTTTAGGCTTATACGAATTTGTATGTTTTTTTATGAGGAATTTTTGTGGAGTTGGCTTCCTATTTATAATGAATGAGTATAGGATTATGATTACTACTTTTAATCACTTTATCAAAACAAGATAATTCACCAGATAACTAAACTCTAAATTCTTTAATTATCTTCCCCTATTTTTAGGGATTTTAATCTCTAAGGCAATTATCTATCCATAAGGATAATCTCTTAGGCAATTATCTATCTATAAGGACTTAGATTAAAGAGGAATTTAAAACAGAATTAACTACTAAAAAATCTTACCAATTTCGGCCATCACACATCCTTTCCTTCAGGGGCAAAATCGCCTTTTCACCTGCACTGGCTTCTGGACTTCTAAGAAAAATTCGGGGTCTCACATCCTCCCCTCCTTATAAAAATTTCATCCTCGAAATTTTAACATAAGTACCTAATCAAACAGGTAAGGAAATTTTGCACGCATAGATTCCTCAGTCTCCCAAGACTGTTCCTCAATTTGGCTATTACGTCAAACAACTCGTACCATAGGCAAGCTTCCACTGCGAAGCTGTCGAACTGACCGATCTAGTATGGCAACTGGCTGTACGGGATAGGATAGGTCTTCAGAAACTTCAATTGGCAGTTCTTTAAGCACATGAGCAGGATCTCGTATATACTTTCTTAGCATTGAAATGTGAAATACGTTGTGAATTCTTTCCATATTTGGAGGTAGTGCAAGTCGGTACGCAATAGGGCCAATTCTTTCGACAATATCGTATGGACCAATGTAGTGAGGTGTTAGCTTACCTTGCTGCTGAAAACGAAGGACTCCTTTCCATGGGGAAACTTTCAAAAATACTTTGTCACCTACCGCAAATTCCAGCTCTCTTCGTCGATTGTTGGCGTAGCTTTTCTGCCGATCTTGGGCTGCTTTTAGCCTTTGTCGGATCAAGCTTAATTGTTCTGTTGCTTGGTCAATTAATTCCGGATTGTCTAGGCGTCTCTCGCCTACTTCATTCCAGAAAATGGGGGTTCTGCAGCATCTCCCATATAGTGCTTCATAGGGTGCCATACCGATGCTTACATGAAAGCTATTGTTGTAAACAAATTCTGCCATTGGCAGGCATCAATCCCAGCCGGTTTGCTGATCTAATACACTCGTATGTAGCATGGCTTTAAGTGTCTGAATCATCCTTTCTGATTGACCATCGGTCTAGGGCTGAAATGCTATACTGAAATTCAATCTCGAACCCAGTGTATTCTGGAATTTCTCCCAAAATCATGAAGTGAAACGAGGGTCACGATATGAAACAATAGAAGCTGGTACTCCATGCAAACGAACAATCTCGTCCAAGTAACGAACTGCCAATTTTTCTGGTGTATCTGTCACACGTATAGGAAGAAAGTGTGCAGATTTTGTCAGTCGATCCACGATCACACAAATGGCATTGTATCCTCGCTGCGATCTAGGAAAACCAGTGACAAAATCCTTTGTGACGTGCTCCCACTTCCATTCTGGAATCGGAAGTGACTGAAGTAGACCAGCGGGTCTTTGATGTTCGATCTTTACTTGTTGACATAAGAGGCATCGGGCAACGAACTCAGCAATATGACGTTTCATATTTGGCCACCAATGCTGCCCCTTCAAATCTCTGTACATCTTAGTGCTTCCAGGATGAATAACGAACTTCGAACTATACGCCTCTGATAGAATAAGGTTACGAATATCAACATTTTGTGGAACACATACCCGATTTCTGAAGACTAGTACTTCGTCATCTCGTATTCTGCAATCACGAACTATGGCATCAACACCATCAGCAAGTTGCTTCCGAATTTCAGTAAATTTCGGATCCTCTAACTATTGATTCCGGATTTCTTCAATTAAGGTAGGTGCGACTTCGATTCGTTCCAGAAACGAACCAGAGAAATTGGTGCCAAGATGCACAAGATTTCTTCAATTAAGGTAGGTGCGACTTCGATACGTGCCAACAACAAACCAGAGAAATCGGTGCCAAGATGCACACGATTAGTTTTCAATTCCAACATCATCGGTAGGTAATGGGTGCGCATGTAGGCCAAAACTGATGGGGAAGGAGGATGAAACTTTCGGCTTATGGCATCAGCAACAACATTCGTCTTTCTAGGATGATATTCGATGATTAAATCATAGTCTTTAATCAGCTACACCCATATTCGTTGTCTCATATTCAATTCTTTTTGTGTGAGGAGGTACTTCAGGCTTTTGTGATCAGTGAAGATTCGGCAAGTCTCGCCGTATAAGTAATGTCGCCATATTTTTAAGGCAAATACCACGGCTTCAAGTTCCAAGTCATACGTAGGGTGATTTCTCTCGTGCGGTCGCAAGTGCCGGGAATCGTAGGTAATGACTTTCCCATCTTGCATCAATACGCATCCAAGTCCAGATTTTGACGCGTCGCTGTAAACCACATACTCCTTTCCGCAAATAGGTAGGGTAAGGATAGGTGCAAAAACTAACCGATTCTTTAGCTCTTTGAAACTTTGTTGGCATTTCTTGTTCCATACGAACGGCTCACCCTTGCGTGTCAGTTTCGTCAATGGTCCGGCAAGCGATGAAAAATTCTCCACAAAGCGACGGTAGTATCCTGCCAAGCCAAGGAAGCTGCGAACTTTGAACACACTTTGCGGAGGTTCCCAAGCAATCACGGCTTCAATCTTCTTTGGATCAACAAACACACCTTGAGCAGAAACAATATGGCCAAGAAAACTAACTTCACGTTACCAGAATTCGCATTTTGAGTAATTTGCGTACAACCGTTGATCCTTCAGGATTTTAAGCACAATCCGCAAGTGCATAGCATGATCTTCTTCAAATATTGAGTAAATCAGAGTATCGTCGATGAAGACTAACACAAATTTATCTAGGAATTCACGGAACACACGATTCATCAATTCCATAAACACAGCTAGTGCATTGGTCAAGCCGAATGGCATAACCAGAAATTCATAATAGCCGTATCACGATCTGAATGCGGTCTTCGGAATATCAGCATCATGAACTCGTAATTGATGGTATCCATATCTGAGATCGATCTTGGAGAATACGACTGCACCTTGGAGTTGGTCAAACAAATCGTCGATGTGTGGCAACAGGTATTTGTTCTTCACGGTCACACGGTTCATCTACCGATAATGATGTACAATCGCAGCGAACCGTCTTTCTTTTTCACAAATATAACAGGTGCTCCCCAGGGTGACACACTAGGTCAAATAAAACCACGATCCAGCAAATCTTCGAATTGCATTTTTTGTTCCTTCATTTCCACAGGAGCCATATGATACGGAGGAATGAAAATCGGATTCGTACCTGGCACTAGCTCAATACCGAATTCCACTTCCCTTGATGGTGGTGGCCCGACTATGTCTTTTGGAAACACTGCTGGAAATTCGCAAACCACTGGAACAAAATCCATACCTGAGGATTTTTAAGAAATATTATGTACGTGCGCGAGGGACGCTGTACATCCTTTGTTGATTAATCGCTTCACCTTAAGCCAGGAAATCATGCAAGTTGGTACAGTGTACGATCTTCTTCTGGTGCAAATCGGGACAACTCCCTTAACATTTTTTCATATTCCAGCACCGAACGGGTGCCTTGTTCAAGTTTGTATAAAGCTTCTCGCTGCTCGTTTTTATGGAATCTCGTATAAAATCTTTCGTTGAATTTGTACCAGAATTCTTCCCAAGTAGGCAAACGATCGTCGAATCGCAAGCTAATGGATGTCCACCATGCGAGGGCTTCTCCCTCAAGTAAGAATGTAGCAATGGAAACCTTGTCATCATTTGAGATACGCAGGAACAAGGATACTCGACATAAGGTGTCTATCCACTCACGAGTGGGTGCGGCTCCGGCTGAACCTCCAAAATCTTTACATCCAAGTTGTCGAGATTCCTTCAGCAATTTTGTAATCATAACGGGAAGTCTCTCTGTCTCCTTAGGATGCGCCGGTTTTATAGGTTCAAGTGGAGGAATAGGGTCTGGCGCAGGCGCAGGAGCATTCTGAAATAACGCTTCCATTCGCTGCTGATTTACAGCAATTCCTTGTAATACGTTTAAGATTTGTGCCATAACAGTGTCAATGCCTGATGTGGCTGGTGCCTCAGGTTGGTTTTCAGGCTCAGTTTGCCCTTCCTGCTCAATTTGTGCATTTGGCTCCTCCTGTTCAATAGGTTGCTGCTCAGTCTGAATCTCAAACTTACCTCGTTGATCCCTTTGTTGCCTCAAGCATGCTATACTACACAAGTATATAATTGTTACTCAACACACACTAAATACGACACTAGCAATAGGAGTGGTACCTGGTGGAGAGGCATACACCGGATGATACGCATATGCTGGAAAACAAAATACAAATGTTCAGAAATCACATGCACACATGCAAAGGTATTTTTGGCAATTCCATCAACACTCCCACTATCATTCGGCAATAAATGTCATCATTCACATACATATACAGTCAGCAACACAGGAGTCAAATAGGACACTCGCCAGCATACATGAATCATCAAACACATTCTCAGCAATGATAAGAAACACGAAAAAAACTCAACGAAACTTATCATGGCATACCATGCACAAGAACATACACGAACGATCATCACATCAGATTATTATTCCCATCATTTAAATCTTACAGATTAATTCCATTTCAGCCTTAGTTCCCTTTCGGTATTAGCCCCTAAGTGAGTAAGTGTGTGCCCATGTTCTTACCTGCAATCACCAAAATCAACAATTAAGTTAGCATATAATAAATTATATTCCCTAAACCATGCTCCGCTACCAAACCTGTAACGAGCCCAATTCCTAACTATTATTAATTGCACTGATTAAGGTCATTATCGCCGTGAAACCCAAATAAACCTAAATGACACCTAGGACCTATTTGAATCTCACCAGGCTTATCATTATCTACCAATTTTTAGCATATGTATTTTATTGCTAATCAACAATTGGAGCATGATATTGGACACACGTTCTGGTAACATACGGAGTAAATATAACATCAGCGGAAGTCTTAAATTAAATCATTGGGTTCATAACACACAAGCCCCACAGGGATCCAAATAACCAACAAGAAATCCTCCAACAAATTTCGGAAATAGCTAACAAAGGAGGGTGCTTAAAATAAACCAGAAAGTAGCCCAATCATCCATGTTATATATGCAAGTAAACTAGTATGCAAATGTGATGCGATATCGCCCCGCCGTGCAGCCTTAGTCTCACACATTGGTACCACGGACTGTGGATGTACCTAAGCTTGAAAAATGGTAAAAAATAACGGTATGAGATTACAAGAATCTCAGTAGGGTCACAGCATCATAAGATCTGCAAAAATCCTAAACACAAATCTCCCAATTCACATTAGATTATTCCTAATCAACTAAATGGGATCACGCAAATCAAGAAATCAATCAAAAGGTTAGGGCCGAATCTATGGTTGAGGGAGGACTACAAACACTTCCGAAAGATCAGAAGTACACAGGCAGGTGAAACTCATCAGATTGCTCTCAGCACTGTAAAAGAAAGACCATACCCTTCCACCTGTGTTGTCCAAGACTTACTACACAAAGGGTAGATGGTTAACACATAAACTAATCAGTAAGCCTATTCATCTTGTCCTTTCAAAGACAAGTCGACTAGCCATATATGGACAAGTCTTCCCTAGCCACACACGAACTAGGGCATCCCAAACCTCGCAAGGATAAGGGCTTCCTGCCTCGCAAGGCAGGGATTCGGCCTCACAAGGACAGATATCCAGCGCTAGCTGGCTGCTTTGCCTCCCATACAACTCCAATACCGGTAAGAACCTCTCTCTCCCTAGGAGCATCAGCGCTTACCCCGAATAGCCACCAGAAAAGGATCTTGACATACAAATACGTATAAGTACACACAGGCAAGTACACAGCATAATACCAAAATAGGGTATCCTCAATCATGTCAGAACACAATCAGCATATTCAATTCACATAACATATGCAACCCAGGCACTCAATACCTAACTCAGGGGTTCGATATAGCCTATGAGATCCATATCTAATTCTAAATTTCATACTCTCATCCTATAATCCAATCGCATGCAATACAACAAGGGCAGGTAACAAAAACATTAACAAAATAACAGAGGTCTCAGGAGAAACCGATGAGGCGTAGATCCTACCTCTCTTGTCTCTGAACAAGAAGCTACTCCTTTGCTTTTATTAAGTAAATCCGAACCACCTAAATTACCACAAGGAAAAGACAAAAACAAACTAAACATGCATATTCAATAGTCAATTGAATACCCTATTTCCTTACCAATACCACTCACCGAACCTATTAGAAACCAGTGATCAGACGCTGTAGGTGCCTCCCCCTTGGATGTGTGATGTGATAGCCATGAACTGAACAAGACTCAACCTGAATTACCATTCCAATTAACTATGCAAATTTCATCGCTAAGAGTAGGGTATAAGACGATTTCAACTTTAACCTTAGACAAAGATATATTTACATAAAAACAACGATAGATATATGGTTAGAAGGAGGATGAAAATATCTTTCCAACAAGCTATTATTTGTAGGAATCTAACAAATGATTACAGAGTTATACTATTTTGAAGTTCAAGAAGATTTGGCGAAAACCTAATTCCACCGCCGATTTTCAACTTAACCTTTGATAAAGAAATACTAACCTCCAGAAAAAAACACAAAGATGTTTGGAAAGAGGACAAAGAGAGCTTTCTAACAAGCTATTACTTGCAGGGATCCAATGAACAGTGAGTGAGTATGCTGGTTTAAATTTTTAGCAAATTTTGGCGGCTATATGGAGGTATAGGGTTTTAGGCTTATACAAATTTGTATGTTTTTTTATGAGGGATTTTTGTGGAGTTTGCTTTCTATTTATAATGAATGAGTATAGGATTATGATTACTACATTTAATCACTTTATCAATGTAAGATAATTTACCAAATAACTAAACTCTAAATTCTTTAATTATCTTCCCCTATTTTTAGGGATTTTAATCTCTAAGGCAATTATCTATCCATAAGGATAATCTCTTAGGCAATTATCTATCTATAAGGACTTAGATTAAAGAGGAATTTAAAACAGAATTAACTACTAAAAAATCTTACCAATTTCGGCCATCACACATCCTTTCCTTCAGGGGCAAAATCGCCTTTTCACCTGCACTGGCTTCTGGACTTCTAAGACAAATTCGGGGTCTCACAGTTTCAACTTTTCTTACAAGAAAGAAATACTAAAATTCTTACAAAAATAAAAAGATGGTTGGAAAGAGAATGAAGAGAGCTTTCCAACAAGCTATTATTTACAGGAATCCGACAAGCGATGAGAGAGTTATGTTGGTTTAAAGTTTAAACGAATTTTGGCAGATATAGAGAGGTGTAAGGGTTTTAGGTCATACGAGTTTTGTGTGTTTTCTATGAATGATTTTTGTGTGGTTGGCTTCCTATTTATAATGGATGAGTATGGAATTAAGATAACTACTTTAAAGACTTTATTAAAGTAAGATAACTACCAGATTTAAATTCTGTAATTATCCCCTTTTAATTTAGGGATTTTAATTCCTAAGGTGATTATCAACAAATTAAGAACCAAATTTAAAAACATTAATACCAGAAATAATTACCAAACATTCCTTACCAATTTCAGCTATCACACATCCTTTTCTTCAAGGGCAAAATGGTCTTTTCATCTGCACTGGCTTCTGGACTTCTAGGACTCAAAATTCGAGGTCTCACAATATATATTCTTATTCTGTCAATTAAAGGTTACATAGGTTTTCTACTCTCATGTTAGAACCTAAACCAATATCCCTATCAGATTAGGTTTACTTAGAATGAATCGATTAGTTTCGTAATGAAGAGCAAGGTAGAATAATCTTTGTTGGTTAATGTGTAACAACCCTAACTCCTAACATATTACTATTTGCTCCGATTAGGGCCCTTACTGCTGTGAAACCCAAACAATCACAAGAATCAGGACCTATCTGAATTCCACAAGGCTTAATCTTCAAATTCTCGATTTTTACAATGTACATTCTTTATGTTTATCAACAATTGGAGCATGATATTGGACAAGTATTCTGGTATCATATAGAGTGAATGAAATATCAACGTAAGTCTTTAAATAAAATCAATGAATCCACAACACACAAGTTCCATAGGGATCCAAATATCCAGCAAGTTAACCCCAACATAAATCGGAAACAACAAGTAAAGGAGGAATCTTGAAAAACCAGAAAGTAGTCCAATCATAATTCATGTTATATGCTCAGGCAATCAAGGAATAGGTATGCAAATATGATGCGATATCGCCCCGCCGTGCAGCGTTAATCTCACACATTGGTACCACTGACAGTGGATGTACCTAAGCCTGAAAAATGATGAATACAATAGCATGAGATTACAAGAATCTCAGTAGGGTCACAACATCATAAGATTTACATAAATCTTAAACACAAATCTCCCAAACAACATCAGATCATCCCTACACAACTATGGGTATCACGCAATTCAAGAATCAATCTAAGAGATAAGACTGAAACTAAGGCTGAGGGTGGACTACAACACTTCCAAAAATCATAAGTACACAGGCAGGTAAAACTCATCAGATTACTCTCGTCACTAGAAAGAAAGAAAGGTCATCCCCTTCCACCTATGTTGTTCAAGGTTTACTGCACAAAGGGTAAAAGGTTATCACACAAGCTAATCAGCAAACCTATTTATCCTACCACACAAGGACAAGGCATCTAAGCTACACAAGGGCAAGGTTTCCAGTCATACAAGGACCAGGCATCCAAGCCACAAAAGGACAAGGCTTACAGCCAAACAAGGACCAGGCATCCAAGCCACACAAGGACAAGGCTTCCAGCCATACAAGAACCAAGCATCCAAGCCACACAAGGACAAGGTTTCTAGCGCGGGCATGCTAGGGATTGCCACCTATACAACTCCCATAATAGTAAGAGCCTCCCCTCTCCCAAGGAGCATCAGCGCTTACCCCGAATGGCAATCGAAATAGGATCTTGACACACAAACACGTACAAGCACACACCAGCATGTACAAAGCATAATACCATAACATGGTATCTTCAATCATGTCAAAACACAATTATATGCAATTCAGGCACTCAAAACCTAACTCAAGGGTTCGATATGGCTTATAGGATTCATATCTCAATCCTTGGTTTATGCATATATCCTACAATCAATTCGCATGCAATAATAACAAGAGCAGGCATTGAAAATAACAAACAAACAACAGGGATCTTTGGAGAAACCGATGAGGCATAGATCCTACCTCTCTTGTCTCTGAACAAGAAGCTATTCCCTTGCCCTGAGTTAATAATTCCAAACCACTTATAGCATCACAAGGCAAAGACAAAACCAAACTAAGCATGCATACTCAATAACCAAGTAAGTACCTTATTTCCTTACCAATTCCACTCACCAAACCTATCAGAAACCAGTGGTCAGATTCCGCGAGTGCCTTCCCTTTGGATGTGTGATGTGATAGCCAAGAACTTAACAAGATTCAACCTGAATTACCACTGCAATTTAACTATGTACATTTCGGCACTAAGCATAGGACATAATATAATTTGCAATTTCATGTTAACACGATGTAAGGGTTGCGATTTCATATTAACAAAAAAGAATTAAGTGTTTATAACTTATACAATCAAAAGAAACAAGATTGGAATCCAATAGATTAATTAATCAAGATAGGAAACAATAAGGCAAGGTAGGGAATACTGATTTCATGTATAGAAAAGATTCAGAGGAAGATGCGACGACCCCAATTCCTAACTATTACTATTTGCTCCGATTAAGGTCATCACCGCCATGAAACCCAAATAAGCCTAAATGACACCTAAGACCTATCTGAATCTCACCAGGCTTATCATTAACTTTCAAAATTTTAGCATGTTTATTTTAATGTTTAAGAACAATTGGAGCATGATATTGGAGACACACTCTGGTAACATACGGAGTAAATAAAACTTCAACGGAAGTCTTTAGATTAAATCATTGGGTTCATAACACACAAGTCCCATAGGGAACCAAACAATCAGCAAGAAATCCTCCAACATATTTCGAAAATAGCAAGCAAAGGAGGGATCTGAAAATAAACCAGAAAGTAGGCCAATCATTCATGTTATATGCGCAAGTAAACAAAGATCAAGTATGCAAATGTGATGTGATATCACCCCGTCGTGCAGCCTTGATCTCACACACTAGTACCACGGACAGTGGATGTACCTAAACCTGAAAAATGGTAAAAACAACAATATGAGATTTTAAGAATCTCAGTAGGGTCACAGCATCATAAGATCTGCAGAAACCCTAAACACAAATCTTCCAATTCACATTAGATCAATCATAAACAGCTAAAGGGAATCACGCAATTTAAGAATCATGATCTTTTCGGCTTCAGTTGTGGCAACAGTTAGTTCTTGAAAATTCTGCACTGGTGTCGTACAAACGATGGTTTTGAGTTTGGTATTCAACCTATAAAATCGTCTCGCAAGCTGGTACGGTGTATGATCTTCTTCTGGTGCAAATCGGGACAACTCCCTTAACACTTTTTCATATTCCAGCACCGAACGGGTGCCTTGTTCAAGTTTGTAAAAAGCTTGTCGATGCTCGCTTTTATGGAATCTCGTATAAAATCTTTCGTCAAATTCGTACCGGAATTCTTCCCAAGTTGGCAAACGATCGCCGAATCGCAAGCTAACAGATGTCCACCATGCGAGGGCTTCTCCCTCAAGTAAGAATGTAGCAATGGAAACCTTGTCATCATCCGAGATACGCAGGAACAAGGATACCCGACATAAGGTGTCTATCAACTCACGAGGGGGTGCGGCTCTGGCTGAACCTCCAAAATTTTTACATCCAAGTTGTCGAGCTTCCTTCAGCAATTTTGTAATCATAACGGGAAGTCTCTTTGCCTCATTATGATATGTCGACTGTATAGGTTCAAGTGGAGGAATAGGTTATTCCACTGGTGCAAGTGCAGGAGCATTCTGAAATTGTGCCTCCATTCGCTGCTGATTTGCAACAATTCCTTGCAATACGTTTAAGATTTGTGCTATAATAGGGTCAATGACTGGTGCGGCTGGTGCCTCAGGTTGGTTTTCGGGCTCAACTTTCCCTTCCTGCTCAATTTGTGCATTTGGCTCCTCCTGCTCAACAGGTTGTTGTTCAACCTGAATCTCAAACCTACCCCGTTGATCCTTTTGTTGCCTCGAGCGTGCCATACTACACAAGTATACGATTGTACTCAGCACATACTAAATACAATACTAGTAAAAGGAGGGGTACCTGGTGGAGAGGCATCCACCAGACGATACGCATATGCTAGAAAATAATATACAAATTTTTGGAAATCACAGGCACACATGCAAAGGTATTCTCGACAATTCCATCAACACTCACACTATCATTTGGCAGTGCACGTCATCAATCACATGCATATACATTCGGTAATGACAAGAAACATAGCTAATTATCCACTGAAACATATTAAGACATACTAAACATAAGAACATACATGGAAAAATATCGCATCAGATTATTATTCTCATCATTTAAATCTTACAAATCAATCCCATTTTAGCCTTAGTTCATTTTCAGTATTAGCCCCTAAGTGAGTGAGTGTGTGCCTATGTCCTTACCTACAATCACCAAAATCAACAAATAAGTTAGCATATAACAAATTATATTCCCTAAACCATACTCCGCTACCAAACCTGCGACAACCCCAATTCCTAACTATTACTATTTGCTCCGATTAAGGTCATCACCGCCGTGAAACTAAAATAAGTATAAATGACACCTAAGACCTATCTGAATCTCATCAGGTTTATCCTTAACTTCCGAAATTTTAGCATGTTTATTTTAATATTTAACAACAATTGGAGCATGATATTGGACACATATTCTGGTAACATACAGAGTAAATAAAACATCAGCGAAAGTCTTTAGATTAAATCATTGGGTTCATAACACACAAGTCTCATAGGGATCCAAACAATCAGCAAGAAATCCTCCAACATATTTCGGAAATAGAAAGCAAAGGAGGGATCTGAAAATAAACCAGAAAGTAGCCCAATCATTTATGTTATATGCGCAAGTAAACAAGGATCAAGTATGAAAATGTGATGCGATATCGCCCCGCCGTGCAACCTTGATCTCACACACTGATACCACGGACAGTGGATGTACCTAAGCTTGAAAAATGGTAAAACAACAATATAAGATTTTAAGAATCTCAGTAGGGTCACAGTATCATAAGATTTGCAGAAACCCTAAACACAAATCTCCCAATACACATTAGATAATTCCTAAACAACTAAATCACGCAATTCAAGAATCAATAAAAAAGAGGTTAGGGCCGAATCTATGGTTGAGGGAGGACTACAAACACTTCCGAAAAATCAGAAGTACACAGGCAGGAAGAACTCATCAGATTACTCTCGACAATAAAGAAGAAAGGCCATCCCCTTCCACCTGTGTTGTCCAAGGCTTACTTCACAAAAGGTAGAGGGTTAACACACAAACTAATCAGTAAGCCTATTCGTCTTGCCTCGCAAGGACAAGTCATCTTGCCACACAAGGAAAAGTCTTCCCGAGCCACACACGGACTAGGGCATCCCAAACCTCGCAACGATAAGGGCTTCCTACCTCACAAGGACAAGGTTCCGGTCTTGCAAGGACAGATATCCAGCTCGCGCATGCTGGGGTTTGACACCCATACAACTCCCATACCAGTAAGAACCTCTCCTCTCCCTAGGAGCATCAGCACTTACCCCGAATGGCCACCGGAAAAGGATCCTGACACACAAACACGTACAAGCACACACAAGCAAGTACAAAGCATAATACCACAACAGGGTATCCTCAATCATGTCAGAACACAATCAGCATATTCAATTCACATAACATATGCAACCCAAGCACTCAATACCTAACTCAGGGGTTCGATATAGCCTATGAGATCCATATCTCATTCCGAATTTCATACTCTCACTCTATAATCCAATCGCATACAATACAACAAGAGCAGGTAACAAAAACATCAAGAAAATAACAGAGGTCTCTGGAGAAACCAATGAGGCGTAGATCCTACCTCTCTTGTCTCTGAACAAGAAGCTACTCTTTTGCCTTTATTAGATAATTCTGAAGCACCTATATTATCACTAGGAAAAAACAAACTAAGCATGCATATTCAATAATCAATTGAATACCCTATTTCCTTACCAATACCACTCACCAAACTTATCAGAAACCAGTGATCAGATACTGAAGGTGCCTCCCTCTTGGATGTGTTATGTGATAGCCAGGAACTTAACAAGACTCAATCTGAATTACCATTCCAATTAATTATGCAAATTTCGTCGCCGATTTTCAACTTAACTTTAGACAAGAAAATATTTACATCCAAAAAAAAAAACATATATGGTTGGAAAGAAAATGAAAAGATATTTCCAACAAGCTATCTTTTGTAGCGATCTGAGAAACAATGAGAGAGTTATGCTATTTTGAAATTCAAAAAGATTTGGCAAAAACCTAATTCCACCGCCGATTTTTAACTTATCTTTAGAAAAAGAAATACTAACCTCATGAAAAAAAACCAGATATGGTTGGAAAGAGGATGAACAGAGATTTCCAACAAGCTATTATTTGTAGATATATAACAAACTATGAAAGAGTTATGCTGTTCTGAATTTCAAGAAGATTTGGCAGTGCCGCCGAATTTCAACTTAGCCTTAGAGAAAGAAATACTAACCTCCTAAAAAAAACCCAAAGATGGTTGGAAAGAAGATGAAGAGAGCTTTCTAACAAGCTATTATTTGCAGGGATCCAATGAATGATTATGAGAGTTATGCAGGTTTAAAGTTTCAGCAAATTTTGGCGGCTGTAGGGAGATATAGGGTTTTCGGCTTATACGAATTTTGTATGTTTTTTATGAATGATTTTTGTAGGGTTGGCTTCCTATTTATAATGAATGAGTAAAGAATTATGATTACTACTTTTAATCACTTTATCAAAATAAGATAACTTACCAGATAATTAAACTTTTTAATTATCTTCTCCTGTTTTTTGGGATTTTAATCTCTAAGGCAATTATCTATCTATAAGGACTTATATTAAAAGGAATTTAAAACAAAATTAAGTACAAAACAATCTTACCAATTTCGGTCATCACACATCCTTTCCTTCAGGGGCAAACTTGTCTTTTCACCTGCACTAGCTTTTGGAATTCTAAGACTCAAAATTCGGGGTCTCACAGAATAATTCATGATTTTATAGTATGAATAGATGCCAAAAAATCATTCGAACAAGAGGAACAACCAAAAAAATCAATTGAAAACAGAATCACACAGTCTTGAAACCTAATCCCGCCGAAATATGATTTAACTTTCAACAAAAAAAACTAACCTTCTGAAAAAAAACACAATATGGTTGTAAATAGCATAAAAAGATCTTTCCAACAAGCTATTATTTGTAAGAATCCGACTTAGGACGAGAGGATTATGCTATTTTGAAGTTCAAACAGATTTTGATAATTCTGTCAAAATATAATTTAACTTTAGAAAAAAAAAAACTAACCTCCAGACAACTTAAAAAGGATTTTTGGAAAGAGGATGAATAGAGCTTTCTAATAAGCTATTATTTGTAAGAATCCGACAAAGGATGAGAGAGTTATGCTGATTTGAAGTTCCAGCGGATTTCGGCAGAAATTGGGAGATGTAAGGTTTTTAGGTTTTACGAATTTTGTGTGTTTTCTGTATTAGATTTTTGTGTAGCTAGCTTCCTATTTATATAAGGTGGTTATGGGATTAAAATTCCTATTTTAAAGGCTTGATTAAAGTAAGATAGTTATCAGAAATTAAATTCTGTAATTATCCCCCTTAATTTTAGGGATTTTAATTTCTAAGGTAATTATCAACCTATAAAGAACTAGATTAAAGGGAATTAAAACCAAAATTAATTACTGGATATTTCTTACCAATTTCGGCCATCACACATCCTTTTCTTCAGAGGAAAAATGTTCTTTTCACCTACACTGACTTCTGGACTTTTAAGACTCAAAATTCGGGGTCTCACCTTTCTCCCCTCATTATAAGAATTTCGTCCTCGAAATTTTAGCACAATTACCTAAGCAAACAGGTAAGGAAATTTTGCATGCATAGATTTCTCAGTCTCCCAAGACTGTTCCTCAATTTGGCCATTACGCCAAACAACTCGTACCATATGCACGCTTCGACTACGAAGCTATCGAACTGACCTATCTGGTATGGCAACTGGCTGTACGGGATAGGATAGGTGTTCAGCAACTTCGACTTAGGGTTCTTCAAGCACATGGTTGGGGTCTAGCATATATTTTCTCAACATTGAAACGTGAAACAAGTTGTGAATTCTTTCCATTTTTGGAGGTAAGGCAAGTCGGTATGTAACAGAGCCAATCCTCTCGACAACGTTATACGAACCAATGTAACGAGGTGCTAGCTTACCTCGCTGCTGAAAATGAAGGACTCTCTTCCCATGAGGCGACCTTCAAAAACACTATGTCACCTACTGCAAATTCCAGCTCCCTTCGTTGATTATCAGCATAGTTTTTCTGCCGATCCTGAGTTGTTTTTAGCCGTTGTTGAATCAAGTTCAACTGTTCCATTGCTTGATCAATCTTTTCCGGATAGTCTAGGCATCTCTCGCCTACTTCATTTGAGCAAATGGGAGTTCTGCAACGTCTCCTACAAAGTGCTTCATAAGGTGCCATATCGATGATTACATGAAAACTATTGTTGTAAGCAAATTCTGCCAATGACAGGCATCGATCCCAACCGGTATGCATGTCCAACACACTCGCACGTAGCATGTCTTCAAGTTTCTGAATCATCCTTTCTGATTGACCATCAGTCTAGGGATGAAATGCTGTACTGAAATTCAATCTCGAACCCAGCGAATTCTGGAATTTCTCCCAAAATCGTGAGGTGAAACGAGGGTCATGATCTGAAACGATGGAAACTAGCACTCCATGCAATCAAACAATCTCGTCCAAGTAATGAACAGTCAATTTCTCAGGTGTATCCGTCACACGTATAGGAAGGAAGTGTGCACATTTTGTCAATCGATCCACGATTACCCAAATGGCATCGTATCCTTGCTGTGATCTAGGCAAACCAGTCACAAAATCCATTGTGACATGCTCCCACTTCCTTTCTGGAATCGGAAGTGACTGCAGTAAACCAACGGGTCGTTGATGTTCGATCTTTACTTGTTGACATACGAGTCATCATGCAACAAACTCAGCAATGTGGCGTTTCATGTTTGGCCACCAATACTGCTCCTTTAAATCTCAGCAAATCTTAGTGCTTCCTGGATGGATAACAAATTTCGAACTATGCGCCTCCGATAGAATAAGGTTACGAATATCAACATCTTGTGGAACACATACCTGATTTTTTAAGACAAAGACTTCTTCATCTCGTATTCTAAAATCACGAATTATGGCATCAACACCAACAGAAAGTTGCTTCCGAATATCAATTAGTTTTGGATCCTCTAATTGCTGATTCCGGATTTCCTCAATCAAGGTCGGCGTGACTTCGATTAGTGCTAATAACGATCTAGAAAAATCAATGCCAAGATGCCAATATGCATACGATTAGCTTTTAAATTCAACAATATAGGTCTGTAATGGGTGCGCATGTAAGCCAAAACCGATGGGGAAGGAGGATGAAACTTTCGGCTCAAGGCATCATCAACAATATTCACCTTTCCAGGATGATATTTGATGATCAAGTTGTAGTCTTTAATCTGCTTCACCCATATTTGTTGTCTCATATTCAATTTTTTTTGCCTGAGGAGGTACTTCAGACTTTTGTGGTCGGTGAAGATTCGGCACGTCTCGCTGTATAATTAAAAAACACCATGACTACAAGCTCCAAATCATGTGTATGATAGTTGCTTTCGTGCGGTCGTAACTCTCGGGAAGCATAAGCAACGACTTTTCCATCTTGCATCAATAGGTGTGGAAACTAACCGATTTTTCAGTTCTTCGAAACTTCGCTGGCATTTCTTGTTCCACATGAACGGCTCACCCTTGCGCGTCAGTTTTGTCAGTCGTCCAGCAAACGATGAAAAATTCTCCACAAAGCGATGGTAGTATCTTGCTAAACCAAGGAAACTATGAACTTTGAACACAGTTCGCAGGGGCTCCCAAGCAACTACGGCTTCAATCTTCTTCGGATCAACTAGCACAACTTTGCATTTAGAGTACTTTGCAAACAACCGCTGATCCTTCAAAACATTCAGCACAATCTACAAATGCTTAGCATGTTCCTCTTCCGATATTGAATAAATCATAATGCCATCGATGAACACTATCATAAATTTATCCAGGAACTCATGGAACACACAATTCATCAGGTTCATGAACACAACTTTTGCATTGGTCAAACTGAATGGCATAACCAGAAATTCATAGTGGCCGTATCACGATTTGAACGCGGTCTTCGAAATATCAGCATCACGAACTCACAATTGATGGTATCCAGATCTGACATCGATCTTGGAGAACAGGGTTGCACCCTGGAGTTGGTCGAACAAATCGTCTATGCTTGGTAAAGGTTACTTGTTCTTCACAGTCACACGATTCAACTGCTGATAGTCGATGCATAATCGCAGCGATCCATGTTTCTTCTTTATGAACAAGACAGGTGCTCCCCAAGGTGACACACTAGGTCGAATGTAACCACGATCTAGCAAATCTTCCAATTTTGTTTTTAGTTCCTTCATTTCCGCAGAAGCCATACGATACGGATGAATGGAAATCGGATTTGTACCAGGCACTAACTCAATGCCGAATTCCACTTCCATTGCTGGTGGTAAACCCAGCTATGCCTTCTGGAAATACTTCTGGAAATTCGCGAACTACTGGATCACAATCCAGATCCGAGGATTCTTTAGAAATATCATGTATGTGCACGAGGTATGCTGTACATCCTTTGTTGATCAATCGTTTTGCAACAAGCCAATAAATCATGCAAGTTGGAACAACTCGCCTATCACCTTCAAAATAGTACTCGGCACCATCAGGAAAAATGAACCACACACGTTTGGTGAAACACTCTATATGGGCTTGATATTTCGCTAGACAGTCCATGCCTAAGATTACATCCAACTCTCGAATATCCAATGGAATTAGGTCCACTTTAAGTACATTTGGACCCATACGTACAACACAGCCGATGTAAACTAGATCACAAATTAGTTGTTTTCCCAAAGGAGTCAGAACTTCAATAGGAAGATTCAAGGGAGATAGTGGCCGATCCGTGCTAAGTGTTATTCTTGGACTTAAAAATGATCTATTTGCTCCAGGATCTAATAATATTTTAGCAATTTGAGAAAATACTGAAATAAGTACCTTTCACCACATTAGAACTAGCCTCACCATCAGCTAGGGTGAATAGCCTTGTTGGTCTTGCTTGCGCCTCACTTGTGGATCCGTTGGGTGGTCCTCCTGGTGCGCGGGTTGGCGGTTTGGTGGGGTTAGCATACCCACCTCGGCCCGCAATAGGTTCGCCTATGATACATCTCGGCTTCTGGCATTCTCGCTGAATGTGTCTCATTTTGCCACAATTGTAACATCGACGCTGCTGAGAATGCCAAGTAGACCCATTGGAATTCGTACCAAAAAAGTTCTTCTTGTTGTTACTTCCATTGCTATTAATTTTCTAAGGATAGGACCTTAAAGGATAGGGTCTTGTACGTCGATTAAATTTCGAATCTCGCCTGAAGGATCCGTCACTAGTGGCTGTGGATAGCTACTTGGTTTGCACGATTTTTTGGCTTCAGTCACGGCAATAATTAGTTCTTGCAAATTCTGTACTGGTGTCGTACCAACAATGGCTTTGAGTTCGGTACTCAGCCCATCCTGAAATTGTCTCACAAGATGGTACAGTGAGTGAACCTCTTCAGGTGCTAATCGGGACAACTCCCTTAACGCCTTCTCATATTCCAGCACCGAACGCGTGCACTGTCCAAGCTTGTAGAATGCTCGTCGCTGCTCGTTTTTATGGAATCTCGTATAGAACCTCTCATCGAATTCATACCGAAATTCCTCCCATGTAGGTAGACGATCGCCAAATCGCAAGCTTACAGCTGTCCACCATGCGAAGGCTTCTTCCTCAAGTAGGAAAGCGGCGATGGCAACCTTGTCATCATCTGAGATACATAAGAACAAGGACACTCGACATAAGGTGTCGATCCATTCATGAGCAGCAGCAGCTCCGACTGAACCATTGAAATCTTTACACCCTAATTGTTGGGCTTCCTTCAACAATTTTGTAATGACAATAGGAAGTCTCTCTGCTTCCTTAGGATGCAGCTAGCTGTGCAGGTTCAAGTGGAGGAATAGGTTCTTCCACGAGCGCGGGTGTAGGAGCATTCTGAAATTGCGCCTCCATACGTTATTGATTCGCAGCAATTCCTTGCAATATGTTTAGGATTTGGGCCATCACATGATCGATGGCTGTTGCGGCTATTGCCTTAGGTTGGTTTTTGGGCTCAGCTTGCCCTCCTTGCTCAATTTGTACATTCGGCTCCTCTTGCTCAACAGGTTGCTGTTGGACCTGAACCCCATACCTACCCCATCGATCCCTTGTAGCGTTCGACCTTGCCATACTATACAGGGATACAATTCTTACTTAACATATAACTAAATACGATACTAGGAAAAGAAGTGGTACCTGGTGGAAAGGCATGCACCAAACGATACACATATTTCTGGAAAACAGTATACAAATTTTAGAAATCATATGCACACATATAAATGCATATTCGTTACTCACATCCTCACACATATGTACTCTCGGAAATCATCATCAAGCATTAAGCAAGCATGGATTCACACAATCCATATTCGGCAATCATGCAAACTCACACTCTATGTATTTGGCAATACACATCAGCAATCACATGCATAAACATTCGGCAATATAGAAGTCACATAGGGACACTTGGTAATATGCCCCAACAACATATAGATTCTCGACAATGACAAGAAACACAACAATCATTCACCGAAACACATCAAGGGATACCAGGCATAAGAACATACATAAACACACAGCAGCAAATCAAATTATCATTCTCATCATTTAAATCAATCCCATTTTAACATTAGTAGTGAGGACCCGTCCCGGTACCAGGGCCTCTCACCGCCGCGCAGCTCCAAATGGCCCAACCTGTGAACCACTTGAAGCCACACAAGGCTTCACAACATAAAATCCCAAAAAATGCAAATCAATTAGAATTTTACTAAAATAGGAGCATGCTTTTAATTTTGCATTTGGCTCGGCAGCAAGAAATCACGGAGTACACAATATCAACAAGCGGAAGACTTTAAACAAGCACAGAAAGCCACACGGCCAAGGCATGCCTCATATAAAAATACAAGTCACAACACACAAATAGACAAACCCCTCAGGGGCCAACACGAGTCAATGAGACACATGCAATACGATAATCCAAAACACAAAGATATGCCGAGTTTCCAAATGTGCCAATGCAGTAGTCCAGCCCTAAGACAAACCGGGAAGCTCGACCTCAAAAAGAAAGACTCAACAAGCGCCTGAAACTAGTCCTGAAAAAAAAACAACAAGGGGAAGTGAGATCACTGGGACCTCAGTGAGAGTTACCGCGTCATAAGCGTAAACGATGGAATAGAGGCAATCACTAAAGCCAAGTATAAACAGTTGCTGAATAAAAGCAAGTAAAGTCCATGCTTACTCAAAGTGCATCTCATCAACAAGTATGCAATCACATAGCATATGCATATCAACACAAGCACATAAACTTGTCACAATCTCATTCGCATGGGTATTACACCAGAAATATAGTTGGGGAGAAGCTGTATTACTTCACGATGAATCCCGGCCAAAGGATCACCGGAAGGACCGTTGGTGGTTTAATTTAAAACACATGCACGTATTCAAAATAGATAGAGTCCCCACCACCAACGTAGTCTTCGGGACAAGTGGAAAAAAACCACAAGATCACACAAGTCCCTACAATTCAACTGAAATGCATAGCCTGTCATTCAATTCATCAGTTCGGATCCGAGGCCTACACATTTCACCCTGTACACCTAGGTAAAGGATCGTCCCTCTAAACGAAGGGATACTCCCATCCCTTACCTCCGCATTGGCCAAGAGTTGTTCAACAATTCCAATTGGTACAGTGACCAAAAACTGAATTTATCAAGCATGGGTTATTAAATCTAAAAATTCATCAAATATTCCATGCATGCATTTAAGCATTTCCCTCTTGTAAATCAGGTGCCAAACATCTCAAAATAATATTCAACGTATTCAGCCACAAGAACAAAAATGTCTAAGAAGATGAAAACTCATATCGTATGGAAGGTCACAAAACACGTATGAAAATCTATATGCCCAAACAAGGCAGTATACTTCAGCTTTTGAACATCTGGCTGATGCATTCAAACATGGCAAGTACATGATGATTCCAAAAACACATATTTAACACAATTCAAGTCATGCCTCCATTCAAAACAAAACATGAAATCATATGTGAATTCTGAAAACAAAACGTTTCGCGTATGCCAATGATAACATAAACTCCCACCTGTTGTTGTGCGGACGACTCACTAATCGCCACGCCCTTGCCTTGTCACGTGCTGCGGAACCACCTACACGCAAGCAACACCAAAACCAACTCAAACACAACTTCAACAAATGAAAAGACACAAAACGAAAACAACCCTACGTCCCCTTCCGACACACTCAACAACACCCCTCTAAACCTCAAAACACAAGCTAACAACCGAACCGCACCTAGGCATCAATAATGTCACACACAACCATAGTCACAACCACAACAAACTTGATATCCATCAATCCTCACTCCACGATTGGATTTCCAGCAAACCCAATCCATCACCAACATCACAAATTCCACACTCCTCAATCACATGAACCTCAAATCAGCACACACATTAGTCACAAGCCATCCATTATACCAACTCCAGCAAAACCTATCAAAACTATCAATTCCACAAGCATATCTCATTACCCCCAATCTTCAGATCATCACATACTCAACACACAAACAAAACCAATCAAACCAAGCATCAAAGCAACAAAACCAACAAGCCTTAAACACAAACCAACCAACACTCAAACCAAAAACACAAGCAAACAGAAATTACCTCAAACCTACTTGAAAATCCCGCTCAAAGAGCCAAAACCACACCAAAAACACACCCCAAAACACTCCTACAAGGTGGAAAACAAGGGGAAATGGTGGGGAAGTGTTAGGGTATCACTCACCAAGTGAGTTTTGGTGAAAAACAAGCCAAATCAAGAGTTTGTGAGGGTTTTCAGTTGAGAACAAAGGGAGAATCGGAGAGAGAAACTGATTTGGGAAGAACTTGGGCTTGTTGGCTTATAACCAAAATGTTGGGCCTTAAGGCCCAAATAGTCCTCGGGCCCAAAATTGACAAGAAAAGCCCGACAAACCAAAGTGAATCCCGGGTATGTGTAACAAACTCAACGGGCCCACCAAAATACAATTGGGCCCATAAAAACACAAACGGCCCAAACAAGCAAAGCATAGGGCTAAAAGCCCACGGTCGCTCAAAACAACCCGGAAACTGAACCAATGCTTTCCACCAACCCTAGCCTAGACCACACAACCTAGACCACTCACCAAGACACCTAGACACGCTACGGGCTTAACACAACGGTGTCCACATCACCAAACAACTCCCGAGTCCACAACAAAGTCAACCACACTCGCTGACTGGCACTAAAAAGACGGGGTCTCACATCCTCCCCTTCCTTATATGAATTTCGCCCCCGAAATTCACTTACCAAGTGCCTCAAACAGAAACGGGTACTTCTGCCTCATCAACTGCTCTGGCTCCCAAGTTCTTTCTTCAAAAAAGTCACTGCGCCACAACACACTGACCATCGGCACCTGACGACTCCGTAACTGTCTCACTGATCTGTCCACTATCGCCACTGGTCGTGTCGTGTAAGACAAGTCATTGGCAATCTCCAACAGCGGCGACTCCAAAATGTGGGACGGATCCGGAACGTACTTCCGTAACATAGACACATGGAAGACGTCGTGGATCCTCTCTAACTCCGGTGGCAACTCCAAACGGTATGCCACTGCCCCAACGCAGTCAAGAACACAATATGATTTTTCTAGCAATCGTATTGATAATCTCTTGATAATATGTCATGTCATGTCATGTCCTAACACCAACTTATTAGAAGAGTATCTCATTATTCTCTTCTTGAGTTTCAATTGGCACCTGTTTATGTGGATAGATATTCTATCAACACAGAACAAATTCTATTCAATTCATATTTTCAGACTCGAATCCTAATTAAATATTTAAGAAACCACTTGTGGCTAATCTTTGTTGGTAATTGCAATAAATTCTTTTTTAATAAATACCGATTAAAATCCGGAAAGACGGTATCATCATCATAACAATGGTAATACTACATTGGGTCCGATAAGAAATCATGAGATGGGAGCATGGAACTATAGCTACAAAACTTCGGACTTTCCTGAAACGGGAAAAAATGTGATATACTGGTCTGTTGCTATATATCAGGAGGCTCAAAGTGTGGTAGACATGGGAACTGTTTACTGTTGATCTTCTGGTTTCACTGCATTTTCCTTGAAACTCTTAGACAACCATATGGCAGTTTCCCTAGGAGAAACCTTTCCAGGCCCGAATGGCTTTAGTAGCACACCGAGTTCATCGTATCTTGCTTCTTGCAGGAGCCTTGCACTAAATTCAAGCAATCCTTCCAGGGCCTCTGCTCGCTGCTGGAAAGAGGAAGGGTCAAATCTCCGGCGTTGTGTGTCTGATGAGGTTCGGCTTGATGCACCAGCAGTAGCATTTTGATTGGAGGAGTTGCTGCTATCTTCTTCATCAACCTGAAAGATGACACGTTCAATTCCTTGCCATTTACTGGTGGTCTTGGGCTTGACAGAGGTTCTGTCACTTGTCTGAACAATGCATTTGTCCTTTGTTATTGAACGGTCACCATTATGAAAGTAGCCTGTGAACCCTTTTGCAAAGGCTGATGCAGTACTTGGGATAGGACAGAAAGTTTCCTCGTATGATGCTAATGGGAACTCTGGCATCCTGTCGATTCGAGGAGCATTGACAGAAACATCTGGAGATTTCAAATTGTGCAGGAAAACAATGTTGGACTTTCGATTTGTTGCAGAAGGAAGAGATGCTCTGGAAGTTGCAGGGAAAGATTTTCTTGTGGGCTTGCGCATGACAGGAACCTGAGAAGAGAGTAAACCTTACACTCAAGAAATCCAATAGTAAAAACTGAATTCTTATGTGTGTCAGGAGAGGGGAAAGTGATGTGTGATCTTACGGATTCTCGTCTTTTTACAGGATCAGTCCATCTCTTAGCAGGGGCATAAGGTTTGCATTTGCAGGACTAAGTTTTGCAGGCTTAGCAGTACTTGAATGTCTTGAAGTAAATGATCTACAAATGACAGTTCCTTCATGTCTGCTTTTAATAGAAATATCTGACAACCTCTGATGCAAATAACCGGCAGTGTCATGTACACCTCTGGTAGAACACATAGAGTCTTCCTCTGCTGCAGATATGCTTGGATTTAATGTCCTGTCATAATCGAGCGAGTGCCGCTTATCCCAGTAAAATTTTTGAGGAATATCTTCCGGCTCAGAAAATCTTGTCTTCTTTATGTAATTGGGTTCAGGCCACTGGTAAGGTAATGCATTGCATCTGGGGCTATTGATCTGGAGTTGAACTTGAAGGACATAAGCCTGAAGATGTGGATGCCTCAGCAGATCTGCAGCCTGTTCGAAAGGATATTTGCTAACTCAAAATGTATAAATGGAAACAAAAACTCGACTACATTGCAAGAGGTGAGGCAGTGAGGAGATGCATAATTCTGGGATCATCTTTGGTATCCAAGCACTTTTACCAAACATGAGACATATATGATTCAAGACAACTGAATAAGAGAAGATAACACCTACACTCGGCCTAAGTTCCCAAGACTGTTCCTCAATTTGGCCATTACGCCAAACAACTCGTACCATATGCACGCTTCGACTACGAAGCTATCGAACTGACCTATCTGGTATGGCAACTGGCTGTACGGGATAGGATAGGTGTTCAGCAACTTCGACTTAGGGTTCTTCAAGCACATGGTTGGGGTCTAGCATATATTTTCTCAACATTGAAACGTGAAACAAGTTGTGAATTCTTTCCATTTTTGGAGGTAAGGCAAGTCGGTATGTAACAGAGCCAATCCTCTCGACAACGTTATACGAACCAATGTAACGAGGTGCTAGCTTACCTCGCTGCTGAAAATGAAGGACTCTCTTCCCATGAGGCGACCTTCAAAAACACTATGTCACCTACTGCAAATTCCAGCTCCCTTCGTTGATTATCAGCATAGTTTTTCTGCCGATCCTGAGCTGTTTTTAGCCGTTGTTGAATCAAGTTCAACTGTTTCCATTGCTTGATCAATCTATTCCGGATAGTCTAGGCATCTCTCGCCTACTTCATTTGAGCAAATGGGAGTTCTGCAACGTCTCCTACAAAGTGCTTCATAAGGTGCCATATCGATGATTACATGAAAACTATTGTTTGTAAGCAAATTCTGCCAATGACAGGCATCGATCCCAACCGGTATGCATGTCCAACACACTCGCACATAGCATGTCTTCAAGTGTCTGAATCATCCTTTCTGATTGACCATCAGTCTGGGGATGAAATGCTGTACTGAAATTCAATCTCGAACCCTAGCGAATTCTGGAATTTCTCCCAAAATCTAGGGTGAAACGAGGGTCATGATCTGAAACGATGGAAACTAGCACTCCATGCAATCAAACAATCTCGTCCAAGTAATGAACAGTCCAATTTCTCAGGTGTATCCGTCACCACGTATAGGAAGGAAGTGTGCACATTTTGTCAAATCGATCCACGATTACCCAAATGGCATCGTATCCTTGCTGTGATCTAGGCAAACCAGTCACAAAATCCATTGTGACATGCTCCCACTTTCTTTCTGGAATCGGAAGTGACTGCAGTAAACCAACGGGTCGTTGATGTTCGATCTTTACCTTGTTGACATACGAGTCATCATGCAACAAACTCAGCAATGTGGCGTTTTCATGTTTTGACCACCAATACTGCTCCTTTAAATCTCAGCAAATCTTAGTGCTCTGGATGGATAACAAATTTCGAACTATGCGCCTCCGATAGAATAAGGTTACGAATATCAACATCTTGTGGAACACATACCTGATTTTTTAAGACAAAGACTTCTTCATCTCGTATTCTAAAATCACGAATTATGGCATCAACACCAACAGAAAGTTGCTTCCGAATATCAATTAGTTTTGGATCCTCTAATTGCTGATTCCGGATTTCCTCAATCAAGGTCGGCGTGACTTCGATTAGTGCTAATAACGATCTAGAAAAATCAATGCCAAGATGCCAATATGCATACGATTAGCTTTTAAATTCAACAATATAGGTCTGTAATGGGTGCGCATGTAAGCCAAAACCGATGGGGAAGGAGGATGAAACTTTCGGCTCAAGGCATCACCAACAATATTCACGTTTCCAGGATGATATTTGATGATCAAGTTGTAGTCTTTAATCTGCTTCACCCATATTTGTTGTCTCATATTCAATTTTTTTTGCCTGAGGAGGTACTTCAGACTTTTGTGGTCGGTGAAGATTCGGCACGTCTCGCTGTATAATTAATGTCACCATATTTTCAACGTAAACACCATGACTACAAGCTCCAAATCATGTGTATGATAGTTGCTTTCGTGCGGTCGTAACTCTCGGGAAGCATAAGCAACGACTTTTCCATCTTGCATCAATAGTGTGAGGAAACTAACCGATGTTTTCAGTTCTTCGAAACTTCGCTGGCATTTCTTGTTCCACATGAACGGCTCACCCTTGCGCGTCAGTTTTGTCAGTCGTCCAGCAAGCGATGAAAAATTCTCCACAAAGCGATGGTAGTATCTTGCTAAGCCAAGGAAACTATGAACTTTGAACACAGTTCGCAGGGGCTCCCAAGCAACTACGGCTTCAATCTTCTTCGGATCAACTAGCACAACTTTGCATTTAGAGTACTTTGCAAACAACCGCTGATCCTTCAAAACATTCAGCACAATCTACAAATGCTTAGCATGTTCCTCTTCCGATATTGAATAAATCATAATGCCATCGATGAACACTATCATAAATTTATCCAGGAACTCATGGAACACACAATTCATCAGGTTCATGAACACAACTTTTGCATTGGTCAAACTGAATGGCATAACCAGAAATTCATAGTGGCCGTATCACGATTTGAACGCGGTCTTCGAAATATCAGCATCACGAACTCACAATTGATGGTATCCAGATCTGACATCGATCTTGGAGAACAGGGTTGCACCCTGGAGTTGGTCGAACAAATCGTCTATGCTTGGTAAAGGTTACTTGTTCTTCACAGTCACACGATTTCAACTGCTGATAGTCGATGCATAATCGCAGCGATCCATGTTTCTTCTTTATGAACAAGACAGGTGCTCCCCAAGGTGACACACTAGGTCGAATGTAACCACGATCTAGCAAATCTTCCAATTGTGTTTTTAGTTCCTTCATTTCCGCAGAAGCCATACGATACGGATGAATGGAAATCGGATTTGTACCAGGCACTAACTCAATGCCGAATTCCACTTCCATTGCTGGTGGTAAACCCAGCTATGCCTTCTGGAAATACTTCTGGAAATTCGCGAACTACTGGATCACAATCCAGATCCGAGGATTCTTTAGAAATATCATGTATGTGCACGAGGTATGCTGTACATCCTTTGTTGATCAATCGTTTTGCAACAAGCCAATAAATCATGCAAGTTGGAACAACTCGCCTATCACCTTCAAAATAGTACTCGGCACCATCAGGAAAAATGAACCACACACGTTTGGTGAAACACTCTATATGGGCTTGATATTTCGCTAGACAGTCCATGCCTAAGATTACATCCAACTCTCGAATATCCAATGGAATTAGGTCCACTTTAAGTACATTTGGACCCATACGTACAGCACAGCCGATGTAAACTAGATCACAAATTAGTTGTTTTCCCAAAGGAGTCAGAACTTCAATAGGAAGATTCAAGGGAGATAGTGGCCGATCCGTGCTAAGTGTTATTCTTGGACTTAAAAATGATCTATTTGCTCCAGGATCTAATAATATTTTAGCAATTTGAGAAAATACTGAAATAAGTACCTTTCACCACATTAGAACTAGCCTCACCATCAGCTAGGGTGAATAGCCTTGTTGGTCTTGCTTGCGCCTCACTTGTGGATCCGTTGGGTGGTCCTCCTGGTGCGCGGGTTGGCGGTTTGGTGGGGTTAGCATACCCACCTCGGCCCGCAATAGGTTCGCCTATGATACATCTCGGCTTCTGGCATTCTCGCTGAATGTGTCTCATTTTGCCACAATTGTAACATCGACGCTGCTGAGAATTCCATGTAGACCCATTGGAATTCGAACTAGAAAAGTTCTTCTTGTTGTTACTTCCATTGCTATTAATTTTCTAAGGATAGGACCTTAAAGGATAGGGTCCTGTACGCCAATTAAATTTTGATTCTCGCCTGAAGGATCCGCCACTAGTGGCTGCGAATAGCTCCTTGGTTTGTACTATCTTTTTGGCTTCAGTCGCGGCAATAATTAGTTCTTGCAAATTCTGTACTGGTGTCGTACCAACGATGGTTTTGAGTTCGGTACTCAGCCCATCCTGAAATCGTCTCGCAAGATGGTACAGTGAGTGAACCTCTTCAGGTGCTAATCGGGACAACTCCCTTAACGCCTTCTCATATTCCAGCACCGAACGCGTGCACTGTCCAAGCTTGTAGAATGCTCGTCGCTGCTCGTTTTTATGGAATCTCGTATAGAACCTCTCATCGAATTCATACCGAAATTCCTCCCATGTAGGTAGACGATCGCCAAATCGCAAGCTTACAGCTGTCCACCATGCGAAGGCTTCTTCCTCAAGTAGGAAAGCGGCGATGGCAACCTTGTCATCATCTGAGATACATAAGAACAAGGACACTCGACATAAGGTGTCGATCCATTCATGAGCAGCAGCAGCTCCGACTGAACCATTGAAATCTTTACACCCTAATTGTTGGGCTTCCTTCAACAATTTTGTAATGACAATAGGAAGTCTCTCTGCTTCCTTAGGATGCGCTAGCTGTGCAGGTTCAAGTGGAGGAATAGGTTCTTCCACGAGCGCGGGTGTAGGAGCATTCTGAAATTGCGCCTCCATACGTTATTGATTCGCAGCAATTCCTTGCAATATGTTTAGGATTTGGGCCATCACATGATCGATGGCTGTTGCGGCTATTGCCTTAGGTTGGTTTTTGGGCTCAGCTTGCCCTCCTTGCTCAATTTGTACATTCGGCTCCTCTTGCTCAACAGGTTGCTGTTGGACCTGAACCCCATACCTACCCCATCGATCCCTTGTAGCGTTCGACCTTGCCATACTATACAGGGATACAATTCTTACTTAACATATAACTAAATACGATACTAGGAAAAGAAGTGGTACCTGGTGGAAAGGCATGCACCAAACGATACACATATTTCTGGAAAACAGTATACAAATTTTAGAAATCATATGCACACATGTAAATGCATATTCGTTACTCACATCCTCACACATATGTACTCTCGGAAATCATCATCAAGCATTAAGCAAGCATGGATTCACACAATCCATATTCGGCAATCATGCAAACTCACACTCTATGTATTTGGCAATACACATCAGCAATCACATGCATAAACATTCGGCAATATAGAAGTCACATAGGGACACTTGGTAATATGCCCCAACAACATATAGATTCTCGACAATGACAAGAAACACAACAATCATTCACCGAAACACATCAAGGGATACCAGGCATAAGAACATACATAAACACACAGCAGCAAATCAAATTATCATTCTCATCATTTAAATCAATCCCATTTTAACATTAGTAGTGAGGACCCGTCCCGGTACCAGGGCCCTCACCGCCGCAGCTCCAAATGGCCCAACCTGTGAACCACTTGAAGCCACACAAGGCTTCACAACATAAAATCCCAAAACATGCAAATCAATTAGAATTTTACTAAAATAGGAGCATGCTTTTAATTTTGCATTTGGCTCGGCAACAAGAAATCACGGAGTACACAATATCAACAAGCGGAAGACTTTAAACAAGCACAGAAGGCCACACGGCCAAGGCATGCCTCATATAAAAATACAAGTCACAACACACAAATAGACAAACCCCTCAGGGGCCAACACGAGTCAATGAGACACATGCAATACGATAATCCAAAACACAAAGATATGCCGAGTTTCCAAATGTGCCAATGCAGTAGTCCAGCCCTAAGACAAACCGGGAAGCTCGACCTCAAAAGGAAAGACTCAACAAGCGCCTGAAACTAGTCCTGAAAAAAAACAACAAGGGGAAGTGAGATCACTGGGACCTCAGTGAGAGTTACCGCGTCATAAGCGTAAACGATGGAATAGAGGCAATCACTAAAGCCAAGTATAAACAGTTGCTGAATAAAAGCAAGTAAAGTCCATGCTTACTCAAAGTGCATCTCATCAACAAGTATGCAATCACATAGCATATGCATATCAACACAAGCACATAAACTTGTCACAATCTCATTCGCATGGGTATTACACCAGAAATATAGTTGGGGAGAAGCTGTATTACTTCACGATGAATCCCGGCCAAAGGATCACCGGAAGACCGTTGGTGGTTTAATTTAAAACACATGCACTTATTCAAAATAGATAGAGTCCCCACCACCAACGTAGTCTTCGGGACAAGTGGAAAAAAAACCACAAGATCACACAAGTCCCTACAATTCAACTGAAATGCGTAGCCTGTCATTCAATTCATCAGTTCGGATCCGAGGCCTACACATTTCACCCTGTACACCTAGGTAAAGGATCGTCCCTCTAAACGAAGGGATACTCCCGTCCCTTACCTCCGCATTGGCCAAGCGTTGTTCAACAATTCCAATTGGTACAGTGACCAAAAACTGAATTTATCAAGCATGGGTTATTAAATCTAAAAATTCATCAAATATTCCATGCATGCATTTAAGCATTTCCCTCTTGTAAATCAGGTGCCAAACATCTCAAAATAATATTCAACGTATTCAGCCACAAGAACAAAAATGTCTAAGAAGATGAAAACTCATATCGTATGGAAGGTCACAAAACACGTATGAAAATCTGTATGCCCAAACAAGTCAGCATACTTCAGCTTTTGAACATCTGGCTGATGCATTCAAACATGGCAAGTACATGATGATTCCAAAAACACATATTTAACACAATTCAAGTCATGCCTCCATTCAAAACAAAACATGAAATCATATGTGAATTCTGAAAACAAAACGTTTCGCGTATGCCAATGAAACATAAACTCCCACCTGTTGTTGTGCGGACGACTCACTAATCGCCACGCCCTTGCCTTTGTCACGTGCTGCGGAACCACCTACACGCAAGGCAACACCAAAACCAACTCAAACACAACTTCAACAAATGAAAAGACACAAAACGAAAACAACCCTACGTCCCCTTCCGACACACTCAACAACACCCCTCTAAACCTCAAAACACAAGCTAACAACCGAACCGCACCTAGGCATCAATAATGTCACACACAACCATAGTCACAACCACAACAAACTTGATATCCATCAATCCTCACTCCACGATTGATTTCCAGCAAACCCAATCCATCACCAACATCACAAATTCCACACTCCTCAATCACATGAACCTCAAATCAGCACACACATTAGTCACAAGCCATCCATTATACCAACTCCAGCAAAACCTATCAAAACTATCAATTCCAAAGCATATCTCATTACCCCCAATCTTCAGATCATCACATACTCACACACACAAACAAAACCAATCAAACCAAGCATCAAAGCAACAAAAACCAACAAGCCTTAAACACAAACCAACCAACACTCAAACCAAAAAACACAAGCAAACAGAAATTACCTCAAACCTACTTGAAAATCCCGCTCAAAAGCCAAAACCACACCAAAAACACACCCAAAACACTCCTACAAGGTGGAAAACAAGGGGAAATGGTGGGGAAGTGTTAGGGTATCACTCACCAAGTGAGTTTTGGTGAAAAACAAGCCAAATCAAGAGTTTGTGAGGGTTTTCAGTTGAGAACAAAGGGAGAATCGGGAGAGAGAAACTGATTTGGGAAGAACTTGGGCTTGTTGGCTTATAACCAAAATGTTGGGCCTTAAGGCCCAAATAGTCCTCGGGCCCAAAATTGACAAGAAAAGCCCGACAAACCAAAGTGAATCCCGGGTATGTGTAACAAACTCAACGGGCCCACCAAAATACAATTGGGCCCATAAAAACACAAACGGCCCAAACAAGCAAAGCATAGGGCTAAAAGCCCACGGTCGCTCAAAACAACCCGGGAAACTGAACCAATGCTTTCCACCAACCCTAGCCTAGACCACACAACCTAGACCACTCACCAAGGACACCTAGACACGCTACGGGCTTAACACAACGGTGTCCACCATCACCAAACAACTCCCGAGTCCACAACAAAGTCAACCACACTCGCTGACTGGCACTAAAAGACGGGGTCTCACATCCTCCCCTCCTTATATGAATTTCGCCCCCGAAATTCACTTACCAAGTGCCTCAAACAGAAACGGGTACTTCTGCCTCATCAACTGCTCTGGCTCCCAAGTTCTTTCTTCAAAAAAGTCACTGCGCCACAACACACTGACCATCGGCACCTGACGACTCCGTAACTGTCTCACTGATCTGTCCACTATCGCCACTGGTCGTGTCGTGTAAGACAAGTCATTGGCAATCTCCAACAGCGGCGACTCCAAAATGTGGGACGAATCCGGAACGTACTTCCGTAACATAGACACATGGAAGACGTCGTGGATCCTCCTCTAACTCCGGTGGCAACTCCAAACGGTATGCCACTGCCCCAACGCAGTCAAGAACACAATATGATTTTTCTAGCAATCGTATTGATAATCTCTTGATAATATGTCATGTCATGTCATGTCCTAACACCAACTTATTAGAAGAGTATCTCATTATTCTCTTCTTGAGTTTCAATTGGCACCTGTTTATGTGGATAGATATTCTATCAACACAGAACAAATTCTATTCAATTCATATTTTCAGACTCGAATCCTAATTAAATATTTAAGAAACCACTTGTGGCTAATCTTTGTTGGTAATTGCAATAATTCTTTTTTAATAAATACCGATAAAATCCGGAAAGACGGTATCATCATCATAACAATGGTAATACTACATTGGCTGTCTCGATAAGAAATCATGAGATGGGAGCATGGAACTATAGCTACAAAACTTCGGACTTTCCTGAAACGGGAAAAAATGTGATATACTGGTCTGTTGCTATATATCAGGAGGCTCAAAGTGTGGTAGACACTGGGAACTGTTTACTGTTGATCTTCTGGTTTCACTGCATTTTCCTTGAAACTCTTAGACAACCATATGGCAGTTTCCCTAGGAGAAACCTTTCCAGGCCCGAATGGCTTTAGTAGCACACCGAGTTCATCGTATCTTGCTTCTTGCAGGAGCCTTGCACTAAATTCAAGCAATCCTTCCAGGGCCTCTGCTAGCTGCTGGAAAGAGGAAGGGTCAAATCTCCGGCGTTGTGTGTCTGATGAGGTTCGGCTTGATGCACCAGCAGTAGCATTTTGATTGGAGGAGTTGCTGCTATCTTCTTCATCAACCTGAAGATGACACGTTCAATTCCTTGCCATTTACTGGTGGTCTTGGGCTTGACAGAGGTTCTGTCACTTGTCTGAACAATGCATTTGTCCTTTGTTATTGAACGGTCACCATTATGAAAGTAGCCTGTGAACCCTTTTGCAAAGGCTGATGCAGTACTTGGGATAGGACAGAAAGTTTCCTCGTATGATGCTAATGGGAACTCTGGCATCCTGTCGATTCGAGGAGCATTGACAAGAAACATCTGGAGATTTCAAATTGTGCAGGAAAACAATGTTGGACTTTCGATTTGTTGCAGAAGGAAGAGATGCTCTGGAAGTTGCAGGGAAAGATTTTCTTGTGGGCTTGCGCATGACAGGAACCTGAGAAGAGAGTAAACCTTACACTCAAGAAATCCAATAGTAAAAACTGAATTCTTATGTGTGTCAGGAGAGGGGAAAGTGATGTGTGATCTTACGGATTCTCGTCTTTTTACAGGATCAGTCCATCTCTTAGCAGGGGCATAAGGTTTGGCATTTGCAGGACTAAGTTTTGCAGGCTTAGCAGTACTTGAATGTCTTGAAGTAAATGATCTACAAATGACAGTTCCTTCATGTCTGCTTTTAATAGAAATATCTGACAACCTCTGATGCAAATAACCGGCAGTGTCATGTACACCTCTGGTAGAACACATAGAGTCTTCCTCTGCTGCAGATATGCTTGGATTTAATGTCCTGTCATAATCGAGCGAGTGCCGCTTATCCCAGTAAAATTTTTGAGGAATATCTTCCGGCTCAGAAAATCTTGTCTTCTTTATGTAATTGGGTTCAGGCCACTGGTAAGGTAATGCATTGCATCTGGGGCTATTGATCTGGAGTTGAACTTGAAGGACATAAGCCTGAAGATGTGGATGCCTCAGCAGATCTGCAGCCTGTTCGAAAGGATATTTGCTAACTCAAAATGTATAAATGGAAACAAAAACTCGACTACATTGCAAGAGGTGAGGCAGTGAGGAGATGCATAATTCTGGGATCATCTTTGGTATCCAAGCACTTTTACCAAACATGAGACATATATGATTCAAGACAACTGAATAAGAGAAGATAACACCTACACTCGGCCTAAGTTCCCAAGACTGTTCCTCAATTTGGCCATTACGCCAAACAACTCGTACCATATGCACGCTTCGACTACGAAGCTATCAAACTGACCTATCTGGTATGGCAACTGGCTGTACGGGATAGGATAGGTGTTCAGCAACTTCGACTTAGGGTTCTTCAAGCACATGGTTGGGGTCTAGCATATATTTTCTCAACATTGAAACGTGAAACAAGTTGTGAATTCTTTCCATTTTTGGAGGTAAGGCAAGTCGGTATGTAACAGAGCCAATCCTCTCGACAACGTTATACGAACCAATGTAACGAGGTGCTAGCTTACCTCGCTGCTGAAAATGAAGGACTCTCTTCCCATGAGGCGACCTTCAAAAACACTATGTCACCTACTGCAAATTCCAGCTCCCTTCGTTGATTATCAGCATAGTTTTTCTGCCGATCCTGAGCTGTTTTTAGCCGTTGTTGAATCAAGTTCAACTGTTCCATTGCTTGATCAATCTATTCCGGATAGTCTAGGCATCTCTCGCCTACTTCATTTGAGCAAATGGGAGTTCTGCAACGTCTCCTACAAAGTGCTTCATAAGGTGCCATATCGATGATTACATGAAAACTATTGTTGTAAGCAAATTCTGCCAATGACAGGCATCGATCCCAACCGGTATGCATGTCCAACACACTCGCACATAGCATGTCTTCAAGTGTCTGAATCATCCTTTCTGATTGACCATCAGTCTGGGGATGAAATGCTGTACTGAAATTCAATCTCGAACCCTAGCGAATTCTGGAATTTCTCCCAAAATCTAGGGTGAAACGAGGGTCATGATCTGAAACGATGGAAACTAGCACTCCATGCAATCAAACAATCTCGTCCAAGTAATGAACAGTCAATTTCTCAGGTGTATCCGTCACACGTATAGGAAGGAAGTGTGCACATTTTGTCAATCGATCCACGATTACCCAAATGGCATCGTATCCTTGCTGTGATCTAGGCAAACCAGTCACAAAATCCATTGTGACATGCTCCCACTTTCTTTCTGGAATCGGAAGTGACTGCAGTAAACCAACGGGTCGTTGATGTTCGATCTTTACTTGTTGACATACGAGTCATCATGCAACAAACTCAGCAATGTGGCGTTTCATGTTTGGCCACCAATACTGCTCCTTTAAATCTCAGCAAATCTTAGTGCTTCCTGGATGGATAACAAATTTCGAACTATGCGCCTCCGATAGAATAAGGTTACGAATATCAACATCTTGTGGAACACATACCTGATTTTTTAAGACAAAGACTTCTTCATCTCGTATTCTAAAATCACGAATTATGGCATCAACACCAACAGAAAGTTGCTTCCGAATATCAATTAGTTTTGGATCCTCTAATTGCTGATTCCGGATTTCCTCAATCAAGGTCGGCGTGACTTCGATTAGTGCTAATAACGATCTAGAAAAATCAATGCCAAGATGCCAATATGCATACGATTAGCTTTTAAATTCAACAATATAGGTCTGTAATGGGTGCGCATGTAAGCCAAAACCGATGGGGAAGGAGGATGAAACTTTCGGCTCAAGGCATCATCAACAATATTCACCTTTCCAGGATGATATTTGATGATCAAGTTGTAGTCTTTAATCTGCTTCACCCATATTTGTTGTCTCATATTCAATTTTTTTTGCCTGAGGAGGTACTTCAGACTTTTGTGGTCGGTGAAGATTCGGCACGTCTCGCTGTATAATTAATGTCACCATATTTTCAACGTAAACACCATGACTACAAGCTCCAAATCATGTGTATGATAGTTGCTTTCGTGCGGTCGTAACTCTCGGGAAGCATAAGCAACGACTTTTCCATCTTGCATCAATAGGTGTGGAAACTAACCGATTTTTCAGTTCTTCGAAACTTCGCTGGCATTTCTTGTTCCACATGAACGGCTCACCCTTGCGCGTCAGTTTTGTCAGTCGTCCAGCAAGCGATGAAAAATTCTCCACAAAGCGAGGGTAGTATCTTGCTAAGCCAAGGAAACTATGAACTTTGAACACAGTTCGCAGGGGCTCCCAAGCAACTACGGCTTCAATCTTCTTCGGATCAACTAGCACAACTTTGCATTTTGAGTACTTTGCAAACAACCGCTGATCCTTCAAAACATTCAGCACAATCTACAAATGCTTAGCATGTTCCTCTTCCGATATTGAATAAATCATAATGCCATCGATGAACACTATCATAAATTTATCCAGGAACTCATGGAACACACAATTCATCAGGTTCATGAACACAACTTTTGCATTGGTCAAACTGAATGGCATAACCAGAAATTCATAGTGGCCGTATCACGATTTGAACGCGGTCTTCGAAATATCAGCATCACGAACTCACAATTGATGGTATCCAGATCTGACATCGATCTTGGAGAACAGGGTTGCACCCTGGAGTTGGTCGAACAAATCGTCTATGCTTGGTAAAGGTTACTTGTTCTTCACAGTCACACGATTCAACTGCTGATAGTCGATGCATAATCGCAGCGATCCATGTTTCTTCTTTATGAACAAGACAGGTGCTCCCCAAGGTGACACACTAGGTCGAATGTAACCACGATCTAGCAAATCTTCCAATTGTGTTTTTAGTTCCTTCATTTCCGCAGAAGCCATACGATACGGATGAATGGAAATCGGATTTGTACCAGGCACTAACTCAATGCCGAATTCCACTTCCATTGCTGGTGGTAAACCCAGCTATGCCTTCTGGAAATACTTCTGGAAATTCGCGAACTACTGGATCACAATCCAGATCCGAGGATTCTTTAGAAATATCATGTATGTGCACGAGGTATGCTGTACATCCTTTGTTGATCAATCGTTTTGCAACAAGCCAATAAATCATGCAAGTTGGAACAACTCGCCTATCACCTTCAAAATAGTACTCGGCACCATCAGGAAAAATGAACCACACACGTTTGGTGAAACACTCTATATGGGCTTGATATTTCGCTAGACAGTCCATGCCTAAGATTACATCCAACTCTCGAATATCCAATGGAATTAGGTCCACTTTAAGTACATTTGGACCCATACGTACAGCACAGCCGATGTAAACTAGATCACAAATTAGTTGTTTTCCCAAAGGAGTCAGAACTTCAATAGGAAGATTCAAGGGAGATAGTGGCCGATCCGTGCTAAGTGTTATTCTTGGACTTAAAAATGATCTATTTGCTCCAGGATCTAATAATATTTTAGCAATTTGAGAAAATACTGAAATAAGTACCTTTCACCACATTAGAACTAGCCTCACCATCAGCTAGGGTGAATAGCCTTGTTGGTCTTGCTTGCGCCTCACTTGTGGATCCGTTGGGTGGTCCTCCTGGTGCGCGGGTTGGCGGTTTGGTGGGGTTAGCATACCCACCTCGGCCCGCAATAGGTTCGCCTATGATACATCTCGGCTTCTGGCATTCTCGCTGAATGTGTCTCATTTTGCCACAATTGTAACATCGACGCTGCTGAGAATGCCAAGTAGACCCATTGGAATTCGTACCAAAAAAGTTCTTCTTGTTGTTACTTCCATTGCTATTAATTTTCTAAGGATAGGACCTTAAAGGATAGGGTCTTGTACGTCGATTAAATTTCGAATCTCGCCTGAAGGATCCGTCACTAGTGGCTGTGGATAGCTACTTGGTTTGCACGATTTTTTGGCTTCAGTCACGGCAATAATTAGTTCTTGCAAATTCTGTACTGGTGTCGTACCAACAATGGCTTTGAGTTCGGTACTCAGCCCATCCTGAAATTGTCTCACAAGATGGTACAGTGAGTGAACCTCTTCAGGTGCTAATCGGGACAACTCCCTTAACGCCTTCTCATATTCCAGCACCGAACGCGTGCACTGTCCAAGCTTGTAGAATGCTCGTCGCTGCTCGTTTTTATGGAATCTCGTATAGAACCTCTCATCGAATTCATACCGAAATTCCTCCCATGTAGGTAGACGATCGCCAAATCGCAAGCTTACAGCTGTCCACCATGCGAAGGCTTCTTCCTCAAGTAGGAAAGCGGCGATGGCAACCTTGTCATCATCTGAGATACATAAGAACAAGGACACTCGACATAAGGTGTCGATCCATTCATGAGCAGCAGCAGCTCCGACTGAACCATTGAAATCTTTACACCCTAATTGTTGGGCTTCCTTCAACAATTTTGTAATGACAATAGGAAGTCTCTCTGCTTCCTTAGGATGCAGCTAGCTGTGCAGGTTCAAGTGGAGGAATAGGTTCTTCCACGAGCGCGGGTGTAGGAGCATTCTGAAATTGCGCCTCCATACGTTATTGATTCGCAGCAATTCCTTGCAATATGTTTAGGATTTGGGCCATCACATGATCGATGGCTGTTGCGGCTATTGCCTTAGGTTGGTTTTTGGGCTCAGCTTGCCCTCCTTGCTCAATTTGTACATTCGGCTCCTCTTGCTCAACAGGTTGCTGTTGGACCTGAACCCCATACCTACCCCATCGATCCCTTGTAGCGTTCGACCTTGCCATACTATACAGGGATACAATTCTTACTTAACATATAACTAAATACGATACTAGGAAAAGAAGTGGTACCTGGTGGAAAGGCATGCACCAAACGATACACATATTTCTGGAAAACAGTATACAAATTTTAGAAATCATATGCACACATGTAAATGCATATTCGTTACTCACATCCTCACACATATGTACTCTCGGAAATCATCATCAAGCATTAAGCAAGCATGGATTCACACAATCCATATTCGGCAATCATGCAAACTCACACTCTATGTATTTGGCAATACACATCAGCAATAACATGCATAAACATTCGGCAATATAGAAGTCACATAGGGACACTTGGTAATATGCCCCAACAACATATAGATTCTCGACAATGACAAGAAACACAACAATCATTCACCGAAACACATCAAGGGATACCAGGCATAAGAACATACATAAACACACAGCAGCAAATCAAATTATCATTCTCATCATTTAAATCAATCCCATTTTAACATTAGTAGTGAGGACCCGTCCCGGTACCAGGGCCTCTCACCGCCGCGCAGCTCCAAATGGCCCAACCTGTGAACCACTTGAAGCCACACAAGGCTTCACAACATAAAATCCCAAAAAATGCAAATCAATTAGAATTTTACTAAAATAGGAGCATGCTTTTAATTTTGCATTTGGCTCGGCAGCAAGAAATCACGGAGTACACAATATCAACAAGCGGAAGACTTTAAACAAGCACAGAAAGCCACACGGCCAAGGCATGCCTCATATAAAAATACAAGTCACAACACACAAATAGACAAACCCCTCAGGGGCCAACACGAGTCAATGAGACACATGCAATACGATAATCCAAAACACAAAGATATGCCGAGTTTCCAAATGTGCCAATGCAGTAGTCCAGCCCTAAGACAAACCGGGAAGCTCGACCTCAAAAAGAAAGACTCAACAAGCGCCTGAAACTAGTCCTGAAAAAAAAACAACAAGGGGAAGTGAGATCACTGGGACCTCAGTGAGAGTTACCGCGTCATAAGCGTAAACGATGGAATAGAGGCAATCACTAAAGCCAAGTATAAACAGTTGCTGAATAAAAGCAAGTAAAGTCCATGCTTACTCAAAGTGCATCTCATCAACAAGTATGCAATCACATAGCATATGCATATCAACACAAGCACATAAACTTGTCACAATCTCATTCGCATGGGTATTACACCAGAAATATAGTTGGGGAGAAGCTGTATTACTTCACGATGAATCCCGGCCAAAGGATCACCGGAAGACCGTTGGTGGTTTAATTTAAAACACATGCACGTATTCAAAATAGATAGAGTCCCCACCACCAACGTAGTCTTCGGGACAAGTGGAAAAAAAACCACAAGATCACACAAGTCCCTACAATTCAACTGAAATGCATAGCCTGTCATTCAATTCATCAGTTCGGATCCGAGGCCTACACATTTCACCCTGTACACCTAGGTAAAGGATCGTCCCTCTAAACGAAGGGATACTCCCATCCCTTACCTCCGCATTGGCCAAGAGTTGTTCAACAATTCCAATTGGTACAGTGACCAAAAACTGAATTTATCAAGCATGGGTTATTAAATCTAAAAATTCATCAAATATTCCATGCATGCATTTAAGCATTTCCCTCTTGTAAATCAGGTGCCAAACATCTCAAAATAATATTCAACGTATTCAGCCACAAGAACAAAAATGTCTAAGAAGATGAAAACTCATATCGTATGGAAGGTCACAAAACACGTATGAAAATCTATATGCCCAAACAAGGCAGTATACTTCAGCTTTTGAACATCTGGCTGATGCATTCAAACATGGCAAGTACATGATGATTCCAAAAACACATATTTAACACAATTCAAGTCATGCCTCCATTCAAAACAAAACATGAAATCATATGTGAATTCTGAAAACAAAACGTTTCGCGTATGCCAATGAAACATAAACTCCCACCTGTTGTTGTGCGGACGACTCACTAATCGCCACGCCCTTGCCTTTGTCACGTGCTGCGGAACCACCTACACGCAAGGCAACACCAAAACCAACTCAAACACAACTTCAACAAATGAAAAGACACAAAACGAAAACAACCCTACGTCCCCTTCCGACACACTCAACAACACCCCTCTAAACCTCAAAACACAAGCTAACAACCGAACCGCACCTAGGCATCAATAATGTCACACACAACCATAGTCACAACCACAACAAACTTGATATCCATCAATCCTCACTCCACGATTGGATTTCCAGCAAACCCAATCCATCACCAACATCACAAATTCCACACTCCTCAATCACATGAACCTCAAATCAGCACACACATTAGTCACAAGCCATCCATTATACCAACTCCAGCAAAACCTATCAAAACTATCAATTCCACAAGCATATCTCATTACCCCCAATCTTCAGATCATCACATACTCAACACACAAACAAAACCAATCAAACCAAGCATCAAAGCAACAAAACCAACAAGCCTTAAACACAAACCAACCAACACTCAAACCAAAAACACAAGCAAACAGAAATTACCTCAAACCTACTTGAAAATCCCGCTCAAAAGCCAAAACCACACCAAAAACACACCCAAAACACTCCTACAAGGTGGAAAACAAGGGGAAATGGTGGGGAAGTGTTAGGGTATCACTCACCAAGTGAGTTTTGGTGAAAAACAAGCCAAATCAAGAGTTTGTGAGGGTTTTCAGTTGAGAACAAAGGGAGAATCGGGAGAGAAAAAGAAAAGGGAGAGAGAAACTGATTTGGGAAGAACTTGGGCTTGTTGGCTTATAACCAAAATGTTGGGCCTTAAGGCCCAAATGGTCCTCGGGCCCAAAATTGACAAGAAAAGCCCGACAAACCAAAGTGAATCCCGGGTATGTGTAACAAACTCAACGGGCCCACCAAAATACAATTGGGCCCATAAAAACACAAACGGGCCCAAACAAGCAAAGCATAGGGCTAAAAGCCCACGGTCGCTCAAAACAACCCGGAAACTGAACCAATGCTTTCCACCGACCCTAGCCTAGACCACACAACCTAGACCACTCACCAAGACACCTAGACACGCTACGGGCTTAACACAACGGTGTCCACATCACCAAACAACTCCCGAGTCCACAACAAAGTCAACCACACTCGCTGACTGGCACTAAAAAGACGGGGTCTCACATCCTCCCCTCCTTATATGAATTTCGCCCCCGAAATTCACTTACCAAGTGCCTCAAACAGAAACGGGTACTTCTGCCTCATCAACTGCTCTGGCTCCCAAGTTCTTTCTTCAAAAAAGTCACTGCGCCACAACACACTCACCATCGGCACCTGATGAATCCGTAACTGTCTCACTGATCTGTCCACTATCGCCACTGGTCGTGTCGTGTAAGACAAGTCATTGGCAATCTCCAACAGCGGTGACTCCAAAATGTGGGACGGATCCGGAACGTACTTCCGTAACATAGACACATGGAAGACGTCGTGGATCCTCTCTAACTCCGGTGGCAACTCCAAACGGTATGCCACTGCCCCAACGCAGTCAAGAACACGGTAGGGACCAATATATCTTGGAGCTAGCTTGCCCCGCTGCTGGAACCTGATCACTCCCTTCCACGGCGCGACTTTCAAGAAGACCATATCTCCTACTTTGAATTCCAAGTCCCGCCTACGGTGATCTGCATAACTCTTCTGTCTACTCTGCGCTGCCTGCAACCGTTCTTTGATCAAAGCAACCTGCTGAGTAGCCTGCTCCACTAACTCAGGACTGTCAAGACGCCTCTCACCAACCTCATCCCAAAGCAAAGACGTACGACACTTGCGTCCATACAACGCCTCATATGGTGCCATACCAATACTCCTCTGAAAACTGTTGTTGTAGGCAAATTCCACCAAAAGTAAACTTCGATCCCATGTGGTCTGTCTGTCCAACACACAAGCTCTCAGCATATCCTCCAAAACCTGTATGGTCCGCTCTGACTGACCATCTGTCTGGGGATGAAAAGCTGTACTGAACCTCAACTCTGTACCCAAAGCTTTGTGGAACTTCTCCCAAAACCGTGACGTAAATCTCGGATCTCTATCTGACACTATGCTCACTGGCATGCCATGCAGTCTGACGATCTCATCCATGTATTTTGTCGCCAACCTCTCCGGCGTATCAGTCACCCGAATGGGGAGGAAGTGTGCAGACTTGGTAAGTCTGTCCACTATCACCCATATGGCATCAAATCCTCGCTGCACTCGTGGCAATCCAATAATAAAATCCATGGTAATGTGCTCCCACTTCCATTCCGGTATAGGAAGCGGCTGCAACATCCCTGCTGGTCTCTGACGCTCGGCCTTCACCTACTGACATACCAAACATCGTGAAACAAATTCCGCTATATGCTTCTTCATGCCTGTCCACCAATAAAACTGCCTCAGATCTCTATACATCTTGGTGTTACCCGGATGTAGAGAGAAAACTGAGCTGTGAACCTCTGTCAAGATCCACTGTCTCAACTCCTCATCATGTGGTACACAAATACGGCCTCTGAAAGTCAGCAGACCATCATCACGGACTCTGTACTCACTACCAGAACTCTCGGCACTTTCACTGCTATCCAAACTCTGTCTCATCTTGACCAAAGCTGGATCTTGCATCTGTCCATCCCGAATCTTATCAAGCAACATTGGTCTCACCACCATCTGTGCAACCAAAGCTCCGGTCTCATCACTGTCTAGCTGAATTCGGGACTCCCTCAAACTCATCAACAAAGGCATGTATTCAGCTCTGACATATGCTAAGGAAGAAGCAGTCTTCCTACTCAATGCATCTGCAACCACATTGGCTTTACCAGGATGGTAATCGATGATCAAGTCATAGTCTTTGATCAGCTCCAGCCAACGTCTCTGCCTCAAATTCAAGTCCTTCTGAGTGAGAAGATACTTGAGACTTTTATGATCTGTATACACATGACAAGTCTCGCCATACAAGTAATGACGCCAAATCTTCAAAGCAAAAACCACTGCTGCGAGCTCAAGATCATGGGTCGGATAGTTGCCCTCATGCGGCCTCAACTGTCTCGAAGCATAGGCAATCACCTTGCTATCTTGCATCAGCACACATCCCAAACCAAGTCTCGAAGCGTCACTGTACACAACATAACCTCTACCACTGACTGGCAAGGTCAACACAGGAGCTGAAACCAATCTGGACTTCAACTCACTGAAGCTCTGCTCACACTTGTCAGTCCACACAAACGGAACACCCTTGCGAGTCAACTTTGTCAAAGGTGTCGCTAACACTGAAAATCCTTCCACAAACCGTCGGTAATAGCCTGCCAAACCAAGGAAACTGCGGACTTCAGTCACACTACGGGGCGGCTCCCAAGATACAATAGCCTCAATCTTCTTGGGATCTACCAACACTCCGTTGGCTGACACCACATGCCCCAAGAAACCAATTTCACTCAACCAGAACTCACACTTAGAAAACTTCGCATACAGTTGCTGAGCTCTAAGTGTATCCAATACAGTCCTCAAGTATAACTCGTGCTCCTCCTCAGTCTTCGAATACACTAATATATCGTCTATGAAAACTATAACGAATCGGTCCAAGAACTCGCGGAAAACCCGATTCATCAAATCCATGAATACAGCCGGTGCATTCGTCAACCCAAATGGCATGACAACAAACTCATAATGCCCATACCTCAATCTGAACGCCGTCTTCGGAATGTCAGATTCACGAACCCTCAACTGATGATACCCCGATCTCAAATCAATCTTCGAAAACACCGAGGCACCCTGCAACTGGTCAAACAAATCATCTATCCTCGGCAAAGGATACCGGTTCTTCACCGTGACTCGATTCAGCTGCCTATAGTCGATGCATAACCGAAGAGTACCATCCTTCTTCTTGACAAAAAGGACCGGTGCACCCCAAGGCGAAGTGCTCGGTCTGATGAAACCTCGATCCATCAAATCCTCCAGCTGAGTCTTCAACTTTTTCAACTCAGCCGGTGCCATACGATACGGCGGAACAGAAATCGGAGTTGTCCCTGGCAACAACTCAATCTCAAATTCCATTTCCCTGACTGGAGGTAAACCCATCACCTCTTCAGGAAACACATCTATATAGTCGTTGACAATCGATACACTACTTAACTCAGGCAGCTCCATAGACACATCCCTGACATGAGCTAGGTAAGCTGTACACCCTTTCTCAACCAAGTGCTTAGCACTCATCCAAGAAATCAAGCATGTCGGTAACACTCGTCTGTCACCCTCAAAACAAAACTCTGTTCCATCCGGTAAACTGAACCACACCTTCTTTGTGAAGCACTCAAGACGAGCTCTGTAACGGGCTAGGCAATCCATGCCTACAATCACATCAAAGTCACTGATATCTAGAGGTATCAAAGCCACTGCCAACTGTATGGTACCCACCGTCAATACACAATCCCGATACACCCCACCACAAGTAATCTGCTCACCGAGGGGTGTCAACACCACTACGGGTGACTCTAGGGGAGACAACACTCTACCCAAACTGCCTACCACTCTAAGACCCACAAACGACCTATTCGCTTCGGGGTTGAACAAAACTCTTACAGGACTAGAGAACAAGGAAGCTGTACCTGTTACGACATCCGGATTGGCACTAGCCTCGGCATCTGCCAATGTGAAAAGTCGTGTCTGTGGTCGCTGCTGTTGTGTCTGCCTCAAAGCCTGACTACCAGATTGTCGCACAGTCTGTGACCTCGTCTGTGGTCTCGATGATCCTTGGGAACCCACCTGGCTCATCCCTGACCTCGGTGTTGCTGGCACAACTGGGAGTCTCAACTGTGATGCAGTCTCTCTAGGTACATTGCCCAAAGGGCAATCTCTTGCAAAATGCCCAAACTTGTCACAAGAGTAACACCTGGGCGGATGAGGACAAGGTGGAAAATGATTCTGCCTACAATTCGAACTCTGGGGAGCTCCTGCTGGCTTCACAACACTGGGTGCTGAAACTGTGGTCTGTGCTCGGGACATAAAAGAAGGAGTGCCCTGCGGCCTAGTCTGCCCCACTGAATAAGGAGAGGAAAACCGACTCCTCTGCCCGTGGATAAACCTGTCCCTATCCCTATACTTCAAGGGACCTCTACTCGCCACTACATCTCTAGGTCTTCCGGACTGACCACTTTGTCCGCCTCGGACAATCTCCTCAGACTTAACAGCATCTACAACCAACTTCTCAAAATCTATGCTGACATTAGGCCCCATCACCTTTCGGATATCTTGGTTGAGACCCTGCTCAAACCGACTTGCCAACACAGTCATATTCCGCTGCACCTCTGGAACAAAGTGTGCCAAAGCTCTGAATTCAGTCTCATATTCGGCCACCGTCTTACCCCCTTGGCGAAGCATGTAAAAATCAGATCTCTTGTTGTTCTGAAAATGAGGAGGAAAGTACCTCATGTCAAATTATTTCTCAAAGTCTTCCCATATAGGCTGACCACCATATCTACTCCGGACTGTGCTCCACCATATAGCAGCATCTCTCTCAAGTAGTCGTGTAGCCAATGTCACCTTATCAGCTGAAGACAACCTCAAGTCTTGAGCAGTCAACACCACTTTGTCTTTCCAAATCTTGGCCACCATAGCATCGCTCGAACCGTAGAAGCTCTCGCAACCGAGATGTCTGGCCTCTTTCAACAGCTTAGACACTTGCACAGGCACTCTGACACCCTGCGCCTCAGCTATTTGCTCTCTGGGCTATGTTGGTTCCACCACAACCTCTGGTTGTACTGGTGCTGGTGCCTGTGGCTGCTGCTGAGCTACTGTCTCTTGCATCATCTGCATGGTCTGTTGCATCTGACCCAAGGTAGTCTGTAAAGTAGCCAACATTTGTATCAAAGCTGGATCCTGTACTGTGGGCACTGCCTGTACTGGTGGTGCTTCTGATACTATCTGTGGCTGCTGTTCCTCCACTGCTGGACCTCATGCATCGGACCTCTCATCAACATCCGCTGCCTGCCCAGCCTGACCCTCAACTCTCTTACGAGGTCTGCCCCGTGGCATCTTAACAACTGAACACATAATCATGTAATAAGCCCACAACAAACCAAATAACAACTAAAAACACTCTATGCTGGACTACGCATGTGCAAAGTGAGTATAATGCACTGTAAGGCACTTTCAAAACATGCAATTTCAAACAAAACAATACTTGAAAGCTTTGCACACAAAGACAACCATGCTCCGCTACCAACCTTGTGAGGACCCGTCCCGGTACCAGGGCCCCTCACCGCCGCGCAGCTCCAAATGGCCCAACCTGTGAACCACTTGAAGCCACACAAGGCTTCACAACATAAAATCCCAAAACATGCAAATCAATTAGAATTTTACTAAAATAGGAGCATGCTTTTAACTTTGCATTTGGCTCGGCAACAAGAAATCACGGAGTACACAATATCAACAAGCGGAAGACTTTAAACAAGCACAGAAGGCCACACGGCCAAGGCATGCCTCATATAAAAATACAAGTCACAACACACAAATAGACAAACCCCTCAGGGGCCAACACGAGTCAATGAGACACATGCAATACGATAATCCAAAACACAAAGATATGCCGAGTTTCCAAATGTGCCAATGCAGTAGTCCAGCCCTAAGACAAATCGGGAAGCTCGACCTCAAAAGGAAAGACTCAACAAGCGCCTGAAACTAGTCCTGAAAAAAAAACAACAAGGGGAAGTGAGATCACTGGGACCTCAGTGAGAGTTACCGTGTCATAAGCGTAAACGATGGAATAGAGGCAATCACTAAAGCCAAGTATAAACAGTTGCTGAATAAAAGCAAGTAAAGTCCATGCTTACTCAAAGTGCATCTCATCAACAAGTATGCAATCACATAGCATATGCATATCAACACAAGCACATAAACTTGTCACAATCTCATTCGCATGGGTATTACACCAGAAATATAGTTGGGGAGAAGCTGTATTACTTCACGATGAATCCCGGCCAAAGGATCACCGGAAGACCGTTGGTGGTTTAATTTAAAACACATGCACGTATTCAAAATAGATAGAGTTCCCACCACCAACGTAGTCTTCGGGACAAGTGGAAAAAAAACCACAAGATCACACAAGTCCCTACAATTCAACTGAAATGCGTAGCCTGTCATTCAATTCATCAGTTCGGATCCGAGGCCTACACATTTCACCTTGTACACCTAGGTAAAGGATCGTCCCTCTAAATGAAGGGATACTCCCGTCCCTTACCTCCGCATTGGCCAAGCGTTGTTCAACAATTCCAATTGGTACAGTGACCAAAAACTGAATTTATCAAGCATGGGTTATTAAATCTAAAAATTCATCAAATATTCCATGCATGCATTTAAGCATTTCCCTCTTGTAAATCAGGTGCCAAACATCTCAAAATAATATTCAACGTATTCAGCCACAAGAACAAAAATGTCTAAGAAGATGAAAACTCATATCGTATGGAAGGTCACAAAACACGTATGAAAATCTGTATGCCCAAACAAGGCAGCATACTTCAGCTTTTGAACATATGGCTGATGCATTCAAACATGGCAAGTACATGATGATTCCAAAAACATATATTTAACACAATTCAAGTCATGCCTCTATTCAAAACAAAACATGAAATCATATGTGAATTCTGAAAACAAAACGTTTCGCGTATGCCAATGAAACATAAACTCCCACCTGTTGTTGTGCGGACGACTCACTAATCGCCACGCCCTTGCCTTTGTCACGTGCTGCGGAACCACCTACACGCAAGGCAACACCAAAACCAACTCAAACACAACTTCAACAAACGAAAAGACACAAAACGAAAACAACCCTACGACCCCTTCCGACACACTCAACAACACCCCTCTAAACCTCAAAACACAAGCTAACAACCGAACCACACCTAGGCATCAATAATGTCACACACAACCATAGTCACAACCACAACAAACTTGATATCCATCAATCCTCACTCCACGATTGGATTTCCAGCAAACCCAATCCATCACCAACATCACAAATTCCACACTCCTCAATCACATGAACCTCAAATCAGCACACACATTAGTCACAAGCCATCCATTATACCAACTCCAGCAAAACCTATCAAAACTATCAATTCCACAAGCATATCTCATTACCCCCAATCTTCAGATCATCACATACTCAACACACAAACAAAACCAATCAAACCAAGCATCAAAGCAACAAAACCAACAAGCCTTAAACACAAACCAACCAACACTCAAACCAAAAACACAAGCAAACAGAAATCACCTCAAACCCACTTGAAAATCCCGCTCAAGAGCCAAAACCACACCAAAAACACACCCAAAACACTCCTACAAGGTGGAAAACAAGGGGAAATGGTGGGGAAGTGTTAGGGTATCACTCACCAAGTGAGTTTTGGTGAAAAACAAGCCAAATCAAGAGTTTGTGAGGGTTTTCAGTTGAGAACAAAGGGAGAATCGGGAGAGAAAAAGAAAAGGGAGAGAGAAACTGATTTGGGAAGAACTTGGGCTTGTTGGCTTATAACCAAAGTGTTGGGCCTTAAGGCCCAAATGGTCCTCGGGCCCAAAACTGACAAGAAAAGCCCGACAAACCAAAGTGAATCCCGGGTATGTGTAACAAACTCAACGGGCCCACCAAAATACAATTGGGTCCATAAAAACACAAACGGGCCCAAACATGCAAAGCATAGGGCTAAAAGCCTACGGTCGCTCAAAACAACCCGGAAACTGAACCAATGCTTTCCACCGACCCTAGCCTAGACCACACAACCTAGACCACTCACCAAGACACCTAGACACGCTACGGGCTTAACACAACGGTGTCCACATCACCAAACAACTCCCGAGTCCACAACAAAGTCAACCACACTCGCTGACTGGCACTAAAAAGACGGGGTCTCACATTAGTTCACTTTTGGTATTAGTCCCTAAGTGAGTGAGTGTGTGCGCATGTTCAAACCTACAAACACAAAATCAACAAACAAGTTAGCATATAACTAATTATATTCCTTAAACCAGGCTCCGCTACCAAAACTTGTAACGACCCTAACTCCTAACCGATTATTAATTGCTTCGATTAGGGCCCTTACCACCGTGAAACCCAAACAAGTACAAGAAATAAGACCTATCTGAATCCCATAAGGCTTACTCATCAAAATCTCGATTTTTAGCATGTACATTCTTTATGTTTATAAACAATTAGAGCATCATATTGGACAAGTATTCTGGTATCATATGGAGTGAATGAAATATCAGCGGCAGTCTTTAAATAAAATCAATGAATCCACAACAAACAAGTCCCATAGGGATACAAATATCCAGCAAGTTAACCCCCAACATAAATCGGAAAAAACAAGTAAGGGAGGAATCTTGAAAAACCAGAAAGTAGTCCAATCATAATTAATGTTATATACGTAGGCAATCAAGGAACAGGTATGCAAATGTGATGCGATATCGCCCCGCCATGCAGCCTTGATCTCACAAACTGGTATCACGGATAGTGGATGTACCTAAGCCTAAAAAATGGTGAATATAACTGGATGAGATTACATTAATCTTAATAGGGTTACAACATCATAAGATCTACAGAGATCTTAAACTAAAATCTCCCAAACAACATCAGATCATCCCTACACAACTATGAGTATCACACAATTCAATAATCAATCAAAGAGATAGGGTCGAAACTAAAGCTGAGGGTGGACTACAATAGTTCCAAAAATCAAAAGTACACAGGCAGGTAAAACTCATCAGATTACTTTCGGCACTAAAAAGAAAGAAATGTCATCCTTTTCCACCTGTGTTGTCCAAGGTTTACTGCACAAAGTGTAAAAGGTTAGCACACAAGCTAATCAACAAACATATTCATCCTACAACACAAGGACAAGGCATCCAAGCCACACAAGGACAAGGCTTCCAGCCACACAAGGACCAGGCATCCAAGCGACACAAGGACAAGGTTTCCAGTGCGTGCATGCTGGGGATTGCCACCCAAACAACTCCCATACTAGTAAGAGCGTCCCCTCTTCCAAGGAGTATCAGCATTTACCCTGAATGGCCATCAGAATAGATGATATTAGACAAGTATTCTGGCATCATACGGAGTGAATGAAATATCAGCGGAAGTCTTTAAATAAAATCAATGAATCCACAACACACAAGTCCCATAAGGATCCAAATATCCAGCAAGTTAACCCCCAACATAAATCGGAAACAACAAGTAAAGGAGGAATCTTGAAAAACCAGAAAGCAATCCAATAATAATTTATGTTATATGCACAGGCAATCAAGGAACAGGTATGTAAATGTGATGCGATATCGCTCCGCCGTGCAGCTTGATCTCACACACTGGTATCACGGACAGTGGATGTACCTAAGCCTGAAAAATGGTGAATACAACAGGATGAGATTACAAGAATCTCAGTAGGGTCATAACATCATAAGATCTAAAAAAATCTTAAATACAAATTTCCTAAAAAACATCAGATCATCCCTACACAACTATGGGTATCACACAATTCAAGAGTCAACCAAAGGGATAGGACCGAAATTAAGGCTGAGAGTGGACTACAACACTTCCGAAGATCAGAAGTACATAGATAGGTAAAACTAATCAGATTACTCTCGGCACTAGAAAGAAAGAAAGGTCATCCCCTTCCACCTGCGTTGTCTAAGGCTTACTGCACAAAGGGTAAAAGGTTAGTACACAAGCTAATCAGCATAACTATTCATCCTGCCACACAAGGACAAGACATCCAACCCACACAAGGACAAGGCTTCCAGTGCACGCATGCTGGGGATTGCTACCCATACAACTCTCATACCAGTAAGAGCCTCCCCTCTCCCAAAGAGCATCAACGCTTACCTCGAATAGCCATCGGAACAGGATCTTGACACACAAACACGTACAAGCACACACCAGCAAGTACAAAGCATAATACCATAACAAGGTATCTTAAGTCATGTCAAAACACAATTATATGCAATTCAGGCACTCAAAACCTAACTTAAGGGTTCGGTATGGCCTATAGGATTCATATCTCAATCCGCGGTTCATGCAAATATCCTACAATCAACTCGTATGCAATAATAACAAGGGCAGGTATCAAAAATAACAAACAAACAACAGGAATCTCTGGAGAAACCAATGAGGCATAGATCAAACATCTCTTGTCTCAGAACAAAAAGTTATTCCTTTGCCCTTATTTAATAATTCCGAACTACCTATAGCATCACAAGGCAAAGACAAAACCAAACTAAGCATGCATACTCAATAACCAAGTAAGTACCCTATTTTCTTACCAATTCCATTCAACAAACCTATCAAAAACTAGTGTCAGATGCTGCAGGTGCCTCCCCTTTGGATGTATATTTCGTCACTAAGCATAGGACATAAGATAATTTGCGATTTCATGTTAGCAAGGTGTAAAGGTTGCAATTTCATATTAACAAAGAAGGATTAAGTGTTTATAACTTATACAATCAAAAGAAACAAGATCGGAATCCAAGACGTTAATCAATTGATCAAGATAGGCAACAATAGGGCAAGGGTAGGGCATACTGATTTCATGTATAGAAAAGGTTCAAAAGATGAATTCATGATTTTATAACATTAATGGATGCCAAAAAATTATACGAATAAGAGGAACAACCACTAAAATCAATTGAAAATAGAATCACACAATCTTGAAACCTAATCCCACCAAAATATGATTTAACTTTCAACAAAGAAAAATTAACCTTCAGACGAGAAACCTATGATATTTGGAAAGAGGATGAAGAGCTTTCCATCAAGTTATTATTTGCAAGAATCCAGCAAAGGATGAGAGAGTTATGCTATTTTGAAGTTCAAACAGATTTTGACAATTCCGTCAAAATAAGATTTAACTTTCGAGTAAGAAAAACTGACCTCCAGATGATAAACCAAAGATATTTGGAAATAGGATGAAGGGAGTTGTCCAACAATCTATTATTTGCAGGAATCCAACAAATGATGAGAGAGTTATGCTGATTTGAAGTTCCATCAGATTTCGACAGAAATTAAGAGGTGTAAGGTTTTTAGGTTACAAATTTTGTGTGTTTTCTATATAAGATTTTTGTGTGCCTAGCTTCCTACTTATATAAGGTGGTTATGGGATTAAAATCCCTATTTTAAAGGCTTGATTAAAGTAAGATAATTATCATAATTAAATTATTTAATTATCTCATTTAATTTTAGGGATTTTAATTTCTAAGGTAATTATCAACCTATAAAGAACTAGATTAAAGGGAATTAAAACCAAAATTAATTACTGGATATTTCTTACCAATTTTGGTTATTACACATCTTTTTCTTCAGGGGAAAAATGGTCTTTTCACCTGCACTAGCTTCTGGACTTCTAGGACTCAAAATTTGGGGTCTCACATATTGAGTCAATAGATTCTAGTTGGAATTCTGTTTGGGAGCTTAGAAACTAAAATGAATGAAGAAAGGGAAACAAGTAAAACAAAGCAACAATCATACTTAAAATCCAAATAACATTCCCGAAATTAATCTCTGAAAGACAAAGAAATGCAACAACAAAAACTAATGTTTATGCTCTAAAAAGAAGAAACTACTGATATATAATGAATCTCTAACGTCTATTTATAGTAAAACCTAAGTAAAAAGTCTTAATATATAAGTTGTCATTTTTATCCGGTATCTTCGGTGTGGATTTTGTGGGATCGACCGGTTGGTATAAGTGAACCAATCGGTCTATTGATGTTCTGCAAGTTCATATTTTTCCCTCATCTGATAAACTAACCAGTCGGTGTTGATGGACTGACCTATCAGTTGAGCTTCAACATTACTCATTTGTTACACCAACCAGTTGGTGGTCATCCATAATAGACCAATGCCTTTGCAAGTATTCTAGTGTGAATTTCATCCGAAAACATTTCTTTTTTTTGCTAAAGCACCACTTAAACCTCCTTCTCAACCAAAATACTCAACAAACAATCAAAAAGTTCACTTAATGAACACAATTAAATCATAATTGTTCTTAAATCAAAAAAAAAAAATCATAACAGATGAATAGTGTTAGAAACAGTTCATCATCTATCACCTTCGCTAGAGAAACAAGACATATTTAAGTATGAAACAAAGTTGCAGGCACTAGAATTTTTTTTCACTAGAGGAAGACAGGACAAGTGCAATGATGGCTAGCAGGTTTGAGCATAAGCTCAACTATTATGTTTGTAGAATTTTGAGATTGAAGATAAGCAATGACTTTGAGGAGACAGTGTAGTGGTTGCAATGAAGGTTGAGGAGATCCTTCAAGGACAGAGAGGTCAGAGTTAGAGGCACAAGGACATTTCAGTTGGAAAAGGTCCTATTAGGCACATTTTGAGTTCCAGACAAAATTTTAAAGGTAGGGCAGTTGGACCTTACCCTTCTGTGTAGACTAGGTCTTAGGGGACCACTTCGATTACTACACACTCACAGCCTACTAGATTGTTTCGAAATGTGAGTAGGGCACCTGGGCCACCTAAGTTCGGGAACTGTAGGTAGTGCCACCCACCTCCTTGCTCATAGCCACCCCAATATTTCTAGTGTGATCAATTCAGGCACATGGCTAAAGAATGCCCTCGAGTTAGAGAAGCCCAGCCTGGTGTTTCACAGTCCAGACTTCCAACACTTCTAGTAGCTTAGAAGTTAGGGATTAGTTATATGGGTTCTTAGGATTCTTGTAGACTACCTCAAAGAACTCAAATAGGTAGGCATCCTGGCAGTCAGACTATAGGCCAACAACAATCACAACAGTAAAGGAAGGTGTCACGTCTCATTACCTTGGCTGACGCGGAGGCAGTAGCCAATCCAGATGTCATGATAGGTACTATCACTATTTTCTCTTCTTATGCTAGATTCCTATTAGACCCCAGAGTGAATAGATCTTTTGTTGATCCTAGGATAGTTAGGAGTTCTGATAGAGAGTTATCACCCCTAGAGCCACCCTTTGAGGTCTTAACCCAGTTAGGTCAGCAGTTGGCATATAGCAGTGTTTATTTGAGTTTTGTTATGAGGATGGGTTTAGTGGAAATTGAGGCAGATCTGATTCCATTGGACATCAAGGAGCTAAATATTATTTTTGGTATGGATTGTTTGGCCAGATATAGAGCATGGATGGATTTTTTAACTATGAAGGTATGGTTCAGTTTGATTGTTGGTATACAATTTTGTTTTGAGGGCGATAGAAGAGTGGTACCATCATGCGTGATTTCTTGGTAGAGTGCCAAATAAATAATCAGCAAGGGTTGTACAGCTTTCTTGGCACATATCATTGATGTGAGATTTGAGTCCCCGGAGTTGAGTAGCATACCAATGGCGAGGAAGTATCCCAGATGTTCTCCTAGATGATATGGCGGGTTTGCCACAGGAAAGAGAGATTGAGTTTTAGACTGAGCTATTGCCGAGTACAGCCCCTATTTACATCCCTTCATACCGGATGGCACCAACAGAGTTGAAGGAGTTGAAGACCCAGTTTGAGGATTTGGTAGACAAAAGATTCATCAGACATAGTGTATCTCCTTAGGACACACCTGTGTTGTTCAAGAAGAAAAGGGACGGCACACTTCGTTTGTACATCAACTATAGGCAGCTAAACCGGGCCACAGTGAAGAACCAGCATCCACTACCACGGATTTACAATTTTTTTTATCAACTTCAAGGTGCGTCAGTATTCTTGAAGATTGACTTGAAATCAGGATACCATCAGTTGAGGGTTCGTGAGTCAGACATCCCAAAGATAGCATTCTGGTCATACATGTGAGATAATAATTCTTGACAGAGATGCACAACTCGACGTTCTCTATTCATCTTGGTAGTACCAAGATTTACCAAGAATTACGAGAGTAGTATTGGTGATTTGGAATGAAGAAGCATATTATAAAGTTCGTGGCTAGGTGTTTAGTATGTCTACAGGTCAAGGCAGAGCATCAGAGACCCACAAGACTACTTCAGTCGCTATCCATTCTGCAGTGGAAATGGGAACATGTGATGATAGATTTCGTGGTTGGGTTACCGAGGTCCCAACAAGGCTATGCACGCAAAATAGGTGATAGTGGACCGACTGACCAAGTTTTCACACTTCCTCCCTATCAGAGTGACAGACACATTGGAGAGATTGGCATCGAGGTACTTAGATGAGATTGTGAGTGCAAGGACATCGATCCAACCTACTAGGACCTTTACCACTGTAAAACTGAAATAAACCCAACCTAGGACCTATCTGAATCTCACAAGGCTTATCTCCCTAAGTTCCGATTTTATTAAGTTTCTTTTTAATGCTTTTTAAAGGTTGGAGTATGATAATGGACAAGCATTTTGGTAGTAAACGAAGTGAATTAAAACATCAATGGAAGTCTTTATAGTTTATCAAATGTACCACAACACACATGTCCCATAGAGATCTCAAAATCCAACAAGTAAATCCTCAATAACTTTTGGAAATAAGCAAACAAAGGAGGCATTCCAAAAATCAGAAAGTAGTTCAATCAAACTTTATGTTATATGTGCAAGTAATCAAGGAAACAAGTATGCAAATGTGATGCAATATTGTCCTGTCATACAGCCTTGATCTAACACACAAGTACCATGAATAGAGGATGTACCTAAGCCTGAAAATTGATGAAAACAACAGGATGAGATTACAAGAATCTCAGTAGGGTCACAGCATCATAAGATATACAGAAATCTAAACAAATATCTCTCGAACAACATCCGATTCAACTACACATCTAAAGGGATATCATTCAACCAATAAACAATCACAATAAGGATAGGGCCAAAAACTATAGGCTGAGGGTGGATTGCAAACACTTCCGAAAATTATAAGTACACAGGAAGGAAAATCATCAATCAATCTCATCAACAGAAATGGCAATCCCCTTTCACTTGTATTGTCCAAGGCTTAGTTGCACAAAAGTTAAAAGGTTAGCACACAAGCTAATCAGCAAGCCTGTTCATCTTGCCAACACACAGGACAAAGCATCTAGCCAGCACACAAGACTAGGCATCCTAACCACACAAGGATTAGGGCATATTGCCAGCACACAGGACAAGGCATCTAGCCAGTACACAAGACTAGGAATCAAGCCAACACACAGGACTAGGCATCCAACATGCACAAGCTGGGGATTGCTACCCATATGACTCCCATATTAGTAAGAACATCTCCTCTCCTCAGGAGCATCAACGCTTACCCCGAATGACCACCTGAAAAGGATCCTAACACACTGACTTATACAAGCACATACAAGCAAGAACAAAGCATAGCACCACAACAGGGCATCCTCAAACATAAACAACCCAATTAACATATCATATGCACACAATTCAACTGCATTAGGCATACACAACCTACCTTAGGATGCCCATATATCATTAAGGATTCAACCAATCCATCAACACTATATATGAGTATTTCCATGCTCATCACTTAAACTATTCATACAACATAAAAATTCGCAATTCACAGTTTCATGTACGCAACTTTTCCTTGTTATTTCAGCTCATTAATCGTAATATCATTTTATATCTGTTGTCACATTACTAGTATCATACAAGTTTGCTAAGTAATCATAGTCATCTTCTCATCATTACTGCTTAATATTTTCAGTCGATATTCTCGCTCATCTATTATCATTAGCTCAAGCTCACAAATACCATTTCGTGGTTAGCAGTTTTACAATTACACATACTTTATAGATCAATCTGGTCTCACTCTTACAGTACTTTGGCAGATTCGGAGTACCAATCTGTTGGTCATTCTACCTATGTAGTCCCCACCACCCCACTAAGTTTCACTTAAAGTGGAGCTATATGTTCTGTTCACGTTAGACATTCCTTATAGCTACATTTTACTGAGAACTATAGTATATCTTTATACTAACTTATTGATGCACAAGTCTTCTTTAGTAGTCATAGGTTAACACACTTATTTCTCTTTAACTACCTTATATTCTTATTTCCTGAATCTATCATACATATTACTTTCATTCCATTTATCTTATCATAGAGTACTAAATATATGTGTAGTCTTGAACATTGTTTTAAAGTCTGAGTAAAGAATGCCACTTGGTTGACATACCAAATCCGACTCTAATCATGCACTCTAGCATGCCAAAATTTTCACACTATGACTCCTTATCACCAATCCATATATTTAAGGTCTAATGACCCATCTGTTGATACAACTAGAACCTATTACTGTTTAAATAATCCAATTCAAATTTCTTCATACAAATTCCTTCAGGAGCTCTTACGATCCTGATCTACCACTTAGATCTCTGTATTCCTATAAAAACTCTTAGCTTTTCATGTCAACTAGCTGTTGTCCCATACAGGCGCTTATCGCACTTATATCAATGTATCCCATTTTATCTTAACATCATATTTTAGTGCACAGTCTAGAGATATCACTCTATATATGATTCATATATCAAATTGTCTTACATCAGGGTAAACAATCCTATCTCTATAACCCATGAACTCATTTTATAATCCATAATCTATATCTTACTTATTCCTTATATGGACCATTTAATTATATTTCAAAACAACTCGATTAAATTCACATAAATTTTGACAGCACCTTCCTTGTTTTCTACTTATACCAACGTGGCATTTTTCATTGTTCAATCATCAAATCTTAATCAATATTATTAGTTTCAGACTATTCACAAGCATCACTCTATATCATTCTTAACAACTGTATATATCTGTAAGGACCCAAACCCAACCTATAAGGGTCATTACTGCCGTGAAACCCGAAGAAGCCCTCGCAAGGTCCTCTTCGAATGCCATAAGACTCTAAATGATTAGTTATTAAAATTCATTAGTTAATTAAGTTGGTTTTAAGGTTGAAGCATGCAATTTCATTAAGTAAAATTCTGACATAAAACGAAGTTAATGAAAATATCAGCAAAAGACTTTAATTTAAGCAAACGTGAATCTAGTGGAAACATATCACACAAGTCCCAAGGGAAACTCAATCAGCAAGCATCTATTCATGTCAATATGCGGAAATAGGAACAGAAGATGGAAAGCCAAAAATATCAAACTGAAATGTGCAATGCAATCGTACCGCCGTGCAACCCTGATCTCACACCTCGGTACCGCCCGTAAAATATGAACCTAACCCTAAAAAAGGAGGGAAACAAAAGAATGAGATTACAAAAATCTCAGTAGGGTCGCAACATCATAAGATCTGTGGAAACCTAAACAAACATCTTGCGATCAATATATAAATCGGATATATATATACATATAATAGGTCCAAAACAAATCAGTCAATCAAACACAACAATATAAGAGCCAATTTTATCAAAACAACGAGGCGGACTCAACACACTTCGTATACAACCATCACATTACGGAAACCAAAAGCACACAAGCAACCCAATACGATTTCAAAAGCAAATGATTAACCTCTACCTCCTATGCTATCCAAGGCTGTGCTAAAAAAGAGAACAGTAAACAAACTTACAGCAAGTCTTCATACATCCCTACGTCTGGACTCGAACCGACATAGGGCATCCTGCCAAACATCCTGAGCTTGATACTGGACAATATGCAGAGCATCCCATGTCCGAACTCGAACTTGTATAGGAGCATCCAGTGTGCACTTGCTCAGGAACAATCACCATACAACTCCTGATTCAATAAGAATCTCTCCTATACCTTTGGAGCATCAACACTTACCTCGCATAGCCAATGCCAAGAGGATCCTTCAAGCAAAGCAGGCATACACATATATACCACATACACGGATATAGAAACATAGCAATGTATCCTCAATCAAATCACAACACAATGCACAAACCAATACACAATGAACCAATCCGAAATAGAGCAATTCTAAACCCTACATAGTTCTGAAATTACCAAAGAACCAATACCACAATCCGCAAGCACGCATACACTATTAAACAAACCAAAGTCAAAGGAATAGGCAAGGTGATTTCCGGAGAAACCGATGAGGTATAGATCCTACATTTCACGTGTTTAAACAAGAAGCTACTAGTTTGTCTTTACCACAAGAATCAGAAACACCTAAACAATTATAAGGCAAAGACAAGACAAAAACTAAGCATGCAATACGAAAATAGAAAAATGAAGGACAACCTATAGTCCTTACCAGTCTTACTCACCAAAACCAACGATCAGATGCAGCAGTAACCTCCCTCTGAATACGCGAAGTGATGGCCAAGAATCCAACAGATTTCAACCTAATTTTTCAATCCCTTAATAGTGTATAATTCGGCAACACTTAGGGTTTTAAGAGGCAATCACAATTTTCAAGAATAACAAGAAAGAAAGTTGCGATTTTGTGAAATTAAAAGGGGAATAGGTATCAAATATTCATACGAACAAGAGGAACAAGATTAAGAATCATCTAAAGAAGAAGTACAAAAATTGGCACACAAAGAAACTCGACATGAATTTTATTAAAAACAACTAACCTTTTTGAATGTGAATTCAAGCAAGAAAGATACAGCACGAAGAGAGGAATCCAACAAGTTATCACACGCAACAATTTGATGAAGGAGGAATTTCGGCAATTTTGATAGCAAAGGTCTAGGTTTCTGCCACACAAGGATGAAAGGGAAATAGGATTTGTGTTTGTGATTAAAACAAAAGAGAGAATGAGAGTGTGAGGAAAGGGGTGGCCGACCTATGCATATATAGGTGCTTTAAAGGATAAGATTTCCCAACTTTTAAGCTTAAAGGATAAGATAAGGTTTAAAGGATAAATAAGCTTAAAAAATAATTCTACTAAAAGATAGTTGTCTACTTATGATAAAATGAGAATTATCTAAATACTTTGGATAATGGGGATTTAAACTAAGGATAATTAAAAAAAAATACCTAAATAAATCATAAGAAAAATAAAAAATAACCCTTTAAAGGTTATCACTCATTCAGTCATCAAGGGAAAAATGGTAATTTCTGCTGCATCGGTCCGTAGGTACCATTTCTAACACACTGACTTGTAGGACATCTATCCTACTGAGAGTCAGGTTCTCACATCCTCCCCACTTTACAAAAATTTCATCCTTAAAATTTATGCACAAGAGCTACAGAAATAGGTGAGGGTATCTCATGTGCATCGACTCTTTGGTCTCCCAAGACTGCTCCTCGAATTGGCCGTTATGCCAAACAACACAAACCATAGGAACATTACGACTACGGAACTGACAAACAGATCGACCAGAATAGCAACTGGCTGCACGAGATAAGATAGGTCTTCAGTGACTTTGATTGGAGGATCTTGAAGAATGTGAGTAGGGTCTCGGACATACATTCTCAATATGGAAACATGGAACACATTGTGGATTCTGTCCATGGGAGCAAAGAAAGACGATATGCAATAGGACTAATTCTTTTAGTAATATCATATGGACCAATATAACGAGGTGCTAACTTCCCTCGCTACTGAAAACGAAGAACACCTTTCTATGGGGCAACTTTGTCACCTACTACGAATTCAAATTTTCTTTGTCGGTTATCTGAATAGTTTTTCTGTCTGTCTTGTTCCATTTTTAATCTTTGCCAAATCATATTCAGTTGCTCAGTTTTCTGTTCTATCAATTCTGGATTATCTAGGCATCTTTTGCCTACTTCATTCTAGCAAATTGGGGTTCTACAACGTCTACCATACAAGGCTTCATAAGGGACCATTCCGATGCTTACATGGAAACTGTTATTGTAAACGAAGTCTACTAAAGGAAGGCATCTGTCACAACTAGTATGTCTATCAAGTACACATGAACGTATCATGTCTTCTAGGGTCTGAATTGTTCTCTCGGACTATCCAGTGGTTTGAGGATGAAAAGTAGTACTGAAATTCCATCTCGAACCCAAGGCATTTTGGAATTTTTCCCAAAAATGTGAAATAAAACAGGGATCTTAATCTGAAACAATAGACACAGGCACACCATGAAAACGTACAATCTCATCTAAGTAACAGGTAACCATCCTCTTGGGTGTATCTGTTACTCGAACAGGCAAGAAATGTGCAGACTTTGTCAATATATCCTGAACCACCCAAATAGCATCGTATGCTCACTGAGATCTTGGTAAACCAACCACGAAATCCATGGTAATGTGCTCCCACTTCCATTCTGGAATCGGAAATGACTATAGCATACATGCGGGTCTTTGATGTTTAATTTTCATGTGCTGGCATACTAGATATCAGGCTACAAAATTGCGCAATGTGGCGTTTCATATCTGGCTACCAAAACTGTTCTTTCAAGTCTCGATACATCTTGGTACTTCCAGGATGAATAGTAAAATTTGAACTGTGCACCTCAGACATATTTAGGTTGTGAAAATCAACATCTTGTGGCATGTATACACGATCTCGGAAGACAAGGACTCCATCATCTCAAACTCGGAAATCACAAACTCTGGCATCAGTACCATCAGCTAGTTGCTGCCGAATTTGGACCAATCTCGAATCTTTGAATTGCTGAACACGGATTTCTTCCAGCAAGGTAGGTCTTACTTCAATCTGCCAATAATGAACCTGAACAATCACTACCAATCTGCACACGTGAAGCTCTCAAACTCAGCAACATAGGCAGGTAATGTGCATGCATGTAAGTAAAACAAAAAGGGCTCTTCCGGCTCAAAGCATCGGCTACAACGTTTGCCTTTCCGGGTTGATACTCGATAATCAGATTATAATCTTTAATCAGCTCTACCCATCTTTGGTGTCTCATATTCAACTCTTTCTCGGTAAGGACGTACTTCAAACTTTTGTGATCAGTGAAAATTCTGCAAGTCTCTCCATATAGGTACAAAATTTTCAGTGCAAACACCACGAATGCAAGCTCCATATCGTGTATAGGGTAGTTTCTCTCATATGGACATAACTATCGGGAAGCATAGGCAACAACTTTCCTATCTTGCATTAACACGCATCCAAGGCCAAATTACGATGCATCGCTGTACACCATGTACTCTTTTCTGCTCACCGACAGTGTAAGGATAGGTGTGGAAACCAACCTAGTCTTCAGCTCCTCAAAATTTTGCTGAAATTCTTTGGACCACATGAATGGCTCACCTTTGCATGTCAATCATGTCAAAGGTCCTACTAACAATGAAAAATTCACCACAAAGAGACGGTAATATCCAGCTAGGCCAAGAAAGTTGTGAACTTCAGACACACGTCGGGGAGGTTCCCAAGAAACAACGGCTTCAATCTTCTTAGGATCAACAAGAACACCATAGGTAGAAACAATATGGCCAAGGAAACCAACCTCACATAACCAGAATTCACACTTTGAGTACTTTGTATATAACTGCCGATCTCTCAAAATTTGCAATACAATCCGCAAATGCTAAGTGTGCTCCGTTTCTAGCTTTGAGTAGATCAGAATATCGATGATGAAGACTATCACAAATCTGTCCAGGAACTCACGGAATATCCTGTTCATCAAGTCCATGAACACAGCTGGTGTATTGATCAAACCGAATAGCATAACAAGGAACTCATAATGGCCATAACACAATCTGAAAGTTATCTTTGGTATGTCCGCCTCACGAACATGCAATTGATGGTATCAGGACCTTAGATTAATTTTAGAGAACATGGCTACTCCCTGTAGCTGGTCAAACAAGTCATCTATGTGCGGAAAGTGGTACTTGTTCTTCACTGTCACACAGTTTAGTTGCCGGTAATCGATACACAACCGCAACAAACCGTTTTTCTTCTCTACGAACAGAACAGGTACCCCCCTATGGCAACACACTAGGCCAAATAAAACTATGGCAACACACTACGAACAGATCTAATCTTCCAACTACGTCTTCAATTCTTTCATTTCTGCTGAAGCCATATGGTACGACGGAATAAAAATAGGACTAGTACCGGGTAACAACTTGATACTGAACTTGACTTCTCTAGCTGGTGGAAAACCAGCTACCTCTTCTGGAAATATATCTAGGAATTCACGAACCATAGGAACAGAACTCAAGTCTGAAGACTCCACGAAAATGTCACGTACATGCGCAAGGTACGCTGTGCATCCCTTGCTGATCAATCTCTTCACATCAATCTAGGAAATCATGCAAGTCGGAATAACTCACCTATCACCATCAAAATAATACTCGGAATCATCTGGAAGGCTTAACCACATATGCTTTGTAAAACATTCCATCCGGGTTTGGTATTTTCCAAACAATCCATGCCTAAGATCACATCCAGCTCTCAGATGTTTAATAGAATCAGATCTAGTTCAATCACAACTGAACCCATGCATATAGCAGAACCAATGTACACTAGATCACATGTCAACTGTTCTCCCAAAGGAGTCAAAACTGCAATCAAAAGAATCAATGAAGACAAAGGCCGATCCGAGCTAGCTATTACTCTAAGACTCACAAATAATTTATTTGCTCTGGGTCTAACAAAACTTTAGCCATTAGGAAAAGACAAAGACGGTACTTGTCACCACGTTTGGACTAGCACAGGCCTAGGCATCTGTCAAAGTGAAGACTTTCATAAGTCTGGGCCGCGAACCTGATGCGGTTCCACTAGGAGGTCTACTGGGTGCACAAGCTGGTGGTTTAGAAGGATTGGCATGTCCACCATTCGAACTTTGTGCATCGGAAGGTTGTGAATCGTCACGTCTCAGCTTAGGGTATTCTCTTTGCATATGGCCAAGCTTTCCACAATTGTAACACCTACGCGGCTGCAAACAAGGAGGATCATGATGCTGTCGGCAATTCGAACACCATGGGGGTTTATTCACACTCGTGCTGGAACCTTTTGAGTGCATCCTAGAATTTCCAATGCCACTGCCTTTTGAATGAAATAATTTTGAAGGATAGGGTCCCGAATGACGGCCAAACTATGAACCATGACAAAATAGACCACCACTGTGCGCTGTAACGGTGCGTGCCTAACTAGGAGGTTTCTGGTTCAGAACTATCTTCTCTACTTCATAGGCTACAACGATCAGCTCCTAAAAATTGTGCATAGGTGTCGCGCCAATGATGGTCTTGATATCAGTGCTCAAACTATCCTAAAAATGTCACGCAAGCTTGGACAGAGTGCGATCCTTGTTGGGTGCAAAATGAGGCAACTCTCTCAGCTCCTTTTTGAACTCCATAACTGAGCGGGTACCCTGCTCAACCCTATAGAAAGCTTGTCATTGTTTCATTCTTATGAAACCAGGTGTAGAACCTTTCATTGAACTCGTACAAGAACTTATCCCAATTTGGAAAACAATCTCCGAATATCAAGCTAACAATAGTCCACCACGCAATAACAGCAGTCCACCACGCAAGAGCCTCTCCCTTAAGCAAGAATGTGACGATGGAAATTTTTTCATCATTGGTAATGCGCAAGAACAAGGAAACAAGGCACAAAGTATCAATCCACTCTCGAACTACAGCAGCACCTGCTAAACCATCAAAATCTTTGCAACCCAACTGATGGGCGTCTTTCAGCAACTTGGTGATCACAACAGGAAGTCTCTCGGCCTCTCTTGGAATAGTTGGCTGAATCGAGGCAAGAGGTGAAATAGGGTCTACTTCGAGCGGTGCAGGCTCATGTCGGCCTAGTACCTCAACATGTTGCTGGCGCTCAGTGATACCACACAACATATCTTGCATCGTAGCCAAAATCTGGACTAACAAGGGGTCCTGAGCTGGTGTGGCTGGGTTTTCTTCCCGAACTGGTGCAGCCTACTCGCTTGGCTGCTCAACCTAAATCTCTTACTCACCTTGCTAAACCTGCTCATTTTGCTCAACATGCTCAACCGGCTCCTCATTCCTATCCCAACGAACCCTCATACCACTACGTGTCCTAGTCGACCTTATCATACTACACAAACACACACACGATATAATTCTCCAATATATAAACACAAATGCATATCCAGTAAAAAAAACAGTACCTGGTGGAGACAGAGGTTGAAGACAACCTTGGACGGCAGGTCATTCGAGGTCACTCCGAATGACAGGTTGTTTGGTCAATGGATGCAACTTTGCATGTTGAAGGTAGATTCAGAGTCGAGCCTTAGGTTTAGATGTGGCATGGGAGGATATGCCTTGTGCCATGATCATTTAGCTTCGGGAATTAGTCTTGGTGCACCTATGCTGCCACATGGCACAATGTGATTGCTTAGATTAATAAAAATTATAGAAAATAGAAAAAAAAGCAAAAATGGTATAAAAATAGGAAACAAATAGAAAAATGAGAAAAATCGAGAAAAATTATAGAAAATACTAGATTTAATACAAATTCTAGTGAAACTAAGATTTTTGAATTTTGGGATGATTTGTTAGGTTAAATAAATCGTACCAATTTTAAGAAAATATGAAAAAATAAAAAAAAATTTCCTGGTTTGGCCCGAGTTGACTCGAGGATAGAAGCATGTCGGTTAAAGGGTATAGATACGTAATTTCATGTATTATTATGAATTGAGTTTGATTTTTGAAGAATTTGGCTATAATCATGCATATGTGGATAACTACAGTTGCAGAAACTTGAGGAAACGGTCTAGAGCATCATCGACGGATGTGCGGGCTTAAAAAAACCATGAATGGACGAAACTTAATACTGTGGATATTGGCATGAATTATTTCACGAAGGCTAATAAAGATAATAAGTAAATAAATTGACATACTGTATGTACTAAAAGAAGGCATGAGATTTTCCATCTTGCCTGATATGTTACGAATTATGTAGATATGATGTGCCATGCTAAAGTATGAGGAATGAATTGTATGAATGTGCTTTGCCATGTTTATATTGAAATGCATAAGATGCATTGAACGCATTCGGGTATAATTTATGCCAACTACGGAATTTGCATATGTGTACTGATATGTGAGACAGGATCCTACAGAGTGGATACCGTTTAAGTAGAGCTGCCATCAACTAACACCCCGGAGTCATCAATGGAATTAGGAAACAATGTAAAATGGTAAAAAGGTATGAACAAAGTACCACTGATGGATCCCAGTCCTAATCATGGCATCAGAAGGACTGAGAGTTATTGCCAAGCCTAGTCATGGTCTTGCGTGCATAGATTACTTATATGTGCTGACTTTAACCTGTTATTGCTTTTGTATGATTGCATGCCTAGCATTGAGTTGTGTTATGCATGTGTGTTATTATATATATATTTTCCATCCGCTCACCTAGTAGGCTTCTACCAGATTATTGGATCTGTAATTGAATAGGATTATATATAATCATGGCTTCTCTTCAAATAGACAGTCAAATAGTCGGATTCTAACGCAAGACAAGGTTAGGATTTACTTATGGGTTCTATTATACTATGTACATGATATGGTATTTTCCTAATCTACATGCATGACATATTGTATTAGACATCCAAAATATGGGTATATTAAATACAAAATTCATGTTTCAGTTCCTGGTAGCACCTAATCTCACTATGGTTGTCTATAACCTAGTGTCTCTTGAACGATATCATTTTTTCTTATTTAAATATGATACTTGTCTTTTTTATAGTTATTTGTAACACTACCTCCGGTATGAAATTCTTTTTGTGCTTGTAGGTCTGCTATGTACATTGTTGGCTGTGTTAGCAGTGCATATAGTCAGCCTACGATGATTGTTCCGCGAACGTTTTAGGTCCGAGACGTGACATTATGATCAAGAATTGATTTTGAGTTTGACTTTGAGATTTATTCTAAGTTATACAGGATTTCTATTTTCTAAAAATAGATTTGTTTATGTTATATTATTTATGCTTATCGTGGTTCCTAAAATCTCTTGTGTTTACTGTGTCCAAATTGTGCTGTAAGTGTAGCTTGTCACCCATCTAGTTCTCATGGTTTAACCTCCGGATTAGCCAATAACTGTTAGGTTTGGTCAGTTTTAATATTTGATTTGTACATACGGATACTGCATTATATTTTGATATTTAACTATTGATATCTACTTTGAATATTTTTATAGTATTTGGTGCTTGAACTATATGGACTACTATTATAGTATATTGAGATTTGATTAATTGAAATGCTTGAGATATGATTTGTTGGGGTTTTATTGCTGATGTGTTGTCGAAACATTCAAAGATAAAGTCCTACTATGGTGATTATACTATAGTGTATATAGAAGGGTAGAATCCACAGGGAATTAGGATCAAGTCACAACTAAGGCACCAATTGTATGTGGAGCTGCCCGTGAACACGCGATCGAGGGGTGTGAGCATGGTAGGATGAATAATGTTCAAAGATTGGTTTTTAAGCTATGAATAATAAAAAGCAAGAGTATGTAAGATTGTAAATGATATGAGGATAGTATCTAGTCCCGACTTACACCTTATTGTCTTCCTTCATTCATAGATTCAATCAAAGGATGGCCTTGACTTCTTTACATAGAGAACCTAATTGGTAGGAAACCAAACACAACTGTGGCACTTGGGAGACTTAGTACGACTGAAGGCTCCTTCACTTCTCCTATCAATGATCCTCCTATTTCCTTGATGCAAAAAAAACTTTGCCAATCACATAATCCACCATTAATATATTATTTGAATCTCATTAAGCATAAAAACAACTAATAGATGTTGCATATGATAAATTGTGAAAGCCTTGCTGCTATTGATCAAGAAAATGAGATTCTATGTGTCTGTGCACTATGATATTTCTTATTCTTTTATTTTTTCTATTATGAACTATTTAATTTGGCCATGAAATCCGAAGAGTTTAAAGCAATCGAAGTAGTCTTACTATTACGTCCTAGACTCCAAATTTATTTATTTGTTTATTTTTACTCGATATCCGCCATGGACCCATTATATACATTGTCTAGTTACTCTGCAATGCATACAACAAAGCTACAAGGCTAGAATAAAATTCAACAGCTGGTGTGTATTAAGGATTATATTAATTAAACAAACATCGGAAGAAAAAAGAAAGGACAATTTCATTCAAGTTAACATCGTAAAATATCTATTATTACTTGGTCCCAGTAACATTTGTATTATTTACAATCAATTATGTTTACCCAAGGTTAACTAGCTACCCAAAATATCATGTATGTGGACTAGGAGAATACATGTTATGTACACGATACACTAGAAACTTTAAGGGGATCCTAACCTCGAATCGCTTAAATCCTCGTTAGAATGTCTGCCTGGAGGGATGCCACAATCACATCCATTCATAATCAATTCTGTTCGAATTCAGATCACAAGATCTGGCAGAAACATGCCACGTGAGCGGACGACAAAAGCATATATCACATGACATACATACACACAAATAATACTAGGCACACAGGCATATGAATACATCAACTAGTCACAGTCAACAGGTATAAAGCATTCATTCACAACAAGACCATGACTGGGTTTGGTCATAGGTCACCCTATGCAACTTTATGCTTGCATACTCATACCCAAATTCATTCAATGGATGATATGCATTACAATATAAACATGCAGCAAAGCTCAACTATGCGATTCATTCTTTATACTTAGAATGGCATTTCATATTTACGTAATTCATATCACACATGCATTTAAACACACAACTCGTCAAGCAATCCGACAATTCTCATGCTTCCTAATAGCATGCATATGTTTTTGATTTATCAACTTATTATCTTATTAAAATTTTTGTAATAATTAATTCCAATAATTGAACTAATAAAAGTTCTGTCTACTCATGGGTTTCGAAGCCTATACATGCATCAATGGCTTGCCGGGCTAATTCTTCGAAGTCCTGTCATTTATAGGTATCTACCTACACACTATTATAACTAATATCTTTAGAATTCACATTCAAAACATAATATTATATAAAATTACGCATCTAACCCTTTTAATCGACGCATTTCTATCCCCGTTTCAATACAAAACTAAATCGGGAAATTTTCCTATTATTTTATATTTTTCCAAATTTTGTAGGATTTATTTGACCTACCAAATCAACTCCAAATTTAACAATTTTTATACCACTTGATTTCTTATTAAATCTAGTATTTTCTTTAATATTTTACGAATTTGTTTCATTTTCCTACTATTTTTCCAATTTTTACAGAATTTTTGCCTATTTTTCCTATTTTCTAGAATTATTTTAAATTCTAGCCAACCAGAACACACCATGTGTCACCATCAAGGTCGTGACATGCGTTCCACTCCCTGCGTGCCACATCGCCCGAGCAATAGGCTCAGGTGACACCCAGACTCTACCCCTAGACGATACATCGTCTGAAACATGCCTGAATGACCTGCCGTTTTGATGACCCCCGGACAACATGTCATCCAAGGTCGTCTTCTTCCTCTAGCCAGGCCGAAACCTGCAACTCCAAACCCTAATTTTCGCAACACTAATACTCACACACACATAGTAAAACTTGATAAAACCTATCCCAAAACGTAGATCTCGTCCTAACAAAACTAAACATGTATAAACCATAAAAAATCGTGGCCAATTACAACCAAAAAGAGGAGAACAAGAACCCCACATTCCGGGCTAGGGATTGCCTAAATCCGGTGAGATTCTAGCCGGAGAATATACAAAAATGGTCAGAATGCATTCGCACACAGGTGAAGTTTTAGAAAAGGAAACAAGGCTTGGAACAAAATGAGGAACCAACCATTTCAAATGGGTGGGATCTTATCTCATTGGTTAACCTGGAGAAGGAGACAACCGGGAGAAGGCTGAGCGGCAACTGGCACTAGAAACAAAATTGCGTCGTTCGGGCTAGCCTCGAAACAACGTCGTTTTACAAATGACTTTCCCCCATTAATAGACCAATACGGCATAGCTTGTGTCATTTTGACCAGCTTGGTCAACATGGTATTATAGGTTGTCGTTTTAGTCTTCTAAATATTATAATATTCTAATTAATATATATTAATAATATAATAATAATAATTAATAATTCTAATAATTCTTCAAAAATTCGTAATAAATATCATATAAATCTGAAAATATCCAAAAAAATTCCAATACACTTCTTATGAAAAGTATTATATAATAAAATTCGAAAATTATTTTTCTCATTAATTCATAATTTATTAAAACTAAAATACTCCTTAATTTTCTTTAGAATAATAATAATAATTATAATTTTATATCCAAAATTTCCTAGAAAATTTCTTAATGCTTATGATTGATTAATAGACTTTTCCAAGACCTTAGAACTTCAAAACCATCATTATACCTCATTATATGATTTTTCATCCATAAATTCCTTAAATGAGTTAATATCTAATTAAGCATAAAAATTCTAAATATACAATTAATAAATCTTAGGACCATCAAAACTAATTTAAAACTGAATAATGTATATCTCAATCATATACATGTCACAAAGCTCATATTTCTAAGCATGACGGGTACCGGGTGGTGAAATGATCAAAATACTCCTGTTTTTCAAGAAAACGCACTTTGATGTTCCTTTTTTGGAATCCAAACCTCAAATTAACACTTATGAGTCCCGATGACTCATCAAAAACGGATAAAGATTTCGGAAACCTATCCACATCTCGTATGGGCTCTAAGACTACATAGTGCACCAAATCGATAAAATTGCCGAATAAATTCTAAAAATCCTTCATAACCACTCAGAGAATCCATCGCATTCGTAATAAGTTCGGGCTACAATTCAAGGCCCACTTATTTCTTCATAAAAATTTTGATTTGGCCTTCAGCCCATATAACCCAAAAGGGTCAAGATCTCACTTCCTATGTACTTTATAAAAAGTTTCATCCCCGAAAATCACTTAGTTCGAAATTACTCTTAATAAAATAAAACTACACATCAACTAATGTCGTATCCAACTGTATATTTCTCACTCTTCATATCCAGCATAATCATTACTTTAACTATAATTCAAACCATAACAGTTTCAAGGGCATACGTCTAGCATCATAACAATTGTCTTAACCTCAACCAAGGCTTCTTATCAATCTGTTTCTCAATTTTCCTCGTAGCATAACTCAACATTAAATAATTGCATTCAAAATGTGCAACGATTGGCTCAATGTCATACTCATAAAAATCATTCTTAGATGATGATCTCACCAATCACACAAAAATTTAATTCTATATTCTATCCAATCGCATAACATCAATCATTATACTCATGACAAAAATAGTAAGTACTGTCTAATAATCTGACAATCTCACATATCGATTTGACTTATATACCATTTTCAATCTCAAACTAGAATGCAGTATCCCAATACATTCTCTTCATCCATTGATCAATCACAATTACCTTTATATCGCAAGGTATACCACATACAACAACAACTATTCACAATCTCATCAACAAAACTTAACAATTTACAGCTGTAATCACCATAATTCCATTGTGCTATCCCACTTTTAACTTTACTTTCTACCAATTCATTTGCATAACACTAAAAACCTCACCATTTTGACCTCATCTTACTGACTTTTCACTTCAATCACTATATATTGACCAACCTTGCATATCAAGATTAAGAGACAATCTCATAAAAATTTAATCAAGACTAGCAATTCTCATCTCACACTTAGCACAATTCTACATCGAATTAGCCATATCAAATCCATACGTATAAACAACATCCACTCTTAGTATATGTACGTATATCTTAATAATACACTCGAATTAGAAGTTCAAAGAGAGAAAGGAAAAGGAACTGATAATGGTTCAGAGCCAAGTATAAGGAAAGAGTCTCGGGTATAGGGGTGGTTCTCTTTTATAAGGTATCAAGCTTCTTCGACAATCCAAATATTGACACACCAGAATCAGATTAATACCACCAATACAGAGTCGATCTTTACCTAATTTATAGGTTCATGATATTAGGATAATTTGATTTGATGTCACCCGATGAACAATAATAAAGTAACAACCACAGTTCAGAGTCATAGAGTGAGACCCCAAATTTTCAGTCCTACAAGTCCAGAAGCCAATGCAGATGAAAAGACTGTTTTGCTCCTGAAGAAGAGGATGTGTGATGGCCGAAATTGGTAAAGAATGTCCAGTAGTTATTTCTGGTTTTAATTCCCTTTAATTTGGTTCTTTAATGGTTGATAATTACCTTAGAAAATGAAAACCCTAAAATTAAGGGAGGATAATTACTGAATTTAATTCTGATAATTATTTTACCTTAATCTAATCTTCATATTAGTTAAATTAATTCCATAACTACCCTATATAAATAGGAAGCCGGCCACACTTAAACCTCACACAGAAAATATACAAAATCCGTTCAACCAAAAACCCTACACCTCCCTTTTTCGGCCGAAATCTACTGGAACTTCAAACAAGCATAACTCTTTCATACTTTGGCGGATTATTGCAAATAATAGCTTATTGGAAAGCTCTTTCTGTCATCTTTTCAACCATCTTAAGTTTTAATCTGGAGGTTAGTTTTTCTTTGTTAAAATTTAAATTGTATTTTGGAAGAATTGCCAAAATCTGCTTGAGCTTCAAAATAGCATAACTCTCTCATCCTTTGTCGAATTCTTGCGAATAATAGCTTGTTGGAAAGTTCTCTTCATCCTGTTTCCAACCATCTTGTGTTTTTCATCTGGAGGTTAGTTTTTCTTTGTTAAAAGTTAAATCGTATTTTGGCGGAATTGCCAAAATCTGCTTGAACTTCAAAATAGCATAACTCTCTCATCCTTTTTCGGATTCTTGCGAATAATATCTTGTTGGAAAGCTCTCTTCATCCTTTTTCAACCATCTTGGATTTTTTTTTCTGGAGGTTAATTTTTCTTTGTCGAAATTTTAGTCATATTTCGGCTGGATTAGGTTTCAAGATTATGTGATTTTACCTTCAATTGATTTCTGTTATTGTTCCTCTTGTTCGTATGATTGTTTGGCATCCATTCATTTGTAAAATCATGAATTCATCCTTTGAATCTTTTCTATACATGAAATCAGTATGCCCTACCCTTGCCTTAATGTTGCCTATCTTGATCAATTGATTAACCTATTGGATTTCGATCTTATTTCTTTTGATTGTACAAGTTATAAACACTTAATACTTCTTTGTTAACATGAAATCGCAACCCTTACACCTTGCTAACATGAAATTGCAAATTCTCTTGTGTCCTATGCTTAGTGCCGAAATATACATAGTTAAATTAGGGTGGTATTTCAGGTTGAATCTTATTAAGTTCTTGTCTATCACATCATATATCCAAAGGGGAGGCACCTACGGCATTTGACCACTGGTTTCTGATAGGTTTTATGAGTGGAATTGGTAAGGAAACAGGGTATTCAATTGATTATTGAGTATGCATACTTATTTTGGTTTTGTCTTTGCCTTGTGATGCTATAAGTGGTTTGGAACCATTAAATAAAGGCAAAGGAATAGTTTCTTGTTCAGAGACAAGAGAGGTAGGATCTATGCCTCATCGGTTTCTCTAGAGATCTTTGATTGTTTGTTGTTATTGCATGAAAATTGATTGTAGGGTGTATACATGAATTGCGGATTTGGATATGATTACTTAGGCTATAACGAACCCTTAAGATAGGTTATGTGTATCTAATTTTCATGTGTTGTGTGTAATGAATATTCTGATTGTGTTCTGACATGATTGAGGATGCCCTGTTATGGTATTGTGCTTTATGCTTGCCTGTGTGTGCTTGTACGTGTTTGTGTGTTAGGATCCTATTCCGTTGGCCATTCGGGGTAAGCATTGATGCTTCTTGGGAGAGCGGAGGCTCTTACTGGTAAGGGAGTCATATGGATGGTAATCCCCAGCAAGAGCTCGCTGGATGCCTAGTCCTGTGTGCTGGCTAGATGCCTAGTCCTGTGTGCTGGTTAGATGCCTAGTCCTGTGTGCTGGCTAGATGCCTTATCCTATGTGCTGGCAAGAAACCCTAATCCTCTATGCTGGTTAGGATGCCTAGTCCTGTGTGTTGGCTGGATGCCTTGTCCTATGTGCTGGCAAGATGAATAGGCTTGCTGTTTAGCTTGTGTGTTAACCTTTTACCCTTTGTGCAACAAAGCCTTGGACAACACAGGTGGAAGGGGATGACTTTTTCTTTTTCCTACTGCCGAGGGTAATCTGATGAGTTTTACCTGCCTATGTACTTCTAACCCATTGAATGATTATTGAATTACGTGATACCTATAGTTATGTAGGGATGATCAAATGTTGTTTGGAAGATGTTTGTTTAAGATTTCTGTAGATCTTATGATGTTGTGATCCTATTGAGATTCTTGTAATCTCATCCTGTTATTTTCACCATTTTTTTAGGCTTAGGTACATTCGTTGTTCGTGGTACCAGTGTGTGAGAACAAGGCTGCACGGCGGGGTGATATCATATCACATTTGCATTCCTGTCTCCTTGATTGATTGAGCATATAACATGAACCTTGATTGGACTATTTTCTTGTTATTTAAATCCCTCCTTTGATGGTTTGTTTCCGGATTACTTTAGGAGGTTTACATGTTGAATTTTTAGATCTTTATGGGACTTGTATGTTGTGGTTCCAATGATTAAATAAATAGACTTCTGCTGATGTTTTATTTACTCTATATTATGCCAGAATGTTTGTCCAATATCATGCTCCAATTGTTATGAATGAACATGCTAAAAATCGGAAATAAGAAGGATAAGCCTTGTGGGATTCAAATGGGTCCTGGTTTTTGGACTTATTTGGGCTTCATGGTGGTAAGGGTCATTATAGGAGCAAATAATAATAGGTTAGGATATGGGTCCTTATAAATAGAGATAGATTCTGGACATAAATAAGTACACAATCCAAGAGAGATGCTTCACTATTATTAAATGATAGCATTCAAGCAAGAAAGACAAGATGATTCAATTTCATCGAAGCAATTAAAAATATGTGTTGCTATCTCAAAATTTTTGTACGAAAGGGTTCTAATTGAATGATGACTCAAAGTTAATAAATGAGAAACAATTTTGTGTTTTGAGAAATGATAGCAACACGCTCTGTTACCATTTTAGGTTGTCACATCCCAGACTCTAAATTTATTTATTTGTTTATTTGTGAGCGACGACCACTATAGCCCCATTATATACACTATCTAGTTACTCAGCAATGCATACAATAAACCTACAAGGCTAGAATAAAATTCTACAGTTGAAGTATATTAAGGATTATATTAATTAAACAAATAGCAGAAGAAAAAGAAAAGAACGATGTTGTCCGGATTAACATCGTGGAATAACTATTGCTACTTGGTCCCAGTAACATTCGTATGATTTATAATCAATGATGTTTACCCAAGGTTCACTAGCTACCCAAAATATCATCCATGTGGGCTAGGGGAATACATGTCATGTACACTATACACTACAAACCTTAAGGGGATCCTAACCTCGAATCGCTTAAATTCTCAATCAAATTTCTGCCTGGAGGGATGTCATGATCACGTCCATTCATAATCAATCCTGTTCAAATTCAGATCATAAGATCTGGCAGAAACCTACTAGGTGAAAGGACAGGAAAAGCACATATAACATGACACATGCATACACACAAATAGCACTAGGCACACAGGCATACAAATACATCAACTAGTCACAATCAATATGTATAAACCATTCATTCACAACGGGATTGTGACTAGGCTCGACAATAATTCACAGTCCATCCGGCGTTAAGAGAAGGATTGAGATCCGTCAGCGGTGCTTCACACTTTCCTTTGTTATTACTTACCATTTCCAAAAAACTGCTAATGATGCCAGCGGGTTAGATGATGGTAGCTCCACCTAAATGGTCCCCACTCTAAAGGATCTTTTCTTGTGTCTATTAGCTTGCTCGATAGTCCTTATCCTTCCTTATCACTTCATACTTGGCATCTCCACATCTCTCTACAAGACTCAAAGATATCTTAAGGGTTACATAGGTCACCCTATGTGACTTCATGCTTTGCATACTCATACCCGAATTCATTCAATGCATAATATGCATTACAATATAAACATGTTACAAAGCCCAAATATGTGATTCATTCTTTATACTTAGCATGGCATTTCATATTTACGTAGTTCATATCACACATGCATTTAAACACACAACTCGTCAAGCAACCCGACAATTCTCATGCTTCCTAATAGTATGCATACATTTTCAATTTATCTACTTATTATCCTATTAATCTTCATGCAATAATTCATGACAATACTCATACTAATAAAAGTTCCGTCTACTCACTGGTTTCGAAGAGCACATATGCATCAATGGCTTGCCAGACCAATTCTTCGAAGTCCTGTTATAAGTAGGTATTCACCTACGCACGATTATAACCAATATCTTTAGAAATCATATTCAACATATAATATTATATAAAATTACATGTCTAACCCTATTAATCAATGTGTTTCCACCCCCGTATCAATACGAAACTAGATCAAAAAATTTTCCTATTGTTTTTTATTTTTTTTGAAAAATATAGCATTTATTTGACTTATCAAATCAACTTCAAATTCAATAATTTTTTACTTGATTTCTTATTCAACCTAGTATTTTTTTCATTTTCCTACTATTTTTACCAACTTTTATAAAATTTCTACCCATTTTTCCTATTTTCTGAAATTATTTTATATTCCAGTCAACAAGAATGCACCACGTATCACTAGCAAAGCGCGTCTAGGCCTACCTCCAAACCTCTAGATCCGTGACACGCATTCCTTTCCACGTGTCCACGTCACCCGAGCCTTAGGCTCGAGCAAAACTAGGACTCTACCCCTGGATGAGATGTCGTCTGCTCATGCATGTGACACGTCGTCTAAAACATGCCTGAATGACCTGCCAATTAGATGATCCCCGGACGACAGGTCGTCTAGGGTCGTGTTCTTCCTCTTGCTAGGCAGAAACTTGCAACTCCAAACCCTAATTTTTGCAACACTAATCCTCTCATACACAACAAAACTTGATAAAGCTTATCCTAAAACGTAGATCTCGTTCTAATGAATCTAAAAATGTATAAACCATGAAAATCATGTCCAATTACAACCACAAAGAGAAGGAAAAAAACCCCATATTCCGGGCTAGGGATTGCCTAAATCCGGTGAGATTCTAGCCAGAGAACACATGAAGGTTGAGATTGCTCGATCAAAGGAACTGAGCAGAGATGGGCTCACAAAATGTAGTCATGCTCAATAACTACCATAGTAGGTAGAGATGAAAGGCTTACTCATTTTTTCGAAAGAAAATAAAATGCTCCTTCTAAAAGATTACTTGATAACAAGAAATATTTTCGAAGAAAAGGGAATACACTCCGCTATCACAAGAATTGTCACCCATACGGGTGATAAAGGAGAGGTAGCATAACATTAAAGAATAAGAAACATATCAGTTTTAAAGAATAGTAATCACACAATGATCCACTACCACATCAACTATCATGCCCCGAACCTCAAAAATTTCGCACAGCAATCGCCGTAGACCCACTATATACACTGCCACATTATACAACAATGCATATAGTAAACCACATGGCTAGTGGTATAGAAATAAAGAGATGGTAATGAAATAATTAAAAGACATATTATGCAGCAGAATTAATTGAATGACACGATATTGTCTAGGTGACATCATAAAATGAACAATCTTTAGCAATACTACCCAGGAATCAATTTAATACAGTGACTCTAGCATACTCAAACAGTTTAGGCAAACGTTATGAATATGATGCTTATAAAACTACCTCGATCGCACTTGTTCCATCCTTTTTTTCTCATAATGCCTGGGAGTTAGCTCCTAATCATAATCCCTGCATTCATGCCAATAATCTAGCAGAAGTCTACCAAGTGAGAGAACGGAAAAACAAACAAGGTATTTCACATGCAATCATTGTTTTAATAAAAAAAAAATAGGCTAGCATGCAATAATTTAATCAACTCATACTTTTAGCATAGACATGCATATGAAGATTATATAATATGGTTGATTTTTAATAATTTTAAGATATATTTTATTATTTTATTATTTTATTATTTTAAAATGATATTTTATTTTAAATTAAATATCAGTTGGTCAAAAAATTATAATTTTTAGTTCATTCTAAAGATATGATTGTTTTGGATTTATGGTAAAAGTTTGATAATTTTTGGATTTATTTCCAATTTACTAGGATTTTCCAAACTTTAAAAATATTTTCTAGATTTATTTTATTATCTAAAAATCAAATAAAAATTATTAGTAGATTATTAATTGTAAATGATGTTGTTATTCGCCAAAACCTAGTCATTTTGTATTTGGATCTGTTTTAAAAAAAAAAAAAAATTTTTTTTCCTTTTCTTTCTCTTTCTTCCTTTCTCTTTTTCCTTCCCTCTCTCGAGTCTCTCTCCTGTCCGAACACACCAGGAGCTCCCATCCAAGTTCTAGCTACTGTCTTTCATAACAGCCTCCACCAGTCAGTGAAGCTCCTCCGCAGCAACCTCTGGAAGCAAGAAGCTCGCAGATTGGCTGCCGGACGTGCCTCTCCTAAGCTAGCAAACATATTTGGGTTTTTCGCCAAAAAAACCTCCATTTTCATGCCAAACTCGATGAGCAATCGATAATTCAACCTCGGATATGAGTTCCTTGTTTCACGAGCTTTGTATTGCAATATGATTTGTTGAAAATGGTGTGAGTTTTTGTGTAGATTTTCCATTTCTGGTTTTGTCGCTAGTCTAGCCATCGTCCGGTCACTGGCCAGCCACGCGTTGCCATTCCGCTGCCGCCGTCCGACCACGCACCACCTGAAGTCCTAAAATTTCTGTTTTGACCCCATTACCTAATTTCAACATTCCGTATGCAATGGTATCATTGGTTTTCTTATTTGACTTGTCGTTTGTGAGATATGGACTTTTAAATTTTTTTTTGAAAAACGTGTTTTAGTTTTAAATGATAAAATATGGTTTTATAAATAATACTATGTTGTTAACATATAATTTGAGGGTTATCAATCTAATTTTGGATTTCTATGTATTTTATGAAAATATGAATTTTGCTTCATTTTGCGTATTGGTTGAATAGTTAGTGATTATATGTTTGTATATTATGCAGACGTGTGACCTATGTTCATTATTGTGGATTGTTTATTGGATCTCTGTTGTGTTGTCCGATTTACAGTTATAAATTTCTCATAAACGAGATCCACAAATGGATTAACACGTCGGTTAATCCCTTATTAATTATACTCCTTCCACATACAATTTCCTCAATTTGCAGGGTTTGGGTGTATCTAGTTAATCGAATAGTCTTATTTCTAAGAGCTATCAACTTAAGCTCATACTTTATAGAATGGATACATACATTAAGATTTCAAAACGACATCCTTCAATACTATATGTGCACTCGGTGCACAATAAACCATATTATCAGTCAATTACACGATATAATGATATTCACTCCGTGCACTATCCAAATTACCAACCAATCAATTTTAGAAGGCACATTTTGTGTGCGTATAAATACAAAATACAGTAATAATCAGATAAGCAGTACTCATCTTTCTAACCATACTCATTTTTTTTATAAATCTTAATGAGTTAGCATCTACAGTGTGAGAACCGATATGTGTGGTATTCACACGCGTCCCCTCCCTCTCCCCACGCGTAGTCGGAAGGAGTCCAGCAATGGGGCTACGTGTGAGTGAACCCCGAGCCCAACCCTAGAACCCCATTATCGAGCTAGGAAAACTTTACAGAAGTGAGCAAGAGTGTGCTGCGAGTAATCTAAGAGCGAAACTGAGAGTTTATCTGCGTTTGGGGTAAGTTCTTGCCCAGAGAACTCAGGCGTCTTATACCTGTGAATTCCTACTGTTAGAATTGATTAAATTGTTCAATAATGGTAATAATCAGTTCGTATAGACTAGAACTAAGTATTAATGCATGTATTGAAGTGTTTAACTGGATGAAATCAGGAAGTTAAAAAATGTGAGACCTCGAATTTTGAGTCCTAAAAGTCCAGAAACCAGTGCAGGTGAAATGACCATTTTTCCCTAAAGAAATAGATGTGTGATGGCCCAAAATGATATAGAATGGATGTGTAATTATTACCAGTGCAGGTAATAATCATACTCATTCCACATACAATTTCCTCAATTTGCAAGTTTGGGTATATCTAGTTAATTGAGTAGTCTGATTTCTAAGAGCTATCAACTTAAGCTCATACTTTATAGAATGGCTACATACATTAAGATTTCAAAACGACATCCTTCAATACTATATGTGAACTCGGTGCACAATAAACCGTATTATTAGTCAATTACACGATATAATGATATTCACTCCGTGCACTATCCAAATTACCAACCAATCAATTTTAGAAGGCACATTTCGTGTGCGTATAAATACAGAATACAATAATAATCAGATAAGCAGTACTCATCTTTCTAACCATACTCATTTTTTTTATAAATCTTAATGAGTTAGCATCTACAGTGTGAGAACCGAGTACTTTGATTCAGTGAAATAAATGAGGATAGTCAGTTTCGGAATTGAGATATGGCCCATATTTAGAAAAGAAGGTGATGAAAGAGATGAGGAACCCTCTCGTCTAGCTATTGGGGCTTCTAGGAAAGAACTTGTTTATATGTTTCTGGAAAACCCGGACCGAGAGTATTTTTGTAATTTCATCCTTGTCCAAGAGAATTTCTAATTTTATTTTTTTTGACAATCAACTATTGGTATTGTTTGAAAATTTATTGAAATTTGAATTCCGAAGTAGGAATCGAGTTTTCTTTAATTTTTAAAATTTCTTTTATATGGAAGGTAATTTATGCATTAAGTGTCAAAAATTATGGTAAATAATTTTTGTGAAGGTTTTGTTTAAGATTTGATTTAGTAAGGATCTAGTTGTGATCAGGAAAGGAGTGCGAGGACGTAAAAACATATTTAAAGGTTTTTTTTTATTTGAAGGTATAAAATTAATTTTAATTCATAGGATTATTATAATTAAGTTTAGGAATTTATACAAATTTTCTGGGAATTTTTTAAGTTAATATGCTATTTATTATGAATTTTATACAATTTTGATAGAATTAAGTATATATTAATAATAGTATTTTAATTTTTTCTTATTATATTTAAAGAAAAAAAAAAGAAATAGAAAATCGATGGTCGAAACACAGAAGGCTCCATGTGTGCTGAATGATGTCATTTTACGTCGAATCCAAATGACATCGATTTGTTCCTGAGCTTAATCACCTGCCGAGGCTATCTCCAGCCCTACATGTGTGTGGCATTCACACCCATCCCCTCCCTCTCCCCACGCGTAGTCGGAAGGAATCCAGCAATGGGGCTACGTGGAGTGAGCCCCGAACCCATCCCTAGAACCCCATTATCGAGCTAGGAAAACTTTACGGAGGTGAGCAAGAGTGTGATGCGAGTAATCTAAGAGCGAAAATGAGAGTTTATCTGCGTCTGGGGTAAGTTCTTGCCAGAGAACTCGGGCGTCTTATACCCGTGAATTCCTACTGTTAGAATTGATTAAATTGTTCAATAATGGTAATAATCAGTTCGTATAGACTAGAACTAAGTATTGATGCATGTATTGAAGTGTTTAACTGGATGAAATGAGGAAGTCAAAAAATGTGAGACCTCGAATTTTGAGTCCTAAAAGTACAGAAATCAGTGCAGGTGAAATGACCATTTTGCCCTAAAGAAATGGATGTGTAATGGCCGAAAATGATATAGAATGTCTAGTAGTCATTTCTGGTTTCATTACCTTTTGATTTATTTCCTGACTGGTTCAATCTTACCTTAGGAAATAAAATTCTTAAAATTAAGGAAGGATAATTCCAGAATTTAATTCTGATAATTATCTTATCTTATCTAGTCTTTAAAGTAGGGAAATTAATCCTATAAACACCTTATATAAAGAGTAGATGTCCATACTTGCCCACACACATTAAAAACACACAATTTTTGTCAAACATCAAACCCTACACTATTGTTGCCGAAAATTTCCTTGACCTTCAAACTAGCATAACTCTCTCATACTTTGTCAGATTCCTGAAAATAATAGCTTGTTGGAAAGCTCTTTCCATGGTCTATCTAATTATCTCAGGTTGGTTATCAGAAGGTTAGTTTTTCCTTATCGACATTTAAGCCATATTTTGTCAATTTTGGTGCCAAAATTGTGTGATTCTTCCTTCAGTTGATTTCTGTTGTTGTTCCTTTTGTTCATATGATTGTTTGGCATCCATTACCATTTTAAAATCATAAATTCATCATTTGAATCTTCCTTATACATTAAATCGGCATGCCTTACTCTTTTGCCCTATTGTTGCAAATTTTGATCCACTGATTAACCTATTGGTTTCTTTTTTTGTTCCTTTTAATTGTATGTGTTATTAACACCTAATCTTTCTTTGTAAACATGAAATTGCAACCCCTAAGGTTTGAATACATGAAATCGCAAACTGCCCTAATGCCCTATTCTTAGTGCCGAAAACATGTATGATGATTAAGATGGTAATTCAGGTTGATTTTTGTTAAGTTCTTGGCTATCACATCACACATCTAAGGGGGAGGCACCTGCGACATTTGATCACTGGTTTCTGATAGGTTTGGTGAGTGGAATTGGTAAGGAAATAGGATATCTACTTGCTATTGAGTATACATGCTTAGTTTGGTTTTGTCTTTGCTTTATGATGTTATAGGTGATTCAGATCCCTTGAATAAAGGAAAAGGAATAGCTTATTGTTCAAAGAAAAGAGAGGTGGGATCTATGCCTCATCGGTTTCTCCAACGATCCTTGTTATTGGTTGTTATTTTCGATGCATGCCTTTACGATGTTGTATGCACATGTGTGAGATGGTGTATGCATGAGTTGTGGATTGATTTGAGACTTATCTAGGCTATACTGAATTCTTTAAGATAGGTTATGAGTGCCTAGTTTGCATGTGTTGTGTGTATTGAACATGCTGCTTGTGTTCTGACATGATTGAGGATACCCTATTGTGGTATTGTGTCTTGTACTTGCTTGTGTGTGCTTGTACGGGTTTTTGTGTCAGGTGCCTTTTCCGGTGGCCATTCAGGGTATGCGCTAATGCTCCTGGGGAGAGGAGAGGTTCTTACTGGTATGAGAGTTGTATGGGTGGAAATCCCCAGCATATGTACGCTGGATGCCTAGCCCTTGTGTGGCTAAACGCCTTGTCCTTATGTGGCAAGATGCCTTTATCCTTGTGTGGTTTGGATGCCCTTATCCTTGTGTGATTGGATGCTTTTATCCTTGTGTGGTTTGGATGCACTTGTCCTTGTGTGGCTTGGATGCCTTGTCCTCTTGCGGCAAGATGAATAGGCTTGCTGATTAGCTTGTATGCTAACCTTGATCCTTTGTGCAGCGAAGCCTTGGACTATACAGCTGGAAGGGAATGGCCTTTTCCTATTGCCGAGATGATTCATGAGTTTTTCCTACCTGTGTACTTCATATTTTCGAAAGTATTTGTAGTCCACCCTCAGCCATAGTTTCGGCCCTACACCTTTCAATTGTTTGAATTGATTGCGTGAATTCCCTTAGAAGTATAGGAATGATCTGATGTTGTTTGGGAGATGTTTGTTTAAGATTTCTGAAAATCTTATGATGCTGTGACCCTACTGAGATTCTTGTAATCTCATCCTGCTGTTTTCACCATTTTTCAGGTTTAGGTACTTTCACTATTGGTGGTACCAGTGTGTGAGATCAAGGCTGCACGGTGGGGCGATACCGCATCACATTTGCATACCTGATCCTTGATTGCTTGCGCATATGACATGAACTATGGTTGGACTATTTTTCTGGTTTTTCAAGTTCCTCCTTTGCTTGTTGTTTCTGAATTATGTTGGATATTTGGATCCCTATGGAACTTGTGTGTTGTGGATTCATTGATTAAATTTAAAAACTTCCACTGATGTTTTTAAAAACTTGTGTGTTGTGGATATTTATATGATACCAGAATACTTGTCCAATATCATATTTTAATCATTTTAAGTATAAAGAATAAATATGTTAAAATCGGTTGTAAGGGGATAAGCCTTGTGAGATTTAAATAGGTTCTAGGTTTGGATTATTTGGGTTTCACGGCGGTAAGGGTCTCACTTAGGAGCAATTTTGGGAATATGAATGTGGGTTCTTATAGGTTTGCTAGCGAAGCATGGTTTAGGAATATGATTTGTTATACGCTAATCTGTTTTGTTGGTTTTGTGTTTGTAGGTAGGTACATGCGCACACACCCACTCACTTAGGGGCTAGACCGAAAATAATCTGATGTTAAAAACCTGGTTTGAGTTATTTGAATGATGTGTTTGATTGTTTGATTTGATGTGTATTTATGTGTGTTTTTATGTATTGCATGATTTGATGTGTTTTGCTGAGTTTTAATGGGTGCTTTGCTATGTTTCTTTGACATTGCTGAGTATTCTTCCGAGTGTCCCTATATGATTTCTATATTGCCGAATGTATATGCATATGTTTGCTGCTTATTGATGTGTGATGCCAAGTGTGATTTGCATTGCCGAATGCAAGGGATGTGGTTTTTCATGATTGCCAAATATAGTTTGTATGAAAGTATGCTTGCCAAATGCCGAAATGATTATTGCCAAGTGCTTGTGTGTGCTAATGTGATTGCCGAGTGTGCATTGCATGTATGCATATATTTTCCGAAATTGGTATGGTTGTGTGCTTGTGTGTTTTGTTTTCCAGCATATGCGTATCGTCTGGTGCACGCCTCTCCACTAGGTACCACTTCTTTCTTAGTATTTGTACTATTGGCTATGTGTTGAGTAGCAATTGTGTGTTCGTATAGTATGGCAAGACTGAGTGTACAACGGGATCGACGGGGTAGGTATGGGGTTCAGGCCGAATAGCAACCTGTTAAGCAAAAGGAGCGGAATGCACAAATTGAGCAGGGAGGGAAAGCTGAGCCAAAAATCAACCTGAAGGACCAGCCACACCAACCATCGATCTTGTGATGGCACAAATTCTAAATGTGTTGCAAGGGATCGCTGAAAACCAGCAGCGTATGGAGGCGCAATTTCAGAATGCTCTTACACCCATGCTCGTGGAAGAACCTATTCCTCCACTTGAACCTGTATAGCCGGTTCTTCCTAAAGAAGACGAGAGACTCCCAATCATTACTACAAAGTTGCTGAACGAAACACGCCAGCTGGGATGTAAAGAATTCAGCAGTTCAGGAGGTGCCACTGCGACTCATGAATGGATCGACATCTTGTGCCGAATGTCCTTGTTCTTGCGAATCTCTGATGATGACAAGGTTGCCATCACTATTTTCCTACTTGAGGGAGAAGCCCTCGCATGGTGGACAGCTGTGAGCTTGCGATTCGGCGATCATTTTCCTATATGGGAGGAATTTCGGTATGAGTTCGATGAGAGGTTCTATACGAGATTCCATAAAAGCAAGCAGTGACAAGCTTTCGATAATTTTGAACAGGGCACCCGTTCAATGCAGGAATACGAGAAGGCATTAAGGGAGTTGTCCCAATTTGCACCAGAGGAGGATCATTCACCGTGCCAGCTTGCTAGATGATTTCAGGATGGGCTGAGTACCAACTCAAAACCATTGTTTGTATGACACCGGTGCAGAATTTGCAATAACTAATTGTTGTCGCGACTGAAGTATAGAAGATCGTGCAAACCAGGAAGCTGTCCGCAGCAGCTAGTGCCGGATGTTTTAGACGAGATTCGAAGTTCAATCGGCATACGGGACCCTTTATGTAATGACCCTAACTCCTAACCTATTATTAATTGCTTCGATTAGGGCCCTTACCGCCGTGAAACCCAAACAAGCTCAAGAACCAGGACCTATCTGAATCCCACAAGGCTTACTCATCAAATTCTCGATTTTTAGCATGTACATTCCTTATGTTTATCAACAATTGAAGCATGATATTGGACAAATATTCTGGTATCATACAGAGTGAATGAAATATCAGCGGAAGTCTTTAAATAAAATCAATGAATCGACAACACACAAGTCCCATAGAGATCCAAATATCCAGCAAGTTAACCCCCAACATAAATCAGACACAACAAGTCAAGGAGGAATCTTGAAAAACTAGAAAGTAGTCCAATCATAATTCCTGTTATATGCGCAGGCAATCAAGGAACAGGTATGCAAATGTGATGCGATATCGCCCCGCCGTACAGCCTTGATCTCACAAACTGGTACCATGGACAGTGGATGTACCTAAGCCTGAAAAATGGTGAATACAACAAGATGAGATTACAAGAATCTCAGCAGGGTCACAACATTATAAGATTTACAGAAATCTTAAACACAAATATCCTGAACAACATCAGATCATCCCTACACAACTATGGGTATCACACAATTCAAGAATCAATCAAAGGGATAGGGCCAAAACTAAGGCTGAGGGTGGACTACAAAATTTTTGAAAATCAGAAGTACACAGGAAGGTAAAACTCATCAGATTACTCTAGGCACAAGAAAGAAAGAAAGGTCATCCCCTTTCACCTGTGTTGTCCAAGGTTTACTGCACAAAGGGTAAAAGGTTAGCAGACAAGCTAATCAGCAAACTTATTCATCCTGCCACACAAGGACAAGACATCCAAGCCACATAAGGATAAGGTTTCCAGCCACACAAGGACCAAGCATCCAAGCTACACAAGGACAAGGCTTCCAGCACGCGCATGCTGGGGATTTCCACCCATAGAACTCTTATACCAGTAAGAGCCTCCCAGCTCCCAAGGAGCATCAGTGCTTACCCCGAATGGCCATCGGAATAGGATCATGACACACAAATACTTACAAGCACACACCAGCAAGTACAAAGCATAATACGACAATAAGGTATCTTCAATCATGTCAGAACACAATTATATGCAATTCAAGCACTCAAAACCTAACTCAAGGGTTTGGTATGGCCTATAGGATTTATATCTCAATTCGCAATTCATGCACATATCCTATAATCAATTCGCATACAATGATAACAAGGGCAGGTATCGAAAATAACAGAGATCTCTGGAGAAACCGATGAGGCATGGATCCTACCTCTCTTGTCTCAGAACAAGAAGCTATTCCTTTGCCCTTACTTAATAATTCTGAACCACCTATAGCATCACAAGGCAAAGACAAAACAAAACTAAGCATGCATAATCAATAACCAGGTAAGTACCCTATTTGCTTACCAATTCTACTCATCAAACCTATCAGAAACCAGTGGTCAGATGCCGCAGGTGCCTCCCCTTTGAATGTGTGATGTGATAGCCAAGAACTTAACAAGATTCAACCTAAATTACCACCCCAATTTAACAATGTATATTTGGGCACTAATCATAGGACACAAGATAATTTATGATTTCATGTTACCAAGGTGTAAGGGTTGCGATTTCATGTTAACAAAGAAAGATTAAGTGTTTATAACTTATACAATCAAACGAAACAAGATCGGAATCCAATAGGTTAATCAATTGATCAAGATAGGCAACAATAGAGCAAGGGTAGGGCATACTAATTTCATGTATAGAAAAGATTCAAAGGATGCATTCATGATTTTATAGCATGAATGGATGCCAAACAATCATACAAACAAGAGAAACAATAACAGAAATCAATTGAAGACAGAATCACACAATCTTGAAACCTAATCCCACCGACATACGATTTAACTTTCTAAAAATAAAAAAAATAACTTTCAGAAAAAAAACAAAATATATTTGGAAAGAAGATGAATAGAGCTTTACAACAAGCTATTATTTTCAATCCGACGAAAGACGAGAGAATTATGCTATTTTGAAGTTCAAGCAGATTTTGGCAATTCTTTCAAAATAAAATTTAATTTTCGACAAATAAAAACTAACCTCCAGACAAAAACCCATATATATTTGGAAATATTATGAAGATAGCTTTCCAACAAGCTATTATTTGCAGGAATCCGACAAAAGATGAGAGAGTTATGCTGATTTGAAGTTCCAGCGGATTTCGGCAGAAATTGGGAGGTGTAAGCTTTTTAGGTTTTACGAATTTTGTGTCTTTTCTATATAAAATTTTTGTGTGGCTGGCTTCCTATTTATTATATAAGGTGGTTATGGGATTAAAATTCCTGGTTTAAAGGTTTGATTAAAGTAAGATAATAATCAGAATTAAATTCTGTAATTATCCCTCTTAATTTTAGAGATTTTAATTTCTAAGGTAATTATCAAGCTATAAAGAACTAGATTAAAGGGAATTTAAACCAAAATTCATTACTGGACATTTCTTACCAATTTCGGTTGTCACACATCCTTTCTTCAGGGACAAAATGATCTTTTCACCTGCAGTGGCTTCTGGACTTCTAGGACTCAAAATTCAAGGTCTCGCATCCTCCCCTGCTTATAAGAATTTCGCTCTCGAAATTTTAGCACAAGTACCTAAACAAACAGGTAAGGAAATTTCGCACGCATAGATTCCTCAGTCTCCCAAGACTGTTCCTCAATTTGGCCGTTACACCAAACAACTCGTACCATAGGCACGTTTCGATTACGAAACTGTCGAACTGACCTATCTAGTATGGCAACTAGCTATACGGGATAGGATAGGTCTTCAGCAACCTCGACTGGGGGTTCTTCGAGCACATGGGTAGGGTCTCGCACATATTTTCTCAACATTGAAACGTGAAACACGTTGTGAATTCTTTCCACATTTGGAGGTAAGGCAAGTCGGTATGCAATAGGGCCGATCCTCTCGACAACGTAACACAGACCATTGTAACGAGGTACTAGCTTACCTCGCTGCTGAAAATGAAGGACTAATTTCCATGGGACGACCTTCAAAAACACGTTGTCAGCTACCGCAAATTCCAACTCCCTTCATCGATTATCATCGTAGTTTTACTACCGATCCTGGGCTGTTTTTAGCCGTTGTTGAATCAACTTCAACTGCTCCGTTGCCTTTCTAGGATGATATTCGATGATCAAGTCGTAGTCTTTAATCAGCTCCATCCATCGTCGTTGTCTCATATTTTGCATGAGGAGGTACTTCAAGCTTTTGTGGTCGGTAAAGATTCGGCACGTCTCGCCGTATACGTAATGTTGCTATATTTTCAATGCAAACACCACGGCTACAAGCTCCAAATCATGTGTAGGATAGTTGCTTTCGTGCGGTCGTAACTATCGGGAAGCATTAGCAACGACCTTCCCGTCTTGCATCAATATGTATCCAAGTCCGGATTTTGACGTATCGATGTAAACCACATAGTCCTTTCCGCAAATAGGTAAGGTAAGGACAGGTACGGAAACTAACCGGTTTTTTCAGTTCTTCGAAACTTCGCTGGCATTTCTCGTTCCACACGAATGGCTCACCCTTGCGCATCAGTTTTGTCAATAGTCTGGCAAGCAATGAAAAATTCTCCACAAAGCGACAGTAGTATCCTGCTAAGCCAAGGAAACTACGAACTTCGAACATAGTTTACGGGGGTTACTAAGGAACTACGTCTTCGATCTTCTTCGGATCAACTAACACATCTTGGGAGGAAACAACATGGCCAAAGAAACCAACTTCGCGTAACCAAAATTCTCATTTGGAGTACTTTGCGAACAACCGCCAATCCTTCAAAACATTCAGCACAATCCGCAAATGCTTAGCATGTTCCTCTTCCGACTTTGAATAAATCATAATGTTGTCGAAGAAGATTATCACAAATTTATCCAGGAACTCATGGAACACACGATTCATCAGGTCCACGACCACAGCTGGGTGCATTGGTCAAACCGAATGGCATAACCAGAAATTCGTAGTGGCCGTATCACGATCTGAATGCAGTCTTTGGAATATCAGCATTACGAACTCGCAATTGATGGTATCCAGATCTGAGATTGATCTTGGAGAACACGGCTGCACCCTCGAGTTGGTCGAAAAAATCATCGATGAGTGGCAAAGGGTACTTGTTCTTCATGGTCACACGATTCAACTGTCAATAGTCGATGCATAATCGCAGCGATCCATCTTTCTTCTTTAAGAACAAGACAGGTGCTCCCTGTGACACACTAGGTCGGATGAAACCACGATCCAAAAAATCTTCCAATTGTGTTTTTAGTTCCTTCATTTCCACAGGAGCCATACGATAAGGAGGAATGGAAATCAGATTTGTACGAGGCACTAACTCAATGCCGAATTCCACTTCCCTTGCTGGTGGTAACCCGGCTATGTCTTCTGGAAATACTTCTGGAAATTTGAGAACTACTGGAACAGAATCCAGATCCGAGGATTATTTAGAAATATCATGTACGTGCGCGAGGTACGCTGTACATTCTTTGATGATCAATCGTTTTGCATCAAGCCAATAAATCATGCAAGTTGGGACAACTCGCCTATCACCTTCTAAACAGTACTCAACACCATCAGGAAAAATAAACCACACACGTTTGGTGAAACACTCCATACAGGCTTGATATTTCGCCAGACAGTCCATGCCTAAGATTACATCCAACTCTCGGATGTCCAATGGAATTAGATCCACTTCAAGTACATTTGGACCCATATATATAGCTCAGCAGATGTAGACTGGATCACAAATTAGTTGTTCTCCCAAAGGAGTCAGAACCGCAATAGGAGGAGTCAAGGGAGACAGAGGCCGATCCTTGCTAAGTGCTATCCTTGGACTTACAAATGATCTATTTACTCTGGGATCTAAGAATACTTTAGCATTTTGAGAAAATATTGAAATAGTACCTATCACAACATCAGGACTAGCCTTGGCATCAGTTAGGGTGAATAGCCTTATTGGTCTTGGTTGCGCCTTACTTGTGGATCCGTTGGGTGGTCCTCCTGGTGCATGCGTTAGTGGTTTGGTAGGGTTAGCATACCCACCTCGGCGGTGTGCCTATGATATGTCTCGGCTTCTGGCATTTCCGCTGAATGTGCCCTATTTAGCCACAATTGTAACATCGACACTGCTGAGAATTTCACGTAGACCCATTGGAATTCGTTCCAAAAAATTTCTTCTTGTTGTTACTTCCATTGCTAATAATTTTCTGAGGATAGGACCTTAAAGGATAGGGTCTCGTACACCGATTAAATTTCAAATCTTGCCTGAAGGATCCGCCACTAGTGGCTGCGGATAGTTTCTTGGATTGCATGATCTTTTCGGCTTCAGTCTCGGCAACAATTAGTTCTTGCAAATTCTGTACCGGTGTCATACCAACGATGGTTTTGAGTTCGGTACTCAGCCCATCCTAAAATCGTCTATCAAGCTGGTACGGTGAACGATCCTCTTCAGGTGAAAATCGGGACAACTTCTTTAATGCCTTCTCATATTCTAGCACCAAACAGGTGCCCTATTCAAGCTTGTAGAAAGCTTGTTGCTGCTCACTTTTATGGAATCTCGTATAGAACCTTTCATCGAATTCATACCGAAATTCCTACCATGTAGGCAGATGATCGCCAAATTGCAAGCTCACAGCTGTCCACCATACGAGGGCTTCTCCCTCAAGTAGGAAAGTGGCGATGGCAACCTTGTCATCATCCGAGATACGTAAGAACAAGGACACTCAGCATAAGGTGTCGATCCATTCACGAGCGGAAGCAGCTCCGGCTGAACCATTGAAATCTTTACATTCTAATTTTCGGGCTTCCTTCAAAAATTTTGTAACCACGATGGGAAGTCTCTCGGCTTCCTTAGGATGCACCGGCTATACAGGTTCAAGTGGAAGAATAGGTTCTTCCATGGGCACGGGTGCAGGAGCACTCTGAAATTGCACCTCCATACGCTACTGATTCACAACAATTCCTTGCAATATGTTTAGGATTTGGGTCATCACATGATCAATGGCTGGTGCTTCAGGTTGGTTTTCGTGCTCAGCTTTCCCTCCCTGCTCAGTTTGTGCATTCAGCTCCTCTTGCTCAACAGGTTGCTGTTCGGCCTGAACCCTATACCTACCTCATCGATCCCTTGTAGCGTTTGACCTTGTCATACTATACAAGCATACGATTGTTACTTAACACATTACTAAATATGATACTAGGAAAAGAAGTGGTACCTAGTGGAGAGGCGTACATCGGACGATACACATATGCTGAAAAACAATATACAAATTTTAGAAATCATATGCACATATGTAAATGCGTATTTGTCACTCATATCCTCACATATATATACTCTCGGTAATCATCATCAAGCATTAACCAAGCATGGATTCACACAATCCATATTCGGCAATCATGCAAACTCACACCCCATGCATTCAACAATACACATCAGCAATCACACGCATATACATTTGGCAACATAGAAATTACATAGGGACACTTGGTAATATGCCCCAACAACATACACATTCTCGGCAATGACAAGAAACACAGCAAACATTCACCGAAACACATCAAGGCATACCAGGCATAAGAACATACATAAACACAAAGCAAATCAAATTATCATTCTCATCATTTAAATCAAATCCTTTTTAGCATTAGTTCATTCTCTGTATTAGCCCCTAAGTGAGTGAATGTGTGTGCATGTTCTTACCTACAAACAAAAAATCAAAAAACAAGTTAGCATATAACTAATTATATTCCATAAACCGTGCTCCACTATCAACACTTGTAACGACCTTAACTCCTAACCTATTATTAATTGCTCTGATTAGGGCCCTTACCTCCATAAAACCCAAACAAGCACAAGAACCAGGACCTATCTAAATCCCACAAGGCTTACTCATCAAATTCATGACTTTTAGCTTGTACATTCTTTATGTTTATCAACAATTGCAACAAGATATTGGACAAGCATTCTGGTATCATACAGAGTGAATGAAATATCAGCGAAATTTTTTAAATAAAATCAATGAATCCACAACACACAAGTCCCATAGGGATCCAAATATCCAGCAAGTTAATCCCCAACTTAAATCAGACACAACAAGTAAAGGAGTCTTAAAAAACCAGAAAGTAGTTCAATAATAATTCATTTTATATGCGCATGCAATCAAGGAATAAGTATGCAAATGATATATGATATCGCCCCGTCATGTGGCCTTGATCTCACACACTGGTACCACGGACAGTGGATGTACCTAAGCCTGAAAAATGGTGAATACAACAGGATGAGATTATAAGAATCTCAGTACGGTCACAATATCATAAAATCTACAGAAATCTTAAACACAAATCTCTCAAACAACATCAGATAATCCCTACACAACTATGGGTATCACGCAATTTAAGAATCAATCAAAGGGATAGAGCCGAAACTAAAGCTGAGGGTAGACTACAACACTTCCGAAAATCAGAAGTACGTAAGCAAGTAAAACTCATCAGATTACTCTCGGCACTAGAAAGAATGAAAGGTCATCCCCTTCCACCTGTGTTGTCCATGGTTCACTGCAGAAAGGGTAAAAGGTTAGAACACAAGCTAATCAGCAAACCTATTCATCCTGCCACATAAGGACAAGACATTTAAGCCACACAAGGACATGGTATCCAAGCCACACAAAGGCTTCCAACGCGCGCTTGCTGGGGATTGCCACCCATACAACTTCCATACCAGTAAGAACCTCTCATCTCCCAAGGAGCATCAGTGCTTACCCCGAATGGCCATCGAAATAGGATCCTGACACACAAACATCTACAAGCACACACCAGCAAGTACAAAGCATAATACCACAACACGGTATCTTCAATCATGTCAGAACACAATTATATGCAATCTAAGCACTCAAAACCTAACTCAAAGGTTCGGTATGGCCTACAGAATTCATATCTCAATGCGTGATTCATGCACATATCCTACAATCAATTTGTATACAATAAGAACAATGGGAGGTATCAAAAAATAACAAACAAACAACAGGGATCTCTAGAGAAACCGATGAGGCATAGATCCTACCTCTCTTGTCTCAGAACAAGAAGTTATTCCTTTGCCCTTATTTAATAATTTCAAACCACCTATAGCATCACAAGGCAAAGTTAAAACTAAACTAAGCATGCATACTCAATAACCAAGTAAGTACCCTATTTCCTTACCAATTCCACTCACCAAACCTTTCAGAAATCAGTGGTCAGATGCCGCAGGTGCCTTCCCTTTGGATGTGTGATGTGATAGCCAAAAACTTAACAAGATTCAACCTAAATTACCACCCCAATTTTAACTACGTATATTTCAGCACTAAGCATAGGACACAAGATAATTTATGATTTCATGTTACCAAGGTGTAAGGGTTGCGATTTCATGTTAACAAAGAAGGATTAAGTGTTTATAACTTATACAATCAAAAGAAACAAGATCGGAATCCAATAGGTTAATCAATTAATTAAGATAGGCAACAATAGGGCAAGGGTAGGGAATACTGATTCTTGTATAGAAAAGATTCAAAGGATGAATTCATCATTTATAACATGAATGGATGCCAAAAAATCATACAAACAAGAGGAACAACAACGGAAATCAATTGAAGACAGAATCACACAATCTTGAAACCTAATCCAGCCAAAATAGGATTTAACTTTGGACAAAGAAAAAAAAATGTTTAGAAAAAAACCCAAAAGTCTTAGAAAGATGATGAAGAGAGCTTTCCAACAAGCTAGTTTTTTTAGAAATCCGACAAAGGTTGAGAGAGTTATGCTGATTTTAAGTTCCAGCGGATTTCGGCAGAAATTGGGAGTTGTAAGGTTTTTAGGTTTACGAATTTTGGTGTTTTATATATAAGATTTTGGTGTAACTGGCTTCCTATTTATATAAGGTGGTTATGGGATTAAAAATTCTATTTTAAAGGTTTGATTAAAGTAAGATAATTATCAGAATTAAATTCTGTAAATATCCCCTCTTAATTTTAGGAATTTTAATTTCTAAGGTAATTGTCAACCTATAAAGAACTAGATTAAAGGGAATTAAAACCAAAATTAATTACTGGTCATTTCTTACCAATTTCGGCCATCACACATCCTTTTCTTTAAAGAAAAAATAGTCTTTTCACCTGCACTGGCTTCTGGACTTATAGGACTCAAAATTCGAGGTCTCACACTATCCTTTGAAGTCCTATCCTCAAAAACAAATGGTAATGGGGGTAACAACAAGAAGAACTTTTCTGGTCCAAATTTCAATGGATCTACGTGGAATTCTCAATAATTTCAATGATACAACTGTCGCGAGATGGGGCATATTCAGAGGGAATGTCCGAAACCAAAACGTATTACAGGCACACCTAGCACAGGTCGAGACGGGCATGCCAATCCCACTTAACCACCAGCATGTGCACTAGGAGGACCACCAAATGGATCCACAAATGAGCTGCAACCAAGACCAACGAGGCTATTCACCCTGACTGATACCGAAGCTAACCCTGATGTGGTGACATGTACAATTTCAGTCTTTTCTCAAAATGCTAAAGTGTTGTTAGATCCCGGAGCAAACAGGTCATTTGTAAGTCCAAGGATAGCACTTAGCATGGATCGGCCTCTGTCTCCCTTGTCTCCTTCTATTGCGGTTTTGACTCCTTTGGGAGAGCAATTGATTTGTGATTTAGTCTACATCGGCTGTGAGGTACGTATGGGTCCGAATGTACTTGAGGTGGATCTGATTCCATTGGACATCCAAGAGCTGGATGTGATCTTAGGCATGGACTGTTTGGAAAAATATCAAGCCCGTTTAAAATGTTTCACCAAGCATGTATGGTTCACCTTTCCTTATGGTGCGAAGTACTACTTTGAAGGTGATAGGCGAGTTGTTCCAACTTGCATGATTTCCTGGCTTAATGCTAAGCGATTGATCAGCATGGGATGTACTGCGTTTGCTCGTGCACATGCATGATGTTTCTAAAGAATCCTCGGATCTGGATTCTATTCCAGTGGTTCTTGAATTTCCAGATGTATTTCCGGTAGACACATTCGGTTTGCCACCAGTAAGGGAAGTGGAATTCGATATTGAGTTAGTGCCTGGTATGAATCTGATTTCCATTCCTCTGTATCGTATGGCTCCTGTGGAAATGAAGGAACTGAAAATGCAAATAGAAGATTTGCTAGATAGTGGTTTCATTCGTTCAAGTGTGTGTCCTTGGGGAGCACCTATCTTGTTCGTGAAAAAGAAACATGGTTCACTGCGATTGCGCATCGACTATCGATAGCTAAATTATGTGACCGTGAAGAAAAAGTATCCTTTGCCGTGCATCAATGACTTGTTTGACTAAATCCAGGGTGCAGCCGTGTTCTCCAAAATTGATTTCAGATCTGGATACCATCAATTGCGAGTTTATGATGCTGATATTCCAAAGACCACGTTCAAATCGCTATACAGCCATAACAAATTTCTGGTTATGCTATTCGGTTTGACCAATGCACCAGCCGTGTTCATGAACCTTATGAATCACGTGTTTCATGAGTTCCTGGAGAAATTCGTGATAGTCTTCATCGATGACATTCTGATTCATTCAAAATCGGAAGAGGAGCACGCTGAGCACTTGCGGATTGTATTGAATATTCTGAGGGATCGACGGTTGTTCACAAAGTACTCCAAATGTGAATTCTGGTTACGGGAAGTTGGTTTCCTTGGTCTTATTATTTTCGCCCAAGCTGTGTTAGTTGATCCGAAAAAGATTGAAGTCGTAGTTGCTTGGGAACCCCCGTTAGCTGTGTTCAACGTTTGTAGTTTCCTTGGTTTAGTCGGATACTATAGTCGCTTTGTGGAGAATTTTTCATCGCTTGCTGGACCATTAACAAAATTGATTCGCAAAGGAGAGTCATTCATGTGGAACGAGAAATATCAATGAAGTTTCAAAGAGTTGAAAAGCCGATTGGGTTCTACACCAATCCTCACTTTAGCAATCGGTGGGAAGGAGTACGTGGTGTACAACGATGCATCAAAATCCGGACTTGTATGCGTATTGATGCAAGACGGGAAAGTCATTGCCTATGCTTCACGACAGTTGCAACCAAATGAAAGCAATTATCCTAAGCACGGTTTGGAGCTTGCGGCCGTGGTGTTTGCATTGAAATATGGAGCCACTATTTGTATTGCGAGACGGCAAAATCTTCACTGACTATAAAAGCCTGACATACCTCCTTACGCAAAAAGAGTTGAATATAAGACAACGAAGATGGGTGGAGCTGATTAAAGACTATGATATGATCATCGAATATCATCCTGGAAAAGAAAATGTTATCGTTGATACCTTAAGCCAAAATTTTCATCCTCCTTCCCCATCGGTTTTGGCTTACATGCCAATGTTGCTGGATTTGAAAGCTACACGTGTGCATCTTGGCACTGATTTTTCTGGTTCGTTGTTGGCTCGAATCGAAGTCACGCTTACCTTGATTAAGGAGATCCGGAATCAGCAATTAGAAGATCCGACACTGGTTGAAATTCGAAAGAAATTATCTGATCGTGTTGATGCCATAGCTCGTGATTTCAGAGTGCAAGATGATGGAGTTCTTGTCTTCAAAATCAGGTATGTGTGCCATATGATGTTGACATTCGTAATCTGATATTGTCTGAAGCACATAGTTTGAAGTTTGCTATCCATCCTGGTAGCACAAAGATGTACCAAGACTTGAAGGAGTACTATTGGTGGCCGAACATGAAGCACCACATTGCTGAGTTCATTGCCCGATGCCTTGAATATCAACAAGAAAAGATCGAGCATCAAAGACCAGCTAATCTACATCAGTCACTTCCAATTCCAGAATGGAAGAGGGAGCATATCATGATGGATTTTGTGATCGGTTTTCCTAGATCTCAGAAAGGATACGATGTCATTTGGGTGATTGTGGATAGATTGAAAAAATCTTCACACTTTGTTCCTGTACGTGTGATAGACACACCTGAGAAATTGGTCGTTTGTTACTTGGACGAGATTGTTCGATTGCATGGAGTACTAGTTTCCATCGTTTCAGATCGTGTTTACATCGCGATTTTGGAAGAAATCCCTGAATGCGTTGGGTTCAAGATTGAATTTCAATATAGCATTCCATCCTCAGACTGATGGTCAATTTGAGAGGACGATTGAGATGCTAGAGGACATACTATGTGCGAGTGTACTAGGCCAACATACCGGTTGGGTGATGCCTACCATTGGCGGAATTTGCTTACAATAATAGCTTTCATGTAAGCATCGGTATGGTACCTTATGAAGCACTGTTTGGGAGACATTGCAGAACACCCATTTGCTAGAAAGAAGTAGGTGAGAGACGCCTAGACAATCTGGAATTGATTGATCAAGCAACGGAGTAGCTGAACTTGATTCGACAACGGATAAAGACAAGGCAAGATCGGCAAAAAAACTATGTCGATAATTGACGAAAGGAGCTGGAATTTGAGGTAGGTGACAAAGTGTTCTCGAAGTTCGCCCTGTGGAAGGGTGTCCTTTATTTTCAGTAGCGAGGTAAGCTAGCACCTTGTTATATTGGTCCGTATGACATTGTCGAGTGAATCGGTTCTGTTGCATACCGACTTGCATTACCTCCAAATATGGAAAGGATACACAACGTGTTTCATGTTTCAATATTGAGAAAGTATGTGCGAGACCCTGCTCATGTGCTTGAAGAACCACAAGTTGAGGTTGCTGAAGATCTATCATATCTCGTACAGCTAATTGCCATACTAGATCGGTAAGTTCGTTAGCTTTGCAGTTGAAACTTGCCTATAGTACTTGTTGTTTGGTGTAATGGCCAAATTAAGGAACAATCTTGGGAGACTGAGGAATCTATGTGTGCAAAATTTCCTTGCCTATTTGTTTAGGAATTTGTGCTGAAACTTCGAGGACAAAATTCCTATAAGAAGGTGAGGATGTGAGACCCCGAATTTTGAGTCCTAAAAGTCCAAAAGCCAGTGCAGATGAGAAGACCATTTTTGTGAGGACCCGAACCCGATCCTTGGGCTCCTCACCGCCGTGCAGTCCCAATTGGCCCAACTCGTGACCCAATCGGAACCACACAAGGCTTATCCTCAAACTCAAAACCCAAAACACGTAAAAATAAGTATAAATTTAAAGCTTTATCTTTTCCATAAAAGGAGCATGTATTCAACAATTAAATCTCGACACAATAGAACAAACCACGGAGAAGCACACACAAACAGCGAAAGACTTAAATCTCACACACAACAGGCCACACGGCCCCAAACATGCATCATCAACACAGTCCAATCAATGCAAGCCCAAGAACAGCAAAAACATGCCCAAGGCACCAAACTCATCTCATATATAATAAACCCAAAGAGTACATGCATGTCTAAAATAATTACCAAGTCAAGCCCACTAAAGGGTCACAATCGCAATAGACAAGCATGCATAGTATAATCCAAAATACAAAGAAAGTGTCGAGTTTTCAAACGTGTCATATGCAGTAGTCCAGCCCTATGACAAACCAGAAACCTCGACCTCAAAAGGAAGTCAGCTAGCTCAAGCCTCAACCTAGTCCTGAAAAGACAACAACAAGAGGGGTTGAGATCTCGAGGACCTCAGTGAGAGTCACCGCGTCATAAACAATTACGGTGGAATAGAGGCACATACGAAAACGAGTATAAACAATATAATGTTTAATAATAAAATCACATTTAATCCATGATGCTAATCGTGCAACGAACTCATATAAATAAAATCAATTACGTATGAATGAGTTTGAAATCATAAACCAATATGTCGAGCACAAGTCCAAATATTACAAAATCTCAAAGTCTCAAACACGTGGCTACTATGCCAAAATCTCTCGGGGAGGACCACTAAAACCGCTTCGCCTGATAACCCGGGCCAAAGGGAAATCGTAAGCCCACTGATGGCTAATTTAAATACACATTTTCAAATAAATATAAATCCCCTGCCACCAGTGTTGTCCTAGGGAAATGTGGAGAAAACGCACTATCACACAAATCCCAACTCACGCACAACTCGCAAAGCCCGAAGGCATATCATGTATAGCCTGATACTCACACCGTCACAAGGCCTATACTCACCACCTTATACTCCTAGGCAAGGGAATACCCTTCTATCTAAGGGTGCTCATCCACTTACCTCCGCATTGGCCAAGCGTTGTTATCGTCAATTCCAAGATCAAATCCTAGAAATCGTATATGAATATACGTACTTCGCAATTGTGAAAAAGATCTCAAATCATATCATAATTCAGATCGATTATGATGCAATCCAAAAACAATTCAAAAGCTCGCATAAAAGTCCCACATTTTAAGAAATCAATATAAATCAATTAATTCTCGCAAGGTATCTCAATCACGTCACAAGCATGCATATAGGTCCATAAAATATTTTATGCATCATAAACATGCCACACGCATAATGAACCTAATATGCAAAGTCATGCATCAATGCACATATTGCCTCTATTCAAAAACAAGCATATATCCGATTTTAATTAATAAAACCAAAACATTTCCGTGCATGTAAATGAAACATAGTCTCCCACCTCTTGTCGAGCCGACTCACTACTAACCACGCCCTTGCTCTTATCGCGCGTCGAAGGACCACCTACAGGCGAAGGCAAACACACAAATCGAATCTCAAAACAAAAATCAAATAAATGACTAAAACAGCTAAAAACCGAAAATAAACCTACGACCCCAAACTGACACCTAAGACTCCTTCTAACACTCAAACCAAGCCTCACACGCTCTAAGCGAGACAAGAAAGCCAACAAACTCACAATTCGAACCTAATCGAAAAACCATCAAAAACCCGACATAAACCGAAAACTAAATCGCGGCAATTCAACGCAATCAAAGCCCACCAACGCTCTCAACAAACTCAAATACACCAACAACAATCATCAAAGGCAACAAATGACGCATTAAGATCAAAAACCCCAAAATTACGTAATATTCCTAAACCGCCAACACTCAAAAATCAATCATAAGCCAAAATTGATCAAACCCACCTATCACACTACCTTAGGAAACATCATAGCAAGCTAAAACAACCAACAAACGGAAAAGAAAACAAGAAATCAAGCATAATCTCCAAAAATTCGAATTTACTTAAAATGCTCAAACCCAACCAAAAACACCATTATCTAAGGAAACAATAATGAAAAGAGATGGAGAAGGGTTACCTTTAAGTTTTATAAGAATGCCCAAACCTTGATTTTGAAGAAGAAGGAAATTTGAAGGATTTTTGGCTTAAAAAGCCCTCGGCGCCGCGTGAGAAGCAAGGGAAAAGAAATGTGCAAACTTTGTTTCTTTTCCCTGCGCTTCTCGTGAGAAAAAGGGAAGGCTGCCTCATTAATGGCAATTTGGTAAATATGCAAACTTTGACTTCTTCTTTTTTTCTTTTTTTTTCTTTTTTTTTTTTTTGAAAAATTTTCTAAAAATTCAAATTAAGTATAAAATCGAATTAAATGGTTTAAAAGAAAATAAAAGGTTCAAAATCAAGAAATTGGGCTTTAAAACGGGATTGGGTTCGAAAAACGAAAATCGGCCCATTAACAATAAGTCGGCCCAAAGGTCTTCGGCCACTCAAAACGGGCTTCGAAAACTCATAATCGGGTCAAGGAAGAAGAATGGATGTTTCCACTGGGCTCAAACCTCGAACAACCACAGATCAAACTAATACTCGCTAAAAAACTCCGAAACGACACGTCGTGCAACTATCGACACACAACCACCGACATGACGTTCTAGACAACCTAGACCCGACAACTAGGCTCTATGACTAAGTCCACGTCACTCGGTCAAAGGGTCAGCGCTGACGGTCAACTAGTCAACTCTCACAAACCGACCAATCCGGGACAACTGACTGACACCGAACGCTGACTAGACACTCAAAAGGACGGGGTCTCACAATTTTTTTCCTAAAAAAATAGATGTGTAATGGCCAAAAATGGTATGAAATGTCTAGTAATCATTTATGGTTTCATTACCCTTTGATTTTTTTCCTTATTGGTTCAATCTTACCTTAGGAAATAAAATTCCTAAAATTAAGGAAGGATAATTCTAGAATTTAATTCTGATAATTATCTTACATTATCTAGCCTTTAAAGTAGGGAAATTAATCCCATAAAAACCCTATATAAAGAGTAGCCGGCCACACTTTCCCACACATAATAAAAACACACAATTTTCGTCAAATATCATACCCTATACCCTATTGCTGCCGAAAATTTCATTGACCTTCAAACTAGCATAACTCTCTCATCCTTCGTCGGATTCCTGCAACTAATAGCTTATTGGAAATAATTTTATATCCTCTATCTAATTATCTTGTTTTTTTATGAGAAGGTTAAGTTTTCCTTGTCACAATTCAAGTCGTATTTCATTGGTTTTGGTGCTAAAATTGTGTGATTATTCCTTCAATTGATTTCTGTTATTGTTCCTTTTGTTTGTATGATTTTTTGGCATCCATTAATGTTGTAAAATCATGAATTCATCCTTTGAATCTTCGCCATACATGAAATTGGCATGCCTTACTCTTCGTCATTCATCCTTTGATCAACTGATTAACTTGTTGGTTTCTAATCTTATTTCTTTTGATTGTATGTGTTATTAACACCTAATCCTTCTTTGTAAAATCACAACCCAAAAGGATTGAATACATGAAATCGCAAATTGCCCTACTACTCTATTCTTTGTGCTGAAAACTTGTATGATGATTGGGATGGTAATTCAGGTTGATTTTTGTTAAGTTCTTAGCTATCACATCACACATCAGAGGGGGAGGCACCTGTGGCATCTGATCATTAGTTTCTGATAGGTTTGGTGTGTGAAATTGGTAAGGAAATAGGATATCTACTTGGTTATTGAGTATGTATGCTTAGTTTGGTTATCTTTGCCTTATGATGTAATAGATGGTTCGGATCCCTTGAATAAAGGAAAAGGAATAGCTTATTGTTCAGAGACAAGAGAGGTAGGATATATGCCTCATCGGTTTCTCTAGCGATCCTTGTTATTGGTTGTTATTTTCAATGCATGCCTTTATGATGTTGTATGCGCATGTGTGATATGGTGTATGCATACATTGCGGATTGATTTAAGACTTATCTAAGCTATACCAAATCCCTTAAGATAGGTTATGAGTGCCTAGTTTGCATATGTTGTGTGTATTGAACATGCTTGTTGTGGTATTGTGCCTTGTACTTATTTATGTGTGCTTGTACGTGTTTTTGTGTTAGGATCCTTTTCCGGTGGCCATTCGGGGTAAGCGCTGATGCTCCTAGGGAGAGGAGAGGTTCTTATTGGTATGAGAGTTGTATGGGTGGCAATCCCCAGCATGTATACGTTGGATGCCTTGTTCTTGTGTGGCAAGATGCCCTTATCCTTCTGTGGTTTGGATGCCCTTATCCTTGTGTGGTTGGATGCCCTTGTCCTTGTGTGGCTTGGATGACTTGTCCTTGCCTGGCAAGATGAATAGGCTCGTTGATTAGCTTGTGTGTTAACCTTTATCCTTTGTGCAGCGAAGCCTTGGACAACACAGGTGGAAGGGGATGGCCTTTTCTTATTGTCGAGATGATTGATGAGTTTTTCCTATCTATGTACTTCTGATTTTCAGAAGTGTTTTTAGTCCATCGTCAGCCTTAGTTTCTGCCCTATACCTTTGAATTGTTTGAATGGATTGCGTGAATTCCCTTAGAAGTATAGGGATGATCTGATGTTGATTAGGAGATGTTTGTTTAAGATTTATGTAGATCTTATGATGATGTGACCCTACTGAGATTCTCGTGATCTTATCCCGTTATTTTCACCATTTTTTAGGCTTAGGTATTTTCGTTGTCCGTGGTACCAGTGTGTGAGATCAAGGCTGCATGGCAGGCCAATACCGCATCACATTTTCATATCTGATCTTTAATTGCTTGCGCATATGACATGAACTATGATTGAACTATTTTTCTGATTTTTCAAATTCCTCTTTTGGTTGTTGTTTCCGAATTATGTTGGAGGTTTACATAATGGATATTTGAATCCCTATAGGACTTGTGTGTTGTGGATTCATTGATTAAATTTAAAGACTTCCGCTGACGTTTTTATTCACTCGGTATGATACCAGAATACTTGTCCAATATCATGCTCCATTTGTTTTAAGTATAAATAAAGAATAAACATGCTAAAATCAAGGGGATAAGCATTGTGAGATTAAGATAGGTCCTCGGTTTGGATTATTTGGGTTTCACAGCGGTAAGGGTCTCACTTAGGAGCAATTTTGGGAATATGAATATGGATCCTTACAAAATAAAATGTGATGGCTAGGGTTTGCTGAAAGGGGAGACGAAGCTGAGGAAGAAGACGACCTCGAACGACTTGTCGTGTCATCCAAGGGCATCCCCAACGACAAGCCGTCTAGGGATTTAACGAAATGCATGTCGTTTAATTTATGGCTGAACTACGTGTAGTTTAAAGTAGACATTAGGTGACACATCGTCTGAATTAGAATTAAACAACAAGTAGTTCGAATCAAGATTAAACGACCTGTAGTTTAAATGGCATACGAGAGATGGATTGTCTGGTACCTAGGGTATATAGGCTCGGACGAGTTGTGGCAGGCTCCAGGTGGGCCACATGTCGACATCCCGGAGGTTTAGGAATGTGTTGGCACATGCCTATCCTACGATGTGTAGGCTCAGAAGGAATTTTTAGAAAAATAAGGAAAATTGATAGAAAAACCCGAAAATTAAAGAAAAATTGAAGAAAAATAGAAAAAATTAATGAAAATACTAAAAAATTATAGGAATCCAATGTTACCAAGTTTATTAAATCTGAGGTCATTTGATGGGCTAATTAAATTGTGAAAGTTGAATGCAAAATAGGAAAAATAAGACAAAAAAATCAGAAATGTCGTTAGATCAATTATTTACATATGAGACAGCTATTATGACTTAGAAAAGTGTGAATTGAGGGTAAGTATAGTGTGTGAATGATTCTTAAATGAATTCTTGATTAACAGGTGTAGAAGTAAATCAGCAAGTTTATACCCCTCCAGAATCATATCCTGAGGAAGAACTTCCATAAACTAGTGAGTGACTGATGTTTGTGGGCGTGCATAGTTTTATTTATAATTTCGTAAATTAAGCTTTTAAATCCTTTAAAAGTTCGTATCATATAAAATGTGAATCGTAGGATTAACTCGTAACCCGATTGTGTCTAATTGTCTCTATGTTGTTCATCAATGTGTTGAGTTGTATGTATTCAAGTAAAAGTGTGCATGCAGTGTCGGTCGATATAGGGTAACCTATATTACCTTTGAGAGCTCTCCGGGTTTGGGAGCAAGGCGTGAAGATGCCAGATCCATTTTTCGAGGAATAAGATTTGACGGGGTTTAATTATAATGAATACGCATCAAATAACCAATCTTTTTAGGTTATAGGTATTGCTTAGGTGAAGCTACCATCACCTAACGACCTGAAATTCTTAGTGGAATAGGCCTTAGACTATTGTTCATAATAGTAAGTCTATTGGTTTAGAAGTCAAAGGACTAAATATTAACGAGTAGGGTTACCACTGACAGATCCTAGTCTTGTCCAAGGCCTAGAAAGACTATGAGTCTTATGCCAGCCCTATATGTGTTTGTGTGGTCACTACGGATTGAATTTCATAATTGGTATAATTTTATGCTTGTGTTTTAAGAAAATTATTGGTGTAGAGCGTATTTTGTCTCGATTTGATTTTCTTCTGGTATTCGTTTTCTTTAACATATTTGATATGCTTGCCCAATTATTTCAAGATATTTAAATCCAATCACTCACCTTGCAAGTTTTCTTGCTAAATCCTTAGATCTGGTGTGTACAAGACTCCTATAAGGTGGCTAGTTCGACAGCTCATATCCCATCTGGTTTTGCGGTTAGTTGTTTAAGATATCGAATGATAATGATATGTGTAGTCAGTGTTTGTTCTCTTCGTGAGTCTTGTATAATATCTGCATGTACATAAGGTTTGGGTGTCGGGTTTGGATTTTTCATAAAATTGTATGTGTTTTCATGAATATAATATATCAATAAAATGGGCAAGTGCGACCCGGATAACACCATTGTACATTAAAATACCGCTGTATTTTATTTTTTTCTTTTCTGCTATCGAATTTCTTTTCAGCTTTGTAGGCTCAATATATACATCTTCGGTGAATTGAAGTGTATATGCAAGGTCTACGGTGGGGGGACGGTCGCATGTGAAATAAAAAAAATCCAGGGCATGTTGGTCTAGTGTAGTGCGGCGGTCCCTCACATACGGCTCACCTAAACAGTAGCATGTAATACACTTCATCCTACTGCTGTTCATACAATTCCAGCTAGTTTTCAATGAGGCAACTTATTACTTACAAGCATGTCAAACTAGAGTCAATCCCAAAGTCAATTCATGCCTCAATAGAAAGATACTCAATCTCAAACTTATTCACAATTGTTCGTAACTCTCAATTAATGTACCAAATCCAAGGTACTTTTTAGTACTCAAATTACTCGTATGAAATGCAAACTTACCATAGTTTATACCGACCATACTTCTTGCTCCTCCCAGGTCTTTCAATCTGAAATTAAAGTCAGTATGAGACATATATATTTGTAGTTTCCCTTGAGTCAAATGAACTCATAATCAAACAAATAGTCAATCGGTTGCCCCTTTTTAATAGGGAAAACAATCATACATGGGCCAATGTCCTAGAGCCAAGAGTAAAGCTATCACTCATCCAAGTGGTAACTATATGAAAGCATTGCTGAGCGATACAATGCACATGCATATCAATACACAATCAAGATAACGATAATAAATCCAATCCTCAATCAGGTCTTGTGAAAAGGAAACACATTTCACCAAAGATATAACCAATCTCAAAGTTCAAAATAGAACCATAAGTTATAGTAACGAGGAAATTCCAAAACAACTATTGCTTGGCTAGGAAATCAATTAGAATCGGGTTTATAGGTTTCAAACACCATCAAAAAATATCATAAGATAGAAATAAATGATTCACTTGTGTTCTCGAAAGAAAAAAAAAAGACGATTAAAAGGTTACTCGATAACAACAAATATTTTCGAAGAAAGGAAATATGATCCTCTATTGCAAAAATTATCACCCATACAGGTGATAGAGGAGAGGTAACGTAGCATTAGAGAATAAGAAACATATAAGTTTCTAAGAATAGCGATTAAACAATGCTCTGTTACCATAGAATATATCACGCCCCGGACCCCAAAATTTCACACGACAGTCGTCGTAAGCTCACTATATACACTGCTACATTAACCAACTATGTATGTCATAAACCTACAAGGCTCGTGATATAGAAATTAAACGGAGATAGAAGTGAAATAATTAATAAATATAATATGCAACGGAATCAATCAAATGATACGATGTTGTCTAGTGACATCGTGAAATAGACAATTTAGCAAATACAGCCCAAGAATCAATTCAATATGATGGCTCTAGCATACATAGACATTCTAGGGGAAACGTTATGAATATGATGCTCTTAAAATTACCTCCTTCGCACTCGTTCCATCATCATTTTTTTTTCGTTTCCTCATATTCCTGGGAGTAAGCTCCTAATTATAACTCCTACATTACACACCCAGATTCTGGTAGAAACCTACTAGATGAGCGAATAGGAAAGACAAACAGAATATTTCACAAGCATTCGCAACATATGTCAAAAAACATGCTAGCATTTATTGAATATTCAATACATTCATTAACAAATGCAATCACTATCATATAAGACGCAGTACACATAAATCTTTAGAGCACCCACATGACTGAGATTTGGGCTTGGCAATATCTTCCAGTCTATTCAGGAAAAGGGACAGGACTGGAGGTTGTCAATGGCACTCTATTATTTTTGTGTATCCTTTTATCTCATTATTACGTGTAGTAGACAAGTTCATGTTAATTTAATGCCTAGCTCGATCTGCTGACAATGTCGGGGCTTTAGGTGATGGTAGCTTTACCTAATCGATCCCCACACTACAGGATCTTGATTAATTCAATTAATAATAAATTAAATAAAAATATGTTCCATCCTTATTACCTCGTGATTGACATCTTCACGCCACACTACCAGACCCGGAGAGCTTTCCAGGGTTGCATAGGTTACCCTATGTAGACTCAGTGTATTTCTCATACCGATGTCGGTTCCCGAATACGCCGTATGTATTTATACATCTCAATCATAGTATGGCATATTCATGTATTTCATATCATATCATGCTACTCGATACATGCTATACTAATTATTATGCTCAACACATCATTTAATATACATATGCATGCACAATTTCCTTATTAATTACAAATTAACATTCACACTAGCAATTTATCAAAAGAAAGGAAATTTTGTCCACTCACGGGTTTGGTAGCCTAATTAGTCGTAGATGACACTCTGAACCGATTCCTCGAGGTCCTACCCCTTAGGTATCCACCTATATAGATCCATATTCGGATTCTTAATAATACAACTCAATCACAAAATATCACATTTGTGCTTATATTTTATTTAAATGAATTTGAGTACTATTGAGGATTTATACGAACTTTATGGTTTCAGCTTTGATTTCTAATTATGTTTCTTAATATGTCCTTCATGGTTCCCATTTCCTCTCACCTGAATATTTAACTAATTGTTTTGGTGTTGTCCAGAATGTGTTTGTGAGGACCCCCTTCCTGGAGAAACAAACACATAAACTCACATATTAGGTACTGTCTAGCAGTGGAACACTTTTAATCCCTTGGTACGCTGCCACTGGGACTCGAATCACCATCCATTACTTTTTGTTCCTTCAAGGAGGACGCCTCTTACCAATTCAACTAAAGGAACAAAAGGCAGTGGATGGTGATTCGAATCCCGGTGGCAGCATGCCAAGGGATTAAAAGTGTTCTGAGCTGAATTGGTAAGAGGTGTCCTCCTTGAAGGAACAAAAGGCAGTGGATGGTTGTTCGAATCCCAGTGGCAGCATGCCAAGGGATTAAAAGTGTTCTATTGTCAAGCAATACCTGATATGTGAGTGTGTGTATTTGTTCCTCCAGGGAGGAGAGACGCCTTTTATGTGAGGACCCCCTCCCTGGAGGAACAAACACACTCTTACATATCAGGTATTGTCTGGCAATGGAATATTTTTAATCCCTTGGCACACTGCCACTGGGATTCAATCCACCATCCACTGCTTTTTGTTCTATTGCCAGACAATACCTGATATGTGAGTGTGTGTGTTTGTTCCTTCAGGGAGGGCTACAGGTACCAGTTGCTAGTTGTCCACCTCGCGCGGCTGATTTTAAAGTGGTCTACCGATTTTAGGTTTGGCAAGATTTTTCAATTTGATTTATACATATAGACCAGATTGTATTTTTTAGTTTATACAGATGATTACGATTTTAGTTTACGCATGTTTTTTGGTGCTATGATTTTATGGATGTTATATTGGCATATGGTTTATGATGATTTCGATTGGATATATGGTTGATACTTGAGTATATGGTTGATCGTTATGGATATGTTTGCGATACCGTTTACCTTACTATTTTATTTATTCCGCTACGATTTCATATTGTTTTGTTTTACTAGCTTTATTGAATTTTTATGGTAGTACCATAATTACAATTCTTAGGGTTCCTTGGCGAAGGTGTTCACCTCTGGAGTAGAGTATGGGGTGTGACAGAAAACACTATGAATATGATGCTCATAAAATTACCTCGATCATACTTGTTCCATCCTCTTTTTCTTATAATGCCTGGGAGTGAGCTCCCCGTTTGTCAGATTGCATGGTGTGCTGGTGTCTATTGTGTCTAACAGAGATTTCTGTTTCACATCAAGGTTTTGGGGTCAGTTGCGGGAGGCTTTGGGTATGTGGTTGAGTTTCAATTGCGCCTTTCATGCTCAGATAGACGGTCAGTCACAGAGGACTATCCAGACCCTTGAGGACATGCTGAGAGCTTGTGTCTTAGATTTTCAAGGTAGTTGGGGTATATGTTGTTGGCTGTGTTTGTATTATAATAATAGCTTTTAGGCGAGTATTGGTATGGCGCCTTATAAGAGTAAAATACATTGGGTGATAATTAAAATCCCAGTGGTAGGCCGAAGATGTAAGAATTCCTTCCCAAATAATACCTTGAGATGTGAATAGTGGTTCCTCCAATAAAGGGTCCTCACACACTATGTGTCATCCCTATGTCATAATGGTTGGAAAAGTAAATGTAGTGTTAATATGAGATGATAGATCGGTGACCCTAGATATCTATTATGATGGCTAATAGATATGTGCTTAAGATATGTGTGATCTTTGACTTTTTATGATGTGTAGAAATAAGTTACTGATTCTGTGTTGTTGAATTACCTTGATTGAGTATAACCCTGAAAATAGGGTTACGTGTAACATTATTCCTATCCCGATCCTCTCATGATTTATTGTTCTGATGTGTACTGAATGATCTATAGATTTTGCTTTAGTTCAGGTGTTAATTAATACATGTGCCATTGAATTAATAATTGAACTTTGTTGAAAATTCAAAAGATTTTATAAAGAAAAACGTCCACTCACCTGGTTGTCATGTCATATTTTATAAGTATCGCCTGAGACTTGAGGAGGGAGATAAGCATCACCTTTAGACTGCAGACTCTTTGGTTGTATGCGAACTATAAGGTATAATTATGGACTTGAGTTTACACTTGTGGACTGGTTGCATATGTCATCTTGTGTGTAGTTTGCAAACTAGTGTAATAAATAAAAAATTGAGACTTGAAACATAGCATGGTGTAAATTAAAGAAATAGTTGCGCATCAAACTTTTAGCCTATTTTCTAAGTCTTGGGTTTGAATACTAAAGCATACCATGTATTTAAAGAAAAATAAATTTTAACAAATTTTATTCTCGCCTTATATGGTTATTATGTATACTTAAGCTAGTCAACTGAGCAAGTACAGTAGCTATATGACAGTTACCATATCGTGGATGATTCCAGGATCTGATAATTTGGGTGACATTGTCTGGACATCTTATGTGTGTTTTGTTGTTGTTTGGTGGTCGTATTGTTGTTTTATTATAAAGATTAGATATGATGCCATGTAGAGCTAGGGACAGAGGCTTTAGAGGGGGTCATGGTGTTGGTAGAGTTGTTGAGGAGCAATCTAGTGTGGCAGATAGAGGTGTTGCACCAATCCACAGGTGTAGAGTTAGAAGACCTTTTAAAGCCTAGAAGACAACTACATCCAGAGCCGAGACAGACATACTTCCCCCAAATTTTATTAAAGTTATGTTTACAATTTGGCAAGAGATGAGAGTTCAAGAGGAGATACTTGTTGAGTCAATGATAGAGCCACTTTAGGTTGCTGCCCTAGCATAGACAATTTTTGCAAGAATATGCCAAAGATGTTGAAGAGTAGGTTATACAGGTTCACTAGTAAGAAGATGACTAGACTAAAAAGTGGTTGGACTAAGTGCCCTATATCGCAAACAATTTGGATCTTTGTGAGGACGACAGGATGAGACTTGATTATAAGATTGTTGGAGAGTGATGCCAACACCTAGTGAAACATAGTTAGATCCAGGTACGCAGATAGAAAGTGAAGTGGTAGACTTTTGTGAAGAATTTCATGGCTCAATTCTACAAACCAAAGTACACATGGAGATACTTGTGAGTTTTATACTTTGAAGTAAGGAAATAAGTCTATGAATAAGTATGAGATAGAGTTCAAAAAATTGGCAAAGTTTGTGCGGAAAGAAACAAACAGTGGGATGCCACAGGAAACAAAGAGTGGTATCAAATTTCAGGCCCTTTGATCTTTAGGAGGCAAACAGTTATCGGGAAGCTTCTTCCAGAATTCTATCCGTTACGTATGGGTAAGTATACTAAAAGTTGAAAAATATAATTAAATTACACACATACAACATAATTTTGACCCTACAAAGGCAAAAATTAAACTGAAGAGAATATATTTTATGGTGCATTTGACTTTTCCTTTTAGCCTCCTTTTACAAAGGACTTTTGACACTCTTTGCAACATAAAACTGGGCCAAACATGCTCTACAAATAATGTGCAACATAATTTACATATCTTTTCACCCGTAACCAAGTGTTGTCTTGGGTTACAAATGTTGTCAAGTGTTGTGTATTTTAAAATAGATTGCTCAGCTTTATATATAAGTACAAGAGATGATTTGTTTGATTTATGAGAATATTATATATATATATAGATTAATTAATTAAATTCAAAATCCGTCATCTATCCTAGGAGATATAAACACATTATAGTAAACTCACTCGAAGTCCAAATACGACCAAACAAGTACTGGAGTCAGAAATTATCCCTATTTTATAATTTTCTCTTGTGGCATTCTATCATCTCTATTACTAAAAAGGAATAACAAAGTCTGTTCTTAAAAAAGATGAACAGAAAGCCCCCACATCATCAATACAACGAGATGCTTCAGAGATCAGCCGAAATAGATGTCGATAAGCTATCCTTCGTCTCACTCTCACCCATGAGTTGTCCATTTCAATATGAAAAGAATAACACTGAAATAAGCGTTCGGTGTAAAAAAGCGACCCAGTTGTTTCTGTAACATGTCAGATCTTAAAAGGGGCTTACTTTGACAGCTCATCCATACTTAACTTATTCGACTCCTCATGTGCTTCCACTGCATCCATCCACTTTCTGCCATCATCTATCCTCACATTTCCGGCAGATTTTTCTGACTTTTTCCTGCTCTCTAGACTTTGGAATCTTGTATTCTTGGACCTTACCTTGTGAAAGATCTCTTTCTCTTCTCTGTCAGGATCCAGCTCAGACATGAGAAAATTAAAGAAACAAAACCATATTTAGTTCTCGCCAGTTCTTCATAAGTTTTATGTATATTTAACTAGTTTGCCGGTCTGTTTCTCGCCACCTTCTGCGAAAGGAAGGACATCAAATGCCTCTCGTCCATATTTCGACGTAGAAATATGGACATATTGCTCCTTTTTTTCTTTTTTTTTGTGCAAACTGGACATTGGGCATAATCGTTCATCTCTTCGTCGAAATTAGGTTCAAGTACTTGAGTGTCATTATACTATTTGACAGGCTGTCGTCTCTATCAAGTTTCTTGTACTTGGTCTGGATTCACATCATTTAGGATTTATATATCGCCTTAAATATTTGACTGGATTGATGAATTTGAAATTCATTTTTCTATATTTATTATTTTTATAAGAAAAATATATCTTAGTCGTTGGTCTGTCTTAATATTTTTTTGGATTTAGATTGCAACATAAAAAAAAAAAAAAAAAAACTCGCATATTATGTTTTTTTTGTTTATCAATGTTGAGGGAAATCTTGGGTAGTGACACTCAATTTAATTCTCCTGCTTCAATTTTGATAAAAATCGTTTGGGATTGTGATCTTCATATTCTTCTTCATTATCAAGTATATATTCCGACAACGTGGATGCTATCTTGAAAAATGATTATAAAAGAGTAATGAATGGTTGGAATCTTTTTCTTTTTTTTTTAAGGCGAGCCATTATTGTGCTATGAGATCTATAGACATACTGGAATTAAAATATGACAATCGTTTACCAATCATGTGTTTGGGGAATATCCGAAGAAGAGGCTCTAATGTACGTACGTACCCAACAAGTGATATGCTATCATTCCATATTTTCTAATAGCGAGATGCCTTATCAAAGACATGCATCTACCTACGATGGGACAAGAAAAGACCCGAAAGGTATCACGTTACATAAAGAATCTTTAGTCCTTTTTATCTCAACACGTGAAGACTGGAAATTTAACATTTTTTGTTGAAATAAGATGCTGCATCCAACACTGATTTTATGGTCAGATTCAACAACTCATTTTCCACTAAATACAAACACATAGTATAATTAATCTTTTTACGCAACTGTGATTAATGAATGAGTTCGTAATCAAAAATATTAATTTGTCGTGTTAAACGTACAAAATGTTATAGAATATAACAATAAGAAGAATTAAGGAGAAAAGAACAAGAGAGAAAACTAAGAACAATATAGGGAGTATAAGATCATATCAAGTACTCAAAACAAGTGTGTACAAAGTGAACAATGTTACCTCCTATTTATAGGTAACATGATAGGGTACATGAAGAGACATTGGAGGATAAAGAGTTTTGTAGTTACAAAATATTCATTACACAATTGAATAGACATAATAAGTTATTTGTCTTTTCAATTGCCAAACATTTGATATTCATAACACTCCCCCTTGAATATTTTGAATTTTAAGAATGTGAGTATGAAATCAGAATACTGCCTCATTAAAAACCTTACCAAGAAAAACCCAATGAGAATAAAAACTTGGTGAAGGAAAAAAGAGTGCAGTGCATACTCCCCCTGATTTAGTCATCCCTTTAAATCTTTCAAGTGTTGCATTCCGATCTTTCGAACAAGCTTTTCAAATGTTGATGTGGGAAGAGCTTTAGTAAATAAATCAGCCAGGTTATCACTTGAGCGTATTTGTTGGACACTGATTTCCCCTTTGCTTTGAAGATCATGAGTAAAGAAGAATTTTGGTGAAATATGTTTTGTCTTGTCACCCTTTATGTAGCCTTCCTTCAATTGAGCTATACAAGCAGCATTATCTTCATACAGTGTAGTTGCAAGTTCTTTATCACTTGATAATCCACATGCTTCTCTTATGTGTTGTGACATTGATCGTAGCCAAACACATTCACGACTTGCTTCGTGAATTGCTAAAAGCTCTGCATGGTTAGAAGAAGTAGCAACCAAAGTTTGTTTCACTGATCGCCATGAAATGGCAGTATTACCTATAGTGAATAAATAACCTGTCTGCGATCTGGCTTTATGTGGATCTGACAAATATCCTGCATCTGCATAGCCAACTAAATCAAAAGTGGATAAATTTGAATAATATAAACCCATATCCATTGTCCCTCGTAGATATCTAAAAATATGTTTAACTTCCATTCCAATGTCTTCGAGTTGGGGAAGAACTATATCTTGCTAGTAAATTTACTGCAAATGATATATCAGGTCGAGTGTTATTAGCAAGATATGTAAGTGCACCAATAGCACTAAGGTATGGAACCTCAGGACTTAAGAGATCTTCATTTTCTTCACGAGGTCGAAAAATATCTTTTTTCACATCAAGTGACCTCACAAGCATTGGTGTACTTAACGGATGGGCTTTATCCATATAAAATCTTTTAAGAACTTTATCCACATAATTTGATTGATGAATAAATATTCCTTCACTTAGATGCTCAATTTGAAGACCCAAACAATATCTTGTTTTTCCAAGATCTTTCATTTCAAATTCGTTTTTTAAATAGCTGATAGTTTTATCTATCTCTTCACGAGTTCCAATGATATTTAAATCATCAACATAAACAGCTATTATAACAAAACCAGATCCATATCCTTTTATAAAGACACATGGACAAATTGGATCATTCTTGAAATCAATTTTAATTAAGCATTCACGGAGGCAATTATACCATATCCGTCCAGATTGCTTCAATCCATATAGAGCTCTATTTAACTTTATTGAATAAATTTCCCGGGAATTTGATTTATTTGCATCTGGAAATTTAAATCCTTCAGGGATTTTCATATATATATCAGTATCCAACGAGCCATACAGATAGGCTGTAACTACATCCATTAGACGCATTTCAAGCTTTTCATGTACTGCCAAACAAAGTAAATATCGCAATGTTATTGCATCCACCACTGGAGAATATGTCTCATCATAATCAATACCCGGTTTTTGGGTAAAACCTTGTGCGACAAGTCTTGCTTTATATCTCACGACTTCATTTTTCTCATTTCTTTTTCGCACAAATACCCATTTATATCCCACCGGTTTTACACCTTTTGGTGTATGGACTACAGGTCCAAAAACTCCACGTTTTTCAAATGACTTGAATTCTGATTGAATTGCGTCTTTCCACATCGGCCAATCATTTCTATTTTTACATTCCTCCACAGAGGTAGGTTCAAAATCCTCATTTTCTTCCATAATATTTAGCGCTATATTATATGCAAAATATTGTCGACAAGTATTGAGCTTTGGTTCCATCTTGTTCCTGTAGTGACATAATTAATCGAGATCTCTTCATTCTCTTGTGTTTCTTCCGGAATTTTATTAATTATGTCAACTGGATTTTCCAAAACTATATCCTCCTCATGACCATCTTGTATAGTTGCTCCTTTCTTTTTCCGAGGATTTTTATCTTTAGAACCGAATGGTCTTCCACGTTTCTGACGTGGTCTAGATTCACTAGCAACTTTAGATTGTCCTTCAGGGACATCAATTCTTATCGGAGCATTTACAGCTGGAATATGAGACCTAGTTATTCTTTTAAGGTCAGTAAATGCATCTGGCAGTTGATTTGCAATCGTTTGTAAATGAATTATCTGTTGAACTTCATGTTCACATTGATTTGTTCGAGGATCAAAACTAGATAATGATAATTCATTCCAATAGATCTTATTTTCCAACTGTTTATTTTCTCCTCCAAGTGTTGGAAATATAGTCTCGTCAAAATGACAATCATCGAATCTTGCGGTAAATAAATTTCCAGTTAATGGCTCAAGATATTTAATGATAGATGGAGACTCATATCCAACATATATTCCCATCCTTCTTTGAGGACCCATTTTTGTACGTTGTGGTGGAGAAATTGGAACATATACCGCACAACCAAAAATTCTTAGATGGGAAATATTTGGTTCCTGACCATGAACCAATTGCATTGGAGAGTATTCATGATAACTTGTTGGCCTAATGCGTATAATTGTTGCTGCATGTAAAATGGCATGTCCCCAAACAGAAACTGGAAGTTTGGATCTCATAAGCATAGGTCTTGCAATTAATTGTAAGCGTTTTATAAATGATTCTGCAAGACCATTTTGTGTATGAACATAAGCAACATGATGTTCAACCTTTATTCCAATAAACATGCAATAATCTATAAAGGCTTTTGATGTAAATTCACTAGCATTATCCATTCGAATGGACTTTATCGGATAATCAGGAAATTGAGCTCGCAAACGAATTATTTGTGCAAGCAATCTCGCAAAAGCCATATTACGAGATGATAATAAACATACATGTGACCATCTGGTTGATGCATCGATCAAAACCATAAAATATCGAAATGGTCCACATGGTGGATGTATAGGTCCACAAATATCTCCTTGAATTCTTTCTAAAAATTTTGGAGATTCAATTCCAATTTTTGCTAGTGATGGCCTTATTATTAATTTGCCTTGAGAACAAGCAGCACATGAGAATTCATTAGATTGAAAAATCTTATTCTTTTTCAATGGATGACCACAAGAATTCTCTATTATTTTTCGCATCATTGTTGAACCGGGATGGCCTAACCGGTCATGCCAAATTTTAAACACATCATTAAACTGATGGTTTATTATAGAATGAGATTCTATCATTGTAATACTTGTGTAGTACAATCCGGAAGAAAAAGCGGGTAATTTGTCTAATATATACTTTTTACCCGAAATTATAGAAGTTATGCAAAGATACTCAATGCTTCCTTCGTTCATTGTCTCAATATGATATCCATTCAGACGAATATCTTTGAAACTTAACAAGTTTCTTTGAGACTTAGAAGAGTATAATGCATCTTCTATCATTATTTTGGTGCCACCAGATATAATAATATTTGCTCTTCCGGAGCCTTCAATCAATCTTGTACTACCACTTATGGTATACACATTGGTTTTTCTATTATCCAAATAAGAGAAATATCTCTTATCTCTCAATATTGTATGCGTTGTGGCACTGTCAACCAAACATATTTCCTTGGCTTTCATCTTAGAGATATCCATGCCAATATCCATTCTCTTCATTGAGTAAATAAAATTAATAAGAAAATATAAAATAAAGCAAATATGAATAAGTAAAATAAAATAAATAGACTTGTATTATAATAAAACAAGAGAACATAATTGAAATTTGCATAGTTATAAAATTAAAATCATTCTTGATTTCTTGCACTTTCATCATTTGGATCATTAATAAAATTAGAAATATCCAAGTGCGTTATATTCTCAAGGCCATTAGCAAATTCAATGAAATCATTTTGGACAAAGTTTGTCTCCACATTCTTGCCACTCATCTTGGACAAACTTATACGCAAATCATCTTGTATTCAAAGATCTTTGATATAGGTCGGCAAAATATTTTGGTGTACGACAAGTACGTTGCCAATGACCTTGCATTCCACATCGATGGCAGTTACTAATTGTAACTTCTTTTTTTTCTTTATGCCACTCATTATTTTTCTAGGTCCTTCATCCTTTACAACTTTCTTTGGATGATAAATTTACTTGATTGACCACCACCATGATGAAATTTATTATAATCTCGTCCTCGTCCTCGTCCGCGACCTCGACTACGACCACGATTATGGTTATGATATAGCATCACATTCACTTCAGGGAATGGAGCAGAACCAGTAGGACGAGAGTCATGATTTCTCATCAACAACTCAATGTGTTGTTCAGCCACCAGAAGGCATGAAATCAACTCAGAATATTTTGTGAAACTTTTTTCACAATATTACTGTTGTAAAAGCACATTTGAAGCATAACAATAATATTACAACATGATTATATCTAAATAATTATAAAATTATACTCACCCAAATATATCTTTGTAGAAACTAAGATTCTTGTTTGTTCTTTGTGAAGAACTCTTGTAAGACTCTTGATTCTCCTTTTGTTTATAAGAGTATCGTGCTGATAACGTGTTATAGAATATAACAATAAGAAGAATTAAGGAGAAAAGAACAAGAGAGAAAACTAAGAACAATATAGGGAGTATAAGATCATATCAAGTACTCAAAACAAGTGTGTACAAAGTGAACAATGTTACCTCCTATTTATAGGTAACATGATAGGGTACATGAAGAGACATTGGAGGATAAAGAGTTTTGTAGTTACAAAATATTCATTACACAATTGAATAGACATAATAAGTTATTTGTCTTTTCAATTGCCAAATATTTGATATTCATAACACAAAACAGATTCTAAAAAGGATAGGTTGTAATTTTACTATTCTTTTTTTTTTTAATCCAAAAGAGAGCCTTTGTTTTCGGTGCAGTTAACTCAATAGTTGCCTGCCAGGGAATCCTCATCTATATATTAGACATATTATTCTACTATTATTGTTATAAAAGAAAATTAATGAATTACCGATTATTTATTATTTTAATTATTTAATAAATAATAAGAAAAGCATGAATTTATATAACATTAACAATCATCTAACACTTCATCGTTATTTGTTTGTTTTAAATATAAAAAAAATATAAATTAATAAAGAATAATATATCAAACACATAATTAAATTTGTAGAAAGTTTCACGATTCTATTATGATATATCGCATCCAAAGAAAATATAATCAGAATTAATATCAAATATGCGCGTGCAATCAAACAATCCAAATATTTTATAATAAAATTAATTTAATTTAATTCTCTATAATAATTCTACTCCTGAAAATTTTGCTAAACATTACTCGCTACAACTGTTACCTGAAGATCTGCAAATCTATCCTAAGTCAATTGCAATATAAGCTCAAACCTCTCAAAGAGAAAAATAAATGGTCGAAATCATCCTTGACGGTAAAACCAATAAAAAGTGGACACATAAATGCCTTTTGTGTTTTGTTTTTTCCTGCCTTTCTTCAAAGACTGGATAGTGGTACAACTGATATTGACAGAAACATAAAAAAACGTAAAATAAAATAAGTGGTCACTATCCCTTCATGAGACCACATTTGCTTTTGTGACATCATATCAAACCTCCAATTGTCTTAGTTAATTCAAATATCGCTGTACCTGCTTAGTCATTAAAGCTCATATCCCCTTCAATATAATAAATATTAATGATGTTCCCTCTTGTCCTTATTTTACTTAATTCATTTCTAGCAACCGCGTATAAATACATATATTGTTCGCATCGATCCTAAACTGAAAATTCAGTATTATCTTGATTTAGATGATTGTAAAATCTTTTATTTGTATAAAAAATAATTCGCATATCTAATTTGGAGATGGGGTTGAGTGTTATATATATATATATATTAATCTTATCATCCACCTAAGATTCGATTTCTAACATTATTATGAAGCAACAATAATTTTTTTAATTTTTAGTATTTCATCTTATTAGAAGTTAGATGCTCTGATCTAACAAAAAAATAATATCATATTTGAATATTTTATTAAAAAATAAATAAAAAATTTATAAATATAGATATTCTTGTCCAAAATGATTAAATTATATTTCTAATCATACATAATAACTTTCAGCCTACTGATATAAAAAGATATAAAAATAATTGATACTCTTTCAAATTTTTTTTAAAAAATATATAACCATGAGAGACTGTGATGTTTCACCAAACCATCTCAAACAAAAAAACAAATCAAAAGTACTACTAGTTGCTCCATATTAAATAATCGGTAAATACGGAAACTGTAGAATTCATGGACCCACTCCCTCTCTGTACTTTTTGTACTCTTACACTTTCTTCAGTTTTGCGAACAGAAATCATCTCATGGACCTCACCTGTTGTCCGCTGAGCGCCACTGCCACTCTCCTCGCCCTCTATATATGCCTCCTCTCCTCTGCACACAACACGCTGAGAACCCACTGGACTCACTGACCATCACAGCCGCTACCCTGATTACGAATTTTTCCCACTTGCTTCCTTCTATTGCATGGCAGTGAGCTTACTTGCACAGGAGGTATCTGACCTCTGCATAGGCAAGCCTGCTCTGACCTCTCTCTCCCTCACCACCACTGTTGCAGACGCTCTATTTGCACTCAAGAACTCCGGCGATTCCTTCTTGGCTCTATGGAGCTGTGACCACACGGTTAAACCTGATGGTGCTGTTGAATGTATTTGCGTTGGCAAAGTGTCTATGGTTGATGTGATATGCTATCTTAGCAAAGACGAGAATTTGTTTTCTCCTTCCTCTGCTTTGGGAGCACCTGTCTCCGTGCTCTTGCCTAAGGCAGCTGGCCTAGTTGCTCATGTGAAACCATCTTCCAGGTACTATATAACTCGTGTCATCTCTCAAACAAAATTGCATATTGTTGATCAAGTTCAAGATTTGTACATTTATTTCCCTCTTTCATGACATATGATTCTTCTTTCTCGGTTTGTGTCGGAATTTCCTTTTATCCTTTTAGGGTATTATGATCTGTTGGTAATTTCAATCTTCGTTTCACTTCCCAGCTGTTGCTTTCCTCTTTAAGGCCGATTGTAGTTTAACTTTACTGTAGAATGGAATTTGAGGTGGCTGTTTCCTGATTGAGTATCAAGCTAAATCTCAGATGTCATGATATTTGAAAATGTTGCTGTCAGATTGGACTTGGGTCCTAATTTGAATGATACTAAAGTAGTTTGCAAAACCAATCTTCAATCCTGTCTTTGAGCTCTGCTTATCGTGACCATCTGTTTTTTTGAACAATCCAGTTTATTAGTCGCAATTGATCTCATCCTCCAAGGAGCCAAGAATGTGGTGGTGCCAATAAAGACCAGAGACATGAGCAGTTCAAGAAAAAAGCAGCATCAGAAGTTGTCGACGCTCAACAGCTCGACCATCCACAATGGCCGGGAATTCTGCTGGCTAACGCAGGAAGACATAATCCGGTTTCTTCTAAGCTCAATTGGCCTATTTGCTCCCATTCCTGCGCTCTCCATAGACAGTCTTGGGATAATAAGCACCGACATTGTCACCATTGAGTACCACTCCCCTGCCTCCTCAGCACTTGGGGCAATTCATCGCTCCCTCATGGATCAAACTTCTGTGGCGGTGATTGACAGCGACGGATACTTGATCGGTGAGCTCACACCATTCACTCTCGATTGCTGTGATGAGAGTGTGGCAGCCGCCATCGCCACGCTTTCTGCCGGGGACTTGATGGCCTACATTGACTGCGGAGGCCCACCTGATGATCTTGTCAGGTTGGTGATGGCAAGGCTTAAACAGCTAGGCCTGGAGGCAATGCTGCAAGAATTCAGCAACACTAGTTGCTACACTGCGAATTCATCTCCATCACAATCTTCCTCATCATCAGACGAGGAGTTGGGGAGCAGAACCCCAATAACTACGTTGGGAAGGTCAAGAAAGTACAACAGGTCGATGAGTTACTCAGCCAGGATGGTGAGGAGAGCAGAGGCCATAGTATGCAACCCCAACAGTTCACTGGTGGCAGTGATGATTCAGGCCATTGCTCATAGAGTAAATTATGTGTGGGTCATACAGGATGACTGCAGCTTGGTTGGCATTGTCACCTTTAGAGCTATGCTCAATGTTTTCAGGGAAAGTATCGAGACCCTATAGCCTAAAAGATGAGGAACCTTCCAATTATATTAAAACCTTTGGCTTCTTATCTGCTATTGCAAAGCCTTTTCAACTGTCGGAAAGTAGCTTGAAGGACAACGCTTCTTACTATTCTTTTTTACTGTACTAGCTAGCAAGTAAAACCTGGCGTGCTGCATTTTTTGGGTTTTTCATTTCCTTCAACTTTGACAAGTCTCGCAGAAGAGAATATGTTTTTGACTTGATATCTTGTGAGTGGCAATGTTGGCGTATGTTGCAGTAGTCACATGCTTGATGCAGACGAATATTCCTCTACTTGGGTTGCCCAAGGAGTATTTTCCCATATGCATCGGATCCAACCCTAAAAATAAATATCTTTCTACTTTGTAAACAGAATATACTACGTGAACTGGTCGATTGGTACTGATCAAACAGGCTCATTTAATGTTGGCGTGTAGCATATTCAAGTATAATCCTTGTGATCGTCGCAGCATATATATTTTCATAAAGGCTTCAATCAAGGAAAACCTTGTGTTAAGGATTTAACTTTTTAAATCATATAGATGTCTATTAAATTCTCCAAAAGATGTCACTTTTTAAGGATTTTTTTATAAGAGATATAAATATCCTAATAGACATAATATTTAAAAGTTGTGTTGTGAGATCCTGCAAATTTTAAGTTGTTTGAGTTTAAGATCATAAATAAGTTGTTGACACTGTATAAGTTTCTTGCCTGTTAGCCCCACCGCTTTGGTTGAAATTCGTTGAGATAAATCGGATTTTTATGGATAATGTGTCTCATTTGGTTCGGAGCCATGAAAATCAACCAAAGGAGTTTCCTTTCATCCCTACAAGTTTGTTCTGAGAATTTTGAGTGAATTTTCGACCTTCCCACATTTGAATTTGGGTAAGATTCATATCCAATCCCACATCGGAAAGGAGTGTGGAAAGTCTTGGGCTTTTATATATTGTGTTAATAGATCATTTGTAACAAGTTGCATCTTTTGGGTCATATGGTTAGAAGCCCAACTCAGCCTTGCAGTTGTGATCCATCATGCACATATACATGGCTGGGCCCGCTGGGCTGAGGATTCGAGGGCCGGGTCATGACAAATGGTAGCAGAACCAATCTCGCCTCCCTCTTCTGAGGGGCTTGGACCGTGTTGTGTGTTGAGTTTACATTTGGGCTCAAGTCAGTTACGTGGTCTATAAGAAGGGGAGATTGTGAGACCCAGCCTGTATAGGAAGTCAAGTTATCCAATCCCACATCGAAAAGGAGTGAAGGAGGTCTTGGGCTTATATCTATTGTGTGAATGGATCATTTGTAACAAGTTGTATTTTTTGGGCCATGTGGTTAGAAGCTCAACTCAGCATTGCAGCTGTGATCCATCACATATACACGTTCGGACCAGCTGGGTAGGGGGTCTAGGGGCCAGGTCGTGACCTACTATCTCTCTTTAATTTTACCTTATAGTTGTTAAAAATTGTGGGTTTTGATATGAGTAAATTTGCGATATTCTAAGCTTTAGTTTGATATAGTTTTCATGGGGTATGTTTGCATGTTTGAAGTTTCGAGTTGTTGGGTTATTTTTCAGTTTACAGATCACTGGTGTCCAAAGGTTAAAGATAACATGTTGTCTGAGGTCTCTTCTAGCGACAGTCGTTTAGTCATTGGGTTAGACAATGTCTCCCGCATATGCGAGCGACGTGTCGTACATTAGAGAAGATAGACTAGGGCCAAGCCTAAGGCTTGGATGCGATATGACACCCTATGGTTAGGCCAATTGTTGGCATGGTATTAGGCTTGGGTAGTAATGTATCGAGATCTATTAGGTTTCATTTGAGACTTGAACTAATAGGTCAGTGACACATAGCTGTGTTTGGTGATATCACATATCATGTTGACTTTTCTAATTTTGACCAAAATTTAGAAAATAAATTAATAGTTAAATTTTTTTTAAAAAAAGTTAGAAACTAAGAAAATTTGTAGAAAGACTATGCAAAATACTAAAATTGATTTGGAGTCTATTGGTACTAAATTTGTAGAATTTAGATGCAATTTTATAGATCAAATAAATAGAAAAAAAATTGAAAAAATAAGAAAATTACTTGGATTTATTCGTGGGTAAAAAATGCGTTGAATGAAGGATATAGATGTGAGACCTTATCCCTCCAAGTGCCTAGTCGGTGAGATTGTTCAGCGGAGAAACCCGATTTTGAACGGTTTGACCAGTTTGATTGAGAGTTAACTTTTGACCCGAGAGAGTTAACCGTTGACCCGAGCATTGGCTTTAGGTCGGACACAGTCATAGAAAGCCTAGATGTGTGTTTAGGAACTTTAGCGAGTGTTTTAGGTCGAGTGTCGAGGTTTGAGTCAGTGAAAATTGATTTGGGCCAGTTTTGAGTCCATTTTGAGTAATCGAGGACCTTTGAGCCAATTAACCTATTTTGAGCCCATTTATTATCTTTTTGAGCTCAATTAAACATTCGAAGCCCATTTTTTTATGTTTAATGGTTTTAAACATTTTTGTGGCCCATTCGAGGCTTATCGGGCCTTAAATCATCTTATGTCGAGTTTTTCCGGGATTTTGGGCCTGGAGTATTAAAAGGGTAGTCCCAAACCAACACTAAGAATTTTTCTAAGTGTTGAAAATCTGGAAACCTCTCCTCTGCCCCCTTCTCCCTCTCATGCAAGTCTTCCCCTCCTCCCTTCCAAAGAATCGAAATCTCTGTTTTGATTTTCTTTCAAAGAAAACCATTAGGCATCGATACCAAACACCTTCCTAACCTCCCACAATTAATTTCCACTATTAGTTTTGGGATTAAGGAGCTGATTCTTGTTGTTCTTGTTGTTCTTGGTGTTAGCGCACATTGTCACGGGACTAGAGTTTTGCGGAATAGAAACTCTCCGTGCGGCCTTAGACTATTGCTCTCGCAATAGACTAAGTAAGCCTTCCTCACAAAGCTAGCTAGAATGCTAAGCTTAGAACCGAACCGAAAGGAGAGAGACACACAAGAATGGAGAGAAAGCTCTAAACTCTCAATATTGCAAGTATTGCTGGATGATTACAAATGAGGGGAGGCACCCCTTATATAGTCTTTACAACTCCCCAATGGATGGTGGAGATCAAGCCGTATGATCTAACAGTTATATACAAAAGTAGAAAGCACAAACACGGATCCCAAGTGAGCTCCTTGATTCCCTCACTTAGTGGGGAACATAGTGGGAAACATATTGGGGAACATAATGAGGAAAGATTCCCTCATTGATTAATGTGCTCCTTGATTTGGGAGTCGGGTCCCACACGAAGCCGAATGACTCGTAGTCTGATATTCGGTCGTGACATTCTCCCCCACCAAACTCGACAACGTCCTCGTTGTGTGCTGCCTCAAGAACTCATTGATTTCGTCTTCGTACTGCCAAAGATCGAAATATTTCTCCCAGCTTGTCTCGCTAGGAGGGTCGCCTTTCCATCGAACCAAGTACTCCACATGGTTCATGTGCTTGCCACTCTTTTGCACCACCCGCCTTGATAAGATCTCATCAAGCTTCTTATCATGGGCATTGGTCACAGCTGTGGGAGCTCTTTTGGACTTCCCCCTCCCCGGATCTTCCGTGTCTGCTTGGAATGGCTTCAATAAGCTCACATGGAAGACAGGATGGAACTCCAATCTTGGTGGCAATTCCAGCTTGTATGATACTTTGTCAATCCTCTTCAACACCTTGAAAGGACCCTCGTATCGTCGCACTAGCCCCTTGTGCAATTTGGAAAAGACTCGGCTTTGGTGAGGCATCAGCTTCACCAACACAAGATCCCCTTCATCAAACTCTAAGAGACGCCTCTTTTTGTCTGCCCACTTCTTCATCCTCTTTGCCGCCTTGGACAGTTGCACTCTTGCAATGTCCTTTTGCTCATCCCACTCCTTGGCAAAGCGATAGGCGGATGGATTCGGTCCTTGATAACCTGTGGCAATCTTGCTAGGAGTGTAAGGTTGTTGTCCATTAGCAATCTCGAAAGGACTCATACCTGTCGATTCACTCCTTTGCAAGTTGTATGAGAATTGAGCCACATCAAGTAACCTTGCCCAATTCTTCTGGTTGGCACTCACATAGTGCCTAAGGTAGAGCTCCAATAAGGCATTCACTCTCTCCGTCTGCCCATCGGTTTGAGGATGAAAGCTTGTGGAGAAATTGAATTCTGACCCCAACAGTTTGAACAACTCGGTCCAAAACCTCCCCGTGAATCGAGTGTCTCGATCACTCACAATGGACCTTGGAACGCCCCAATATTTCATCACATTTTTGAAGAAAAGGTGGCTTGTCTCCTCTGCCGTGCATGCTTTGGTGGCTGGAATGAATACTGCGTACTTGGAAAATCTATCCACCACCACAAGTATGGTTTGGAAGTCGCCAGACTTTGGGAGAGATGTGATGTAATGCATGGAAATGCTCTCCCAAGGTCTCTCTGGTATGGGAAATGGATCTAACAATCCGGGAGGTTTTTGTTGTTCAATCTTGTCTTGTTGGCACACTAGACAAGTTTTCACAAACCACTCCACATCGTCTCGCATGTTAGGCCAATAATAACCATCTTCCAAAAGAGCAAGAGTTCGAACGATACCTGGGTGTCCAGCCCATCCTGAATCGTGGCACTCCTTCATAACTTCCTTCCGAAGTTTGTCATATCGGGGGACATAGATGCGGTTGCCTTTGGTGAAGAGCAACCCATCCTCTAGCCAAAATTTGCGGGTCTTGCCTTGCTTCACTTGGTCTACCAAGGCTTGAACTTGGGGGTCATGCTCCATACCCCCACGGATCCTTTCCACAAAAGGACTCTCTGGTCGACTGATGGCTGCAAATTTTTTTGCCTTCAGCTCCTTCTCTCGAGCAACAGGCACCACACAACATTGACTCCCTTCCGAAAGTATGAGGGTGTTTGTGCAAGACACTGGGACTACTCTCGTCTGATCCAGGAATTGCATCCCTAACACAATCGAAAAATCATCCATAGGAACAATGGAGAAGTCAAGTTTACCTTTCCATTCTCCCATTCGTAGCTCGATCCCCCTGGCTACTCCAAAGATTGGCTGAGCTTTGGTGTTCACCGTCTTCAGCCAGGCTTTCTCCTCTTTGAACTTGATGCCAAGTCGTTGTGCTTCCTCCTTTTTCATGAAGTTGTGAGTAGCACTAGACAAGTTTTCACATACCACTCCACATCGTCTCGCATGTTAGGCCAATAATAACCATCTTCCAAAAGAGCAAGAGTTCGAACGATACCTGGGTGTCCAGCCCATCCTGAATCGTGGCACTCCTTCATAACTTCCTTCCGAAGTTTGTCATATCGGGGGACATAGATGCGATTGCCTTTGGTGAAGAGCAACCCATCCTCTAGCCAAAATTTGCGGGTCTTGCCTTGCTTCACTTGGTCTACCAAGGCTTGAACTTAGGGGTCATGCTCCATACCCCCACGGATCCTTTCCACAAAAGGACTCTCTGGTCGACTGATGGCTGCAAGTGTTTTTGCCTTCAGCTCCTTCTCTCGAGCAACAGGCACCACACAACATTGACTCCCTTCCGAAAGTATGAGGGTGTTTGTGCAAGACACTGGGACTGCTCTCGTCTGATCCAGGAATTGCATCCCTAACACAATCGAAAAATCATCCATAGGAACAATGGAGAAGTCAAGTTTACCTTTCCATTCTCCCATTCGTAGCTCGACCCCTCTGGCTACTCCAAAGATTGGCTGGGCTTTGGTGTTCACCGTCTTCAGCCAGGCTTTCTCCTCTTTGAACTTGATGCCAAGTCGTTGTGTTTCCTCCTTTTTCATGAAGTTGTGAGTAGCACCAGTATCGATCAATGCACGGGACTCCCTCCCTTGCACGATGGGTTTAGCAAACATTCTCCCAGCTTGCTCCACCTTGGCATCTTTTGTTGAGGCTTTAACGGCACTCAACAATTGCATGGAACACATCCTTGGTGATTCCATCGCTTCGGCCTCCCTTGCCATGGCTGCTAGCTTGTTCCTCTTCGAACATTCCACAGCTCTATGTGGCCCCTCACATAGAAAACATGAGAGCTTGGGTCTCTCGCCCTTACCCCGATTTTCACCTCCCCCATGTGTGGGTTTGGCTGGACGAAAGGACTTGAAGGACTTGAAAGACTTGAAAGGCTTGTCCTTCCACTCCTTGGCTTCGTGGACTGCTCCCCTACCTTTAGCCTTGTAGTCACGAAAACTCATAGGCTTAGGTGGGCTTGAATCCTCGGGCTTCTTCTCGAATTCTACCAAGGATTCAGCCTCTGAAATTACATCGTTGAGCTCCTTGACATTGCGTCGATGAAGCTCCAACTTGGCCCAACTTTGTAGGCCTCCCAGAAACACATACATGGCCTCCGTCTCGGGCATGTCTGGGATCTCCAACAAGACTTCCGTGAACTCCCTCACATAGTCTCGAATGTCGCCCTTATGGGACAACTTGCGAAGCTTCTCCCTCGCTTCTAGCTCCACATTTCTCGGTGAGAATTGTGCTCTCAGGAGCCTTTTGAAATCTGCCCACGTCTCCAACTTCAAGATGCCACGCTCGATTTGAGCATGCTTCAACCTCCACCAGGTTGTGGCACTATCGGTTAGATATAGTGGGGCTTGGGAAAGTCGATCTCCATCGCTATCCATGCCCACCCCTTGAAAGTATTGTTCAAGGTTGAAAAGGAAGTTGTCCACTTCCTTGGCATTCCTTGTCCCACCAAATGACTTTGGCCTTGGGACATCCAGCTTCAGCTTGGGTTTGGCAACCCCTTGCACATTTCCCTTCTTGCAATCCTCCTTGATTCCAACCAAATCATCCTTAAATGAAGAGATCTCAACAAGAAGATTTACCTTGAAGTCATCTAACTCTTCCCTCCAAGAGTGGATAGCAATGAGGGCGCCTTGCATCTCCTCACGAAGCTCATTTATGTCCCCTGACTCGAGCTCGGTTATGCGTTGGCCATACTCCTCAAGCATATCTTTGTCATCGGCAACCTTCATCTCCACGCGAGTGATCCTTGCCTCCAATGATGACAGATGATCAACAGTCTTCATTCTCTTCTTGTTTGGTTCGGGAGCACGTTGGGGTAGTCTCCCCACACGGACCTCCTCGACCTCCTCTTCAATAAGGATGTTGGCATCAGAAGTACTAGGCATCTCCATTTCTCTCTCAAAGGATTGAGCCGTAGCTCCGCTACCAACTGTCACGGAACTAGAGTTTTGCGGAATAGAAACTCTCGCAATAGACTAAGTAAGCCTTCCTCACAAAGCTAGCTAGAATGCTAAGCTTAGAACCGAACCGAAAGGAGAGAGACACACAAGAATGGAGAAAAAGCTCTAAACTCTCAATATTGCAAGTATTGCTGGATGATTACAAATGAGGGGAGGCACCCCTTATATAGCCTTTACAACTCCCCAATGGATGGTGGAGATCAAGCCGTATGATCTAACGGTTATATACAAAAGTAGAAAGCACAAACACGGATCCCAAGTGAGCTCCTTGATTTCCTCACTTAGTGGGGAACATAGTGGGAAACATATTGGGGAACATAATGAGGAAAGATTCCCTCATTGATTAATGTGCTCCTTGATTTGGGAGTCGGGTCCCACACGAAGCCGAATGACTCGTAGTCTGATATTCGGTCGTGACAACATTTAGGGATTTTGGTGGTAAGTGCCCTAAACCCTTGATTTCTTCGTTGATCTTTGGTTCCTTTTAATTGCAGTTGATGTTTCTATGTTAGTTTAATAGATTAGATTTCCTGGAAATATCAATTGATTTTTGGGTAAATGATTAGAGTGGTCGATGGCATATTTAGTAATTATGGGTTTTGTGATTTTAGTAGAATTGATTGAGTTCTTTACTTGTGTTTGATTGCCTGTGGATCGAGGAGTATGTTTCTGGGTTGAGGAACCCAATTGTGTTTCGGGTTGAGCATGGAGGTTGATGTTGAGCCATGAGTGGCATAATGGAGGAGAGGATAGCTCGTCCTATTGTTAGAAGTTCTGGATTTGTGAGTTGAATAATCTGTAGTGTGAGTTGTGTGATAGATTATGAGTCTTTGGGGGGGTCTCTAGGTTTTTTTTTAGTTTTTTTCATTTCCTTTCCTTATGTTCAATTTGTGCTTTGCCTTATGTTTGTGTACTTAGGTGGTGTTGAAGCTGTTGATAAGGGAAAACATATTGTCGTTGAGTCATCTACGCGACAAGAGATGGGAGTTTATATTTCATTCGTCTAAACGTAAATGCTCTGTTTTTGTTGAATCAAAATATGATCAAATGCTTAGTTTTGAATAAAGGTTATACATGCATTATGAATGATGATCATGTTAGGCTCATTGTGTGTTTACCATGTGATTTATACATCAATTGTTCTTGTATTACTTATGCATCAACTGTTCTCGGTGTGACTTATTGTGATTGATGTATTATTGGTGACCCATGTACCTTTGAATTGAGAGAGTGTCCTTGAAATTGAGACCTTGGTTGGCAAGTTTATTGTGTGTTGGCACTGTGGGTGTTGAGCGGGTTCATTTTGGGTGAGATTTGGCACCAAAGATTGAGTGAAAACCAGAGAGAAACCCAGAAAATCGACCTGTGTAAGCACCTTGCCGAGAGCCCACCGACCGATCGGTTGAGACACATTGATTGGTCGGTGCAAGTGAGAAATCCTGCTGAGAGCACACTGACCGGTCGGTCGAGATACATGAACCGGTCAGTTAGTGCAAAATTCCCTGAAAATGCCCAATTCTGTTCCCAGTGAAGCCCAATGATGAGTATAACCTTTTTTCATACATCCATGAGTGTTGTGAGGTCTTGAGAAACATACCTTGATGTTACGGGAACCAATAGTGAGGATGCATACTTGATCAATACAAGCATTTCAGTTTTTTATAAAGATAAAATATAAGTATTTTCCTAGGTATAATCTGAAATTGATGATTTTGCTTGGCCAATGCGTGGTAGGTATACGGAATCCTAACAGAAGGAAACGTTACCTTTCTTATGTTGTTGTATGGATGAATTTTTTGTTTATACCCGAGTTTGCAATGACTTAGCGGGCCACTTGATTTTGCTATGACCTAGTAGGTTATGTGTACATATATATGTATGAAATAGTTATTAAGTGTGATAGTGTATTTTCTCCATTCGATTTTGGATAACACTGGCAGTATAGGGTTTATACATATTTTCAAAGTGAAAATTTAACTACTAGTGGGCTCTCCATTATCTTTTAGCCGTGGTGACTTGAGGTTTGTTTGTGATCCACCCCGATAGGTTTTTGAGGCATTGATGAGTACCGTTTGCCCGTGTGACATTGATGAGTACTGTAGAATTATGAAACCTATTGAGATGTACCATTTGCTTTGTGTTTAACTATTCTTGCATTATGTTGCATTGTTTATGAAATTTCTTAAGTACATGATTAGAATGCATGGACTATAATTGTGTTTAAATTAACTGTTTTAAAATCGCATTTTCCGTATGCCTCTATTCCACCGGATATACTTATGACACTGTAACTCCCATTAAGGTCTTTTGATCTGTAAGGACCCAAACCCAACCTATTAGGACATTTACCACTGTGAAACCCAAATAAGCCCTCGCAAGGTCCTATTTGAATCCCACAAGGCTCAAGTCACCTAATTATCAATTTTATTGGTTGATTTATATGTTATTTAAAGGTTAGAGCACGTTTATATATTAATAAATTTCTGACTTATACGGAGTGAAAGAAAACATCAGCGGAAGACTTACATTAACAATGAAAACAAGTGAAAATATAACATATAAGTCCCATAGGAATTTCAAAACATCAACCAATAGTATCATGCAAATTTTGGAAGCAACAAGAAAGAGGAAGAGGGATTGAAAAGTTAGAATGCAAATTCGCACAAGTTCAAAGATATGGCATGCGCATTCAATAAGAAAGGGGTGCAAATGAAGTGCAAATTCGTCTAGCCATACAGCCTTGATCCCTTACCTTTAGTATCAGCAACAAAGCACACACCTACGCTTGCAAAGGGGGAGAATGTAAGGAATGAGATTACAATAATCTTAGTAGGGTCACAGCATCATAAGTCCTAGGGATTCCCAATCAAACATCTCTTAATAACCTAAAGATCGACACCTAAAACCAGCTAAGATATTCAATTAAAACCGTAAGCATCAATCACACTTAATAAGGGGCGAAATCATCACAAGCACACACAATATAAAGGTAGGTCGAAATTGGTATAAAACAATGAGAAAGACTGAAAACACTCCTCATTCAAAAGCACACAGGTAGCCTATAACATAATCTGATTTTCAAAACAAAGGTTTGTTCCCATCTATTCATGTTGTCAAAGGATATGCTGTAAAAAGGATAAAACGGTTAGACAATCAATATTACATCAAGGTTTTTAGTTGTCTCTGACATCCAGACTTTAACTGGCCTAGGATCACTCTTGCAGTTGCGCATGCAAGTAATCCTGCCACACAGAAACATGGCATCCTAACTTTCATACTCGAACTGGCCTATAGGGCATCTTGACGTCCAGACTCGAACTGGCCGACCAGGCATCCTTACGTCTAGACTCGAAATCGAACTAGCCTACAAGGCATCCTGACGTCCGAACTTGAACCAGCCTACAAGGCATCCAACGAGCTCTTACTGGGAATAACCACCCATAAACCTCCCTGTTCGATAAACACATCTCCTCTCCCTAGGAGTAACAATACTTATCTTGCATGGCCATCGACAAAAGGATCTTTCAAACAAAGCACAAACAAGGCATATACACGCATACACAAATCACATCAAAGGATCCTTAATCAAATCATAGTACAAATCAAAGATTAATCCTCAAAGTCATAACCGAATTAGACAACCTTTTGCCCTAGTAATTTTCGAGACAACCCATAGGTATACCAATCAATTGCGCACTCAATCCAAAGTTAATCAAACCAAAATCAATAATCAAAACAAGCATACAAGCAAAGGGTAACCAAAGGAATTGATGAGACATAGACCTTATCCCTTATGTGTCTAAATCAGATGCAATCCTTTGCCTTTCCAATAAGATCAGAATTTCCTAAACCATTATAAAGCAAAGACCACACAATACTAAGTCATAAGATACTTAATTAAAAACCTAAGGCATTGGGAATCCTTACCAATTTACCTACCAAAATCCAGAGATCCGGATGTAGCAATATCTTTCCCCTAAATGTGTGATGTGATGACCAGAAATTCTGCAATAAATGACTTAATTATTCACCATAATTCACCATGCATATTTCAACAATACTTAGGGCGTAATAGGGTACATATAATTTCAATATTAGAGACGTTAGGGGTTGCGATTTCATGAAATTAAGAAAGAAATAAGTGTCAATTACTGAAACGATTAAAAGGAACAAAATCTAAAACCAATAGACAAGTTCATTGATCAAATTTTGACAAATATATGGTTAGGAATAGGGTTTGCCGATTTTTTCAATAAGGAAGATACAAGGGCTGAATTCATCATAACATAACAACGATAGATACCAAACATTCAAACGATGAAGATGAACAGAAATAGAAACCAACAAAGAGTTAAACCAGAAGAAATTTGGCTAAGAACCCTAAAATTACGGTAACAAAATTAAAAGAGAAACACTAACCTTTTTCTTGTGAAAACCAAGATAATAAGATGCACAATGAAGAGAGGATTCCAACAAGCTATCACATGTAGAAATCTTATGAAGGATGATCAATTTCGGCCAGGATTTAGGGAGAAGAAATTTCGGTCAAGAGTGAGAGAGTTTGTTTATGTGTGAAAAAGAGAGAATATACGTGTGCCAGATAGGGTGGCTGGCCATGTTAATTTATAGGGTCTTAAGGAGATTTAATTAAGAGATAATTACCTATTTTTAAGCTTGGAAGGATAAGATATGATTAAAAGATAATTATATTAAAAAGATAATTCTATTAAAAGAATAATTCTATTTTAAAAGAAAAGTTATCTAATATTTTGGATAATAAGGGATAAAACTTAAGGATAATAAAAATATCATAATTAAAATAGAAAATATTCGACAATTTTAGGCCATCACATTTTTATTTCTTGAGGGAAAAAATAGTCATTTCAACTGTACCAGTACCTGAGTTTAATTTCTGACCTGTAGACTTCTAGGACATACACCCTATGGAGGATCAGGGTCTCACATCCTCCCCTCCTTACAAAAATTTCGTTCTCAAAATTTCTGCACAAGAGCTGTGGGTTATGGACCTACCATGCTTTCGCTGCGCCACTTCGCTTCCTAGTTTACCTTATTATACTAATCAAACACACATATCTTTCTAATATGAAACACAAAACTAGAAAAGAGATGGTACCTTTGTGGAGAGGCATACACCGGACGATATGCATATGGTGGAAATAAAACACAAACAATCATAAACACATATTTCGGCATACACACAAAGCACACAACACTCAACAAATCATACATATCAACATGCAATCAACATACAAAACATATAAATCCTATAATCATGCTTTCATACATGTAAGTCATAATCAATCAAAGTACATATAGATATATCTGCATGCTTCTAAAATTGAGAACATAATATCATGCAAATCACACAATTTACTAAACCATGCTCCGCTACCAAACTTGTAAGGACCCAAACCCAACCTATTAGGACTCTTATAGTCGTGAAACTCAAATAAGCCCTCGCAAGGTCCTCTTTTAATCCCACAATACTCAAGTCACCTAAATGTCAATTTTACTAGTTGATTCATATGATATTTAAAGGTTGGAGTATGTTTATATATTAATGAATTCTAGCTTATATGGAGTGAAAGAAAATATCAGCAGAAGACGTACATTAACCGTGATAGTTAGTGAAAACATAACACACAAGTCTCATAGGAATCTCAAAACGTCAACCAATAGTATCATGTATATTTTGGAAACAAAAAGAAAGAGGAAGAGGGATTGAAAAGCTAAAATATAAATCTACACAAGTTCAAAGATATGACATGCACAGCCAATAGGAAAGGGGTGCAAATAAAGTGAAAATTCATCCAGCCGTGCAACCTTGATCCCACACCTTTGGTACCAACAACAAAGAACACACATAAACCTTTAAAGGGGGAGAAAGGAAGGAATGAGATTACAATAATCTCAATAGGGTCACATCATCATAAGTCCTAGGGATTCCCAAAAATATCTCCCAATAACCAAAAGATCAACATCTAAAACTAGTTAAGATATCCAATTAAAACCGCAAGCATCAATCAGATATAATAGGGGCCGAAATCATCACAAGCACATACAATTTAAGGATAGGCCAAAATTGGTAGAAAACAAGGGGAAAAACTGAAAATATTTCTCATTCAGAAGCACACAGGCAGCCTATTGGTTTTCAAAACCAAGGTTTGTCCCCATCTTCCCATGTTGTCCAAGGTTATGTTGCAAAAAGAGTAAAACGGTTAGGCAATCAATATTACAGCAAGCCTTTTAGTTGTCTTTGACATCCAGACTTTAACTGGCCTAGGAGCACTCTTGTAGCTACGCATACAAGTCATCCTGACACACATAAACAAGGCATCCTAACATCCAAAATTGAACTAGCCTATAGGGCATCTTGACCTCCAGACTCGAACTGTCCTACAAAGCATCTTGACATCTGGACTCTAACCGGTCTACAAGGCATCCAACGAGCTCTTGCTAGGAATAACCACCCATAAACCTTCCAATTTTGTAAGCACCTCTGCTTTTCCTAAGAGCAACAATACTTACCTCGCATGGTAAACGAAAAAAAGATCCTTCAAACAAAGCACAAATAAGACACATACACGCATACACACATAATACACGCAGACACAAATCATATCAAAAGATCTTCAATCAAATCATAGATCAATCCTCAAATTCATAACAAAATTAGGCAACCTATTACCTTAGTAATTTCTGAGACTAACCCATAGGTATACCAATCAATTGCGCACTCAATCCAACGTTAATCAAACCGAAATCAACAATCAAAACAAGCATACAAGTAAAGTGTAACCAAAGGAACAGATGAGGCATAGATCCTACCTCTTACTTGTCTAAATCAGATACAATCCTTTTCCTTTTCAATAAGATCAGAATTTCTTAAGTCATCACAAAGCAAAGATCACACAATACTAAGCCACAAGATACTTAATTAAAAACTAAAGACATTAAGAATCTTTACCAATTTACCTACCAAAATCTAGTGATCCGGATGCAGCAATATTTTCCCCATGAATGTGTGATGCGATGGCCAGAAACTCAGCAAGAAATAACCTGATTATTCACCCTAATTCACCATGAAAATTTCGACAACACTTAGGGCTTAATAGGGTACTATGGATTTCAACATTAGAAAGGTTAGAGCTTGCGATTTCATGAAATTATAAAAAGGAATAGGTGCCAATTACTCAAACGATTAAAAGGAACAAGATCTAAAATTAATAGAAAAGTCAATTGATCAAATTTCAGCAAACAAAGGGTTAAGAATAGGGCATACCGATTTCTTCAATAAGGAAAATACAAGAGCTGAATTCATTATAATATAACAAGGATAGGTACCAAGCATTGAAACGATGAAGATGAACATAAACAAAGTCCAACAAAGGGTTAAATCAAAAGAAATTCGGTTAAGAACTCTAGAAATTACGACAACAAAATTGAAAGAGAAACACTAACCTTTTGCTTGTGAAACCAAGATAATAACATTCATAATGAAGAGAGGATTCCAACAAGCTATCACATGTAGAAATTTGATGAAGGATGATCAATTTTGGCCAGGGTTTAGGGAGAAGAAATTTCGACTAAGAGGGAGAGAGAGAGTTTATTTTTGTGTGAAAAAAGAGAAAATAATAGTGTACTAGATAGGATGGTCGGTCGAGTTAATTTATAGGGTCTTAAGGAGGTTTAATTAAGAGATAATTCCCTATTTTTAAGCTTAGAAGGATAAGATATGATTAAAAGGATAATTATATTAAAAGGATAATTCTATTAAAAGAGTAATTCTATTTAAAAGAAAAAATTATCTAATACTTTGGATAATAAGGGATAAAATTTAAGGATAATAAAAATACCAGAATTAAAATAGAAATATTCGGCAACAACTATTTTAGACCATCACATTTTCATTTCTTTAGGAACAAAATAGTCATTTCAATTGCACCGGTACCTGAGTTCCATTTCTGACCTGTGGACTTCCAGAACATCTTCCCTATGGAGGATGAGGATCTCATATGATCTCAGCCTCTCTTGTTCATCTTTTCAGGGCTAGCTCGTGTGCTTATAACCGTCCGTTTTGAGGTCGAGTTCTCGGTGTTGGTCTTAGGAATGGACTATTGCATTTGCATGTTTTGGAGGCTCGGCATATTTATGTTTACCATCTTCATGCTCTTGTGTTACGCATGACTTGATATGGACTATGTTGTTTGTTTTAGAACCATTGTGAGTTTGATGTTCAGATATTGATTTTGGATGTGCATGTATGAATCGAATTCCCATTTATGTTATGAGATGTGTGCCTTGGGCACTTTTTGTGGATCCGTATGGGCTTGTGTGTCTGGACTCAGTGTGTTGCATATTTGGGGTCGTGTGATCTGTTGTATGTGATTTAAGACTTTCGCTATATGTATTTGCACACTCTGTTGATTATTTTATGCCAGGTGTATTATGTGACGTATCATGCTCTTTTAAAAATAAAAATTCAAATTTTATGCGTTTTTCTGTAGTTAGTTTCTAAAAGTTAAGGTGAGCCTTGTGTGGTCTTGATTAATCCACGTATTGGGTCGATTAGGGCTACACAGCGGTGAGGGTCCCGTTTATTAGGAGTAGATCCTCACAGGGTTGGTACCGGAGCATTATTGTTTATGTGTGCATTGAGTGCAAAATTTTTTAAAATAGCATGTTTTACAAGTACATCACAAGCACTATACATTTATAGTCCAACATAGAGTTGTTTAGAGGTCTTGTTTGTCTTTAGGTTTATATCTATGACTATGTGTCCAGTTAGTCGAGATGACCTATGGTAGAGGTAGCAATGCTTCCAAATTTCGTGGAGGCCAAGGAGGACGAGTTCATATCAGAGAGCTATATGAGAGCTCAAGGGCTAGCAGGGCCAGCAGGGCCAACGACAGGTGTGGGTCAGCCACAGGGTGCACCAGAGGCATAGCCAGCTAAGGCAGCACCAACAGTTCAGGATCAGGCATTGCTACAAGTGTTGGCCACTATTCAAACCACTTTAGGTCAGATGTAGCAGATGATGTAAGCTTCAGCAGTTCAACAACCACAAATGCAGGCACTAGCTCAGCCACAGGATGTTGTAAAGCCTGAGGTACAAGTTAAGCCAGAAGAGGTTCAAGGCAGTGGTAGACTACTAGTTCAGCTATCGAAGCTACTAAAAGAGGCCAGACATTTGGGGTGCGAGAGTTTCTATGGCACCAGCAATGTTATTGCGGCAAAGAATTGGAAGGACAATATGATCTTGACTGCTTAGGAAATGAGATTGATAGCTGAGGATAAGGTGACACTAGCTCTCCGTCTGTTGGAGAGAGATGCAGCTAGTTGGTGAAGCTTAGTGAGGGACCGATATGCAAGCCAGCCGACATAGGATGAATATTTAAAAAGAAATTTGACCGGAGGTACTACACTAAGTATTTCCAGCACCAGAAGAGATCCGAGTTCTACCATCTTCAGTGACCACTCACTCACATCCTGCTCGATCCTTTTAGAGTGTGAGTAGGACGTCTAGGCCACCTAGGTGTGGGAAATGTAGACAGATCCACCTGCCTCCTTTCCCACAGCCATCGAGGTGCTATCAGTGTGACCAGTTTGGACACACAGCTAGAGAGTGTCCCCGGGGTAGAACAGCCTGGCCAGGTGCTTCACAGTCAAGGATCCCAGCACTTTCAGCAACTCAAAGGTCTAGAGTTAGTAAGATGAGTTCACAGGGTTCAGCCAGAGTATAACAGAGGTTACAAGTTGGTAGGCCTTCAGGTAGTCAAACTCCAGGCCAATAGCAACAGCAAACACAGCAGCATTGGAAGCAGACGCATCTCTTCATTTTGGCCGATGCAGAAGCCGTCGCCAATCCAGACGTCGTGATACAGTCTCTAACTTCTCCTTATGTGCTTATTATACCCCAAAATGAATAGGTCATTTGTCGATCCTAGGATAGCTAGGTGTGCCGATAGAGAGTAGTAACCTCTAGAGCTGCCCACAGAGCATTTCACCCTTTTAGGTGAACAGTTGGCATACAGCAAAGTGTATTTGAGTTACATGCTGAGGATGTGTTCAGTAGAGCTTGAGGCCGATTTGATTCTGTTGGACATTAGAGAGTTAGATGTGATTTTGGGTATGGATTGTTTGGCCAGATACAGAGCACGAATGGACTATTTCACGAAGAGGGTTTTAGCTTAGCAGATGGTATAGAGTTATGTTTTGAGGGTGACAGAGGGTGATGCCGACTTGTTTGATCTCAAGGTTAAGTGCCAAGCACATGATCGGCAAAGGTTGCATGGCATTTTTAGCACATCTCAAAGATGTGACAGTTGAGTCTCTAGAGTTGAGTAGTGTACAAGTGGTGAGAGAGTACCCAAATGTGTTCCCAAAGGATGTGACAGGTTTGCCACCAGAGCAAGAAATTAAGTTTGAGATTGGGTTGTTGCCGAGTATAGCACCTATTTCGATTCCACCGCATCGGATGACACTAGCAGAGTTGAAAGAATTGGAGACTCACCTTCAGGATTTCATGGATAGAGGTTTTATCAGGCCCGGTGTATCCCCACGGGGCACACCGGTGTTGTTTGTCAAGAAGAAAGACGATACCCTCCAATTGTGTATCAACTACAGACAGCTGAACCAAGCCATAGTGAAGAACCTGTATTTCAATGCATTTTTCTGGGTGCATCAGTGTTTTTGAAGATTGATCTGAGATCAAGTTATCATCAGTTGAGGGTCCCAGAGTCTGATATCCCGAAGATACATTTCAGTCGTGTTACGGCCACTATGAGTTTTTGGTTATGCCGTTCGGGCTAACCAATGCATCGACAGTGTTCATGGATCTCATGAACAGGGTATTTCGGGAGTACTTGGACCAGTTTTTCATCATCTTCATAGATGACATTTTGATCTATTTGAGATCGGAGGAGGAGCATATAGTGTATCTAAGGAAAGTGATAGAGATAGAGCTCAGCAGTTGTATGCCAAGTTTTCTAAGTGTGAGTTTTGGCTCAGAGAGATTAGATTTTTTGGGCATGTGGTATCAGCTAGAGGTGTGCTGGTGGATCCCAAGAAGATAGAGGTAGTAGTATCATGGGAGCAACCATGTAATGTTACAGAGATCCACAATTTTCTCGGTTTGGCATGTTACTATAGGCGGTTTGTGGAGCACTTCTCGATTTTGGCAGGCCCTTTGATGCATTTAACATGCAAGGGTGTTCCTTTTGTGTAGACCCAGAAGTGTGAGCAAAGTTTTCAGGAGCTAAAGTTTAGCTTCGGTCCTCACTTTGCTAGTCAGTGGCAAAGGGTATGTAGTTTTTAGTATTCTTCGAAAATAGTTTTAAGGTGTGTGCTAATTCAAGAAGGGAAGGTTGTGGCTTATGCATCCCGATAATTGAGGCCACATGAGAGCAAATACCTGACCCACGACTTGGTGTTGGTAGCAATAGTGTTCGTGTTGAAGATTTAAAGGTATTACATGTATGGTGAGACATACAAAGTCTACACTGATCACAGGAGTCTCAAATACCTTCTCACCCATAAGGAGTTGAATTAGAGATAGAGGCGATGTCTCGAGTTGATCAAGGATTATAATCTGGTGATCGACTACCATCCAGGCAAGACGAACATAGTCGTTGATGCATTGAGCAGGAAGACATCATCTCTCTTAGCCTATATCCGAGCCGAGTACATACCGATGCTGATATGTTTGAGAGAATCTAGAGTATAGCTTGACAGTGATGAGTTTGGAGCGTTGATTGCACAGTTGGTTGCCAGACCGTCATTGCTAGATGAGATTCGGGTCAAGCAGCTTGAGGATTCAGTGTTGTTCCAAATGAGACAGCAGTTAGAGGGTCACGGTAGTGGCGTCAGTATAGTGAGTGAGTACCGGGTCAAAGATGACAGCATTCTGATTTTTCGAGGCCGAGTGTACATTTTCGATGATGAGGGGTTGAGGCAACTGATTTTGACCGAGGCACACAGCTCGACATTTTTCGATTCACCCTTGTAGTACCAAGATATACCAAGACTTATGAGAGCAATATTGGTGATTTGGGATGAAGAGACACATTGCAGAGTTTGTGGCTAGGTGTTTAGTGTGTCAGCAGGTCAAGGCAGTGCATCAGAGACCTGCTGGGTTACTACAGTCACTACCCATTTCGGAGTGAAAATGGAAACAAGTGACTATGGATTTTGTTGATTGTCGAGATCGTAGCAAGAATACGACGTAGTGTGGGTGCTAGTGGACTGACTGACCAAGTCTGCACACTTCCTTTCTATTAAAGTGAAGGATACACCAGAGAGGTTGGCGTCGAGATACATGGATAAGATTATGAGATTATATCGGATGTCCATCATATCGGATCGAGACTCGAAGTTCACATCTAGATTTTGGGGGAAGCTACACAGTGCTTTGGGTACCAGATTGAAATTCAGTATATTTTTCCACCCGCAAATATATGGGTAATCAGAGAGAACAATTCAAATTTTAGAGGACATACTTCGTATCAATGAGTTGGACAGATGGCCCACGTGGGATTGTTGCATACTATTAGCCGAGTTCGTATACAATTACAGTTTCAAGATTTTTATTGGTATGGCATCATACGAGGCTTTGTACTGTAGGCAGTGTCGTACACCCTTGTGCTTAGATGAGGTAGGTGCCAGAGCAGTTGGCCTTGATCAGACAAAGGCTGAGGATAGCTCAGGACAAATAGAAGAACTATGCTGGTAACCACCAGTGAGATCTTGAGTTCGAGGTTGGCGACATGGTATTTTTGAAGGTCATGCCTTTGAAAGGTGTAATTCGGTTTCAGTAGCATGGCAAGTTGGCACCGAGGTACATCGGTCTATACACCATCACCGAGAGGATTGGACCCATAGTGTACCTACTTGATTTGCCACCAGAGTTGCAGAGAATCCATCATGTATTTCATGTCTCCGGGTTGAGGAAATACATTAGGGATCCTTCTCACGTCTTAGAGATGCCACTAGTAGAGATAGCCAATGATTTGTCATATTCGACTCAACCAATTGCTATTCTGGATAGTGCAGTGAAACAGTTTAGGCATCACAATGTTCCGATCATCAAAGTGGTTTGGCATTGTGATAGGTATGAGGAGATGACTTGGGAGACCAAGCAGCCAATGAGGGATCAGTACCCGTAGTTGTTTGAGGCACATGGTAAGTGAATTTCAAGGAAGAAACTCTTATAAGGAGTGAAGGATGTGAGACCTCGTCCCTCCGAGTGCCTAGTCGGAGAGATCGATTAGCGAGGAAACCCCATTTTGACTGGTTTGACTAGTTTGACCAAGAGTTGACTTTTGACCTGAGAGAATTGACCCGAGGGTTGGTTTTACGTCTAACATAGTTATACAAAGCCTAGGCGTGTGTCTAGGTGTTTAAGTGAGGGTTTTAGGTCGAGTATCGAGGTTTGAGTCAGTGAAAATCAAATTGGGTCAGTTCTAGGTTCGTTTTGAGTGAACGAGGGACTTTGGGCTGATTAACCCATTTTGAGCTCATTTATTATTTTTTTTAGCCTAATTAAAAATTTGAAGCCCACTTTTGATGTTTAATGGTTTTAAATATTTTCGTGGCGCATTCGAGGCTTATCGGGCATTAAATCGTCTCATGTTGAGTTTTCCCGGGATTTTAGGACCGGAGTATAAAGGGCAGCTTGAACCAACACTTAAAATTTTTCCAAGTGTTGAAAATCTGGAAACCTCTTCCTTGTCCCCTTCTCCCTCTCACGCAAGTCTTCCCCTTCTCCCTTTCAAAGAACCGAAATCTCTCCTTTGATTTTCCTTCGAAAAAACCATTGAGCATCGATACCAAACACATTCCTAACCTCCCACAATCAATTTCCACTATTAGTTTTGGATTGAGGAGCTGATTCTTGTTGTTCTCGGTGTTAGGGCACATTTGGGGATTTGGTGGTAAGTGCCCTAAGCCCTTGATTTCTTTGTTGATCTTTGGTTCCTTTTTATTGTTGTTGATGTTTCTATATTAGTTTGATGGATTGGATTGCCTGGAAACATCAATTGATTCTTGGGTGAATGATTAGAGTGGTCAATGGCATATTCAGTAATTATGGGTTTTGTGATTTTGCTGGAATTGGTGGAATTGATTGAGTTCTTTGCTTGTGTTTGATTGCCTATGGAATGAGGAGGATGTTTCTTGGTTAAGGAACCCAATTATGTTGCTGGTTGAGCTTGGAGGTTGATTTTGAGCCATGAGTGGCATGGTAGAGGAGAGGATGGCTCATCCTCTTGTTAGAAGTTCTAGGTTTGTGAGTTGTGTGATAGGTTGTGAGTTTTTGAGGTCTCTAGGTTTGTTTTCAGTTTTCTTCATTTCCTTTCCTTGTGTTTAATTCGCGCTTAGCCCTGTGTTTGTGTACTTAGGTGGTGTTGGAGTTTTTGATACGGGGAAGCGTATTGCTATTAAGTTGTCTACACAATAAGAGGTGGGAGTTTATGTTTAATTCATCTAAACGGAAATGCTCCATTTTTGTTGAATTAAAATATTATCAAATACTTGGTTGTGAATAGAGGTTATACGTGCATTGTGAATAATGATCATGCTAAGTTCATTGTGTGTTTACCATGTGATTTATACATCAATTGTTCTGATATTACTTATACATCAATTGTTCTCAGTATGACGCATGCATGCATATGCTGACTGTGATTGAAGTATTATTGGTGACCAATGTACCTTTGAATTGAGAGTGTGTCCTTGAAATTGAGACCTTGGTTGGTAGGCTTATTTTGTGTTGGCATTGTAGGTGTTGAGAGGGTTCATTTTGGGTGAGATTTGGCACCAAAGATTTAGTGAAAACTAGTGAGAAACCCAGAAAATCGACCTATGTGAGCATCCTACCGAGAGCCCACCGACCAATCGGTGCATGTGAGAAATCTACCAAGAGCACACTGACCGGTCAGTCGAGATACACAAATCGGTCGGTCAATGCATAATTCTCCGAAAAAGCTCGATTTCATTATGAGTGAAGCCTAGTGATGAGTATAACCTTTTATCATACATCTATGAGTGTTGTGAGGTCTTGAGAAATATGCCCTGATGTTGCAGGAACCAATAGTGAGGATGCATCTTGATCATTATATGCATTTCTTTTATTTTATAAAGATACGATATAAATATTTTCCTAGGTGTAATCTGGAATTGACGATTTCGCTTGGCCAATGCGTGGTAAGTATACAAAATCCTAGCAGAGGGGAATGTTACCTTCTTTATGTTGTTGTATGGATGAATTTTTTGTTTATGCCCGAGTTTGCTATGACTAAGCAAGTCGCCTGATTTTGCTATGACCTAGTAGGCTATGTGTATTTGTATATGTATGGAATGGTTATTGAGAGTGATAGTGCGTTTTCTCCACTAAATTTCATATAACACTGATAGTATGGGGTTTATATGTATTTTTAAAGTGAAAATTTAACTACTAGTGGGCTCTCCAGTTACCTTTTAGCGGGGGTGACCTAAGGGTGGTTTGTGATCCGTCCCAATAGGTTTTTGAGGCATAATAGCCCATGTGACATTAATGAGTATTGCGGAATTATGAAACCTATTGGGATGTACTATTTGCTTTGTGTTTTACAATTCATACATTATGTTTCAATGTTTATGGAATTCCTTGAGTGCATGATTAGAATGTATGGACTACAATTGTGTTTTCCATATGCCTCTATTCCACCGGATATACTTATGACACTGTAATTCCCACTGAGGTATTTTGATCTCACCCCCTATTGTTAATCTTTTCAGGGCTAACTTATGTGCTTGTAGCCATCCATTTTGAGGTCGAGTTTCCGATGTTGGTCTTAGGGCTGAACTATTGCTCTTGCTTGTTTTGGAGGCTCAGCATATTTATGTTTACTATCTTCATACTCTTGTATTATGCATGACTTTATATGGATTATGTTGTTTATTTTAAACCCATTGTGAGTTTGATGTTCAGATATTGATTTTGGATATCAATTTATGAATCAAATTCTCGTTTATATTATGAGATATGTCTTGGCACTCAAGGAATATATATAGCTTGAGTGAATTATATTTATAGCATATCTCCTGAGACTGTTGGAGTATAACTTGTGTGTCATACTAGGTTAATTTCTATATTATTTTACTTTGTTTAGTTGTTTTACGATGTCACCTGAAACGACATCATTTCTTTCTCTCACTTTCATTTTGCATCAATTCAATTATTTATTTAATGCCATCTCTATTTTATTTATTTCATCTCTAACCTTGTAGGTTTACTATATATATATATAGCTTGAGGTTTTAGCAATATATGTTTATATATATATATATATAATGGACGTACGATGATTACCACGTGATTTATGGGTTTTGGGACATGACATGTGTTTTTATCAAAAATATATTATTATCCCTTCCCATAGCTATATTGTGAGAATTCTGATTTTTGGGATTTTTAATTAAAAATAATGACATATGCTAATGACGATTAGATGAATTTAATATCCTCCAACCTAGTATCAAGTCTACCCTTAGGTGTTATGTAGTCGGTTTAGTGGGTATTTTATAATGTTATATAATATCCTATAATTATTTTAATTTATATTTTATATGAGTATCAATGATTATAAAATGGGATTAAGGAGTGCTATATGGTGAGGGGTAATTTGAGACCTTGGATAGGCCTAAATTTGGGTTAGATTGAGGCATAAATTATTTTATAATTTTTGGGGATTTAAATACTATATTTTATTATTTTTCTAAAGTTTATAAAAAATATTTTAAATTATATAATTATTAAAATTTAGAAATCCATATGGATTTTACTATTCATAAGGAGTATGTAAAAAAAATTTGAGTATTTTTTTAGTATTTTAAATTATTTTTATAAATTTATTAATGAATTTTATAAATTTATTATGAATTTTGAATAAATAAATATTATTTTATTTTTATTATTTAAATTTAAATTTAATTAAATCGGGATATAACTCCATACGATGTTGTTTTAGAGGATGCCCAAAATGATGTCGTTTTGAGGTTTAGAGTAAGGAGGTCGTTTTCACAAGGCGTGAAACGATGTCGTTTGTCATCGAGATGGGGGCTCCGTTGTCCCCATCCACCAATTTGCCGACTGGATGAGTAAAATTGGATTTCGATCTGAATTTGGGAATTTTGAGCTAAGGGGACCAAAACACGATCTGAGGCAAGTGTGATGAGCGATTGGAACAGGCGAGTTGATTCGTGAGCATCGTGAGTGTAGATCCAGTCTTTTTCATGCCATTTTTCGGCGATTTTCCCATAGGTAAGCCAAAATTTTCTTCTGCTTAGATCTTGTGAGCGGTTTGTTGTGATTTCTGTTCGGTTTTGCTATAGATGGAAATGGGAGTGTTTTGGTGTAGATCTAGGATTCATGGCCCCTGGCCAAGCCCAAAGGTTGAAGATGACCTTCGTCTACTAGTCATCTGGATGACAAGTCGTCCTTGATGGGGTTGCATGACAAGTCGTCCGAGTAAGAGTCAACCTACATGTTGTCGGTTTAGAGGAGCAAACCGAGTTTAGACCAAACCAAACCGAGTCAAACCAAGTTTAGACAAATCGGGTTGAATTAAACCGAGGCAAACCAATCTAGGTTGAACCAAACCGAGTCCGGTGGGAGTAAGACCAAACCAAAATCACAGGACGAATAAGATGATGACAAAATGGTCATGTTTGGTGATGACATTGTCCTATTGACTATTTCAAATTTGACCGATTTTCTAGAAAATCCAAAAATTAAAAAAAATTCAGGAAAAATATAAAAAAAATAAGAAAAATTACGAAAAATCTAAAAAATAGAGAAACTATGAGAAATTCAATGGTGCATATTTTGGTTGATTTTAATTTGATTTTAGGGATATAAAAATTAGGACTAAGTGAGGAGTCATATGATTTTAATTATGAGTTTTATACCTTATGAACTAAGAGATTGAGTGAATTTATCGATCATGACCTTAATAGGTGTTGAAACCCGTGCACTGGATCCTGGAACAAGACATAGTCGAGTACAACGAGAATAAGGTGAGTGGACTAACCTTAACATTTCCATCAATTGTTTATGCTTCGTATTGCATTTTTATGTCAAACGTTTGATATGTTATAAATATATTTTTCATTAACGGAAACTCTCCTTCCATCATGGCATTTCTTTGAAACCAACGTCTTCTTTGCTTTAATTCTTATATGCAAAGAATTTCTTGCAAATCTATGCATTGTGTGAACAGTTATTTAGTGGATACGGTCATAAAGACCTTGCTATATGCAAACTTCAGAGGGTTTCGAATCTCTCGAGTACGGTGATGATTTCCGTGTGCATGTTGATGAGAGAGATGAATTAATATCTAACATGATATTTATTACTGGTAGCACTGGCTTAAGGGTGAGGATGAGAGAGTTTGCTAGTGAGAGTTTGGGATCGAGCTTGTGGAGTCACCACCATCGCTCCCCCAGCAATATCAGTGTGTTATACACCCATTCCTTCTCAAAGAAAACCACTATCGGTCTTCCTCGATACCACGACGATGGTTTCGATGGAAACAAATCCTTGCCAACAACATAATCCACCACTAGTATGTTATTTGAATCTCATTAAGCATGAAAACAATTAATAAATATTGTGTGTGATAAATCATGAATACTTGTTGCTGTTGATTGAGTAAATGGGATTCTATGCATTTATGCACTGTGATATTTCTTGTTCTTTTATTATATTTATTGTGAAATGTCTGAATTTTCCATGAAAGAACTCTAAAGAGTTTAAATATAGTCTTAGCAATCTTACTCACTCATCTTAAATTATAAGAACAAAATTTAGGGTCCAATCACCTAGTTTTCCATGTCAGGTTTACTCAGAGTATCTGAAGTGTGGGCTAGAGAGTGAAGACAATAGGAGAAGAACTACGAGCATCCTACTGCTCTAGGTATATAAATAATTGAGGATCTTATCCTGTATAGGTGGCTTGTTTTAAGTGCATATAGTATATATAGTGAACCAAAGATTTATGGGACCTATGGGATCATGAGTTGCGAAATAAATAAAAATAGAATGTTTTATAAATTGCATCTCATATTAACTCCGTAAATGATTTTGATGCAAATACTAAATATCACCATACAATTTTATATGCTCAAATGCTTTTATTGCATTCGATAATTACACGATGGAAAGCAAATTGCTAAGTTACAGTATTATATAATATTTAAATATGTAATTAAGGGGGCAGTAGTGACGGGTACGAATATTATACGACTAAGGGGGAGGGTCATTACGTCACCATAGGGTACGGGGTGTCACATATATGATATTGTAAGGTTGTTTAAATACCACTCGTTTGTCTCTTCTCCTTTATCTTTTCTTATTTTTTATTAGATAGCAATGCATGTTATTTCTTTTTATTCTTCTTTCAAAATTGGCTTTAATACCATGATGTAAAAAATACATATATATTTTAAAAATTAGCAAAGTCACCATATTTAATATAAATAGTTTAATAATATTTTATCATCATCTAATCGATATATCACGTCAAACAAGTTAATTTTTAAAAAATAATTAATAAATTATTTTTTTATATTAACATTTAGATGGTAAAAAATAATTTAAAAAATAAATATATGAAACTATTATATTCAAGATATTAATATTCATCTAAAATTTTTTAAAAATAATCTCTCCTATTTTTCTTTATTCTTCTCTTTCATGGATAACAATGAAACAAATTTATTGTTATGTGATTTAAAATATGTGAGTTTTGTGGGTTTAATAAATTTGTGATTTTAATAATAAAACAATCACATTTACATATTGCACTGATCTTTAATGGTATGGAATAGTGTAGGGTACATGTGAGTATATTGTGTTGGTAACATGGGTTTTAATCCAGTTATGCAATTCATTGCTATAAAGGATATACGAGTTTCTGGGGGGGCCACCTCTGGATCATCCTAAGAGAATTTAATAAAACTTTTTTCTGTTGAAGAAAGGTCAAGAGGATATGTGGATAGGAATTGGTGCTAGTGTTCTTAATAATTTTGTAGAGACTTGTGGTCTAATTGACTTACCTTTATTAGGGAAGAGATTCACATGATCCAACTTGATCAGTGCCTTTAGGCTTTATAAAGCTCACGCAAGTCCAAAATTCCTTAATACTTTTCTGAGACAAACTCTACTTAAGTGATAAAGCTTTTTTAGATTATTCTCTCTTAATTTTCAGATCTAACTCTTATTCTTAGAGTTCCAAATCATTTGTAGAGAAAATTCAGAACTCTTTCTGGATAGAATCTGTACACTGAAAAAATTCAACACATTTATAAAGAAGTTGTTGATGTGGAACAAGCTCAATTTCCATAGTCAGAAGAATAAACTAAAAGATATTGTCTTTGAGCTTGTAGAATTGGATTGTAAAAAAAGTGAGTAAGAGTAGCTTGGAATCCCGATGGAGATAGAACTCTATAATTAATTAGAAACAAATGAAAATAAATGACTCAATAATTGGATTTCAAGAAAGCATTTGATTCCGGTCTTTCGTAATTCAAGTAATGGAAATAATGTGTTTTTTAGTGAGAGGTGGTGTGAATGGATATGGCAATACGCCTCATCAGCTAAGGTGTCTATACTGGTTAATGACTCACTTACAGTTGAGTTCTCAGTAGGAACAAGTCTGAGACAAGGAGATCTTCTATCTCCCCTCCTCTTTGATATAGATTTTGGGATCAGGATTTGTTTAAAGGTTTCTAAACTAGTTCTTTGGGGATATCTCAGCTATAGTATACAAATGAAATGTTGTTTTTCTTTGATAGAGATAATGAGGAGCTATTAAATATTAAAAGAGTTCTTGGGAATTTTGAGCTTCTCTCTGACTCAAAATCAACTTCTTCAAAATTTTCCTCATAGGTATTAATCAATCTTTAGAGATGATGGAGGAGATGTCCAGACTACTAAAATATAGATCCCAAAATCTTTCAATGAAGTATTTGGGGTATAGTCGTTGGCTTTGAGACTAGAAAGAAGTCTATGTGGGACGAAGGTCAAGAGAGATTCAAAAAGAAATTGACAGGTTGAAAAGGAAAATTTCTCTCCCTTGGAGGACGCACCACCCGTATAAAATCAGTAATAAGAAATCTTCTTATTTTTTTATATTAATTTATAAGATTCCCATAAGAAAAGACCATGAAAATATCCTATCGAGAGGAAATGAAGATCAGAGGTGTGCCTTAATAAATTGAATCGGAGAACTGTATGCCTAACGCCTAACGCCTAACGCCTAACTCAAAGGCAAAATTAATTCTAATTAATATTTATGAAAATGTAATGGTTAGTAGATTACCTAATTACCAACTGTTACAATTAATACTGAAAATCTAGATATTTGTTAGCTAGAGGATAAATATTGTTAAGAAACAAAAAAATAATTGTCAATAATGATAGCAGAGTTTTCCGAACCATTCTAATTGAATGTAACGAGAATGATGACAAACTCAATGGGTTCAACTTCAAACTTATCATTTTCAGCTCCTCCTCAGTTTTAATGATAGAACTACAATTACTGGAAATAAGAATGAAGGTATTTTTCACTATAAATAGACTATGGGAAGATCCAGAAGTTGACTATCAATAGACATTACCAAAAGATAAATCATTCAAAGTAAATATGTGGGAAAACCAAAAATGCAATGTGTGTAAGAAGACAGATCACATAAAAAGATTCTACAAATCGAAATTGAATCAAACAAATGAAAAAATTATACAAACTCCTCAAAGAATCAGCTAACAAGATCAACTCTCAAATTCTATCAAATAGTCTTATCACAAGATGCCAATTCAGTAATTCAAACAAAAAAAAAATGAAGTTAGGAAATTTGTATTCATGGTTGGAGAGTTTCCGAAGTCATCCAATAAAAAAGGGTGATACATTGATAATGACTATACCAGTCACATGGCCTCAATGGGTATATAAAGAAGATATCTTTGAGAAACAATGTGTATTTCTTGTTGTTTATCGATAATCACACTCGGATGATTTGGATAAATTTTATGAAATATAAAATAAAAGTGTTCAAGTTATTTAAAATTTTTTTACAATGGTGAAAAATCAGAACAGTGCAAAATTGAAGGTGTTAAGATTAGAATAAGGGAGGAAAGTACATCTTTTTGGAATTTCAAAGTTTTTACAACAATAGTGATATTAAACAACAATTAATTGTTTCCTATTGTTTCTTATACACCAAAGCAAAATGCTGCCAGTGAAAGAAAGAACCACAATATAAGATAGATGGTGATATGCTTATTGGTTGAGAAATCACTACCAAGAGAATTTTGGATTGAAACAGCTTTTAAAATTATCTATTAACTAAATAATTTTCCATCTAAATTTCTAAACAACAAGACACCAGTTGAGGCTTCGAGTGAACAAAAGTCATCGGCTAAGCATCTTAGAATCCATGATCACTGTTATGTATGTGCATACTCCAAAGCAACAATGAACTAAGTTTGATATGAAGGTAGAAAAAAAGATCTTTTTAGTATACAATAGTCAATCTAACAGATATAGAGTGTACTTGATAAACTCATCCAATATAGTGACAATTAAAGATATCAAGATTGATGAAGAATCCCATTAGAGTTTTCGAAACAAATCAGAGCATAATAAGAAAAAGTATGATTTGCAAATTGGCCTCGTGATGCAGAATTTGAAGAAGAAAAACTAGCAATGAGTCAAGAAGATTATAATTCAGACACACCTCTCTTAAGGTTTAAATCCTTAATTGAAAGTATGAGTTATAATGAAAGGATAAATGAAAGCTATGAGAGAAGAAATGCATATGATAGATAAAAATAATACATAGATTCTTACAAAGAGGCCTGTCAACAAAAACATAATTGGAGTCAAATGGATATACAAACAAAAATTGAATGTTGATGGATCTTGGAATAAATGGAAGGTTCCATTGATAGTCAAGGGATATGCATAGGAGGCAAGACCTCTAGACTTGATACAATTTGCTCCTATTGCTAGACTTAATACAATACAATACATATTGGTCGTGACTGCACAAAATAGATGGAAGATGCACCAACTTGATTTTAAGTTTGTATTTTTAAATGGCTTTGTGGAGGAAGAATTTTATTTTAAGCAACCTGATGGTTTTGAAGTGAAAGATAAAAGATAATTTATATACCGTTGATCAAAGTATTATATGGGCTCAACTAAGCTCCTAGAGCATGGTACAATCGGATTGATTCCTTATCTTACCGGATAAGGATTCAGACGAAGCTTGAAAGAAATAACTTTGTAATTTTTTTTTTTAAGAATACGATTTATTGATGAAAAGAGAAAGAATATACAAACATCAGCTATATCACATACATTGAAACAACTATAAACTTTAACATTACAACCAGCACACTAGGACAACAAGAATAATAGAGATACAAGGGCGAGGCCCTAGTACCTTTGTTTCTTACAGTCTTAATGCACTATATGTCTCCAATCTGGCAATAAGTTGGTATCCCTGTCAACTACACCTTTTAAGTTGGGGTTTGCCCATCCTATACTATAAAGCATACCTCCTATAGCTAAATCATCGAGATGCTTTGAGATTTGATTAAAGATCTACTAATTTCTAGTTGTCCAAATCTTTCAAATTACAGCAAACAACACACTAGACCATATGTTCAGTTGAGTTTTACTAAAAGAGAAACCAGCCCACTGAGTAAAAAGATCTATCAATCTTCTGGGTTGAACCCATTGAACTCCCCATCTCTTCATAACACTAGACCAGCATCTCCAAGCCATTACACGATTCATCTGTGTATGATCTGCGTTCTCCTCATTTTCAGCACAATTTGAACATTGTGTTTTACTGGGATTCAAAAGTCTCAACCTAGCCAAACGCCCTTTAGATGTAACTCTCTTGACAAGCTTACCAGAAAAAAAACTTTATACTTAGGAATTCTTTGCTTTTGCCAAATGGAGGAAAACCAGTGATCTAAATCCGAAATGTTAGCTTTCTCCATTACAAGATATCCAGCTTCAACCGAGTATGCCTCCTACGCATCTTCCCAAATAATCTCATCCATTCTCCCTGGGATAGGTCTCTTTTTCTCCAATTCATCATCTAGTAGAGAAGATACCAAATGTTCCTCCCATACAAAGAGGTGTCTTCTACAAACCAAGTTCCAAGACCAGATGCCCTTTAACCACATGCCCATCCCCATAACCGTTCTTTCCTTATATAATGAGATCAGATATAATCTTGGGAATAGTTCAGCTAGAGTAATTAAGAAACCCAGGGATCAGTCCAGAATTTGAAACTCTCACCATTGCCTACTTTCCACTTTAAGCCCCTTTTAATGCTCGTTGCTGAAATTATATCACCATTAAAGCAACTACAGGTATTTTTCCATGGAAAAAAGATAATTTTATCAGTTTATGTGACTAATATGCTCATTATTGACGATAGTGAGGGAATAATTTTTTAATTTAAAAAATATTTAGAAGAACAATTTGTGATATCAGATCTTGGATTGATGAAATATTTCTTGAGAGTGCAAATTGAACAGATGTCTGAAGACATATTCTTGAACCATAAAAAAAATATTGAGAACACATTACAGAAATTTAATATGGACCAATGCAATCCTGGCACAACACTATTGGTTCTAAAAGAAAAATTGATCAAGAAAAAAGGCTTGAAGAAAATTGATCCCAAATCTATTATAGGAAAGTTTGTTTTATTTAATAGTAACGAGACTTGATATAATATTTACAGTCAACATCTTTCACGATTTTTGCTCCTGGTGAATCTCATTAGTTGTTGCTGCTAAAAGAATTCTCATATATATAAAAAGAATAGTGAAGTTTGGAGTATAGTTGCATGATCAAAATAATTGTGTGTTAAGTAGCAATTGGGCTGGTGATAAAGACCTGAAGAGTACTTCAGGATAATGCATGCATGATTGGTATTTTCTCTTGGAACTAAAGATAACAAGCTACGTTGCTCAATCAACCACAGAGACTGCATACATACCAACCTCTGTTATTGCAAATCAAGCTATATGAATTTGAAGAATATTGAAAGATTTGGGAGAAGAGCAGAAGGAGCCAAATATCATCCTGGTTGATAACAAGTAAGCCATAGCTATTGCAAAAAATCCAGTTTATCATGGATGAACAAACCACATAAATATCAATATCATACCTTGAGAGAAAATGAAAGAAAGAAGCATATTTTTGTCATAAGGAGATGACCAACTTGCAAATATATTTATCTAAGGATTGCACAAAAAATGATTTGAAGCCATTTGACAGATGGGAAATATAGTCGAAGGCTTATGGCATTGGAATTTCCAAGAGGAGGGGTGTTTTTGTATGGGAAATGCAGGAAGAAAAAAGTTAATGGAGACACTGGAAGAAGCACCGGAGGATATGGCTCCAAGTCATCTGAGGGCTGATAAATTGATTTGGGAAGGCTCCCCAAGGTTTTTCTGTGAATATATGCAGACAACTTCTTAAAAGTATTGTTCTTCAAGACTCTATGACTCTTGTACCAAATGTTTGAAAGATCAGAGATCCCCCAATAATCCAAGCTTTTCTATAGTTGCCTTGTTTGGATAGGCTCAGCTCTAAAGCTCGCTTAGCTAGAATGAGACTTCTTGGGGAAGACACCACGGCGTGGAGAAGAAAAATTGTTAGAATTCATCAAAGCCATTGGAAGAAAAATAATATTACATGGATCATACAAAAATAATAGCACCAAACTATATTGCCTACCAAAGATACTATGCAGATGATGTTAATTCAAGTGCTCAACGTGGACAAGAAGTGGACCTCACACTATCAACGTGGACAAGAAGAGATCCAGTGATAAACCGCTATTAATATATACTAGAAGGGGAAAGCAGAATGCTGTAACTACCTAGAGTACTTACTAGTGAATGTATAAATAGGTAGTTAGGTATGCAGTTAGCATCCATTGAATTTCTTGTTTGTGAAACTACTCGGCAGTTCGCTGGAAGTGTGAGGTCCCTTACACTTGGCCTATTGAGTTCAATAGGAATTTCTTCTTCTTCATTATTCGTTCTATTCTTTCTGCTCTTAACTCTATCAAATTCTTTCTTCTCTTAACTCTATCAAATTGGTGCTGTGAGCGTGTTCAATACTTGGGTATCAATAGTTATTGATAAATGGAGAATCGCTTAGAAGGGATAGAGAGGAGTTTAGAAAGTTTAGAGCATCATATGGGAGAATTCAATACTGAGCTTTTGGAAAATCGCCAGCAATTATTATCAAATCATCAACAGTTAGAGGAGATTAAGTTGATGTTGATAGCAATTCTTAAGGGGAAACAGAAAGAAGGACCTGGCGGCCATTTGGAATCAGCAGATGATGGATCTTCTATACCTTCTAACTCAAGAAGAGAAACGAGGGTGGTTAGTTTGGAGGATGTACAATTGCTGCAAAAAAAATAGAGCTTCCTAATTTCGAAGTGACTAATCCTTTGAGTTGGGTGAGTCATGCAGAACAGTATTTTCATCTCCAACAAACGTCGGAAGAAACAAAAGTGGCTTTAGCCATGGTGTGTATAGAGGGGCATGCCTTACATTGGATGAGTTAGTTACAGAACCGATGCCCTTTTTTCAGCTAGAATGAAGTCAAAGCAGAACTTTTCTCACGCTTTGGGAGTGCATTGGCATCTAATCCTTTCGAAGCTCTTGCAGCAGGACGTCAGGAAGGTTATGTGGAGGATTATATTTAGGAATTTAGAGCAAAGTCAGCCCAAGTTTAGAGTTGGCCCGAACAAGCCTTTATTGGGCAATTTTTTGAATGGGTTAAAAGCAATAATCAGGGCAAAAATTCAATCTCATGAAGTTTTTGAACTGAATAGAACAATGAATTTACCTCGAGAAATAGAACATGAGCTGGAGATTCTTTCAAGAAGGAAATTGCAATGGAACGGAGAAGGAAGAGATAGCTATAGGTTGGGAGCCCGTGCTGGGTCATCTTGGACCAACAAGAATATTGGGCCTGGAGCTCAACTTGGAGATCTTAAGAAATCAACTTCTATTTCTAGTTATGTTTCAGCTCCAGTTCAACAAGTTCAGCCCTCTAGTGGAGCAACGACAACAGCTGGTGCACTTTCTAGCTTCAGCAATAATCCCTCATGGGGTGTTCGGCGTTATACCCAGCAAGAATTTCAAGAACTTTGTGAAAAAGGGTTGTGCTATCAATGTAAAAAAACTTACAGTCCCTAACATCAATGTCAAGAAAAATCATTGCAGACAATTATTTTGGCAGATGAAGAACAAAAAGAATTTCCCAAAGATGCAGATGAAGACAACAGTGAAGCACCTTTGGAGACAAACATTGCTACCGATGGTCAATTGTTACAGCTTGAACTACTTTTTTGCCTTGGATAAATCTAATACTAGTGGAACTATGAAGTTGTGAGGCAAGATTAAAGGAGAAGATATAGTCATTATGATAGATAGTGGTACCAGTCATTGTTTCCTTACTAAACATGTTGCAAATGCTTTAAAGCTAGAAGTTCATACTGTCTGTGGCTTTGGCAAGAGTCCGTTTTCATGGACAACATGAAAACACTGAAGGCCTTTGCAGAGACGTTCAAGTCAATTTGGAAGGGATTGGATTAAACATTGATTGTTTTCTTTTTTCTTTAAGAGGCGACGATTTAATATTAGGTGTGACTTGGCTTCAACCGTTGGGAGATATGAAAGTTAATTGGGCAAAATTAACTATGGAGTTCAACTATGAGGGCCAGAATGTTCTTGTGAAAGGTGATCCAACTCTGGTTACAGTTCCTGTCACCTTTCAGTCTTTACGTAAGACATTAAACTATAACTATGGGTTACTATTGTTGCAAACTTCCATTGTTGATTCACTCTTGGGTGGCAAAGCTTTAGACAAAAAGGAGAGTGTTGAGTTGCAGAATCTCTTGGAACAATTTGCCAAAAAAATTTCTGAACCAATAGGATTGCCCCCAAGTCATGCAGTAGATCATAAAATTCCACCAAAGCCTGGTATTACGACAGTTAGTGTGAGACCATATAGATATGGACACACTCAAAAAGAAGAAGTGGAGCGTTAGGTAGCTGACATGTTGGCAACAAGGACTATTCAGCCAGCAATGGACCATTTTCTAGTCCTGTTTTATTGGTTAAAAAAAAAATGGAAGCTGGAGAATTTGTATGGATTACAGAAAGTTAAATAAGATTACTGTGGCTGACAAATATCCCATACCAATAATACAAGAGCTTTTAGATTAATTGAAGGGTGCTCGTTTCTTTTCTAAAGTTGATTTACGTTCAGGTTATCATCAGATTCGCATGGAAGAGGAAGATATTCCAAAGACAGCCTTTCGTACTCATTCTAAACACTATGAGTTTAAGGTAATGCCTTTTCAACTAAAAAACACTCCTGCTACTTTTCAAGCCACTATGAATGATCTATTTTGTTCATGTTTGATGAAGCATATGTTAGTCTTTTTTGATAATATATTGATTTATAGTGGCACTTGGGAGAATTATTTAAAGCACTAAAATGTTGTTTTGGGAAAATTAGTTACACATGAGTTTTCTGTGAATGCAAAAAACAAAAGTCAATTTAGGCAAACTCAAATCGAATATCTTGGGCATGTGATTTCTTTTAATGGTGTAGTAATGAACCCTGTCAAAATAGCAAGTGTGTTATAGTGGCCAGTGCCTAAATCTGTTAGGACTGTTCGTGTATTTCTCGGACTTTCAGGATACTTTCAAAAATTTACTCGAAATTATGGCCAGATTGCCAAGCCACATATTGACCTTCTTAAGAAAGATTCTACCTAGAAATTTGTCTGGTCAGCAGAGGCACAGCTAGCATTTCAGGAATTACAATGAGCAATTACCACTGCTCCAGTACTTCAGATGCCAGATTTTACTAAACCTTTTACTGTGGTGATGCTTCTGGAAGTGGTGTTGGTGCAGTATTGATACAAGATGGCAGTCCAATTGATTTTTATAGCAAGGTTTAGCACCCCAAAATCTGTCTAAACCAACCTATGAAAAAGAATTGATGGCATTGGTTATGGCAGTCCGGTATTGGCCACCGTATTTGGTGGGTAGAAGATTTACTATTCGTAAAAATCATTGAAATTTACGTCATCTACTTCGGCAACATATTACAACCCCATCATAGCAGAATTGGGTGGCAAAATTATTAGGCTATGATTTCAATATAGAGTATAAGCCTGGTCCTTTAAATAAAGCTGCTGATTCCTTATCCAGATATGATGAAGAGATTGATTTTGCTGTTATTTCTCTACCATTTTGGGCAGATTGGGTAGTAATGGATAAAAAAATTATGACAAACAATTCCTATCAGCAATTGCGTGATAAAATTGCTGCTTCTCCAGCACTGTTTCCAAAACATAAGATAGTCAATGATCGAATATTCTTTAATAGAAAATTAATGCCTCCACCCACTTCTTTTTGGATTTCAAAACTTATGAATGAGTTTCATGCAACGCCTCAAGGGGGACATTCAGGTGCTTATCGCACCTATAAACGCATTGCTGCCACTGTTCACTGGCCAGGTATGATGAAACAAATACAGGCATTGGCTGCTTGTGATGTTTGTCAGCATAACAAATATCAGACTCTTTCCTCAGTTGGCTTGTTGCAGCCCTTGCTTATTCCTTCTCAGGTATGGGAAGATATCTCTATAGATTTCATTACAGGTTTACTAAAATCTAATGGGTTTGATTGCATTGGTGGATTGTCTTAACAATACTCATTTTGTTGGCTTAAAGCACCTTTTTACTTCTCATTCCATTGCTGAGATTTTTACTCAAGAAATTGTTCATCATCATGGAATTCCTTGTTCTATTATTAGTGATAAAGATTCACTTTTATGAGTTTTTTTTGGCATGAATTCTTCAAGAGCAATGGTACTACATTAAAAATGAGTACATCGTATCACCTAGAAACTGATGGACAAACGGAGGTTATCAATTGTTGCTTGCGACATCTTGTGTTGTTTTTTCTTTAGAGCAACCACAAGGATGGAGAAAGTGGCTATTGGGCTGAGTATTGGTATTATACTAATTTTCATGAGGCAGCTAACATGACTCAATTCCAGTTAGTTTATGGTAGAGCACCTCCTATCTGAATTCAATTCCTCCAAAATGATGGTTCAAGCCAATAAGCATAGGCGAAATGTGAAATTTCAAGAAGGGTACTCGGCATTTTTGAAAATGTGTCCTCATCGCCAATCCTCTATTTCTCAATGCATGTATAGTAAATTGGGACCTCGTTACTATGGACCTTTTCAGATTGCTCATAAAATCAGTTCTGTGGTGTATTTTTTGGCTTTTACTATGCTAAAATCCACCAAATATTTCATATTTCCCAACTCAAGAAAAGTTCTGGGAACCATTCAGTTTCTAGAGAGCTTCCTACAAACTTAATTGCTGCTCAGGAAGAATTTACTCCCGAAGCTATTGTGTCTACTGAATTCTTGGGCAAAATTTTTGTTCCTTGTCATAAAATCCTCGTTCAGTGGAAAGGGAAAAGCAAGGAGGATGCTTCGTGGGTGACTTGCACAGATTTTTGTGGCCAGTTTCCAGATTCAGACCTTGTGGACAAGGTCTGTTTTCACGAGGAGTATAGTGTTAACTCAAGTGCTCACACTATCAATGTGGTGGACAAGAAGAGATCCAGTGATAAACTGCTATTAGTATAAACTAGAAGGGGAAAACAGAATACTGTAAGTACCTAGAGTACTTACTAGTGAATGTATAAATAAGTAGTTAGGTATGCAGTTAGCATTCATTGAATTTCTTGTTTGTGAAACTACTCGACAGTTTGCTGGAAGTGTGAGGTCCCTTGCACTTGGCCTATTGAGTTCAATAGGAATTTCTTCTTCTATTCTTTCTGCTCTTAACTCTTATCAGATGAGCAGCGTCTTTCCCAGAAAATCATAGTTAGAATTCATCATATTTAAAATAACTCAAGAAAACAAAGATCTTACAGTAATCTTAATAAGCAAAAAGGTTTGGAAGCCAGACATCCGCCATATTAGAGGAAAGCTGCAAAGTTCTTTTTCTGTGAAATTTATATCCAAAAAGTTTTGAGCATGAAATAAAACAATACAATACGCTGGCTTGAGAAAAAGTAAAGCATGAAATCAATAGGTGAAAACTAATATCCAAAAACTTTACAAACTATAAGCAAACAAAGTTGACAAAGACAAGACAATAATACTGTTGCTACAGATGAATCACAAGCTATAGATGTCTTTTTATACAGATTGAATTGTATAACAATCATAATCATATTTCATCCAACTCCACCGGAATCTCAAGAAAAAAGGGATATCGCAAATTATCCGAATTGAAATTACATCTACTCAACTTGATAGCGATTATACCTTGTTAGGTTGTTGAGTTTTGAGCACTGGCATGTACTTTAGTCAACAGTTTCAAACTGACCATGAAAGCAGGGCATCTTGTTGATGGTCATTGATTTTCCAAATCAAGAGTATCGTCTAGCATTTCTTGAATAAAAATTTCAGTAGGTCGAAGGCATCCCCTTAAGGTGTCATGCCCAAGCTGTGCTCTTTCGTTATCTCCAAATCCAAATAATCGACCTTGATTTGTTACTACAACAGTGTGATAAAGGCCTGTACTGACCTGAGAAACATGGTGAGATCTTAGGCTATCGAGGATTCGAGGCCTCAAAATTTTATCAGAAGCACCCCTATCAGGAAAGCCAAGGCTACCAAACCCCATCCATCCAAACCCATAAACAGAACCATCATCAACCAGCACAAACGTTTTCCTTTTCCTTGCACAAACCTACAAAATGACACCACCGTGATGACAGCTAAAAATAACAGACACAACCATCATCTGATGAAAGCTAAAAACCATAACAGACACAAACCCATGAGAAAATGAAAAGAATAAAGACTACTTAATTGGATGGAAGGAACATAAAGGGAGAAAAAAATATATGCACGTTACTCCATTTGAAGAAAAACATGTTCATTCATATATGCAGATTCATAACAAATAAAAAATATTAGCACCCTGCATCAAACATAAAAGCCCCATCCCAATCTAGTCGTCTGTTTTTAAGGGTGAAGAAGGATGAAGCACAGCCAAATTGAGATTCAGAGTAATTAAAAGCCATTCAACATTATCTGCCCTAAAAGAATGAGAAGAATAAAATTAAAAGGTGATGTTCCATTGGAGCTCTTTATCTGATATTTGATAATAACAATACCTCCAATTCTGAAAAGTTCTGAAATCACCGCCTCATCTACTGTTGAATTGCTTATCATGAAATTGAACCTAGCATGTCCTGAATTCTTTTTTAACTTTTGAACCAATACATTAAATTTCTAAAAAATTGTAATCTAGAGAGCTAAATTTGTTCCTAGAAAAGTGCATGTGCAGTGAAGTTAACTTGTATCTGTTTCAAGGCACTAAAAAAAAATGGATTAACCAAAGCTCAAGCCATGCATGGCTTGTTGGGTACCCACATATGCCCAGTTCAAATAGATAATATAATGTCTTAATTGCAATACAAGTTGAATAAGAGAGTTGGAAAGAGGGACATTTTCTATATGTAGCTCAAAAAAGGCCTTCTCTAAATTATTTGAGAGGCATTCATGTCACCATAATTTGGTAAATTTGAACACACACGGTTCATGCAGCTTCTGTCACACCAGTTGAAGGGTTGACATAAATGTATTTGTCAGAAAAAACTTCAATGAAAAACCTGTGATGATAACAGAAGAATGATTTGAGCCACAAACTTCATAGAAATGTATCAAATTTAGAGGCAAGAGAACCTGGAATTCAAACAAGAATAGAGGAAAAGAAATCATAATCAGTGTTGGAAATTATAGTGCATGTTTTAATGTGGAAGGCCACTGAAACCAAAGGAGGAATCAAAAGCATATCTGATTTTGAGATCAGATAAATATGAACTAAGCTCATTCCTTGCACGCATCCATGCTGTACTCACTTAACTTCACTAAAATCAGCAAATCACATAATCTTTTCTTTTTGATGAAAAGCAAATCACATAATCTAATCAATTCAGTTCAAAGTTGGAAGAGAAAATATCAAACAACCTGCACAGCAAGGTGTTTATTTAAGCTGTTCAATTGCTTTGGAATAGTCTTATCAATCTCATCTCCTCCATGGCCCAACTTAACTTCACTAAAATCAGCAAATCACATAATCTAATCAAATCAGTTCAAAGTTGGAAGAGAAAATATCAAATAACCTGCACAGCAAGGTGGTTATTTAAGCTGTTCAATTGCTTTGGAATAGTCTTATCAATTTCATCTCCATGGCCCAACGCTCCACAATAGCCTTTTCCCCAAGTATATACCTACATCCACCATATAAAAAAAAGTATACTATGACAGTTCAAAGATTCAGCAACTCCAGGCATTATCAAGAAGTATCATTTCAAGGAAATCAACTCACAAATCCACTCGAATCAAGCGCCACCACATGCTCATCACCAGCAGACAAATGAACCACAAGAATACCCTTTCTTTGAAAGGTCTGAATGGCACGAGGCTGGAACTCATTATGCTGCTCTCCATGCCCAAGACAAAAATTAGAACCAGAACCAAATGAGTAAACTACCCCATCATCCATTACAGCTAGGACATAACTGGGACCCGCAGCTATTTGGCTCACAGAACCAACATCCTTTAGCGGTTCAACAATTGTGGGAATTGGTCTGTCCAGTGTGTCACCTTGACCAAGCTGCCCATAATTATTGGTTCCACAGGTATATAGATGTCCTTGTCTTGTCAGGAATAATGTAAAGTTAAGCCCAGCAGCAACCTGTAACAACTCTAGTGTCTTTATCATTGACAGAAAATGTGAAGTAATGAAAACCTGGCCTATCAGAGCCCAAAAACACAACTACACATATATTCTTCAGAAAATGCTATATTCTGTTTCTAAAACAATCACAAAACCAGATTGCAGCTCCTTCAAAGGATGAAAAGAACACTTCGAATTGCCATCAAAAGCTTTATTCACCATCGAACATCAGACATTTGATGACTGCTTCAGCAAATAAATTACAATCTGGAACAACAGTATATACAGCACAGTAGTTTTGTAGGCCGATTGCCAAGCACATTTATCATAGTAGACATAACAATAGATAAAATTCATTCACATAAACTATATCCAACACCAAGTCATTAATTGGAAAAGCACCAACTGCATTTCTCCAGGACCCCATCAAATGACAAAGTTGCAGACAGTAGAATGGGAAAATTGGTTCAAACCAATTGCCAAACGAGAGACTAGGTCCTTGACTCACTTACACTGAAAAAACTTTATATTTTAAAAAATCTGCTAAAACCAGTAACTTGGACAGTTCTAATTTTAAGAAAAGTCAACCAGTTCAACAAAGCCTTTGCCTATTGTGTGACCAGTAAGTGGACTCGCTCAAATGTTGATTAGGTTGCTGAATATAATGCGAAAGGAAAGGCGAAGCCACTCATCAAAATTAGCAGGTCAAAAAAAAAGTTATCCTTTTCTCCCACAAAGAGGGACAAAATTTTTATTGAGAAAATCTCTTTTTATCTTTCACAGCTCATGCAGGACAACCAACTTTCATGTTAACCAGTATTGGCAGAAGGCAACAATCTGAATCCATGGTAACTCAAGCATATCATTGCCGTAGTCAAAAGGACTTTATTTTTGAAATGGTTTTATGTCATACTAAAATATTATTGTCCACATAAAATTGATAAAAATTATTACACAGAAACAAGAATAATTCATTAATTTTTTTCCTGTAAGTCACATAATTATATCAAAATCAGCTATCAATAATTCTGAATACCGGGTTAATCTCAGAGCGGAAGCACTTAAACTCTTAAACCAATCCAATCATCCAATCCATGGCTAGGCCAAGGTTTCAAAATTGGGAAAGGAGATAGTCACCCCTCTTAAGCCTCATCGTTCATAATATTATAACCTGCAAATGTTTTACCTTCTTGCAAGGAACTCCTTTCAATGCCTCAACAAGCCTTGGCTTAAATATTGGTCGAGTTGTATCTTTGTGGCCACAGCAAAATGATGAATTATCTCCACACGTGAAAACCTGCACCATTAGTTGCTCCTAATGAATATGGAAAACACTTCCATACCATTAATCAACATATTTTTATGACCACCAGAATGATCTTAAACAAAATTTATAACTATAAATAAGCACATTTAACTTTTGTATAGGTGTTGAGTCAAGCTTAAATGTCGTTGTCACATTAACAACAAATCTGGTAACCTAATTTCAAAGAAACTTTCCCACATGTTGTTCCCTAACATATTTTTTTTTATTTTAGAAAATTATGTTAAATGAAGCAAATCACCATACAATAAGCAGTTACAAACCTCTCCAGACTGCAAAACAAAAGCAGCATGGTTGTGAGAAGCTGACACATGAACAACAGGTGCCAAAGATGGGAACCGAATCTGGTTGAATGCAACACATTGGGTTGTTTCAGGGCCATGCCCCAGAACACCAGACAAGCTTGAGCCACAGGAATACACAGATGAATCATGGATCAGCAATGTGTGATACCTTCCAGTTGTGACCTGCATCTGTTGATTTAAGGAAAGACAACAGATTATTGGCATCAACAACTCTCCAGTAACATCAACCATGTGGTAACAAAGAAATATATATTGATAAGAAGGAGAAAACATAATGATATCTCCATTACCACAAGATAGAAAGGACTCAATCAACACTAAAAAATTATATCAACCATCAATGTTTTCTGGTTGCAATCAGAAAGCATATTACAATGTCCCCTGATTCAACATTATATTTGAACAACCTCTGGAACATAAAGCTTGATAGTTATTGCGACAGAGAGAATCACATTTTCCCCACTCAGAAAACACTTTGAAACTGGGAAACATGTAAGTAAACATGATGGCACTGAAGGTATCCAGTTCCTAACAATTTGATGTTATATATCAACTAAGATCTGAACCACAAGAACGTCCAAAATCCACAGATCAAGCCAAAATCCAGTTAGAAAAACCTATGCAGAAAAAGCACCACCATTTTCAACATGATGAAGAATATGACATAATCTTTCAAAATATAAAGACAAGTAGAAGTATTACACTGCAAGCTGAGGTCCTGACCATGCCGGATGATTCCTCCACAGCCTGCAAGAACCTCAAAACCCGCTTCCAACTCCCTCCACATCTATCAAACAAGTCTTTTTGGGCATTCTGTCCCATCCCATTATGCACACAATGGGATAAACATAACTGATAAGCAGCGAAATCAACCAATGACCTAAACTTGTGAGGGTAAAACAACCCATGACTCCCACCAAATGTCCGAGAAGTCAACTCTAAACATACGAGATCAACAGCACTTAGCCTTCCAGAGGTCAGAATCTCCAAAATCAAATGTGACGGCAATTCTTCTATAGAAACCAACGTATACCTGTCCGCCATATCTAATAAGTCCTTCACTTTAAACTGAATTTTTAATTTTCCCCGACTCTTGAAATCGAAAATTCACCAATAATTAACAAGACTGGCCACAACTAAGCTTTACCCAATAAAATTTAATTGTCAACTGTGAAGATGTAAGATTTTTAGGCGAAATTTAACGCAATTGAAGCAACATATAAAGAAAATAACATCGAAAGGGAGGAAAATAGAGTACAAGAAAGTGGGTCTAGAAGAGAAACTCGGGGGTTTTTGACACACTGAATGGAAATACAACATCAGAAGAGGACAATTCACACACGCACAACACCAAACCACGGATAATGATCGCAATAATTGTACAGAACTAAAAGCCCACCTGCAAAATAAGTAGATTCAGTCAAATTACAGGGTTTTAGAACAAACCCAACAAGGAATCAGATCAAAACCCAAGACTTTTACCAAAACAGTATAAAGGCATCAGAGGTTTAGAGAGCAGCGACAGACTTAAGAACCATAAAAACAAAAAGGGTTTATCGAAAACGAAAAACAAATGTCGAACCTACCAAGAAAGCAACAACACAAGTAAAGGAAATGTTGCAGTGGTTATGGCCACATTTCCTTAGCTGTCAAGGATTCTCTGTCTCTCTCTCTAACGAATAAACAATTCAAATTTTGTATGTTCCGTTGGGGTAAGAGTCACAGGGTGCTAGACATTAGATTCTGATCTGATGATGGCACCCATCCAATAAATTAGGTCAGGGAAAAAGGAAGGGGGCAAAGAGAAAAAGTCTACTGGCCGTGTTTTGTGGATTCCACATTGAAGCTCCAGTTTGTCGTTCAGTTATGCTAAGTCTGAATTTCGAATGTCACGTGGGAGTCTCAAGCGTTGACACGTATGAGAAAATGGCACACGGGTGACTTGTCGTATCTCGAAACACGGATGCATAAATAAAACATGCCCTGGCCGAATCATTGGTTGCAAGAGCAAGAAGAGTACGCTAATAAGGTGTGTTGAAGCTTCCAGAAACAAGGGACCTCCATGTCCTGGCCTTCAACAAAACACTAATGTGTCTAAGCCCAGACGGCCCAATTCTGTAGTATTTCATATAGATACAGTAAAAGGAGAATGATGATGAGTTTCAGGCTCTCTAAGCCCGGTCGTCCATTGCACTGATATTCAATACGAATCCTACAATCAAAAAATCATTCCCATAAAAATATCACTAGATAGAATTATAAGAGGGTAACAGTCTCATATTCCTAGTAACATTATTACCGATTACAAGGGAGTTAACTCATGCACTTAATGTTTTGTCAGAGAATGAGATTGATTGGAGCTTCTAGAGGAGCAACTGTCCAAAGCTACACAAAATATGAATAAATGGGTGAAAAAAAAAGTAGATCCTTAGAGTTTATGTTGTGATCATCACAGAATGCGAGTCAACAAGACATGAGAGTGAGAGCAAGGATACTGATGACAAAGCACAAGCTCCACGTAGGTCCTCCAGGAATAGGACACGTCCTAAAAGATACCAGGATTGATACAGGTCAGCAGAGACCAGGTATGGGAATTAGTGGAGTCAGGGAATGTCAGGATAAAAGGGAATTACGGTTAGGTAGGAAGGGTATCGGAAATCTGGTTTGTCTTTTCTCTGCTCTGGAAGTTTCTTTTCTTTTCTGAGGAATTCCTTTTTTTTGTATGGTGGCTTTCTCAGCTTGCCCAAAAAGCTGATAATAGTATACACATCTTTTCCGAATACATTACATTGGTGCTTTCATTGTCATCTGCTCAGATGGCAGAATACAATACCCGATTCAAATCTCTCGACTCTGAGGTTACTGCACTCAAGGAATCCAACACAAAACTTCAGAGTGACGTTTCTGCTATTACAACAACCCTCGCTGAGCATTCAAAACTTTTTCTTGAACAGCAGCAACTCCTCAAGCAACTTCTACATCGACCGCAGCAGCTCGGTTCTTCGTCACACTCGGCGGATGGATCTAGTTCCGAGGATCGTATCCCTGTCTCCAATGTTACGGGACTGGCGGAGAACTTTCCTCAGGGATCTCGTCATAAGGTAGCCACTGTGGAAATGTCCAGATTTACAGGCTCCAACGTGGATCGCTGGATCTTTAATGTTATTCGTTACTTTGATTTCTATGGGATCCAGAATGAAGATCAAGTCATGATAGCATCCTTTTATCTGGATGAGGAAGCTGCCGATTGGTTTGAGTGGATGCACCATAGTCGGCAGCTGGTGGGATGGGAAGCATTCTTAGCAACGATTCACAAACGTTTTCGGCCTAAGGATTTAGAATCACCCAAAGGGCAGCTTGCTAAACTGCAGCAACAAGCTTCTGTCGAAGAGTATCGGGCTCAGTTTCAGTCGCTGATGAACAGGATGATTGTGTTGCCATCCCTGTTTGTGGTACGTTGTTTCATCTCGGGTCTCCATGACGACATCAAGCACGCCGTCTTGTTAGCAGCACCAGCCGATTTTGAAGATGCTGTATATTTGGCCCAGGCCCATGAAACTCGTATTACTCTAGAACGTGGGTATGTTCAGCCCACTCTCAGTCGGCCTGTGTTATCCTTACCAGGGCCAAAATCATCATTGTCACCGTTGCTACCTACACCAAAAACGGTACCGTCTACTGATGCCTCAACCTCATCAGTTTCCATAGCCACACTTTCCTCAGGAGCAAAGCTGGTCGTTCGCCGTCTCTCCCCAGTTGAGGCCGCTCACCGGCGTGCCCAAGGGCTTTGCTATCACTGTGACGAGAAGTACTCTTAGGATCATAAATGTTCAAAGAAACCACAGTTGCTATTATTGGAGGATGATCCAGAGTCCACTCCTGCCATCGACAACGAGATTGTTGTGTCGGAGGAACCTCAGGAGTCATCGTCCTCATTACCTGGTGCATCTACCACGGCTATTTCACACTACGCCATGTCTGGGGAGATTCCTCCAACTATTATACGATTTTTGGGGCATATTAATGGTCAGTCCCTTTGTATACTTTTGGATGGTGGTAGCACGCACAGTTTCTTACAGACTAGGGTTGCTCAATTTCTGAGTTTGGATATTGTGGAAGTCGAGAATTTTTGGGTTCTAGTTGGCAACGGGGAACGCCTGGTGTGTTCGGGAGTGGTACGCTAGGTACCTCTTATAGTACAAGGGCATGAAGTACGGGTCGATTTGTTTGTGTTGCCTCTCCAAGGATGGGATATTGTCCTCGGAGTTTCGTGGTTAGCCACCTTAGGACCAGTGGTCACCAACTATGCCTAATTGAGTTTTCAATTTGAGCTTGGAGACAAGGTGGTTCGCTGTGTGGGCGTTCCTTCCACTACACCGCAGCTCGTGTCCTTACACTCAATTCGTCGTATGTTCTCTACTCAAGCTGTGGTGTCCCTGTTTCAGATTGAAGTGTTCGACGAAGAACCACCAGCTACAGTGGAACATTCCACGGACATCACCAACGTTTTACAAGAGTTTTCAGATGTCTTTACCAAGCCTCAACGACTTCCTCCATCACGACCTCAAGACCATGCTATTCCCCTACTGCCTCTCACATCGCCAATTAATGTCCGGCCCTATCGGTATCCGCACTTTCAGAAGCTATAGATCGAGAAACTGGTGACAGATATGCTGCGAGACGGCATCATTCGCCCCAGCAGCAGTCCCTTCTCATCACTGTTTTTACTCGTTCGGAAGAAGGATGACACTTGGCGCTTCTGTGTCGATTACCGGGCATTAAACGCGGTGACTGTCCGCGATCGATTCCCAAATCCAGCGGTTGAAGAGTTGTTTGATGAACTGTTCGACGCCTATTTTTTCTCGAAACTGGACCTTCTCGCAGGATATCACCAGATACGTGTCAAGCCTACCGATGTGGAAAAAACTGCATTCCGCACACACGACGGGCACTACGAATTTCTGGTAATGCCTTTTGGTCTATCCAACGCGCCTTCCACGTTTCAGTCCATTATAAATGATATTTTCAAACCATTCATGCGAAAGTTTGTCTTGGTATTTTTTGACGATATTTTGGTCTATAGCTCGTCTTGGGATGGACATCTGCAACACTTATGACAGGTCCTTCTAAAACTGCGGGAAAATCAGTTAGTGGCTAAATTGTCTAAGTGTCAGTTCGGTCAACAACGGATAGGATACTTGGGCATGTGATTTCCGCAGAAGGAGTATCCGTTGATACTGAGAAGATTCATGCTATTCTTAGCTGGCCAATTCCGCATACTATAAAAGATGTTCGTAGTTTCTTGGGCCTTGTCGGGTACTACCGTCGCTTTATTCAGAATTATGCAAATATCGGTGGTCCCTTATCTGATTTGCTAAAGAAGAATAACTTCCATTGGGATAGGCTTACACAACAAGCCTTTTAGGATCTTAAGCAGCTCCTAGCGTCAGCACCAATACTACAGCTACCGGATTTTACTCAGCCCTTCACAGTAGAGACCGATGCATCTGAGACCGGCATTGGCGTAGTCTTGTCTCAGAATAAGCATTTGGTGGCTTACTTCAGTTAGAAGCTTTCCTTCAGGATGCAACACACATCCACCTACCACAGGGAGATGTTTGCGATTACCCAGACGGTATCTAAATGGTGATAGTATCTTCTTGGTAGGAAATTTACTATCCTAATAGACTAGCAGTCTTTAAAAAATCTGATAGATCAGATAATACAAACACTTGAGCAACATAAGTGGTTAAGCAAGTTGGTTGGATATGATTTTGATATTCTCTATCGGGCTGGAAAACAAAACAGCGCAGCAGATGCCTTATCTCGCGTTCCATTGAGTGATTGCTTCTCTCTGACAACAGTGCAGCTGGACATTGTAGAACTGATTCGGGCAGAAAACAACACTCACCCGAAGTTGCTGGAGACCCAATGAAAATGGAGGGAACAACCTGATTTACATCCAGACCTGAATTTCCGAGAGGAGCTGCTATTCTTCCAGAATCGTTTGATGGTAGCTACCGATTCCCCCTGCGGCGTCAAATCCCAACAGAATATCACACCATAGTGATAGGCGGACATGCAGGGATCACACGCACTTTCCAGAGATTAGTAGCAAATTTTTACTAAAAGACCATGCGGCGAGATGTGCGAGACTTCGTGATTCATTGCCAAACCTGTCAAAGGATGAAGGACTCAACCTTGAAGCCGATTGGACTCCTCTAACCCTTTCCAATTCCAGACATGGTCTTTGAGGATATCTCAATGGACTTTATTATGGGATTACCTAAGTCCGCTGAAAAATCCGGCATACTTGTTGTGGTTGATCGATTGTCCAAATATGGACACTTCATTGCTTTGGCATCACCGATGACCAACGAATCTGTCGCCACCACATTTGTGTCTCAAATCATTCGGCTGTATGGAGTGTCGGTCTCAATCACTTCCGATAGAGACCCTAAGTTCTTATCAACCTTTTGGGAAGAGATTAACAAGTTAAAAGGCATTACGTTGTCGCGAAGTACGGCCTACCATCCTCAAACGGATGAGCAAACATAAGTGGTGAACAAGGTCCTAGAGATGTATCTACGTTGCTTTGTGGGGGATACACCTTTAGCTTGGTTTACATATTTACCATGGGCGGAATTCTGGTATAACACTTCGTATCAGACATCGGGAAAGATGACACCCTTTGAAGTTCTGTACGGGCGTCCACCCCCGACGATCGCTCGGTACATTAGAGATGCAGCTCATAATACCGTTGCAGGAGCTCAGCTGATGCAGCGAGATGAGATTCTGGCTCAACTCAAGTATAATCTAAAAAAAAAGCTCAGGGAAGGATGAAAGCATACGCTGACCGGAAGAGACATGAGGAAAGCTTTGCAATTAGCGACTGGGTTGTGAAGCTACAGCCATACCGGCAGAAGTCAGTGCGACTAAGGCGAGATGGTAAACTGGGCTCTCGATATTTCGGGCCTTTTCAAGTTCAGCAGAGGATTGGGACCGTTGCTTACAAGCTGGAGCTGCTCGAAGCAGTAAGGATACATCCAGTGTTCCACATTTCCCTTCTTCGGAAATGTGTTGGAATACCAGCACAACAGGTTACTCCATTGTATCTGGTGGACACTTCAGCCTCTATGATCTTGCAACCGGTGGAGATTTTGCAGAAGAGACGGATCAAGAGAGGCGACCACTGGATTGAGCAGTGGTTAATACGGTGGGATGACATGGATGCGTCGGCTGCTACTTGGGAAGACAGAACTCAATTCCTGAAGCGTTATCCGACTTCGAACCTTGAGGATAAGGTTACACTGGAAGGAGACGGTAATGCTGTGATCATCACAGAATGAGAGTCAACAAAACACGAGAGTGAAAGCAAGGATACTGATGATAAAGCACACGCTCCACGAATAGGACATATCCTAAAAGGTACCAGGATTGATACAGGTCAGCAGGGGCCAGGTATGGGAATGAGTGGAGTCAGGGAATGTCAGGATAAAAGAGAATTACGGTTAGGTGGGAAGGATATCGGAAATCTGGTTTGTCTTTTCTCTGTTCTGGAGGTTTCTTTTCTTCTCTGAAGAATTCCTTCTTTTTGTATGGTGGCTTTCTCATGTTGCCCAGAAAGCTGATAATAGTATACACATTTTTTCCGAATACATTACAGTTTAATAAGCATTGTAATGTTTTTAGTTATTTTTAAGAGCCATAAGAAAGCTGAAATTGGGGCATGAAAATCATGTGGCTGGTTGAAGCACTCGCAACCAAATTATAAAGAAAAGAAAAGCAGCGTGTCCATGTTTTATACTCGAAAAGCGCATCTACTTGGTACCAGTTCCAAGATTTGCGGAAGCCTTTTTTTCTTTGCCTCCCCCCTCGAGAGAAGGGTTCAATGGCAAGTTATAATAATCGTATAATGTGCATATTCCAGAATCGTTTCTACCACCTATCAGGAAAACGACACTGTTTTACATCATTTTATTCTCATTCTTTCTGCGTTATTGGCTAAAATTCTCTTCTGTTGCTTCAGATGTTGATGGAAATGTTTTTTTGGTCAGACTTCCTAACTAAATTTCATTGCACCATAATGCCATGATTCATTTTGGAACTACTCTATTGTCTTTGGAAGGAGTCTGTTGTTTATGAACATGAAAGGTCTCTCGTGGTGGAAAGAAGGGAGGAGGGAGGAGTTCACACAGATTCATGGCCATTGTTTGTTAGTGTCTCGTTAACACGTGGGTCATTACAATTACAGCGTAGTATAGTATTTGCTTGATAACAAAAACCTGATTGGTCTTCAGAGTATTACATGATCAGAAGAAGGCCACCTCAAGTTCTCTGGTTGCATCCAACTTGATCTGTTTTCTTGTTTTGGTCATGGCAGAAACTGACAGAGCCGTTTGCTTCTTGCAAAATCTTTGATCTTCTCTTTTAAATTATTACTTTTAGAATCCATTTTGGAAGAATCTTAGGTTTTCAGGTTCCCTTGTGTTCCATTTCCTTGTTTCTCATGTTTGTTTTTACGCCCAAATATGAGGTACTCGTCTTGGAGGCTTGCCTGGACATGATTGTTTTTCAAGCGTAGAGGTTAATCGCTCCTCCTGCCATAAGATTTCTGTACACCTCCTGTAAGTGCTGTAGGAAGCCTGCGACTCTGGGGAGCCAAATGGAGAATGTAATGTGGTTTTGCATGTAGATTTAGCTTTATTGCTACTAATTTTAGAAAAAAGTTTTTCTCCTTTCGTGGCTCTAATTGGCTTGAGAATAAAGAAACTCATTTAAGAGTTGAGATTTGGAAGATAGAAAGGTCCCTGGGAAGGGTATTCGCTCAAAATGACTGGAGCCGGGGGAGATAGGTCCTTGGCCTTAACTCCAACATGGTCCGTTGCAACTGTGTTGACAGTCTTTGTGATTGTTACTGTAATTATGGAACGCTCAATTCACCGCGTAACTAATGTAAGTTTTGAAAACCTATGTCCATGTATTGCTGGTGGTAGTGCCCATGTACACAGCTTTTTTTTGTATCTGGTACTATTTGCAGTGTGATCTACGTGAAATTTTGGTTATTTTGCCTTTGATCATGATATGATCATTGCCGTAGACATGAACCTCATTAGGAGAAGTGTGCATTGGTTTGGTGGTTTCATTTTCAATCCTGATATGAGATTACTATTTCTTCTGTTTCAGGCGTTGCATGAAAGCAAGCGGAGACCGTTGCTTGCAGCAGTGGAGAAAATGAAAGAAGGTATATTTGGCACAGTGGTTGTTGACCTTGAGAAACTTGAGAATTATTTATACCTTTTTTGGTTCTTATACTTTTTGTTGTTTGGTTTACAAATAGTTTTTACTCCACCGTTGTTAATTTTAGCATTCTCATTTTCAGAGTTGATGCTGCTTGGATTCATGTCACTATTTCTAACAGCAGCATCAGGGGTAATATCCAATATCTGCATTCCATCCAAGTACTATGACAGTAAATTTGTTCCTTGTACAAAGTCCGAGGCCGAACATGACGCTCATGAAGCTCATGGAGCTCATGGAGCTGAACAACATTCCTCTGGGGATCATGGTCATCATTTACTCCGGAGAATGCTGAGTGGAGCGGAAATGAATCACTGCAAAGAGGCATGTGATTTGTTTTACTTAGAGTATAGTTGTGAATATTTTGCTGGTGCTAAAAACCTAAGGTTTTAGGTTCAAGGATGGAATTGATGTACCCTATTCTTTCTTTCAAAAGATGTTGTAATTTTGTTGACAGTATCTAATTCTTCCACTCTGCTTCTGTGATGCCTAATGGCATGCTAAAATCTGTTTTTTGCTGCACAGGGACACGATCCATTTGTTTCATTTCACACTCTTGAGCAGTTGCATCACTTCATCTTTGTCATGGCTGTCACACACATATCCTTTAGCTGCTTAACAATGTTGCTGGCCATCGTCAAGGTTTATATCTTGTGCCCTTTTGCACTTAGAGCTGTTGGTTTTTCAAGTGTTTATGTTAGAAAGAAGAGGAATCATGTCCCTGATGCCACCGGGGAATACCAGTTATCGATTACTGAATGAATCATATCAGTTATGTATTATGTTGTTCACGTTAATGTAGGATGTGGGTTTCAAGTTTAACATGTTATTGGACCTTGCCATCCTTAAAGTTCACACCATTGTGGTTGGTTAACCATACATTTTGGTGCGGGTGATTTTGGCATGTTATGTTAAAAGTATTATTATTGCTCTATTAATCCTGTATGCCAGTGGTTTGCAGGAAAATGCCTCATTTCTATGTATGATTCTGACTTTGGCCTTTTGTATGTATGGCAATCCTCCTGCTGGGTTAAGCTCTAGGTGTGGAGCTCTTATTTTGTGTAAACAGCAAACTTGTTTAGCCTATAGCCAATTTCTCCTGCTTCCTTGGCTGTGAATGTATCAAAGAACAAGAATTACCTGATGTTTGCATCAATCTACTGACTAATACTGTAACTGTTCGCTTAGATTCGCAGTTGGAAAGTTTGGGAAGAACAGACTCACAAGGACCACCATGTTGTTTTGAAAGGTAAGAGTGAAAGTTGTAGCAGCTCTGTGCTGCTGCTTTTCAAACAAACTACCTCTTGTGTTGTTCATTTATTTCAGTCCTTAGGAGGGCTCAGGCAATTTCAATCTTTGTAACATCCACTGGTATTTCCTTTAACTTGATTAATCCACTGGTCTGCAATTTAAGTATTGCATTGGGGCTCATGCCATTTCGGCATTTCATCTTAGAGAAATGTGTTATTCTGTTACCATCTGATTATTCATTCTGTAACAGAGATCGAGAGAGAGGGGACAGCACAAATGGAATCTACCTTTGTTCGATATCATACATCAACGCCTTTGACCAGGAATAGTTTTGTTATCTGGACGGTAGGTTGAAACTTACTCTTTCCCTTCCGGTGCTCTTTCACTCATTCTTCCTGATAAAACCAAATTCGAGTCCTGGAGATCTGTTGGTAGAGTCATGTAACCTACCAGATACTCTTATATTCTAAAAACAAATCTCTTTTCTTATTCTAAAATAAAATGAGTATGTTCGTGCAACTAAAGCTTTTTATCTTCTTGGCTTGTAAGGTTGTTGTATTACAATAACATTGGTGTTGTTGGTGTTGTTGGTGTTGTCAACTTGCAGACTTGTTTCTTCAGACAATTAGGACATTCTGTGTCTCGTACAGATTACCTTACTCTCCGCAATGGATTCATCTCGGTATCTCCTTTCCCATCTCTTAGACATCGATAGCTTGCTCATGAATTCATATGCCTAATTGATGTAGCTTCTTCAGAGTTCTTCCTATACCATGCTGTTGCCCCTTTGATTTTACACTTTTGCAATCAGCTATGCAAAAGTCATCTGGTGCTGATAAGAACCATATTTGGGATTTTTCTTTTCAAGTCTCTATTGATTCCGATAAGTCTTGAGCATGAGTCCTACCTTAAACATATTACCAACTCAAAACAAAAAGGATCTGTTCCTCTGGCAAGAGGGCAACACAGAGGTTGCTCTTCCTCTTCCCTCTTCCTCTTCCCTCTTCCCTCTTCCAGCCAGGAATTGTATAGGTAGGGTTCAGGAAGTTCTTTGTACAGGAAAAAGGACATCAAATCCATTTCACGAAAATGCATCATCAGGCAAAACAAAAGGCTTGATTTCTCATAGAAAGACAGGATGTTTCTATTAACATGAGTAGCTCAACTGCCAAATATGGTCCGCTCCGGTCCATAATTATATGCAACACCTTTTACATAATGATCTGAATTTTGGTTATTTATGCATTGTAGACTCACCACCTCCCACTTAAATACGATTTCCATAGCTACATGATCCGATCCATGGAAGAAGAATTCCAAGAGATAGTTGGAGTGAGGTAAGGTTTCCGCATTTGACCATTCAAGCCAATGCAGCTTTTGAGTTGCTTAGTTTGGATGATTGAAACCTGCCATTCTAAAATGTCAATATGTTCAATGCTTGCAGCAATTCTCTATGGTGCTACGTGGTTGCTTTCATGCTGTTTAATGTTAAAGGTGTGACATTTCAAGCGGAAAATGAACCTTTTCTTTTGTTTCTTTATCCTCTTTGACGGTGCTAGGGAAGTGTACATCACCTGGATGCTTGATACCGTAGCGGTGATTTTAATCTTTTTAGTCACCGAGTCACTTGTTGGATAGTTTATGACAAATCACATCTTTCATTGAGTAAAGCTTGAACTTCCCTACATATCATCCATCTCTAGTGTTATATGATCGACTGCGCTGTAGCTGGTTTGTGTCTCAGTAACCAATGTGGATTTTTGCAGGATTTAATCTGTATTTCTGGATGGCCATCATTCCTTTCATTGTAAGTTTGTTTTCCCGCAGAAATGTGCTGCTAGGGATACCTGCTTGTGGCATCACAAATATGAATAAAGGATACACTTGAAAAGCCAGCAGATCCTAGCTGATTAATTATGAATTTGCAAAAGAAGAATCCATCTCAGTTATATATATGGGAGCCATCCTCTTATTAATATGCTATTATGTTTATGGGCAGCTTGTTCTTCTGGTGGGTGTTAAGCTGCAGCATGTTATGGCTATTTTGGCACTGGAAAATGCTGAAGTAACTGGATATTCTGAGCAAAAAAGTTTGATGAAGCCTCGAGATGATCTCTTTTGGTTCAAAAAGCCAGAAATACTGTTGTACTTGATCCATTTTGTTCTCTTCCAGGTCAACAAAACGCACTATGATCAATTGAATTAATGTTGACCATGTTGCTGTCCTGGAGTAAGCCAAGCTGACATGCATTTCCTTTCATTTATCTTGCAGAATGCATTTGAATACGCCTCATTCGTATGGTTCTGGGTACCTGCTCTTCCCTCTCTTGATGTATTGTTTGGACTGCTGGAGATGATTTTTCCTTTTTTTATATTTACCGAACCAAATCTACAATTCAGGGAAATTCATATTTTCCTGGTTTCTGCTGCTTCAGTTTAACAGCAATATGCATCAGCAGCTAGCATCCAGAAAAAAGGATGGTTCAGGAAATGCATTAAAAATGAGAAACTGTTTCTTTGCTTTTATGTGCTTTGATATTGAAATTGTGCGTACTGACTGGTTAACTTGACTCCTGTGGGGATTGATGTACAGTGGCAGTTTGGTTACGATTCCTGCTTTATGGAGAACCACTCTCTGCTTCACATTCGTCTAGTGTTGGGGTATGTATATACGCATACGCATACGCATATACAGAATTCAGTTTTCTGTGTTGGAGTTGAGGATCGATGTATTTATATTGGGTGGTAATTTTTTATGATGATGATAGCCATCTATGTACGTCTTGTAGGTTTATTGGACAGTTTCTCTGCAGCTACAGCACTTTGCCACTATATGCCATTGTTGCTCAGGTAATTATGTGTTCCTCGATCGAAAAAAAACAGAAAAAAAGAGAAAAACTGCAGTAGCTCTGATAAGAAATGAGTTGGATGTTGTTATTATATTAGTGAGACAAAGTTCATAGATGCTTGACTATCAGCTAGCTTTAATGTTTGCCCTCTTTCTTGTTCAGATGGGAACGAACTATAAAGCAGCAATAATCCCAGAAAGAATTAGGGAGACCATGCATGGTTGGGGAAAAGCAGCCAGAAAAAAGAGAAAGCATGCAATGTACCCTGATGATTCTACCACCCATCACCCAGAAAACGATCGTCGCCTGCTTGGTATCAACTCTGCTCGGGCCACTGGACTTCAGTTCCGATCCTCATCTTCCCTTGCATCAACATCAGCAAGCCATCATAGATCATCCTCTATGCCACCGGATACCAGCGAGCACAAGCCTATGGTCGCTCAGAAGAAGAAGAAAAAGAGAAACACGATAATGTATTGAAAACCACACACACCCACACATCTCTTCTCAGAGGATTCAGGTTTCTTTTACGGCTTGGTTCCGTTCCCTTACGTGACTGCCAAGGTATATTAGATAGTCAAGTTTCATAGAATACGCTTAGCACACAAAACCAGGATTCAGAAAGGAAAGATGGTGCCGTTTTTATAAACGTTTCCTCGTATCATGTTTTACACTTGGTAATATTCGGACAATACTAAGAAGTAGCCATAGATACACATTGAAAATTACTGGAAATATATATAGAAGAAACCTTTATTCTTGTATAGCCCATATAATAACCATGAAGCTCTTAAGAGAGATCCGCCTGGGGAATTGGTGGCTATGCCCCGATTTGGGCTTCATGGGCTTCATGGGCTTCATGGGCCAGGCTCTGGGGCTTAGCGTCAACTTTAGATGTTATTGGTGACGTGGCGTGATGACCTCTTGGGCAAGGACAACCCCATCCTGGTGGTACGTTAGGAATCCCACCCATATTACCATTGCTTCCGCCTTTTCCGACGCCCACTCCATACCCGTAACCATCTTCTGCACCTGGCATCATCCCACTCCCACCTCGTCCAACCCCAATCCCGACACCCTGTCCTTCTGCACTGTTCCCACCGTCTCCAACAATTCCCACGCCTGGCATAAATCCTGGCTGAGGTCTAAAAGTCCCAAAACCGATTCCACCACCTAAACTTATACCGGGAAGAAGTCCTGGGAATAGATTGATACTTCCGGACCCTCCAATTGTACCAGACCCGATCGGTGGCGGCATCCAACCGCCTCCACTTCCGTAGCCGGCACCGTACCCGGAGCCACCATTGTAACCTGGCCCGTATACATAACCTGGAATAGGTCCATATCCACTTCCTGATCCATAACCGGCACCATATCCCTGTCCGCCCCCGTACCCAACGCCTTCGCCGACGCCCGAGCCGCCCGATCCGCCCCCGTACCCAACGCCTTCGCCGACGCCCGAGCCGCCCGGTCCGCCCCCGTACCCTACTCCTTCGCCGACGCCAGAGCCGCCCGGTCCGCCGCCGTACCCAACGCCTTCACCGATTCCAAAGCCACCCTGTCCGTACCCAGCGCCTTTACCGATTCCAAGGCTGCCCTGTCCGCTCCCGAACCCAGCGCCTTCTCCCGACCCAAAACCCTGACCAACACCGGATCCTGCGCCAGTCCCAGTAGGAACCGCCACGATATGATCATCAACGCTAGCGTCCATATGAACCTTCTCAGCATAACCGAAGGTTAGGCATAGCGTGACCAAGAAACCCACGTAGACACACTTGAGAGGAACCATGTTGTTGGAAGGTTGTTTGCTTTGTATTGCATGGTAGCCAAAGGATACGTGACTTATATACAGAAGGTTTTGCATGCATTGGCGTAAGACAGGAACATTGGCAATGGAAAAGCACTAAATGTCTTGCAGTGTTTGTTCTTCGCGAATTCCGGAGTCATGCGAGTTCTGTGATAATGGTAGGGGATTGCGTCTAGCACTGTAAATCTTCTCCTCTATGCTTTTCTCTGCTTTTGCTTCTGCTTCTGCACATACAATCTTGTAGCAAGAAGGACATGGTTTCTCGCATGCAATGCCCTAACCAGATGCTTATTGGTTAGTGAAGGAGGGATATGTAGGGGATGACGAGAGAAGGAATCTGCTTCAGATCCCATATTCACAATTCAGGGTTTGAAACATTGGAAAACTCTGCTAATAAAATAATGGATCGATTGGTATTATTGTAATGGAGTGGATCGTGATTTGTGTTTGAAAATACTATTTGGTAACGAACAAGAAAAAGCTAAACTAATATTTTTATGAACTGAAAAAATAATCTAAAGTTCAATGTCCTCATCTTTTTGTTTATTTGCAAAATTGTTTTAAAAAATGAGTTCTCTTGTAGATAATCAGAATGGGGGTGTACCTAACCGTACAGGCTCATTCTAGGTTTAAATTCCGACCCTTTTTTCAACATCCTCAAATTTTTAGATTTGTTATACATGAACAAAAACGACAAAGATTATTTTGTTGCAGACCTTGATAATTCTGATGCAAATGGAATTTTCACATTTTGGTGACAATTTTGTATTTTGGGTTGGTAAGCCCGATTTGATGTCATTCTTTGATGTGTTTGTTTGGGTTCCTTTGAGTTGTACTACGTATCCTTTGATGTATCCTAAGCTTGTTCTTTGGTTTGGGTGTATTGATTTGTCTTTTTGAATGGTTTTTGGTAGATTAAAATTGTAACGACCCGAACCTAAAATTTTTGCGTAAACCCACTATATATACTATGACATCATACAGCAATGTATATGGTAAATTACAAGGCTAGTAATATAAAGATAAAGCGGAGGTGATAATGAAATAATTAATATACATAATATGCATTGGAATTATTCGAATGATATGATGTTTTCCGATGACATCTTGAAATGAACAATCCTTAGATATACTACCCAGGAATCATTTAATATATTGACTTGTAGTCATTATACACAAATAAATTCAAGAGAAATATTATTATGAATATAAAATCCTTTAAAATTACCTTGAATATAGCCTATAACCGATCGATTTGTAATTGTCTTCTCAGGATGCCTTGGAGTGAGCTTCCATTTATCTTTCCTGCATTACATGCAAATATTTTAGTAGAAACCCGAGAAAAACAAGTAAAATATTTTACAAGCAATCATAACATAAATAAAAAATATACTGGCATTTAATGAATTAATCATAACACACCCTTAGCTCATACAATAGTCAATTACACGCAGCAAGCATGATACATTATAGATATGAACGCATGACCGTGATTTAGGCTTGGAAATATCTTCTAGTCTATCCGGGCCAAGGACAAGATTGGAGTTCGTTAGTGGCACTATAATCTCGTTATCTTTTCATTTATCATATTACTATATATATAATAAACAAATCTATGTCAATTTAATACCTAGCCCGATCTATTGATGATGTTGGGGTGTTAGGTGATGGTAGCCCCAACTAATCAACCCCCATAGTGCAAGATCCTGATTCATAATTTAATTAACAGAAAAATAAATAAAACACATTCCAACCTTAATACCTCATGATTGATCTCTCCATACAACACTACCAAACCCGGAAAGGTCTCAAGAGTTGTATAAGTTACCCTATGAGGACTTGTTGCATCCCACATGCCGAAGTCGATTCTCGAATTCACCTAGTGTTTTTTATGCATTTTAATAGTCCAAGTATAGGAAACAGGCACATTCATGCATTTCGTGGCATAACATATTTTTCGATGCACATTTATCCTTTTATCATGCTTAACACAATATATCACCAGCATACACACACGATTTTTAGTTATTTACTTTATATTATCACATTTTTAACAATTTATGCTAGCAATTTATCAAAAGAAAGAAGATTCTATCCACTCAAGGATTTTGAATCCAATAGCCGTCGATGGCACTACGGACCGATTCCTCAAGATCCTGTCATTGTAGGTATCCACCTACGCACAATCATATTTGAATTCTTAATAATTTAACTCAATCATAAAATATCACATAAAACCACAAGCCTAAATCCTTAAACCGACATGTTTCTACCCGAAAATCAACCCGGGACCCAATAGAGTGATTTTTCTATTTTTCTTAATTTTTTCAAAACTTGTTTGATTGAATTGATCTATTAAATAGAATCCAAATCATACAAATTTTGTATCACTAGACTCCAAATTAAATCTAGTATTTCTATATTTTTTCTATAATTTTCTCAATTTTCATCTATTTTTCCTGATTTTTTAATATTTATGGTCATTTTTTTCTAATTTTTCATAATTTATTTGATTTTGATCAATAAGAATCTGCCACATGGCTCCATCTGGTGCTGCCATACCCACACCCTACCTTATCTCCGAACCAACACGTGGCTCAATTGTGGTTGGCCAAGTCTTCCTAGTCTAAGGATGGGATACCACCCTGACTACCCTGGCGAACGATGTGTCGCCTGCACTCAAATTCACCACTCAACTACATGTCACATGAACTGGAGGCGAATGACCCGTTGCCTGGAGGGGTCTTCTTCAATCTCCAGACATGTGAATTACCGAAGCTGCCCCAAAGTTCCAATCCTCAATTCTTAGCACTAAACTCAAAAATTTATATACCAAATTAAAGAATATAACCACAACGAATCTATTCATGTGAAAAAGAAGGGGTGCAACCGCTGAAATCCGGCTAATTCACCAAAAGAAGGAGCTAGGTTTTTAGCTCTGAAATTAACCCTAGTGTGCACTCCTCATGCCCGTAAAAGCACCAAAGCGCTCACAATAGATTCGCACAAACAATTAGCCCTAACCCTCCCGATCTAACTTTTGAGAGTGTTTCGCAAATACACAAAAATGGTTGGTCTTATCCCATTATACCTAATCATTCCGGTCAAAGGAGGTGGAGAAGATTCTCAACCGGCACAGGACCCAACCACGATATGATGCTGATTGGTGCTTTTGCAGAAACGATGTCATTTCTGTCGCAACGACACATCTCCATTGCGAACCACAAAATGACAGCTCTCTGTCGTTTTGACCATCGCGGTCAAAACGATATCTTGAGGTGTTGTTTAGGGCTTATATTATATTATATTAATATAAGATAATTAGTAATTAATAAGTAATAAGTAATAAGTAATAAGTAATAAGTAATAAGTAATAATTAATAATAATAAATCTTTTATTATTTTCTAAATTCAAATAATCTATAATAATTCAAAGTAAATCGTATAAAATTTCAAAAGATATACCAAAAATGTATACATAGAGGAATCCATCAAGATAATAATCTTATTTTTATCATAAATATCTATTTTTACTAAAAATAAAAAAAACTCAATTAAACATCTCGAAAAATTATAATAATTACAATTATATTTCCAAAAATTCTTGGAAAATTCATTGATGTTCTTAAACCTCAAATTAATATATTTAAGGTTTGATAACCTCCTTTTTATGATTTTTCCATCATAAAATTGATAATTACAATAAATTTCAAAAATAAATTTTTTCTTCAAAAATAAACCAATTTACTTCTTAAATCCAAAATCGATTGTTATCCATGGGCTAAGGCACACTAATACTGTCGGCCTTCAATTGGGTTTTCTGACCTAAATTGCTCGAAAATTTCCAGCTCTCACAAAACCCTTAAGTGCAATTTGCTTCCTTTGGGTATTATTCATCCGGTTGTTTTCGATGCTTGAGATGTATTATGTTTATGTTTTTGAGTTGGTTAGTGCATGGTTTAGTCCTTCCCCTTGGTGTGGAATCAATTCTTGAGGAATTGATAGAGATTTTGTGAAATAGGTGTTCAGTTTTGAGTTTGAATTGTGGGTGGGTGGATTCTCTTGGCTTGTTTGGAGTTGTTTGTGGATTAGAGTGAGTGTTGGAAGGGGTCTTAGGCTTTACTTTTCATTTTGGAGTTGTTCCTTCATTTTTAGTTTGGTTTGGTTGGTTGTCTTTGCTTGTAGGTGGTGCTTCAGTGTGCAATAAAGATAAGAGCGTTGTGATAAGTGATGCGACTCAATAAGAGATGGAAGTCTATGTTTTATTTATATACACAAATTTAATTTATTTTATTAATTAAAATTGGATAGATATATGGTTTTGGAAGTAGGCAATATGTGTATTGATGAATGACAAGACATACTAGGTATATTATGTGCTTGGCATGTTTATGATGGATAAAATACATATTTAGAACTTATATGCATGCTTGAATTGTATTTAAAATACATTGTGAGGATATGTGTTGATGGTTACTTGATGCGCATGCTTGAATCTTGAGTAATGATGGATTTGAGTTGAAAATATATGGCTTAAGTTGTTTTACATGGGAGTACTTTGGATGGGTGAGTTGTGAGGGTGTTGAAAGAGTTTTTATGAGGATTTGTAGTGAGAAAATGGTGAATTGAGAGTGTGGAAATGTAGATTTGTGACTGTGAAAAACCTAGAAATCATAGTTTCCAGACACACACCTTTGCCCAACTCATACCCCTGTGGCCTGGGACACTTATATCCTTGTGGCTCTGAATACTCATACCCCCATGGCTTTAGACACTTTTTCCTCCGTGGTCCCAAACACTTATACACCCATGGCCCCTGGACACATTCTATGACTAGTTTACACACTCGTGACCCCTAGACACATCCCCAACCAATTTACAGATCTGTGACCCACTAAACATTATAAAAAAACTGTCATATATCTTCTTTAACCTTAGATGAGTACCTATAAATATTTCATCATGTATTACATAATATTTCATTAAATTATAATATGATTTAAGACTTGAGCTTTATGTTTGCAAAGTGTATACATCTATATGTATGAATTCTAGGACAATACCTTGGAATTTACGAGTAGCAACAATTGGTCAATATGAAGGTAAGTGGATGAGCATTCTTAGATAAAAGGATAGTTCATTATCTAGGAGTATATAAGTATAAGGTAGCACTTAAATACCTTGTGATGATGTGTGTATCAGGCTACATATTATATGTCTTTAGGCTTTTGAGTTGTGAGTATGTTGGGACTTGTAATACATTAAACTAGTCACCAGTAAGTTCTTGATTTTCTTTTGGTTAGGATTATCAGTGAAGCAGTTTTAAAGGCCTCCCCTGATAGATTTTGGACATAATAGCCTATGAGATTGAGATTGTGAAGTGATTTGACCTATTTGCCTTGGAATTAAGATGCATAATTTATCTTATTGAACATACACATATGCATTGATTCATATGGCATGGTTGGGTTCTATGTATGAGTAGCATCATGATCTTACTTTTTTAATAATCAATTGTTTATATTTGTTTTCATATGTGTCTCTATTTCACCAAAATTGCTTATGACGCGGTGACTCTAATTAAGATTCTTAAGATCTCATCTCTTCTTGTTGTTGTCTTTTTAGGGATAGTTTGAGAGTTTGTGTAAGAGACTTCTTTTTGAGATCGAGGTTGAAGTAAACATTCTCATACTTATCACACATCAAGTTCAATATCTTTATACTTACCATATGCTTATCTCTAAGCATCTACTCAAGTTCAAAAAATGAAATCATAGCATAAATCAACAAGTCACAAAGATATAATTCATATATCAGATATCCACCCCATCAAATCAATAAACAAAATAGATTAAGATGATGATCATTATTATGTTAGAATACCTAATTAAATTACACATTTTGATGTTAACCTATTTTAACAAGTGAAATATAAAGGACGTGTTTAACACTCTTTATCTAAACACAGTAATAAAAAAAATAAGCTTGCCATTATTTCTAAACTCCACTACCTTTTGAATAGCACATAAAGAGGTCAATAAATCTTTTTGAGAGTGTAATGAGGTCGCGGTTAAGGTGTGTTGAGGGGTCTTTTTGGGAACTCAAAGCAGTCAATCAAATATTTCTTTGCATGAAATATTTTGCCAAAATTTTGTTTTTGTTCCACTCCCTTATTTCTTTGCCAATTGTTTGCTCTCTTTTCCTCATCTATATGTTTTCTTTTTCTTACCCTGCAGGTTTTTAGCTATTTTTTACAGCTCTGAGAATCAAGGAATATTCATTTATGAGAGAAAAGTTGTAGCCTGAAGAAATATTTGTGATCCCGGGAGGGTGTTGGTGGAGTATTCTATTCAAACTTTATTTGAAATACGAAACAATGGCCTGATTTCATAGATAGATATTTCATGCATTTTTTTTCTATTTCAGGTATTGTGACTGACTATTTAGGTTCTTTCAGAATGATAAAATCGGTTAGGCAATTAGGTTCATGTTAAAAAAAAAACAAGAGGCCACGACTTAAAATGGGTTAGTAGGTGTTCGTTCATAGGTGGCTGCCAAGAAAAGGGTTCAACACACAAATGTTTAGTCCTAGATTCTTGAATTATGTCCCTAAATGCACTATCTATGTAATTTTGTGAAGGAGTCTATGGAAAGTTCTAGATTCTAACACTTATGAAGACCTCTCAGAAATGAAAAATTTTGTTAAAAGCAAAAAAATAAGCCTCTCTAATTGTTCAGTGCTCACTAAAGTATGTGTGTGATTTTATCTTGAGTCATTCAAATAGTTCATCCTTATCATACATAGGTCATATCATATTTGGAGTTCAAACTTTTATGATTATGCTTTCAATTTGACGTAGATAATCAGCATTTTACTCCATCTGAACTAAGAGATATCAACAAAGATTTAGCAAAAAATTTAATTTTTCACAACAAGCATACAAACAAGCAAGCAAGCATAGCAAGCATAGCAAGAATAGCAAGCATAACCAAGTAGGAAGGACATCAAACAATTCAAAACAATGTGTATATATATCCTCATATTTAAGTCATGTTTGCCCAAAAGCATGTAAATAAATATAAAGATAATAAAAAAAAAAGATAAAACCAAAAGCAATTAAAGAAAATAAAAAAAATATAATAATTAAAAAAATTTGTCAAACCTATGGTGGGGCTGGTGGTGGGTCTAATCCTTTCACTATCGTCAACATTTTAAACATCGCCTCTCACAATTGTGTTATCCTCTCAAATTGCTCATCTACAACTGCAATCTAAGCTTACAGTGCAAGCGACATCTGTTTGCTCGAAGATGCAACAACTATGGACGGGCCAGGAACTCTCGTGCCCTGTATGTTTGATTACTTTTTTTATGGACAGATTTGGAACCCCCTTTTTGTGGTCTATTATGTTAACCCCAGCTCAGTAAGTTATCTATGTTTATAGGTCCTATCTCACCGAGTCCCTTATGATGGTAGATTTTTCTATGGTCAGGTTTGGTGGATGGGACCTATAATTCTAGGTTCAAGGGTGCCAAGTACGCAATCAGAGGGTCCTTCAGGGCTTCAATAGTGACCTTCCATTTTCGCTTTGTAGGTGCCTTCTTAGAGGACCTAGCAGACCACTGATCCTAGACCCTTCGTATCCTTATACTTTTCTTTTGCGCAGGGAGAGATATTTCTATTGGCAAGGACTCATTATTTTACTTTGATTCTTTTGGAGGCCCTGATAAAGTTAGACATGGATATGGAGCTCTCACCCTTTGAGAAGGCTTTTGGTGAAGCTTGGTTTTCTGGTCCACCCCAAAACTCTCGGATGTCAGAGATGATGATGGGCCACCATCATCTCCATCAAACTCTAGGGGTAGTGACCTTGTCATGTCCCCTAGGGATCACCTTTATTGCCTCAGGGATGGATTTGTTAGTCTCCACATTATCCTTCCCTTCGATCGAATGCATAGAGGCCTTTTCAAAATCATTTAGCACACCCCGCATCAAATCTTCTATCTATACATCATCATTAAGAATTTTTTTTTGGTTCAGGACTTCTTCCAAGGAAATCTGTAGTTTGTCGAGGTTGGTAGTTTGGAATACTGTCTGTGCATTGTGATCAATTGTATAAACCATCATGATAGAGGCCTCAAGATCAAGGTGTCTTATGGCATTGTAGATGTTAAACTCCAACTTGTCACTGTCAAACTCTACAGTCAAGGATCTATTATGTACATTGATTATCATTCTAGAGCTGTTTAGAAAAGACTGTCCTAGTAAGACCATTTGAGAATCATCGTTCTCCACTGAAGAAGTCAGTTGAGAAGATTATTCATTTGACTTGGATAATTAAATCTTCTTGGATTCCTACTGGATGCACAACTTATCTGTCCGCTAGTTGGATGGTGACTCAAGGTTTATTCATTTTTTCTATGTTCAATTTCTAGTATATACTGACAAGGGCATGATATTGATGGAGGGCCTAAGGTCACGCATTGCATATGAAACTTCAACGTTCCCAATTTATCAAGGGACTACAAACATCCCTGGATCTTTATATTTTTTAGGGAGTTTCTTCTGTAAGAAGGCTGGAACATTCTTCTCCATGGTCACCTTCTCACAGTCCTTCAACCTCTTCTTGTTAGTGCAAAGCTCTTTCAGGAACTTTGCATATTGGGGATTTTTTTTTCATGGTGCCAAGGAGAGGAATTTTCACTTCATCCTTCTAAAACACATCTAAGATTTCTTGTTCTTCAGAGGACTTGCAATTCTTAGCCAATCTAGAAGGTAATGATGGTAGAATGGTTATCTTTGAACGAGGGATTACTTTATTGTCAACTTCAAGTTTCTCTATAGATGGTGTGGCAGGAACACAAACTTTCTGATTTTTGCAAGGACCCGATTTGTCGACTTCTATCATAATTTTGGGTTGGGAATCTGCTAGGGGCTCAACAAGGTCAACATGACTTTTGGGAATGCTTGACAGAAGTATTTGTCTTCTTTCGTATGGAAAGATCAGGCAATTCTCTTCCTGATATAAGAACCGTAATAATCACATTATGCTTAGGATTGACTATAGGTTGAGATGATAACTCACCTTGTCTAATACCCTATTGATTCGTTGCAGTGGCCATCTATGACATTTAGGTTAGAAAACCTTTTTGGCTTACTGCCAATAGTTTGATCATGCTCCGTAATTCATCCATTTTATCTGCTTGACTGCTGTGTTGATACTGCCCTTCAGGGTGGTTAATCGGATAAGGTTAGGACCTTGGTTAGTATTATTGAGGCTGCTGACTATCATGTCCTATGAACCACTTCCATAGGAAATATTAGAATCATTTCCTTCTTTGCTAATAGGCATTTTTTTCATGTCATATGCATTCTTCTTGTATAGAGGCATATATTGATTATATATATTGACATCTTGAACATCATTGTTCATAATTGTAGGACATGAATCTATAGTGTGATCCACCTAACCACACTGGTTTTCTACTTCTTGAAAGCATTGGCAATACTGGTGATGACAAGAACTTTCACTTCTGCCATATTTTCTTTTTTAATTAACTTGTTGGTGTTGCCTCTTTGTTTATATTATACCACTTCATTCCTCTGGTTATTTTCACAGTTAATGTCTGTGCTTCTCGGTGGTCTAAACTCGTCATATACCCATTAGCAACTAAGTCTATTGTGGCTTTGGTTTCATCGGTTATGCCTTCATAAAAAGTCTACATCAGTTGGAAGTTAGAGTACCCGTGTTGGGGACATGAAGAGAAAAGTTTCTTTAATCACTCTCAGTATTCATAGAGGTTCTCATCATCATATTGATTGATTACTGCTATGGATCTTCTGAGATCAACTACTTTTTACGACGAGAAGTACTCAAAGAGGAAAGTGTCTACCATCTCATTCCAGGTACCAATGGAGTACGATGATAACTCAAACAACCACTTTTCTATGTTCCCCTTTAGAGAGAAATGAAAAGATTTCAGTAAAACTTCATCTTCAAGGATGCCTCTAGGCTTGAAGCTGGAACATACCATCTCAAATTTGAGACCCTGGTATTTTGAGTTAGTGGATCAAGCTTCATGAATTGAGCTTGGAAGGTGTACATTGTCCCATAGATATCTAGAGAGGGATTTAACCGGACAAAAGCCCTTTTTGTTAGGTCCTTTGAACTTGTAGGAGATCGTCACTGTTTAATGATCCTAAAAAGTGTATGTGTTTGTAAAACCTGAACTAAAGGTATTTTTGTAATTTCATTCCTGATGATTGTAAATTTTTTGTTGGGTACTTCTCAACCTAAATAACCTTAAAAACTGTTCAATGAACTTTGATTGGGTTTTAGTATTCTGTAATGAAATAAATTTTGTATTTTGATTATTTTGATAGCGACTACCAAGTAAGAAGCTATAAGGCAGGAGAGGGACTACCGAGTAAGCCGACTGACACGAGATGGGATCCTGCAGAGTGGAGACCGCTTAGGTGGAGTTACCATCACCTAACACCCCGGTATCGTTAGTGGTTTTGGGCAATGGTTAGTAATAACGAAGGTAAGCATGAAGTACCACTAACGAATCTCAGTCCTACTCCTGGCATCGGATGGACTATGAGCTATTGCCAATCCCAGTCATGGTCTTGTTGCGTATGGATGTTTTATATGTGGTGACTATGACTTGATGTGCACTTGGGTCCCTGTGTGCCTAATATTGTTTTAAGTGTATACATGTGTCGTATTATATATGTGTTTCCCGTCCGATCACTTCACAGGTTTCTACCAGATCTCTTGATCTGATTTCGAATAGGATTGGATATGATTGAACATGATTGTGGCATCCCTCTGAACAGACAGAACTCGAGAATTTAAACGATTCAAGGTTAGGGTTTCCTTATGGTTCCTAGTGTATCATGTACATAATATGTATTCCCTTAGTCTATATGCATGATATTTGTAATCAGAAAACTAGAACAAGGGTAAATTAATAATGTAAACCATGTACGAGACTTCCAGGGTTTGCAATGTCACCTGGAGACATTAGTATTTCTTATATATTCGCTGCAGATTCTATTTAGATCTATATTCTATTGTTGACTCCATTATTAATATTTGCTACATTTTAGCCTTGTAGGTTCGTTATATGCATTGTTGTGTGACATAGCAGTGTATATAGTTGGCCTACGATGACTATCACGCAATAAATTTTTAGGTTTCGAGACGTGACGATTTTTCTAGTAGTGGAGCATGTTGCTATCATTTCTTGAAATAAACAAAGTTATTTGTCACTTCGTAACATGAGCCATCATTCAATTAGCACCTTTGCATGCAAAATTTCTAATGATAGCAACATAAGCCTTTGATTGTTTTGATGGAATTGAATCATCTTGTCTTCCTTATTTGAATACTATTGTTTAATGATCACTCGAGTGGGTGAAAATTTTACTGATAGTGAAGTATGTCTCTTTGGTTTTGTGCCTACTTGTGTCCGAGAATCTATACCATTGACTATGAGGTGGTGGTGTCATCTCATTGTTGTTCACCAGGTTGCAGTCAAATTGAATCATTCTAATGGCATGAACCTAATTAGTATTTTTGGTTCAGTTTGCTTGATGTGTCTTGGAATACAAGGCATTTATTAGGGGGTTAAACATTATCGTATTTCGTTCTGTGTTGGGTGTACCAAGTTATGGATTCCCTTGATTATACTATAAAAATCAGATAAATCAGCCAGATGAAGCATTCCAACCGCTGACAACAGAAAGGAATGTATCGCTTTTGAATATGATCACCATTGACGAAATAAAAGAAAAGTTTGTGTCGAGACACCCATTGCATGTCATTCGAGACAAGAAAATCATGTACGTAGTATACTAATGATTGATTGTAGGTAAGACTGTTTGGATGGAGCCACTAGAGTTTAAGAAGTTTTAAATTGAATTTTCAGAAGTAATGATGTAACATCAGTTGGATTTTATGGATCAGATAAAAGAGGAAAGATTACCTTTATAATAAAAAATGAAGTTTTATATGCGATGTGAGAAACTATAAGAAATATGTGGAGTTTGCTTTAGTTATATTTATCTCTTAGGGATGAGGATTAAACCATTATCTATGATTCATATACCCTTTATGCTAGATGAACCAATAGATATGATGGGGCTATTCATTTAATACTGAGGTAGAAGATTAGAATGTGGTTGGAGATTCGGTTACGATTGACTCCGTATTTGTGGTTCTTAACCTGATTTTTAGCGTGTCAATATCAGGATTATCTAAGAGATTCAGTGTTTGGGAAAAAGGGAACCACACAATGAACTGAGACTTTTTTCTTATGCCTAGCCTTGGATTATCATCAATTTTCTCTCTCTCTCTGAGCTTCTAGCTTGAGTGTATTATACAGATATATGTATATATATACCAAAGAGATGGTGTTACTGGTACGTTTGAATTTGATATGGTTGACTTGATGCAGAATTGTGTTGAGTGTGAGATGTGAATTCTAAGTTTTGAATGAATATTGTTGAATTTGTTTCATATTCTTTGTATGCAAAGTTGGTCAAAACACAGTGATTAAGGCAAAAAGTTGGTATGATGAGACCAAGGTGTGATATTTTTTAGTTCCATTTCATAATGAGTTGGTAGGAAATAAGGTAAAATGTGGAGTAACGCAGCTGAAACATGGTGGTTATTACTGCAAGAGATAAGTATTTGCTATTGTCTATCATTGTACATGGCATAAATGGAGATATAAAGGTAATCGTGATGAAGCCAATAGATGAACAGAATGTAGTAGGATGCTACATTCTATTTTGAAATCAAAATTAATACAGAAGTTGATTTGATATTCTAGATTATCAAATTCTTAGACACAACTTGTTATCGATGATGTGTAAATAGTGGTTAATGTTAATGCGATTTGATAAAATGTAGAATCAAATTTTTATGTGAACGGTGAAATTATCACCTAGAAATGATTTTTATAAGTATAACAATGAGCTAATCATTGGGCATATTGAATATACTGATGTAATGTTAAATTACATTATGGGGAAAGGTGAGAAATAGATTGATAAAAATGTCTTGGTTGGGGTTAAGGCATTTGTTATAATGTTAGGCGAATGCCTTTGATAATTGATATTGTTTGAATTATAGGAGGAAGTAATGATTATAGTGGATATCAAGGGTAAAGAATATGCAGTTGGATACTACTTTTGTTGATGCATAATTTGGTTTCGATATGAGTGATCTTGATTTAAGTAAGTTTCGAGAACAAAACTTTTTGTAAGGTAGGTAGGATTTGAGATCCTGACCTTTTGGGCTATTTTGGCTGAAAGGTCCAATTGAACTTTGACGATGAAATTAGTGGGATTTGAATTATAGCCCAGGTTTATTACGAATTCGATAGATTTTTTGAATGATTATGAAGGATTATCAGAATCTATTCGACGATTTTACTAATTTGGGCTACTATACAATCTTAGGACCCATACGAGATGAGGTTAGATTTTTGTGACCTTTATCTATTTTTGATGAGTCATTGGGATTCATAGGTGTTGATTTGAGATTTTGACTCCGAAAAAGGAACATTGGAATGCATTTTTTTGGAAAACGGGATCTGAGAGTAATTTGGTCATGTCACCATCCGGTACCAATCATACTTAGAAATTCAAGCCTTGTGACTTGTGTACTATTGGAATATGTGCTTTCCATCCTCAAATAAGTGTTGATGATCCTACGAAAGAATAATTGTATTATAAAACGATGTCGTTTCGTCCCCATAATTGGCTACCACCTAGCCTCTCCCGGTTTATCCCATTTTCCGGTCAGTGCTAACGGGATAAGACCCTGTTTCTACAGTTGGCTCCTCAGTACCATTCGAGCCTCGATTTTTCATTCAAGAGCTTTGCTATTTCCTTCCGAGCTTTCCCTTATCATTTTCATGCATCTTTCGACGAGGATCTCACCGAATTTAGGTAATCTCTAACAGAAAATCTGGGTTCATCTCTTGCTTTTCTGTCCACGTTTTGCCATGATTCTTAGTAATTTATATGTGTCTAGGTTCGTTGGGATGTAAGCTTTGATTTAGGGTACGATATGTTGACAATAGACCTGTGGTTAGGAGATCGGGACTTCTGGTTTAGTTGTAGGTTTCGGCCTGGCTATAGTAAGAAGACGACCCCGGAAGACATGTCGTCCGAGGGTCGTCTAAACGGCTGGTTGTTTGTGAGATGGATTGACCGAGATGTGGCGACGCGTCGTTCGCTCTAGGGAAATGGGAGTCACCCGAGCCTAAGACTCGATCGACATAGCATGCGGAGAGTGGGATGCGTGTCATTACCATGAGGTAGGTCTGGGCACACCTGGAGATGAAAAATGGCACGATCTGATTGGCTCAAATTTAAAAATAATTATAGAAAATGAAAAAAGTGGGCAAAAATGGTTGGAAATTAAGGAAAAATAGTAAGAAATTGATAAAAAAATCTGGAAAAATTATAGAAAATACTAAATTAAATGAGGAATCTAGTGGTACTAAAAATTATGAATTTAGAATCTTTTTATAGGTCAAATAGATAGTACAAGTTTTGGAAAAATAGAGAGAAATTAGAAAATTTCCTGATTTGGTTTCGAATTGATTCGAGGATAGAAACGCGTCGATTAAAGGGATTAGACGCGTAATTTTATATGTTATTATGTGTTGAGTATCATTTTTTAAGAATTAATTACAATCGTGCATAGGTGGATATCTACAATGGATTTCGAGGAATCCATCCAACAAGCCATCAAACACGTATATGGCTTCGAAAACCATGAGTGGAAGGAACTTTTTATATTCTGAGTATTGACATGAATTAATGCATAAAGGTTAATCAATGAATAAGTAAATAAATCGAAAATGTATGCATGTTATTAGGAGGCATGAGATTTGCTTGCTATGTTATTTGTTAAGTCGCATGTTATGCTATGAGTTGCATAGATATGATATGCCATGCTAAGGTATGACATGTGACTCGCTTGATGACACTTTGCTATGTGTTACATCATGCATAGAATGTATTCGAGTATGAATATGCAAAACACGGAAGTCGCATAGGGTAATCTATAAAACCCTTTAGAGCTCTTTAGGTCTGGTAGTGAGGCGTGGAGATGCCAAGTAAGAAGCTATAAGGCAGGACAAGGACTACCGAGCAAGCTGACAGATACGAGACAGAATCCTACAGAGTGGGGACCGCTTAGGTTAAGTTACCATCACCGAACACCCCAGCATCGTCAGTGGTTTTGGGCAATGGTAAGTAATAACGAAGGTAAGCGTGAAGTACCACTCACGAATCACATTCCTACTCTTGATGCTGGACAGACTGTGAGTTATTGCGAAACCCAGTCATGGTCTTGTTGTGCATGGATGTTTTATACGTACTGACAGTAACTTGCTATGCACTTGGGTCCTTGCGTGCCTAATATTGTTTTGAGTGTATGCGTGTGCCATATTATATGTGTGTTTCTCATCCGCTCACTTGGCAGGTTTTCTGCCAGATCTCTTAATTTGATTTCTAACAGGATTGGATATGATTGGACATGATCGTGGCTTCCTTCCGAGCAGACAGACAATCGAGAATTTAAGTGATTCGAGGTTAGGATTCCCTTATGGTTCCTAGTGTATCATTTACATGATATGTATTCCCTTAGTCTACATGCATGACATTTGTAATTAGAAAACCAGAATAAGGATAAATTAAATACGTAAACCATGTATGACACTTCCGGGGTTTGTGATGTCACCTGAAGGCATCGGTATTTCTTATATATTCGTTCTGCATTCTATTTAGATCTATATTCTATTTTTGACTCCGTTATTAATCTCTACATTCTATCTAGCCTTGTAGGTTCGTTATAAGTATTGTGTCACAACCGAAACTCAGACTACGCGTCATTTGGCTTCGTGTGTGACCCGTCCCTCAAATCAAGAACCTCAATCAAGGAGAATCGACATATTAATAGAGGATCAATTAAAGATAATCGGGGAATTCAAGGAGAATCCATTCCTGCCATATAGGAGACTCGATTTGGGGAGTCAAGGTAATCAATGTAATCAAAGATTACCATAGATGGGAAATCAGCCATTAGTGCTTGCCTTGTATATCTTTGTATAGTCACTGTTAGATCGGTTGGCTCGATCTCTACCATTCATTGGGGAGTTGTATTGGCTATATAAGGGATGCCTCCCCTCATTTGTAATCATTCAGCAATTCTTGCAATATTGAGAGTTTAGAGTTTTCTCTCCATTCTCTTGTGTCCCTCTCTCTTTTCGGTTGTGTTCTAAGCTTAGCATTCTAGCTAACTTTGTGAGGAAGGCTGACTTAGCCTATTGCGAGAGCGATAGTCAAAGGCCTCATGGATAGTTTCAATTCCACAAAACTCTAGTCCCGTGACAGTTAGTAGCGGAGCAAATGCTCAATTCTTTGAGAGAGAAATGGAGATGCCTACTGATACCAACATCCATGTTGTTGAGGAGGTCCATGTGGGGAGATTACCCCAACGTGCCCCCAAACCTAGTAAGCACAGAATGAAGACGGTTGATTATCTGTCATCATTGGAGGCAAGGATCACTCAGATGGATATGAAAGTTACAGATGACAACGATAAGCTTGAGGAGTTTGGCCAACGCATAAACGAGCTCGAGTCAGGGGACGTGAATGAGCTTCGTGAGGAGATGCAAGACGCCCTCATTGCTATCAAATCTTGAAAACAAGAGTTAGATGATTTCAAGGTAAATCTTCTTGCTGAAATCACTTTATTCAAGGATGATTTGGTGGAAATCAGGTCCGAATGCAAGAAGGGCATAATGCAAGGAGTTGCCAAGCCTAAAGTGAAGTTGGATGTCCCGAAGTCAAAGTCATTTGGCAGGACAAGGAATGTCAAGGAGGTGGACAATTTCCTTTTCACCCTAGAGGAATACTTTCAAGGGGTAGGCATGGAGAGCAATGGAGAGCGATGGAGATTGGCTTTCCCAAGCCCCACTATATATAACCGATAATGCTATAACCTGGTGGAGGATGAAGCATGCTCAAATTGAGTGTGGAACCTTGAAGTTGGAGAGGTGAGAAGATTTCAAAAGGCTCCTGAGAGCACAATTCCCATCAAGAAATGTCAAGCTAGAAGCGAGAGAGAAGCTTCGCAAGTTCTCCCACAAAGGCGATATCCGAGACTACGTGAGGGAGTTCACGAAAGTCTTGTTGGAGATCCTAGACATGCCCGAGACGGAGGCCATGTACGTGTTTCTAGGAGGCCTACAAAGTTGGGCCAAGATGGAGCTCTATCGACGCAATGTCAAAGAGCTCAACGATGTGATTATCGAGGTTGAATCCTTGACGGAATTCGAGGAGAATCCAGAGGGTTCTAGCCCACCTAAGCCTAAGAGTTTCCGCGACTACAAAGCTAAAGGTAGGGGAGCAGTCCATGAAACTAAGGAGGGGAAGGAGAAGCCTTTCAAGTCCTTCAAGTCCTTCCGTCTAGCCAAACCCACATAAGGGGAGGTGAAAATCTGCACAAGGGCGAGAGACCAAAGCTCTCATGCTTTCTATGTGAGGGGCCGTATAAAGTTGTGGATTTCCCGATGAGGAACAAACTGGCAGCCATTTCCATGGAGGCCGGAGAGATGGAAGCCCTGAAGATGAGTTCCATGCAACTGTTGAGTGCCATTAAAGCCTCAACCAAAGATGTCAAGGTGGAGCAAGCTGGGAGAAAGTTTGCAAGACCCATCGTGCAAGGGAGAGAGTCCCGTGCATTGATCGATACTGGTGCTACTCACAACTTCATGAAGAAGGAGGAAACACAAGGACTTGGCTTCAAGTTCCACGAGGAGAGAGGCTGGCTGAAGACGGTGAATACTATAGCCCAGCCAATATTTGGAGTAGTTCGAGCTACAAATGGGAAAATAGAAAGGTAAACTTGACTTCTCCATTGTTCCCATAGATGATTTTCCGATTGTGTTAGGGATACAATTCTTGGATCAGACGAGAGCAGTCTCAATGTCTTGCACAAACACCCTCATACTTTCGGAAGGAAACCAGTGTTGTGTGGTGTTTGTTGCTCCAGAGAAGGAGCTGAAGGCAAAAAGACTTTCAGCCATACAGCTGAAGAAAGGAGTAAGGAAGGTAGAACCCACATTTCTAGCTACCTTGGTGATGGATGAAGGCACAACTGTTGATGATGATGTTCCCATCCAAGTTATGGAAGTTCTTGGGGAGTTTGCTAATGTGATGCCCAAGGAACTCCCGAAGAAGTTACTACCCATACGGGGGGTACCATGCCATCGAATTAGAAGTCGGAACCAAGCCACCTGCGAGAGTCCCTTATCGAATGGCAGCTCCGCAGTTAGCTGAATTACTGAGACAGTTGAAGAAATTGTTGGATGCGGGCTTTATCCAACCATCTAAAATATTTTACGAAGCACCATTGATTTTCCAAAAGAAGCAAGATGGCTCGTTGAGATTGTGCATAGACTATCGGGCCTTGAATAAGGTAATTGTGAAGAACAAGTACCCCATTCCTCTCATTGCTGACTTGTTCGATCAACTTGGGGATGCGAGGTGGTTAACCAAGTTGGATTTGAGGTCGAGCTACTATCAAGTCCGTATAGCAAAGGGAGATGAGGCCAAGACCACATGTGTCACACGGTATGGTTCTTATGAATTCTTGGTCATGCCATTTGGTTTAACAAATGCACCTGCTACCTTTTGTACACTAATGAACAAAGTACTCCATAAGTTCTTGGACTGCTTTGTTGTTGTGTATTTGGATGACATAGTTATATATAGTCATACACTTGAAGAGCACATCCAACACATAAGGTTGGTGTTTCAAGCTTTGAGGGACAATAAGTTATATGTCAAGCGGGAGAAGTGTTCATTTGCTAAACAAGAGGTGACTTTTCTTGGTCACATAGTGGGCAGAGGAAGGATCAAAATGGATGGCGCCAAGATCCAAGCTATCAAAGATTTGCAACCACCAAAGAAGGTCACAGATTTTCGTTCCTTTTTGGGGTTGGCCAATTACTATCAGCAATTCATACAAGGGTACTCTTCCATTGCCGCACCCTTGACCGAGTTATTCAAGAAGAACAAGACATGGGATCGGTCGAGTGGATGCCAAGAGGCATTTGATTCTTTGAAGGCAGCCATTATGGAGGAACCAGTGCTAGCCTTGCCTAACCACCTACTTCCATACGAGGTACAGACGGATGCTTCAGATTTTGCAATTGGTGGTTTCTTGATGCAAGAAGGCCACCCAATTGCCTATAAGAGCCGCAAGTTAAATGATACCGAGAGTCGGTACACGGTGCAAGAGAAGGAGATGACAACCGTGGTGCATTGCTTGCGAGTTTGGAGACATCACTTGCTAGGGAGCAATTTCATTATCAAGACTAACAATATTGTCACAAGTTACTTCCTTTCACAGAAGAATCTATCGCTGAAGCAAGCAAGGTGGCAAGATTTTTTTGCAGAATTCGATTACATACTTGAGCATAAGCCGGGGAAGGCGAACTTGGTGGCAGATGCTCTCAGTAGAAGGGTCGAGCTTGCAGCCATCAAGACTCACGACAACACTTTGATGAGATTTTATCAAGGCGGGTGAGCGGGAAGCATATGAACCATGTGGAGTATCTGGTTCATTGGAAAGATGACCCTCCTAGTGAGACTAGTTGGGAGAGTGAATCTGATCTTTGGCAACATCGAGACGAGATTGATGAATTCTTGAGGCAATACACAACGAGGACGTTGTTAAGTTTGGTGGGGGAGAATGTCACAACCAAAACTCAGACTATACATTATTCGGCTTCGTGTGTGACCCGTCCCTCAAATCGAGAGCCTCAATTAAGGAGAATCAACACATTAATGGAGGATCAATCAAAGGAAATCGGGGAATTCAATGGGAATTTGTTCCTACCATATAGGAGACCCGATTTAGGGAATCAAGGTAATCAAGGTAATCATTGTAATTAAAGATTACCATAGACAGGAAATCAACCATTAGTGCTTACCTTGTATATCTTTGTATAGATACCGTTAGATCGGTTGGCTCGATCTCCACTATTCAGTGGGGAGCTGTATTGGCTATATAAAGGGTGTCTCCCCTCATTAGTAATCATCCAACAATTCTTGCAATATTGAGAATTTAGAGTTTTCTCTCCATTCTCTTGTGTCCCTCCCTCCTTTCGGTTGTGTTCTAAGCTTAGCATTCTAGCTAACTTTGTGAGGAAGGCTGACTTAGCCTATTACGAGAGCGATAGTCTAAGGCCGCACGAAGAGTTTCTATTCCGCAAAACTCTAATCCCGTGATAATTTTCGTGTGACATAGCAATGTATATAGTGGGCCTACGACAACTGTCGTGCAAAAAATTTTGGATTCCGAGGCTTGACAAATCCTCTTTTTTTTTAGAATTGGCTTGATGCTAATGGTGTTATGAAGTTTTCAATATGCAATGGTAGAAAATCTTTTGTTATTAATGACAAAGTTTTTTTTATTATTAATATTGATAATTTTGTATTGTTATTAAAATTAAGAATATTCTAAATTATTATTTCTTTTAAGGAATTTTACTATTTTTTGTATTCTTAATTAAAAAAATTTATTTTATAAAAAATATTGAATTATGTTAGTTTCTAATGTGAAATTTTTTGCCATCAACTTCTCTATATTTATTTTATTTACTATTAAGAAGAATGTTAGAATTTTTAAACTGTTATGAATATTAAAGGTTTTGAGATTGAAAAGACAAACTTTAATATGTCTATTCAATTATGTAATGAATATTTTGTAACTACAATATTCTTCATCTCCCAATGTCTCTTTATATACCCTATCATGTTACCTATAAATAGGAGGTAACATTATTTGTTTTGTACACTTATTTGAGTACTTGATAAAGATATTATACTCCCTATATTATTCTTAGTTTTCTCTCATGTTCTTCTCTTCTCAAATTCTTATATTTCTATTGTTATTCTCTCCTAAAAGGTTATATTATTTATATTAAATTTCTACTCAATTCTTCTTATTTTATATTCTATAATACGTTATTAGCATGATACTCTTGAAAATAAAAAGAGAATTAAGAGTCTTACAAGAGTTCATCACAAAGAACAAATAAGAATCTTAGTTTCTACAAAGGTATATTTGGAGAATGGATATCGGCTTGGATTTATCTAAGATGAATGCCAAGGAAATATGTTTGGTTGACAGTACCACAACGCATACAATATTGAGAGATAAGAGATATTTCTCTTATTTAGATAATAAAAAAATGAATGTATATACAATAAGTGGTAGTACAAGATTGATTTAGGGTTCCGGAAGAGTAAATATTATTCTATCTGGTGGAATTAAAATAATAATAGAAGATGTATTATACTCTTCTAAGTCTCAAAGAAACTTGTTAAGTTTCAAAGATATTCGTTTGAATGGATATCATATTGAGACAATGAACAAAGGAAGCATTGAGTATCTTTGCATAACTTCTATAATTTTGAGTAAAAAGTATATATTAGAAAAATTATCCGCTTTTTCTTCCGGATTGTACTACACGAGTATTACGATGATAGAATCTCATTCTATAATAAATCACCAGTTTAATGACTTGTTTAAAATTTGACATGACCGGTTAGGCCATCCCGGTTCAACAATAATGTGAAAAATAATAGAGAACTCTTTTGGTCATCCATTGGAAAAGAATAAGATTTTTCAATCTAATGAATTCTCATGTGCTGCTTGTTCTTAAGACAAATTAATAATAAGGCCATCACCAGCAAAAATTGAAATTGAATCTCCAAAATTTTTAGAAAGAATTCAATGAGATATTTGTGGGCCTATACATCCACCATGTGGACCATTTAGATATTTTATGATTTTGATCGATGCATCAACCAGATGGTCACATATATGTTTATTATCATCTCGCAATATGATATTTGCAAGATTGCTTGCACAAATAATTTGTTTTTGCGAACTCAATTTCTTGATTATTCGATAAAGTCTATGCAAATGGATAATGCTAGTGAATTTACATCAGAAGCCTTTATAGATTATTGCATGTCTATTGGAATAAAGGTTGAACATCCTGTTGTTTATGTTCATATATAAAATGGTCTTGCAGAATCATTTATAAAACGTTTACAATTGATTGCAAGACCTATGCTTATGAGATCCAAACTTTCGATTTATGTTTGGGGACATGCCATTTTACAGGCAGCAACAATTATACGCATTAGGCCAACAAGTTATCATAAGCACTCTCCGATGCAATTGATTTATGGTCAGGAATCAAATATTTCTCACCTAAGAATTTTTGGTTATGCGGTATATGTTCCAATTTCTACACTACAACATACAAAGATGGGTCCTCAAAGAAGGATATGAATATATATTGGATATGAGTCTCCATCAATCATTAAATATCTTGAGCCTTTAATTGGAAATTTATTTCCGGCAAGATTCGTTGATTGTCATTTTGACGAGACTATATTTCCAACACTTGGGGAGAGAAAATAAATAGTTGGAAAAGAAAATCTCTTGGAATGAATTATCATTATCTAGTTTTGATCCTTGAACAAATCTATGTGAACATGAAGTTCAAAACATAATTCATTTACAAACGATTGCAAATCAACTGCCAGATGCATTTACTAACCTTAAAAGAATAACTAGGTATCATATTTCAGCTGTAAATGTTCCGATAAGAATTGATGTCCCTGAAAGACAATCTAAAGTTGCTAGTGAATCTAGACCATGCCAGAAGCGTGGAAGACCATTCGGTTCTAAAGATAAAAATCCTTGGAAAAAAAAAGGAGCAACGACACAAGATGGTCATGAGGAGGATATAGTTTTGGAAAATCCAGTTGACATAATTAATAAAATTTTGGAAGAAACACAAAAGAATGAAGAGATCTCGATTAATTATGTCACTACAGGAACAAGATGGAACCGAAGCTCAGTACTTGTCGATAATATTTTTGCATATAATATAGCGCTAAATATTATAGAAGAAAGTGAGGATTTTGAACCTACCTCTGTAGAGGAATGTAAAAATAGAAATGATTGGCTAATGTGGAAAGACACAATTCGATCAAAATTAAACTCATTTGAAAAATGTGGAGTTTTTGGACCTGTAGTCCATACACCAAAAGGTGTAAAACCGGTGGGATATAAATAGGTATTTGTGCGAAAAAGAAATGAGAAAAATGAAGTTATGAGAAAAATGAAGTTATGAGATATAAAGCAAGACTTGTCACATAAGGTTTTATCCAAAAACCGGGTATTGATTATGATGAGACATATTCTCAAATGATGGATGCAATAACATTGAAATATTTACTTTGTTTGGCAGTACATGAAAAGCTTAAAATGCATCTAATGGATGTAGTTACAGCATATCTGTATGGCTCATTGGATACTGATATATATAAGAAAATCCTTGAAGGATTTAAATTTCCAGATGCAAATAAATCAAATTCCTGGAAAATGTATTCAATAAAGTTAAATAGAGTTCTATATGGATTGAAGCAATCTGGACGGATGTGGTATAATTGCCTTAGTGAATGCTTGATTAAAGTAGATTTCAAGAATGATCCAATTTGTCCATATGTCTTTATAAAAAGATATGGATCTGGTTTTGTTATAATAACTATTTATGTTGATAATTTAAATATCATTGGAACTAATGAAGAGATAGATAAAACTATCAGCTATTTAAAAAACGAATTTGAAATGAAAGATCTTAGAAAAACAAGATATTGTTTAGGTCTTCAAATTGAGTATCTGAGTGCAGGAATATTTATTCATCAATCAAATTATTTGGATAAAGTTCTTAAAAGATTTTATATGGATAAAGCTTATCCATTAAGTACACCAATGATTGTGAGGTCACTTGATATGAAAAAAAATATTTTTCGACCTCGTGAAGAAAATGAAGAACTCTTAAGTCCTGAAGTTTCATACCTTAGTGTTATTGGTGCACATACATATCTTGCTAATAACACTCGACCTGACATATCATTTGTAGTAAATTTACTAACAAGATATAGTTCTTTTCCAACTCGAAAATATTGGAATAGGGTTAAACATAATTTTAGATATGTACGAAGGACAATAGATATGAGTTTATATTATTCAAATTTATCTATTTTTGATTTAGTTGGTTATGTAGATATAGGATATTTGTCAGATCCATATAAAGCCAGATCGCAGGCAAGTTATTTATTCACTATAGGGAATATTGTCATTTCATGACGGTCGGTGAAACAAACTTTGATTGCCACTTCATCTAACCATGCAAAGATCTTAATAATTCACGAAGCAAGTTGTGAATGTGTTTAACTACAATCAATATCATAACACATAAGAGAAGCATGTGGATGATCAAGTGATAGAGAACTTGCAACGACATTATATGAAGATAATGTTGCTTGTATAGCTCAATTGAAGGAAGACTACATCAAAGGTAACAAGACAAAACATATTTCTTCGAAATTCTTCTTTACTCATGATCTTCAAAGCCAAAGGGAAATTAATGTCCAACAAATACGCTCAAGTGATAACTTGACTGATTTATTTACTAAAGTTCTTCCAATATCAACATTTGAAAAGCTTGTTCAAAAAATCAGAATGTGATATTTAAAAGATTTAAAGGGATGACTAAATCAGAGAAAATATGCACTGCACTCTTTTTTACTTCACCAAGTTTTTATTCCCATTGGGTTTTTCTTAATAAGGTTTTAATGAGGCAGTATTCTGATTTTAATGAGGCAGTATCAAAGGTTTAGAGATTGAAAAGACAAATTTTAATATGTCTATTCAATTATGTAATAAATATTTTGTAATTACAATATTCTTCATCTCCCAGTATCTTTTTATGTACCTAAATAGAAAGTAACATTATTTGTTTTGCACACTTACTTGAGTCCTTGATAAAAATATTATACTCCCTAAATTGTTCTTAGTTTTCTTTCTTGTTCTTCTCTTCTCAAATTCTTATATTTCTATTGTTATTTTCTCTCAAAAGGTTATATTATTTATATTGAATTTCTCATCAATTCTTCTTATTTTATATTCTATAACATAAACAATATATATTATACTATTTTTTATATATTTTTTGTTATTTAGAAATAATTTTTAAGCTAACCAAGTTAAACAAAATAAAATTCAATCTAAAATAATTCCGAAGTGTAATGGTTATCAAAGATAGTAGTGTTGTCATACTAGGTCGTAATTCTAGTAGTGTTGTCATATTAGCTCGTAATTCTATATTAAACTCTGAGAAAATTAGTCTGAACAATCGAGATAACAAAGAAGATTAATCTGATTATCAACAAAAATTACAAAAGGTAATTCCTTCAATTGCGTTGCTGGATTAATAACTTTTTCCAACAAAGTGCATATTAATAAAAACACTGAGTTTCGATAGGTTGGAGGACTGGGACTACAAATACACCAAACATTTTTCGCCTCTTCTCTGGGATTCTATGGTTACTTTGAATTTTGATTAAATTCAATTCATTAAAAAATCAGACCAAAATAAATTTAATTCACCTTTATTATGAACAAAATAAATTCTATTTACACTCTAATGACCCGACCTGTGAGAATGAAACATACATGGAATACATCAAATAAGTTACATAGTACATCAAATAATTGTGAATATCCAAAAGAACGCCTGGTTGAAACATACATAGAATACATCTAACTCTATCAAGGAGAATGTTCTCCATCAAATAGAATATCCTTCTGTTTTTAACTAACAACATTTGCAAAGAGTGCTTGTTAATGGAAATTCCAGAGGTATGGCAATCATAAGTAACATTTTAACAGCAAAAAAGAGTACAAATAGTTGGGCTACAAAACCAGTATGGAATTTGTCTCATCTTTCTTTTTTTTCATAATAACTGCTAAAAAGTAATTTTTATTGAGCACAAACCAATAGAGTCAAACTAAAGAGAATAAAGGATTCATTCTCCAAAAATTGCTACAGAAACTTTATTCACATTAAAACCATGCCTGCAAACTAAACATTTTCAGTATTACCAGCCTCTTGGGCATCCATTCCCTTCAACCTCTCGGCTATCATTCTGCTTTGCGTTTGTCTTTCCACGATAACCATATACAAACCTAGAAAACAAAGAAGCTCATAAAAACACAGTTGCACTCAACCAAAAACTAATATAGAGACCATCATTTTAAGTCTGCGAAGCACCAATACTTAATACATACCGATGGCACTTCCAATCGCGCATATCCAAAGGACCCTCTTAGACCATTTGTCATCAATTACTCCTCGGCTTCCCATGCCTAGCTGCAAAATCGAGGTTAACTATTTAAGCATAACACCATCTGACACTTAACAACCTCATGCCCATATATTATATATTCATATTAGTCAATGAAGGATGAACTTTGAGAAACTACCCTAGTCTGTTCGTTTGAAGCAATGGCTTTAAAGTAGCACAAACGCATTAGTGATACCCTAAGTCTTCTAAACTTTGTCACTCAACCTTCCAACTCTAGTAAAAATAGCACCGACACAAAGCTGTTATTTCTCGAGGAATCTCGGGCATACTCAAAGCAACATTCATTTGTTCAAAATTTATATAACTTGAGGAAGACTTTGTAACGCTATCAATGATAAGTGGACAAGGGAGCATACATCTTCCTACAATGGATACACCCTGCTACCCTCTCCAAAGAGTGGTTGGAAAGCTAGACTAAAGTTCCAGGAACCAGAAACGCGCAACCTACATCGTCCGCAACTACATTCTAATCCTAACACAAAATATAGTAGCATTTCGAATGGAACCAGTGGCTCTTTCGCAAAGCAATCAGAAATCCCACTGTAAATTACACAAACTCTTCTGAAATCAACCTAAACTTCCGGAAACTTACAGTCCATAAACATGGGCATGAAAGAAGTAACGGGGCGCTGGAAATAGGGTACTTGGGGTAGATCTACTTTACCAGCTGCAGTGAGAACACCATCGGCATAAAACAACTAAACTAAGTATGATGGGGTTTAGGGTTGGAGGCTGATTCTTGAGTTCAAAGACAACACAATACACACAAAATCGAGTAAGAAACGAGTGATTGGAAGGGAGCAAGGCAAGCAATACCTGGGTACAGCTTCCCGGAGCTGGAGCGATCGGAGAAATACAAAGCTTAAAGAGAAAACAAATAAAAGAGGGGAGTGAAGCGGAGGATTTTTCTGTTTTTCTCTTTTGCGCCGTTAGAACGAATAGTTAAAAGAAGAGTTAAGATAATATAAAAATTCAATAGTTGAGTTAAAATTAAATTGATTAACTAATAGAATATAAAGCCATATAATTGCACGATCTTCTTGAACTAGAATCCCAATTAAAAATAATATGAATAAAACTAATCTATTAATTTTAAGATAATTTGATTTAATAACAAATTAATTAATATAATATTGAAAATAATATTCCATCTCTTAGAGAAAAAAAAAAAAAAACACGAAACAAATTGGCGATAACCACATTTACACATAACGCTACAAGTATAATTAAATCATAACACTTTTTCGTTAAGAACTGGATTCTTAATTTTAATTAATGTAAACAAACCTATTAAAACTTTCAGATCAAGTAGAGTGTATTAATTTTTTTTAAAAATAAAATAAAATAAAATAAAATCCATTTCCAGATGGGATGATGGGTAAGAAACTTTCCCATTTAGTATGTGAAATATGTACCCATCATCTTCCCTGCTTCAAGGACGGTAATGTGTGCAATAAAAACTACTACTCAAATGCACATCCCAGAAATGCAACTTTTCCACCACCTTGTTCTTCGCAATTTATAGTGGCGTTGGTTGAGATGCTAAGCCGGTCAAGCCTTCGGACTTTGTGTGACCTCCATCTCTCCCTAATTAGGGAGGAGGAGGAGGAGGTATCACCAGTTTTTCTGCTTCCCACATCCAACCTCTCCCCAACTGTTTACTCATCAGTTTTGGTACCAAAGGCTATGAAGTTGACGCCAATATCATCAGATAGAGACCATCGCCCGGTTAAGGGGTTGTAAGCGAATCCAGCCATTTCTTTGACCTGGATAAAACCAATTGCAATACCAAGCATTCAATAATAATAAGCATTGGACAATCTCACACACATTCTCTACGTAACACATGGAAGATGTCAGGAAGGAAATTTTCTTACATCCATAGAAGCACGTTGTAGGATGAGTACCAACTCTTCAGGAGTAAGGAAACTTGACCAGTGATGTGTACCTTTAGGAATCTGGATGATACCGACAATGCATGCATTACAAACTGGAAACCATAATAACACGGAAGAGATGAAAGCATCCTATCTTAAATCAAAAACATATAACACCAGTACCATCAGAGAGCAGCCATATGGAAAAATACATACAAAAGAAGTTCTAAAGATTCGCCATCTCAACTAAACATGCCAAAAATAGATAAAATGGAAAATGGACACAAGTCTCAAGTTCTGAAGATAAAGATCCAGATCTATTCCACTAAGCAGCAAACATGGAGCATTCACTGAATGCACCATTCTTAAGAATGATAAGGTTTGAAGACAACAAATGTCAAAAGAAGAAAATTTGAAATAAATGGGATTGCCAAATGCAAGACAACGGATGCCGTTTAAGCTTCCCCAAGTAAAATGAAAGAGCAAATGGGTTACAAGTGATTGAGGAAACGATAGCCAAAGCTGCATGATGAGATATTTTACCCAATGGAGAAGGTATTCTGCCGCAACTATTGCAGCTGCATATGATCTTATAGAACGGTTAATAGTTGAAACCACTACTGCTCCACCAGTATTTGTTAAAGCTGACAAAGAATTGCAGAATTCAGCAGGATTTGCCACATGCTCAATCACCTGAACAAGTTTAAATTCACAAACATATGATATGAAGATACCAACAGTTTGAGGCAAAATAGAAGATCAATTACATAAATATGGAATGCATGCTTAATCAAATACTAATTTTTAAGAATATGCTAATTGTCAAGCATCACAAAAGCCTCTCAACATAATGCGAATGATGTCTCTGACATAGTATTTCCAAATTCATGACACCCTTATGTGTTTGTGGCATTATACTTTATATCTTATCTTCAGACGGGCTTAACATAGATTATACAATACCAAGTACATTTTCTTCGAGCATGCACATTCACATGATCACTGTAAGTTCCACTTTGACATTAGTAAAGAGCAGATAATGTCTGCCACCTAGACTCCAAACATTCACATTGCATTCCCTTAAATCAAAGGAAAACTAGTTGATTCAGTATAGAATTAAAATTATGAGATTACAAGCCATCTTATAGAGGAAAATGAGGGGAATGTGGCAATGGATGTTCATTGAGGAAGTTTTAGGAGGCCAATTGGGAGGCTAAGAATATCATTGTTCTGAATTTAGCTGGAAAAAGAATTTCAAACACAAATATTTCATTTGAGAAGAAAGAAGAAAAGAAATTTCAGTAGTTTTGCATATAAGGATTTTCCAATGTGCCATCCTCATTAATATTGCTGCAGATTCCTATTCATCCATTTTCAAGTCCTAGTCAGACCTTAACTGGACGAATATGACCAATGTGATTCAACAGCACCATATCATCGTTTTCATAATTTTAACCTATAAGAAATCCTATAATAATCATCTTACTGGAATGATTGCATGGGACCTATAATTGCAGCTTCAAAAGTTTTGCTAAGAGGAAAAATCTAATTGCCATCCCTCTTTGCTATTTGCTTGGCAGTTTTCCTCACATTTGGTGGCACTTGCTAACTATAGTTGCTCTTTTCCCATACCCTAGCTAGTACATAACTCCAAAGCAGGAACTTTCCCCCTTTTGTGTTAAAACACCCACAACTTGCCGCTACTATGACAAATGAAGCAGGAAACTTCTGCTCCTCTCAACTAATGCGGCTTTGGTTAGTAGCTAGTTTAAAGTCTCTTGCATAGCATCATTTCTTTCACACACACAATAATGAGGAATTAACAGTTAACACATGAACCCCTGAAGTGAAATAACAAAAGGGAGAGAACAGCTGAGAGAGTACAGACCTCCAGTGAGATCACAGCATCAAACTTCATCTGCTCCTCAACTAGCTTTTCTGTACATTAAATTGCAATTGAAATGAGATTCTCAAACTCATGTTTTTCCAATACTACTTATTTCCAATGGTTAATTTTGAGGTGTATTTTGTATTTCAACGACAAGAAGATAACCAAGCAGCAACGCAAGCATGAAATATACTAAGAAAGATTTGGAGTTATTACCCAAATATACTTGGAAAATAAAGATCTCGGTGAGCAGGAGATATTAAATACACAATTGGTTCAAGCAACTAAAATGGAAAAAAAGTATAACAGCTAGGAATTTGAAGAAGTCAATACTATAAATGAACGTTAATTTGGCATGATTACCACTTGTATATTGGGCTCTCTGACATGGAAAAAAAATTAACTCAGAGATACCAAAATGAATCAAAACCAAGGATTGCATATAGTTAACAAAGAATGACACTGTAGACCCATTGACAAGACAGTCACCAACCCTCCCTTATATAAGGAGCAGATGCACATAAAGAATCAAAAAACTCAGTAAGCAATGCATTTAAAATCTAATTAACACAAGAGAAAGTGATTTCACGTATACCAGCAGTTGTGCAACGGTATTCAATGGCTGAAGTCACTGGATCCAAATCCTGGACACATACGCAAAAGTCATGATCCAAGTTAAATGCCTAAAGTAAAAATATTTCCTGAATCCATTCAAGGCTTCCACATGCAGGGGAGAGTTTTGTATATGATTATGAAAATGCTACAATTTATGTGAATGAAATCCAAGTATAGTCGCAGTCATCATAATGAAAACCTTGAAACCTGGGAATTATATGCATTAGCAGTAAACTGTGATTCAGAAATTGATGAGATAAAGAACAAACGTAATCAAAATCAGACAGAAAATGGTTTGAAACATCAAGTCAACATACACCATGTAGGCGTGCAATATTGACATTTTTCTCCACAGCATCAACTCCTGTTACAGCTGCCCCCATTCGAGCTAAAGGCTAGAGAAGCAAAAGAAAGAGGACTGGTAAAAATTAAGTTGATTTGAGAGATAACCAACATCTATAATCCAATATCAACATAAATTTGCTAAAGTGGAATAAAAAATTGCTATAAGCAACAAGAAGGGAAACCACATACATTTATGCTCTCTCATCAATATCAAGGCAAGTGTTGTCACTTGTCTGACTCATATATTGAACAGTCCCTATATTTTTCCTTCCAAACTTTCCAATAATGACTACATGCAAAGTCAACATCCCCTTTGTCAATACAATAATGTGTACATGGATTAGTTTGAAACAACAAGTTCTTGTTCGCTATAAATTAGTTTCAGGCAAAGACTATCAGAACCAACATTAACTCCTTCCTAATACTTAAAACAGAAAAAAAGAAAAGAAAATAAAATAAAAGAGATCTACAACCCCATTAAATATGCAAAGTTCCAAAAGTAGCACTAGAAGCGGAATCTCATAAAACATTCAGCTTTTCGAATGGTTCGTAGCCTAACCTTGACAGTGTCACAATTTGCACATGGAAATAGAATTTTATGGGCTTTCAAGAGTATTTCTGATTTGAAATGTTACATGTCTAGCCCCTCAAATGAATTTGACACATTCTCAAAATTATTGCATAACCACAAAGCAACAGCAAGGACAGGCAAAAATTGAATCAACAAATAACAAAAGATAGATTCAATGAAGGAGCCAAGTACAAGATTTTTCCGTTGAACAAAAATTGAACTAAGGGAAAAAAGAACCTCAGAGAGAATTCCACCACCACAACCAACATCAACAATATTGAGTCCTTCAAAAGGCCTAGGCTGCTGTGGATCCCTCCTGAAAGAAATAAGTAAAACCAATAAAAATCCTTGGGATGGTTGTTGTCAGAGAAAAGAAGGTTCGGCAAAAAACCAATATAAACAACATAAAAGAGTGTACCTAAAATGTCGACAGAGGGTGGAGCGTAGGAAAGCAATTCTGGTAGGATTAATGGCATGCAAGGGTTTAAAAGGCCCTTCAGAGTCCCACCTGAAATTTATACAAGTCAAAATCAATGTGTAAGCCTTCTGTTTACACGGCTACAATTTTAAAAAGAAAATAAAAATAAAAATAAAATAGTAACCAGGTATCAGAAATGGCAGAAAATTTAGCAAGCTCGAGCTCCTTCAAAGACGAAGTAGCACTATCATTCTTGGTACCATAGGAAGTTGAACTTGAAACAGTTCTAGCAGAGTTGAGGAGGCACCGAAGCAAGTTTTTCCTGACTTGTATCAGTCTTAGAGCCATGGCTGCAGAGAAAAAACGCGAAATAGATATGCTACTTCACTAAATGCACAAGTGATGATCACGAAAAAAAACTGAATGTAATTTGACAGAATGTCCACCTTAACCTTAACAAATATTGATCGAAACAGGAGAAAGATTAGTAGCGAGATACTTTTCTAATTTTTTAAAATATATATTAAATATTGAAAAGAACGCAGACCATAAGCCGGCTTGGTCACAGAATCAGTATGTCTAGGAACAATTTAGTGAAATGAAAGGATCTTATACCCGCCTCAAGTCCTCCGAATTCTGGAAAGGGATGAGGGAAACGCAAGGCTAAACCTTGAAACATGTAGTCGGTTGCTTCTCTGGGTCTTGGTTGAAACTTGGAACGGAGAAGACTGCCGTGTGCCGCTGGGTTTTCCCTTTACGGAGCAATGAGTTTTCTTTTCCTAATTTTCTTACATTAATTCTCAAATAAAATTAACCATGGGTAATTAAATTTATTATTTTTTACTACATTTAAAAATTTATTTAAAGAGCTACGAATTACAAAATTTACCGAATTAAAAGTGAAAAAATAAAAATTATGCTAAATTAAAATCCAAGATCTATCTATATATGGGACCCACCGGAAGACATGGATTCTGTAGTGAAAAAAAACTAAACCACTTTAGTCTCTTACATGGGTCATGGTTAGTATAATATCTTTGTCTTAAAGCTAAAAGCAAGAAATAGTAAACTAATATCCATTAAAAGGAAGAGTTGTGGAACTCCAAATGCCAAATCTAAAACCCCATCAGTTACTGCTTTTCACACTACTTTAGCTCCCACTATCACCGTATTCCATTCTCTCGCTTGGGTAAGAGGTTCCTCTTTTTCTCTCTAGTTTGAGCTCCCTTCGATCAGTCTCGTTGTGGCACATTTTGACATCTAGGTTGCGGATAGATATATATTCGCTCTGAAAGAGTGACACAGCGGTGTCTGAGAACAGAGATGAGGGGACCTTTAGGGGCTGTGATTGGGAGGTACCCATCAAGCGACGGGAATACTCAAATTGGTGGGATTATTAGGCACAACAGGAAATGTAGAGATGTGGCATTTCTTGTACTTTTTATAGCATTCTGGGTTGCTATGATTGTCAACTCTAGTTTTGGATTCAACAAAGGAAACCCATTAAGGTAAGTTTACTCTTTTTTTTTTTTTTTAACAAAATAATATTTTCTCACTCCAAAATCCCAACCGCGTAACCTTACATTTTCGGAAGGTTTTGGTTTGATTGCGCTGTTTAAGGTAAGATTTGTTGCATCTTAATTGGTTTCTTTTTCTAGTTATTTTCCTTCTCTGTTTTTCTCCCGCACTTTTTGTAAATGATATTTGGTTTCTGATGTGATAATGAGCTTGAGTACATTGTGTTGGACTCCTTTCTTTCTTTCGGTTTCTTGTTAACCCGTGTGCTTAAAAAGAATAATAGTGGAAAATGTGATGACGAATATGAGAATCAAAACGTTGGAATTCATTAAGTGATTTTTTATGGAAATCTCCTTTCAAACTGGTCAAATGATTTTCTTATACTTAGCATAAAAATCTTCTGGTACTGAATGTTGGGGAAAGTAGGGCGCTTGACATGGTACCACATTACTCTACTCTGTAGATGTTCACTTTTATTGTAATAAGTAACCAGCTTTCATGTGCTTGGCAGGCTTACTTATGGGCTCGACTATAAAGGTAACGTGTGTGGTGACAAGCATGCACACCCTGGTCTACGTCAGTTGGAGCTTACTTATTGGCTAAATCCTAATCAGGTCTATCTTAGCGGATTGAAGGACAGCCAATTTAAGTTGAACAATGCTCGGAGTATATGTGTGTTGGATTGTCCTATCCCCTCAGAAGATGCGCTGAACTGGGTTTGTGATTATCCAGAAGGAGACATCCGACTTTCAATAGATGATTGGATAGATAGGAACTACGATTACTTTGAATTCCTTACTCCAGAAATGCGGAACACTTCTCTTCAACTCCAGGGTCCCTGTTACCCTGTTATACTTCCCAGTGTAAATGGTATGACACTTGTTTTGTTCCTAGGTAGCTGTTGTTCTAGTACTTCGTTTTGTAATTTCATCTTTCTGAAACATTACTTTAAAGTTGTCTATATACTCGAGGAATGTCTAGTACATGTACCGAATGCATATTTGACCTTTAGAATTTATAAATAAAAGTGCCTTGTAGCAATTAGGTCCCTATGTTTCCTTTCCCTTTCCTTTCCTTTTGCCTTCTAGTTTGAACAATCTGTGTAACTTAATCTGTTTTCACATCTCAGTTTATTGGAGGTGCCAATTTATCGCACGTGCTTCAAACATATCATTGCGGCATTGGCAGCAAATGGGTGGTGTGAACATTAATGATGATATTGTGATAGACAAATCTATCCATAGGTCCATTAATGCTCGGTCATCTGTATTAAAGGTGGCAGAAACTTTACCTTAGTGCTTCTATAATACGTCTGCTAGTTGACTTGCAGGGGAAAAATACTCTTTTGTGCATTAAGGTTACTGAGTTATTTATTCTTCTGTGCATTTGTTATCTCATGTTGTTGCTTTCTTCTGAGGGTGTTATAATCCAGTGCAGTGTCATGGTTATAGAAGATCCAATTTCTTATTTCTAGATATAATCTTCATATCCTGTTTTCGAGTATTATAGAAACTATTGTTGGGTGGTTTTGCAAACGACCATGGTCCTTGATTAATCAATCATCATAGGCATGATCTGCTAGCTTAACTAAACTGTACATATTATCAATCTTGTCATGGAGCTCACTAGTGCATATTGGTTTAGTGAAAGGCTGTTTGGTGCTAAATAACTAATATTTCTCTTTCTTTTTTGCATCAAAATATATGTCAATTTCATCCTCCCATGTACCGTTCAATTAGACAATGAACAGCACTGAGCTTCAACAGTTCAAAGCTCATCCTTCTAATTTTGGATGCAGAGATACATGGCTGATATTGGGAAGTCCTGGCCTGTTTTGATTGTTTGTGGAGGGCTGCTTCCCCTCTTTTTATCAGTAATTTGGTTGATGCTGATTCGGCATTTTGTTGCGGCAATGCCTTGGATAACAGTTTCCCTTTTTAATGTTCTCATAATATCAGTAACCATGTTTTGCTACTTAAAAGGTTAGAAGCATCTCTTTTAAAATTTTGTGGCTATTTACTATATCAAAACTTGACTTTCTTGATCATATTTACCTGAAGGTGTTTGTTAGGTTTTTTTTAGACCTTCCATTTTCTCCTCTTTTAGTTGCACTGAAGGATGCATTTGAGCCTTGGTCTAGTGTACACTCCAACTATTGGTATCCTTCGTTTTTCAACTACCAGTAATCTCGTATTTCCTGGCATTACACTTCAGTTGAGTTCCTCAACTGAAATTTCCAGAATTCAATATTTGAGAAATGTGGATTGAGTAAAGTAGTCGAGGATTTGCAATACTGCTGCTACATTTCAGTCGCCTTAAATGAGAAATATTACCAGAGAAAAAACAATTGAAATGTTGCTAAGTGGACTTCTGAGCTTGCAGTAATTTAAGTACATTGTTCCTTATGAAAAGCAATGAAATGCTGAAGTATCCTGATTATAATTATATTTTAAGTTGGTATTATGCTTATAATATTTATTAATGAAGAATTTTATAATTTGATTACAAAATAGTCTGTTTTTAAGAATATGTCAAGTAAGCTTGGTAATGTTCACACTTTAATAAAATTGCCATACTAGCTAACCTTTATTATTTAACTACAACGCCATGGATTTTGCCCCTCACCAGAATGGTTATTCGATTCTTTTAGTTGGTTGCATATGCCATTATTCAATTCATTTCTTTAGGTTTTCCTTCTTTGTTTACTTGAGCATTTAGTTCACACTTAAGTACTTCTCTCTAGATTCTTAACCAGTTTATATTCAAATATGGCAACAGTGATCTTGACTGTTGTGTAGAACTAATACTGATTGTTATTGTGTTTATGCTTTCTAGCTGGATGGATTGGTAATGATGCAGTCTCTCCTATCATTGGTGAGCATGATCCGTACTATCATGTGTCTGGACGGGTGAGTTTCATCTTTTACTAAGTTCAATCACATTTATTTTCATACCATCATTTTACTACTGCAGGCACACCTATTTGTTTTACTTTCCTTCACTCAAGTGTCTTAAATCTTTCAGGAAATAAATCATCTCCGAGGTGTGGCTGTTCTAATGACCTTTGTAATGGTTGTTGCCATACTTACATCTATTGCCATTGTTCGACGCATTCTCATGGCCACGTCTGTCCTTAAGGCAAGTCTTGTATCTTTGTTAGAATCTGAAATAGAAATGTAAAAGAGGACCAAAATCAGAATCTGATCTAAAAATATGAGAGGAAAACCAGTTTCGGAACTTTATCCTTTTGCTCAGTATACTATTAGAAAATTGTCGACAGACTCAAAATGGTCGGCATATGGATGTTTGACCTTGTGATGATTATGAAGCTGCTATTCCAGAATGAAAGAATTTAGTGGGCAAACTGCTTGTTACAGATGCTGTTTCTGAAGAGGACGTTACTTTATCCTTGTAGTAAATTAGAATTTTTTTTTTTTTTATATAAGCTGTAAATTAGAAAGTTGCTTAATGCTTGTGTCTCTATCTGCTAGAAAAGTCTGTTTGACCATCTGTTTTTTATTTTGATCTATTTGCAGGTTGCCGCAAAGGTTATAGGAGAAGTTCAAGCACTCATTATTTTTCCTGTGATTCCATATGTGATGCTTGGAATCTTTTACATGTTCTGGTTTTCAGCTGCTCTACATCTGTTCAGTTCTGGCGAGATTCTCCAAAATAACTGCAACTCCAGCTGCTGTGCATATGATCTTGCGGCAAAACGGGTTAATTGTGATCGCTGCTGTGGTTATAGCATTCATTATACTCCTCATCTAGCACTTGCTATATTCTTCCACCTCTTTGGTTGTTACTGGGCCACCCAATTTTTCATTGCATGCTCGTCAACTGTGATTGCTGGTTCTGTTGCCACTTACTATTGGGCTTGTGGAGATACATCAGTAAGCTACTTTGTCATATTCTGCTTATTGAAATTAAAACGTTATTTTGGTGCACTATTCTTGAGTTTGTCATTTTCTATTTTGCATTCTTGAGCTTGTCATTTTATATTTTGTTTGCATGCCCGGCCTTTTTTTGTTCCTTATCCAAATCAAGCTCTGGTGGAAATGAAAACCGTACTTGTAGCTAACTATTGGCTCCAGTTTTGAAAGACACTGTTTTGTGTGGCAGATTGTTTTATATCTTTTCCATAGTTATGAACCCATACACCATATGGCCAGACTATTCCACATCTGTTTCGAATGCTATTCAATTGGAACCTTGAGATACCAATAACCAGTGGTTGACATTCAACCAGTTTTTCCATTACCTAAAACAATGAATTTCTTGATCTTGTATGTTTCAATCCCTATGTTTCAACAGTTTGGTTAAAACCATTAAAACTTTTCTCGCTATTTACTTGCATGCTCATTAGTTTATCTATTTCCACTTGAGCTGTTAATGTGAAACCCAGTCCCACATTAAAGTGAGTGAAAAGATCTGTAGCAGATGGCCGTGGGCTTATATAGTCTTATGTAACTAGGATTTATCATTTTAGGCCATTAGGAAAATAGGCGTGCACAATCTAGCGTCACACCTGTGTGATTCTGTAAGCATGAACTTGTATTGGGGTCCAACATGTTGGGGTATGATAATTAGTAACAGAGTCGATCGCATTAGAGTTTTGCATGAACTTGATACTGAGAAGCGAAGATTGTAGTATTCCAAGTGCCGATTTGGAAGTATGAGTTTGTGTTAGTCCTGGCCTGCAGGGCTGCAGCATGTTAGTTACAACAGGGATGGCGATTTATATATGTGTGTGTCTATTATGCTTTTACTTCTTTAAATGTTTGTCTAAAATATGCAACTCGTAGTAGCAACTACATTTCTTGATTTTATACTAGAATGGACCAGACTAGACCTCAAAGCAGAGCTCAATAATGTTCGAATTGATGTTCTAAGTCTTGTTACTATTCCTATAAGTAATCATTTTGATAGCTTGACCTACCAATGATCTGCCGTTAGTTTGCTTGAGCTGACTATTCTTTATTTTGGTTATGCAGCCAGAGATTCCATTTCTTCCAGTTTTTTCTTCCATGAAGCGCCTAATTCGGTATAGCCTTGGTTCAGTTGCTCTTGGCTCGCTGTTTGTTTCATTTGTGGGATCAATCCGTTTTATTCTCGAGTCATTTCGTCGCAAACTAAAAGTTGCTAGCACAACACCTGATAGCTGGATTGGGAGGATGATCTATCATACTTCAAGGTTTTGTCTCAAGTGTACCGAGTGGACCATAAAATCTTTCAACCGCAATGCATATATAATGGTAATGTCCAAAAGCCTGTCTCAATTAGCATCAAATAGCTGGTACTGGAACTTTGTTTCTGTGGTAATTCTGCCAAGACTTGCAAGCAGTCTTCTGCTGTTCAAATATCACTGGAGGACTTGTATAAGCAACAATGAAACACTTTAAATGGAAATTTAGCTCTGTTGAAAATCTGTTTTCTTTCAGATATATGATTATTATTACTTTTTTTTGTTCAAGATTTTTGTGGGCCAAGTTAATTCTTTTTGTAAACCACGGGTCAAATATTTACACAATTTGTTTGTGGCTTCTGCAGATAGCAATAACAGGCAAAAGCTTCTGCCGGGCCTCAGCCATGGCAACCGAGTTGATCATCAATAACATTCTGAGAATCGGAAGGTTGAATGTGATAGGAGATGTCATTCTATTCCTTGGAAAACTATGTGTCAGTCTCTCAAGTGCTGTGTTTGGATTTCTGATGTTGGATAGCCACAAATATAGATCTGCACACAACAAGATTTCGTCACCGCTGTTTCCTGTGTTGGTAGGTGTTATGCATGATTTTCCTCCAAGATACTTGGATGTTCGAATAGGTGTTGAGTTTTAAAAATTGTGCTGGAAAATTGTGAGGAATTTTCATGCTAGGAAACTACAAGTTGTGCTTGAAAAATGTTGTCATATGTTTGCAGGTTTGCTGGGCACTGGGTTATGTGGTTGCGAGCCTATTCTTTGCAGTGGTGGAGATGTCAATCGATACAATCGTTCTTTCCTTCTGCCAGGATTCAGAGGAGCACCAAGGGACAGCCCAATATGCTCCTCCTCTTCTCATTGAGACCCTTGGTGACCAGAATGAGATGCAGAGACTTACCCAATGATTCTATTCATACATCTTCTTTGTACAAGTTGCATACATATATTTGCGTAGTGGGTTGTGAAATCTAGCCAGTATTACTTGGTGCTATTGCCGGAAATAGGAAAAGAAAACGAACATGTGCTGTTCCTGTTCCTGTTCCTTCCTCCTCCACTGCGGGTTTTTTACTTATAGTTGTTTCGTTTCCGTTGTTAGTTTATTTCAATTTGAAAGAGAGGACAAGGGAAAGGAAGAATGCTAGTGAAGTTGTTTACATTCGGATTTTGGGGTCTTCTTTAGGTATGGTATGCCATATAATTTTGGGGTCTTCTTCACTTCCCATGATTGCACAGTTACCTGCAAGTAAAGAACACCGAGAATGATAATCAAGAAAAGGTTTATGTGAGGGAGGATGGAAGGTTCTATGGATTAAGCTGGAGATGGAAGGGGAGGACCCAGAACCAGGTTCATTTTTTCCTAAAACATGACCAACCAGTCGTCCTCTGGGATAATGGCATAGTTTTTGGTACACAAAAATTGAGACAATGTGGGTTTTGTGAATCCAATACAACAAGATTATGGTCAGTTATGTATGAGTATGATAAACCAAAAATAAAATAATAGGCATAAAGACAATGATGCAATCACATACATACCCCTACACGCACGAGAAGTGTCTACGCCATGAATAAGATGCCCTCACGTACGTATTGTCACGATCGAAACTCAAACTATGCGTCATTCAGTTTCGTATGTGACATGTTTCACACATGATGATATCCTGAGGGTTGGTGAACCACCATCAAAACTTACCATACGAGTACCTCAATCAAGGAGAATCGGCACATTAATTGAAGATCAATCGTAAGTAATCAAGGAATTCAATGGGAATCCGTTCTTGCCATATAGGAGACCCGATTTGGGAAATCAAGGTAAACAATATAATCGAAGATTTCCATAGATGGGAAATTAGCCAATAGTGCTTGTCTTGTATATCTTTGTATAGATACCATTAGGTCGTTTGACTCAATCTCTACTACTCATTGGGGGAGTTGTATTGGCTATATAAGGGCTTCCTTCCCTAATTTGTATTCATTCAGCAATTCTTGCAATATTGAGAGTTTATAGTTTTCTCTCTATTCTCTTATGTCTCTCTTTTGGTTGTGTTCTAAACATAGTATTCTAGCTAGCTTTGTGAGGAAGATTGATTTAGCCTATTGCGAGAGCGATAGTCTAAAGCCGCTCAAAGAGTTTCTATTCCGCAAAACTCTAGTCCCGTGATAGTTGGTAGCGGAGCTAAGGCTCAAATTCTTTGAGAGAGAAATAGAGATGCCTACTTATGCCAATGCCAACATCCCTATTGTTGAGGAGGTGGAGGAGGTCTATATGGGGAGACCACCCCAACGTGCTCTCCAACCTAGTAAGAAGAGAATGAAGATTGTGGATCATCTGTCATCATTGGAGGCAATGATCACTCGGATGGAGATGAAGGTTGTCGATGACAATGACAAGCTTGAGGAGTATGGCCAACGTAAAAACGAGCTCGAGTCAGGAGACGTGAATGAGCTTTGTGAGGAGATGCAAGGAGCCCTGACTGCTATCAACCCTTGAAGGCAAGAGTTAGATGATTTCAATTTGAATCTTCTTGCTGAAATTATTTTAGTTAAGAATGATTTAGTTGAAAGTAAGAGTGAATGCAATAAGGGCATTGGTCTATGGGATTGCCACGCCCAAGGTGAAGGTGGATGTCCTAAAGCCGAAGTCATTTGGCAGGACGAGGAATGCCAAAGAGGTGGACAACTTCCTTTCACCCTTGAGCGATACTTTCAAGGGGTAGGTATGGAGAGCGATGGAGATCGGCTTTCCCAAGCCTCACTATATCTTACCAATAATGCCGCAACCTGGTGGAGGATGAAGCATGCTCAAATTGAGCGTAGCACCTTGAAGTTAGAAACGTGGGAAGATTTCAAAAGGCTTTTGAGGGCATAATTCTCACCGAGAAATGTGGAGCTAGAAGCGAGGGAGAAGCTTCGCAAGTTGTCCCACAAAGATGGCATCCGAGACTACACGAGGGAGTTTACGAAAGTCCTGTTGGAGATTCCAGGCATGCCAGAGACGGAGGCCATATATGGGTTTCTAGGAGGCCTACAAAATTGGGCCAAGTTGGAGCGTCATTGATGCAACGTCAATAAGCTTAACGATGCTATTACCGAGGCTGAATCCTTGGCAGAATTCGAGAGGAAGCCTGAGGGTTCTAGCCCACCTAAGCCTAAGAGTTTTAGTGACTACCAGACTAAAGGTGGGGGAGTAGTCCACGAAGCTAATGAGGGGAAGGAGAAGCCTTTCAAGTCCTTCAAGTCCTTCCGCCCAACCAAACTCACACAAGGGGGAGGCGAAAATTGGGGCAAAAGTGAGAGACCTAAACTCTCATGTTTTCTATGTGAGGGGCCATATAAAAGCTGTGGATTTCCCAATGAGGAACAAACTGGCAGCAATTGCTATGGAGGTCGAATAGATGAGGCCCCAAAGATGAGTTTCATGCAATTGTTGAGTGTCGTCAAAGCCTCAACCAATGGTGCCAAGGTGGAGCAAGCCGGGAGAATGTTTGCTAGGCTCATTTTACATGGGAGGGAGTCTCGTGCATTAATCGATAATGGTGCTACCCATAATTTCATGAAGAAGGAGGAATCACAACGACTTGGCATCAAGTTCTAAGAGGAGAAGGCTGGGTGAAGATGGTGAATATTACAGCTTGACCAATCTTTGGAGTAGCCCTAGGGATCGAGCTACAAATGGGAGAATGGAAAGGTAAACTTGACTTCTCCATTGTTCCTATAGATGATTTTTCGATTGTATTGGTGATGCAATTCTTGGATCAGACGAGAGCAGTCGAGGTGTCTTGCACAAACACCCTCATACTTTTAGAAGGGAGCAAGTGTTGCATAGTGCTTATTGCTCGAGAGAAGGAGCTGAAGGCAAAAACACTTGCATCCATCAGTCGGCCGGAGAGTCTTTTGTGGAAAGGATCCGAGAGGGTATGGAGCATGACCCCTAAGTTCAAGCCTTGGCAGAACAAATGAAGTAAGACAAGACCCGCAGATTTTGGCTTGAGGATGAGTTGCTCTTCACCAAAGACAACCACATCTATGTCCCTCGATATGACAAGTTCGAAAGGAGGTGATAAAGGAGTGCCACGATTCAGGATGGGCTGGACACCCAGGTATCATTTGAACACTTGCACTTTTGGAAGATGGATATTATTAGCCTAACATGCAAGACGATGTGGAGTGGTATGTGAAAACCTGTATAATTTGCCAACATGACAAGGTCGACCAACATAAGTCACCTAGATTGCTAGAGCCATTGCCCATACAGGGGAGACCTTAGGAGAGCATTTCCATAGATTACATCGCATCCCTCCCAAAGTCTAATAACTTCCAAACTATAATCATGGTGGTGGATAGATTTTCCAAGTATGCGGTGTTCATTCCAGCCACAAAGGTGTGCACGATAGAAGAGACAAGCCCCCTTTTCTTCAAAAATGTGGTAAAGTATTGGGGCATTCCAAGGTCCATTGTAAGTGATCGAGACACTTGATTCACGAGAAGATTTTGGACTGAGTTGTTCAAGTTATTGCGGTCAGAATTTAATTTTTCGACTAGCTTTCATCCTCAGACTGATGGGAAGACAAAGAGGGTGAATGCTTTATTGGAACTCTCTACCTTAGACACTATGTGAGTGCCAACCAAAAGAATTGGGCAAGTTTACTCGATATGGCTCAGTTCTCATATAATTTGCAAAAGAGTGAGTCGACAGTTATGAGTCCTTTTGAGATTATTACTGGACAACAACCTTACACTCCTAGCAAGATTTCCATAGGTTATCAAGGGTTGAATCCATCCATCTACCGCTTTGCCAAGACGTGGGACAAGTAGAAGGACCTTGCAAGAGTGTAATTGTCCAAGACGGCAAAGAGGATGAAAAAAAGGGTGGACAAAAAGAGGTGACCCTTAGAGTTTGATGAAGGGGATCTTGTATTGGTGAAGCTAATGCCTTATCAAAGTCGAGTTTTTGCCAAGTTGCACAAGGGGCTAGTGCGACGATACGAGGGTCCTTTCAAGGTGTTGAAAAGGGTTGGCAAGGTGTCATACAAGCTTGAGCCGCTACCAAGATTGGAGTTTCATCCTATCTTTCATGTGAGTTTGTTGAAGTCATTCCAAGAAGACATGGAAGATCAAGAGAGAGGAAAGTCCAAGAGAGCTCCCATAGTTATGACCAATGTCCATGATAAACAACTATACGAGATCTTATCAAGGCATGTGGCGCAAAAGAGTGGGAAACACATAAACCATGTGGAGTACTTGTGTGAGAATTGAGTATTTTGAATCAGTAAAATGAATGAGGGTAGTTGGTTTCAGAATTGATATATGGCCCGTATTTAGGAAAGAAGGTGTTGAAAGAGATGAGGAACCCTCCTATCTAGCTATTTGGGCTTACGAGAATGAACTTGTTATACATTTCTGGAAGATCCGAATCAAGGATATTTCTGTAAATCCACCCTTGTCATATAGAATTTTTAATTTTATTTTTTTTATAATCAACTACTGGTATTGTTTGAAAATTCATTGAAATTTGAAATCTAAAGTAGAATTCGAGCCTTTTTTAATTTTTGAATTTTTTTTTATACAGGCGATGATATATGTATTAAGTATGAAAAACTATGGTAAATAAATTTTGTGAAGGTTTTATATGAGATTTGATTTAATAAGGATCTAGTTATGGTCAGGAAAGGAGTGCAAGGACGTAGGAATTTTTCCAGAATTTTTCGAAGACGTATAGTAGTATTTAAGGATTTTTTTATCTTAGGGTTTAAATTAATTATAAATTCTATAATTCTGGAAAAAAATTTATTTTAATTTATAAGATTGTTATAATTATTTTAGAAATTTATAGGAATTTTCAGGGAATTTTCAGAGTTAATATACTATTTATAATGAATTTTATAAGTTTGGGTAGATTTTAGAATATATATATATTATATAGAAAAAAAGAAAAGGAAAATCGGGATGGTCAAAATGCAGAGAGTCACGTTGTTTTGACCGAGCCTTGTCAAAAGGACGGAGACCTCCATCGTTTTGGACTGGCTCGGAACTAGGGTTGGAAACCCTAGTTCCCTTGCTTAAACAACGCCGTTTCTTTTAGTCCGAAATGACGCCGTATGGTTGTCGAGCTAAGTCACCAGTTGAACCCATTCTCCGCCTTACACGTGCCTGCCATCCACCTGTCACTTCTTGCGACCCACACATAGCTGGAGTAAGGTAGCCGAAGGGACACGCATGGGTATTATCCCATACAAGCCAAGATTTTTCAAGTTTTGAGCAGAAAAAATTGATGAGAGGAGAGGACAAGTGTAAGGACCCAAACCCGAAAATTAGGCCCTATGTAGCCTTGAAACCCGGACAAGCCCAATACGTGGACCAATCCGAATCCCACAAGGCTTAGAAGACTTTTCAAACGCGATTCCCAAAACGAACGTATTTAATATTTCAAGAATTGGAGCATGTCAAATAAGAAACAAACATTTGGCATAAAATCGGAGTGAACAAAATACCACAGCGGAAGACTTTATTCGAATGGACAAAAATATCCAAAACGGAAAACGGGTCCATACAGTCACAAGCCCAAAATCACAAACTGGGCTTAAAGCCCGATACATAAAAACCGTATCCAGTAGAGTAATAAATGCATAAAAATATAATGTGAGTCAAAACATCAAAACGAGTCAAACAGGAAATGCCAGAAAAGAAAACCGTGTAAAATGTGCAGGTGCGATAGTCCAGCCAAGTCGTATGAAGCTCACACATCTCAAAATGCTGTCTACGGCTCACAAACTACTCCTGAAAGGGGGAAACATCAACGAGTGAGATAAAAATCTCAGTAGGAGTCACAGCATCATATGTCCTACGGGGAAACGAGAACACATACTAGGAAGAGAAGGAACGGTTTACTATACGAGCAAGGACGTAACTAAAGCAACCCGAAGAATATAGAATTCACACCTTTAATTTTTATAACGTAAAACATGATTCCAGCCCAATAGGTTATAACTCAACAATTCGTAACACAACACGGCTAACAATGCCTACCAAAAACCCATCGGGATGGACATAAGAAATCACTCCTCGGGTAACCCCTGCTAAAGGGAAACCGGGAGCCCACTGACAGTGTTAATTTATATTTTAAAAAAATACTATATCTATATACGTAACCTCTACTGCCAGTGTTGTCCAAGACTAGGCAGAGAAAACACAACACGTATCATACCTGTCTCAATACGCAACACGAACCAACCTGCGAAGACGTGGCAGGCAAACGAAGACAATACCCATACAACTCCCAAATAGGTAAGCAACTCTCCCCTATCACTGGGATTCTGTTTACTCACCTCGCATTGGCCAAGCGAACGTTTAATGACTGTGGATACCAAACTGATGCATATAGAATGTTTATGAAGCAATAAACTTTACAAACGTCACAGTTCCAAAAAAATACTACTTTTATAAATCAATATACTTAATAAAAACCACAATACCAAAACCATAGGCTTATAAACCAATATACTTGACTAAACCATACATTTATAACCGAGAGTAAAGCATGCACATACATCACACAACCTCAAATCATACCCAAGCATAAACTTAGTTAATAATCGCACTAAAACCCGAACAATAATATTTATAAAATCCACTAATACATAAATAGACATAAATCCAAAGTCTAATTTTATCTAAGTCCACGAAACATACTCTTTATTTAGTCTTAGTCCTCCTCACACTTAATAAATAAATAAAATAAGCAGAAAATATAAAACCCAAAGTACTCACTTTATATTATTACTATATTTATTTATTTTAATTTTAAACCTAACCCTTGTCAATTCAAACCTTAAAATAAAATAAAAGAAAAAGAAGGGGAAACGATTATTAAAATCACTAATATATTAAAATCCCCACTGCCTAAGCTGGCTTTTCCCCCTGTGTTCGGCTATAGAAAGAGCCCCTGTATGTAGAGGCCTTTGTAGACCACTCAAATTCAGCTTTGGATAAAAAAAGATGCAGGATTTCACATTTGAATATTGAATACAGCCAGACATTTTTTCATTTTGACCCTGACGGCTTTGCTCTTCACTACATCTGCTCGTGCATATAAGGGGACCACTCGAATCGCCCTTAGGTGACAAGCACGGGGGAAAGGCCAACGAATCAGTTCCTCTTGTGGCACTAGCTCCGGTGCGTTCTTCTTAAGTATCATGATGCTTTGATATCGAGTTTACGAATTCAGGGCTTCACTGCTCGACCAAATAATGAAAGAGCAATAGGGTAAGGTTTCCATTTTAATGGAAAAGGTTTGGAAAGGTTTGAGCAAGCCCATATACTCCTCGGGGTTTACTCTGATGCAGAGTTCTAGTGCTGATGAATGAGAGAACAAAAAGGATAATCACATTTCTGAAGGAAATAAAGGAATAAGCTTGGTCAGTCCTTAACTAGTAATGATCCAACCGTCAGCAGGGATACAAAACGCAAGTCGTCTCTTGGCATGAATTCAGTAGATTATCTTGACTAACTTTAAAAAAATATATCACTTGCATTCAAACTGTTCACTGCTACGGGCATGAACTAAAAGAGGCTACTCTCACTGTAAGACCTGTGTCACCGACATATTAAAACCCGTTGCCGACAGTATTTCCTCCTCCCCAGCCATTTTATTTTATTTTATTTTCTTTCCATTTTCTCACCATTACTTCTTCACCTTCGGTATCGAAATCCAACCGTCTGATCGTCGAACTGTTTGCACCATTGTGTTCCTCTCGTCGTCACGATCAATCTGCCGCTGGTTTCACCTTCATCGGACCACGGACGTGCCCGGATCGGAGCACGGAAGTTTCAAAATTCTCACAGGAAAATCGTCGATTCCGGCCAATCTGAGGTGAGTTTTAAAGTTTGGTTTTCGGATTCATAATCTTGATGTTTGTAGCTTCGTGTTGATGTAAAAATTTTCGGTTTTGGATAAAGTTGGAGTTTTCCGGCCACCGCCGGCGACCCGTTGACCCGACCCGACTCATTTACCTGATCCGTTGACCGACCGTTGACCGTTGACTTTGACCAAAAAGTGAAAACCTCCCCGTTAGGTAATTTCGACGTTCTGATTGCAATGGCGCGATCCGTTTTTCCATTTGATGTGTCGTTATTGAGTTATAGTCATTTGAAGGTTAATATCCGTATGTTGAGTCTAACCGTAATGTTGTGTTCTTAGGAAGGGCGAGTGTTGAGGACAAAGGCAAGAGTATCGTTTCCTCTTCTTCAGCCCGTAAGGTAGGGTCCTTACCGTATGTAGTTCATCGTTAGTATTTCCTTGTTGTAAAATCCGTTTTACCTTGGTTTTGAGTGATTCGTTGTATAGTCCATCGGAGCCCATCTAATTGGTCCATTGTTCAAAATTTCATTGTTCCCTTCCGTAGGTAGCTATAAAGTATCATAATGTGAGGTCTTTACCGTATTTGTCTCATATTAAGTATTCTTTGATTTTAAATCCGTACTTTGGTCATTGAATTGTTGTGTAATCCATCGGAGCCCATCCGATGGATCCATTGTCCAAATTACATTGACTTTTCCGTATGTACCCGTAATGTATCATAATGTATCTCCAAAATTTCATGTGTTCAATCAAAGTCCATTTGATTGATTTGTTGTGTAAATTGGGCTGATTCCGTATCATTGCCCGTAAAGTAATAAAAAGGTTGTAATCAAAGGTTTCTATAACGATATATGATAATATATCGTATTATTGAGTATTAACTGTAAAGTATGGTATTTCAGTGTTATTGAAAGTTAAACCAGTTTGTGATTTGTAAAGTATGTAAGTTTTTATGTTACTCGTACTTGTGTTCCGTTTGGCCAAACGTGGTGAGTGCTCGTTCTCTGAGAGTAAGCGGAGAGACACTCATCGGTTGGGAGGTGTATGGTTGGAGTATGGTTACTGCATGGTTACTGTATGGTTACTGTATGGTTGGAGTATGGTTACTGTATGGTTAGTGTATGGTTACTGTATGTTCCCTGCTTCGCAGGATGATCTGAGAGGACTAGTTGATCTTTTACGTATACAGTTTTGTTAATCAATCTAGTCTCGGACAACACTGGTAGAAGGGGCTATGTATGTAAATATTTTTAAAAATATGTATGTAAAACCTATCAGTGGGCTCCCGGTTTCCCTTTAGCAGGGGTTACTCAGGAAGTGATTTCCAGTCCGCCCATGTTTTTACTATTGACCCTGTTGAGTTCTTTGTTGAAAGCGAAAGTACATTTTCGAGGCCAGTAAGTAAACATTTTGTAAAGTAAACAGAAAGTACATGTTGGGACCAGTAAGAATGCCACGTCACCCACAGCATAAAAAGAATGCTGCCGACAGTCCCCTTCTCCCTGCTGCCATTTCCCCAATTTTCTCCTCTCTTCTTCAATATAACTTCTTCACCTTCGGTATCAAAATCCAATAGTCTGATCGTCGAACTGTTTGCACCATTGTGTTCCTCTCGTCGTCACGATCAATCTGCCGCTGGTTTCACCTTCATCGGACCACGGACGTGCCCGGATCGGAGCTCGGAAGTTTTGAAATTCTCACCGGAAAATCGTCGATTCCGGCCAATCTGAGGTGAGTTTTAAAGTTTGGTTTTCGGATTCATAATCCTGATGTTTGTAGCTTCGTGTTGATGTAAAAATTTTCGGTTTTGGATGAAGTTGGAGTTTTCCGGCCACCGCCGACGACCGTTGACCGGCGACCCGTTTACCCGATCCGTCGACCGGTCGACCCATTGACCCGAGCCGTTGGCCGTTGACTGACCTTGACCGTTGACCGTTGACTTTGACCAAAAAGGGAAAACCTCCCGGTTAGGTAATTTCGACAGTCTGATCGCAATGACACGATCCGTTTTTCCATTTGATGTGTCGTTATTGACTTATAGTCATTTGAAGGTTAATATCCGTATGTTGAGTCTAACCGTAATGTTGTGTTCTTAGGAAGGGCGAGTGTTGAGGACAAAGGCAAGAGTATCGTTTACTCTTCTTCAGCCCGTAAGGTAGGGTCTTTACCGTATGTGTTCAATCATAAGTATTTCTTGATTTTTAAATCCGTACCTTGGTTTTAAATTGAATCGTTGTATAATCCATCGGAGTCCATCCGATGGATCCATGTCCAAGTTACTTTGTCCTTTTCAGTATGTTCTTGTAAAGTAGGGTCTTTACCGTATGTACTCCATCATAAGTACTTCTTGATTTTAAATCCGTTCTGTGGTTTTAAATTAAATCGTTGTGTAATCCATCGGAGTATGGTTGGGAGGTGTATGGTTGGAGTATGGTTACTGTATGTTCCCTGCTTCGCAGGATGATCTGAGAGGACTAGTTGATCTTTTACGTATACAGTTTTGTTAATCAATCTAGTCTCGGATAACACTGGTAGAAGGGGCTATGTATATAAATATTTTTAAAAATATGTATGTAAAACCTATCAGTGGGCTTCCGGTTTCCCTTTAGCAGGGGTTACTCGGGAAGTGATTTCCAGTCCGCCCATGTTTTTACTATTGACTCTGTTGGGTTCTTTGTTGAAAGCGAAAATACATTTTCGAGGCCAGTAAGTAAACATTTTGTAAAGTAAACAGAAAGTACATGTTGGGTCCAGTAAGTAATGTTTTGTAAAGTAAACAGTAAAGTTTAAGTTTTGAGAAATTACAAGTTCAGTAATGGTCTAATAAGTTCCTTGTTGTTTCCTCTCATCTGATAAGTTGTTGTATTGTACCTCTCCTTTGATAAGTTCCTTGTTGTCCATCTTCTTTGATAAGTTCACTTTGTGTTCCCCTACTGAGATTCTCGAATGGTTTCACTGGTTTGTATTGTGTTGTTATAAAAAGACTTCCGTTGTTTTCAATGTTCTCCGTTATTTATTGTGTCATGTTTTAGTGTTTATCTGCCATGCTGTAATTTGTAAATATTTTAAATTTTAATTTTGGGGGTTTGCGTTTGAAAAGTCAAAATAGCCTTGTGGAGTTCAGATTGGTCCACGTGTCGGGCTTCTCCGGGCTTCACGGCGGTAAGGGCCCGCTTTCCAGGTTTGGGTCCTTACAGGAGGCCCCAAGTTTTACAAAGTTTTGCAAGTGTTTTCATGATATTTTTAAAGTATGATTTCCAACTCACTACACTGCACATGCATAGTCCAGCATTGTATCGTATTAATTGTCCCATTTAGTCTTTAGACTAATTAGGATGTCCTTGTCAGTTAGGCCCAGTTCGAGATCTAACCGTTGATCGAGTCATTTAGTAGGACTGCATCCCCCGAGGCCGTCTCATTTTCGAGGCGATAGTCACACACCTGCCCAGTCATAGTCGATAGCTTTCAGGCAGAGTACAGGTAGACTCATGTCGTAGTGCGACAGATGTCAAAAGTGCCACATTCTGCCGTGTCCACAGAACAGACAGTGTTATAACTGCTCCGAGTTTGGTCATATGGCGAGGGACTGCCCGAAGCCGAGATCACAGCCCAGTGGCAGTTGCACACCTTCTCAGGGTTCTATCAGGCCACCGTCCAGAGCACCAGGCAGACCTTCTGGTAGTCAGACACAGGGTCAGCAGTCCAGTCAGCCAGTACATACGAGACAAACCCGTCTCTTTACTTTGACTGATGCTAAGGCCTGTGCTAGTCCTGATGTGGTGACAGGTATTATTACTGTATTTTCGGTTCTTGCTTGAGTTTTGTTAGATCTTTGTCAGTCCTAGAATTTCAGCTCGTGCAGATCGCTCATTGTCTCCATTGGCTCCACCTATTGAGGTTATGACCCCATTAGGTGAGCTTTTGACATGCAGTCAGGTGTATATGGGTTGTGTTCTGAGGTTGAGTACAGCTGAGTTAGAGGCAGACTTGATTCCGTTTGACATCCGGGAGTTTGATGTTATATTGGGTTTGGATTGCTTAGCCCGATATCAAGCCCGGATGGAGTGTTTTACCAAGCGAGTTTGGTTCAGTCTACCCGATAGTTCGGAGTATTGCTTTGAGGGAGATAGACGTATTGTACCTACTTGTATGATCTCTTGGCTTAGTGCGAAGAAGATGATCAGTAAGGGTTGTACAGCATTCTTGCCCCATGTCAGGGACATCTCAGCTGAATCACTAGAGCTGCATCAGGTTCCGATTGCTAGTGAGTTTCCCGATGTATTCCCAGATGATGTAGTCGGGTTACCACCGGAGAGAGATATGGAGTTCGGAATCGAGTTGATGCCAGGAACAAACCCGATATCCATTCCGCCATATCGGATGGCTCCGGCAGAGTTGAAGGAACTAAAGGCTCAATTGGAGGATCTGGTAGATCATGGTTTCATCCGACCCAGTGTTTCTCCATGGGGAGCGTCAGTATTGTTCGTAAAGAAGAAGGATGGTTCACTACCGTTGTGCATTGATTACCAGCAGTTGAACCGGGTTACCGTAAAGAACAGGTACCCTCTGCCCCGTATAGATGATCTGTTCGACCAGCTTCAGGGAGTGTCGGTGTTCTCAAAGATTGATTTGTGGTCTAGTTATCATCAGTTGCGAGTCCTTGAGTCGGATGTTCCGAAGACAGCTTTCAGGTCTCGTTACGGGCACTACGAGTTCCTGGTCATGCCATTCGGGTTGACGAATGCACCGGCTGTCTTCATGGATCTGATGAACCGAGTATTCCGGGAGTATCTTGATCGGTTCGTGATTGTCTTCATTGATGACATCCTCATTTATTCAAAGTCAGAGGAGGAGCATTCTGAGCATTTGAGGATGGTATTGGAGATACTTAGAGCTCGGCAGTTATACGCCAAGTTCTCCAAGTGTGAGTTCTGGTTGCGAGAAGTCAGTTTTTTGGGACATGTTGTGTCGGCTAGAGGAGTATTGGTGGACCCCAAGAAGATCGAGGCTGTTGTATCATGGGAGCCTCCCCGTAATGTACCTGAGATACGAAGTTTTCTGGGTTTAGCCAGTTATTACAGACGGTTTGTGGAGAACTTCTCGACGTTAGCAGGACCGCTGACCCGGTTGACACGCAAGGGCGAACCGTTTGTGTGGTCCGAGAAGTTTCAGCGCAGTTTTGAGGAGTTGAAGTCCAGATTGGTTTCCGCTACTGTTCTTACCTTACCGGTCAGCGGTAAGGAGTATGTGGTGTATAGTGATGCATCAAAGCATGGTTTGGGGTGTGTGCTTATGCATGATGGGAAGGTAGTCGCCTACGCCTCTCGACAGTTGAGACCACATGAATGTAACTACCCGACCCATGATTTGGAGTTAGCAGCTGTGGTGTTTGCATTGAAAATTTGGCACCACTATCTGTATGGTGAGACTTGCAGAGTCTTTACGGACCATAAGAGTCTCAAGTATCTCTTAACCCAAAAGGAACTTAACTTGAGACAAAGGAGATGGCTTGAGTTGATAAAGGATTACGATTTTGTAATTGATTATTATCCCGGGAAAGCCAATGTGGTTGTCGATGCCTTGAGTAGGAAGACTTCATCTTCCTTAGCTTATGTTCGGGCGGAATACATGCCGATGCTGATGTGTTTGAGGGCAAACCGAGTCCAGCTTGGCAGTGATGGCTCGGGGGCATTGTTAGCACAGATTGTTGTCAGACCGTCGTTACTTGAGGAGATCCGAGTCAGACAGTTAAAAGATCCGAGTTTGACTCAGTTGAGGCAGCAGTTGGAAAACGGTGTTGGAGGTGATACAGTCAGTGAGTACAGAATCCGGGATGACAGAATTCTGACTTTCCGAGGCCGAGTTTGTGTTTCCCAAGATGAGGAGTTACGTCAGTTGATTTTGACCGAGGCACACAGTTCTACGTTCTCGATCCATCCCGGTAGTACCAAGATGTATCGGGACTTGAGGGAACATTACTGGTGGTCGGGGATGAAGAGACACATTGCGGAGTTTGTTGCCCGTTGCCTCGTATGCCAACAAGTCAAGGCCGAGCACCAGAAACCCGCAGGTAAGTTGCAGTCGCTTCCCATTCCAGAGTGGAAGTGGGAGCATATCACGATGGACTTCGTCGTGGGTCTACCGAGGACTCAGCGAGGTTTTGATACAGTGTGGGTGATTGTGGACAGATTGATCAAGTCTGCCCATTTTCTCCCTGTACGAGTCTCTGATACTCCGGATAAGTTAGCTTCCTGGTATATGGACGAGATTGTGAGATTCCACGGAGTGCCAGTGTCCATAGTATCCGATCGAGATCCGAGGTTCACTTCCCGATTTTGGGAGAAACTACATCGTGCTTTAGGTTCTCGATTGAACTTCAGTACGGCTTTCCATCCCCAGACAGATGGTCAGTCCGAGAGGACAATACAGACATTGGAAGATATGTTACGAGCGTGTGCGCTCGATAGACATTACGTGGGATAGATGCCTTCCGTTGGCAGAATTCGCCTACAACAACAGTTTCCAGGTCAGTATCGGGATGGCACCGTACGAGGCACTGTATGGTAGACGTTGCCGGACACCGATATGTTGGGATGAGGTAGGCGAGAGACGTCTGGACAATCCCGGGTTGATAGATCAGGCGACAGAGCAGTTGATTTTGATCAGACAGCGTTTGCAAACAGCTCAGGACAGACAGCGGAGTTATGCAAACAACCGACGTCGTGACCTTGAGTTTCAGGTTGGTGACGAAGTATTCCTGAAGGTTGCACCGTGGAAAGGAGTACTTCGGTTTCAACAGCGAGGCAAGTTAGCGCCGCGCTTTATTGGACCGTATGAGATCATCGAGCGCGTTGGGCCAGTGGCATACTGTCTTGCTTTGCCACCGTCTTTGGAGAGGATCCATAATGTCTTCCATGTTTCTATGCTACGGAAGTACGTTCGGGATCCGTCACACGTGTTAGATGCACCGCCGATAGAGTTTGCCAGTGACTTGACGTTTCCTGCTCAGCCAGTGGCTATTGTTGATGAGTCGATCAGGCAGTTTCGCAGTCGTTTAGTCCCAATGGTTAGAATTTCTTGGCGTAGTGGTAGTTCTGAGGAGCTCTCGTGGGAGACCGAGGAGTCTATGCGAGAGCGTTACCCTTATCTCTTTCAGTAGTACGGTACGTAATTTTCGGGGACGAAATTTTTGTAAGAGGGGTAGGTTGTGAGACCTATGGTGACATGGCAAATTTTTGTCACGTCACCCACAGCATAAAAAGAATGCTGCCGACAGTCCCCTTCCCCCTGCTGCCATTTCCCCAATTTTCTCCTCTCTTCTTCAATATAACTTCTTCACCTTCGGTATCAAAATCCAACCGTCTGATCATCGAACCGTTTGCACCATTGTGTTCCTCTCGTCGTTACGATCAATCTGCCGCTGGTTTCACCTTCATCAGACCACGGACGTGCCCGGATCGGAGCTCGAAAATTTCGAAATTCTCACTGGAAAATCGTCGATTCCGGCCAATCTGAGGTGAGTTTTAAAGTTTGGTTTTCGGATTCATAATCCTGATATTTGTAGCTTCGTGTTGATGTAAAAATTTTCGGTTTTGGATGAAGTTGGAGTTTTCCGGCCACCGCCGGCGACCGTTGACCGGCGACCCGTTTACCCGATCCGTCGACCCGTCGACCCATTGACCCGAGCCGTTGGCCGTTGACTGACCTTGACCGTTGACCGTTGACTTTGACCAAAAGGTGAAAACCTCCACGTTAGGTAATTTCGACGTTCTGATCGCAATGGCACGATCCGTTTTTCCATTTGATGTGTCGTTATTGAGTTATAGTCATTTGAAGGTTAATATCCGTACGTTGAGTCTAGCCGTAATGTTGTGTTCTTAGGAAGGACGAGTGTTGAGGACAAAGGCAAGAGTATCGTTTCCTCTTCTTCAGCCCGTAAGGTAGGGTCTTTACCGTATGTGTTCAATCATAAGTATTTCTTGATTTTTAAATCCGTACCTTGGTTTTAAATTGAATCGTTGTATAATCCATCGGAGTCCATCGATGGATCCATGTCCAAGTTACTTTGTCCTTTTCAGTATGTTCTTGTAAAGTAGGGTCTTTACCGTATGTACTCCATCATAAGTACTTCTTGATTTTAAATCTGTTCTGTGGTTTTAAATTAAATTGTTGTGTAATCCATCGGAGACCATCGGTCTCCGATGGATCTATTGTCCAAATTACGTTGACCTTTTCTGTATGTTCTTGTAAAGTATCATAATGTATCTCCAAAATTTCATGTGATCAATCAAAGTCCATTTGATTGATTTGTTGTGTAAATTGGGCTGATTCTGTATCATTGCTCGTAAAGTAAGAAAAAGATTATAATTAAAGATTTCTGTAACGGTATAAGATAATATATCGTACTGTTGAGTTTTAATTGTAAAGTATGGTATTTCAGTGTTATTGAAAGTTAAACCAGTTTTTGTTTTGTAAAGTATGTAAATTTTTATGTTACTCGTACTTGTGTTCCGTTTGGCCAAACGTGGTGAGTGCTCGTTCTCTGAGAGTAAGCGGAGAGACATTCATATGTTGGGAGGTGTATGGTTGGAGTATGGTTACTGTATGTTCCCTGCTTCGCAGGATGATCTGAGAGGACTAGTTGATCTTTTACGTATACAGTTTTGTTAATCAATCTAGTCTCGGACAACACTGGTAGAAGGGGCTATGTATGTAAATATTTTTAAAAATATGTATGTAAAACCTATCAGTGGGCTTTCGGTTTCCCTTTAGCAGGGGTTACTCGGGAAGTGATTTCCAGTCCGCCCATGTTTTTACTATTGACCCTGTTGAGTTCTTTGTTGAAAGCGAAAGTACATTTTCGAGGCCAGTAAGTAAACATTTTGTAAAGTAAACAGAAAGTACATGTTGGGTCCAGTAAGTAATGTTTTGTAAAGTAAACAGTAAAGTTTAAGTTTTGAGAAATTACAAGTTCAGTAATGTTCTAATAAGTTCCTTGTTGTTTCCTCTCATCTGATAAGTTGTTGTATTGTATCTCTCCTTTGATAAGTTCCTTGTTGTCCCTCTTCTTTGATAAGTTCACTTTGTTGTCCCCTACTGAGATTCTCGAAAATCTCACCTCCTTCGTGTTTGTTTTTCCCTCCTAGGACTAGATCGTGGTCAGTAACTGTTTTCAGTGTGAACGTCGGGACTACTCGCTGGGACTATTGCATCTGCACATGTATGGTTTTATTGGCACACTGTTGAATATTTATTGTTTGGATTTTTGGTTTCGTTTTCAGATACTTGGGGTTTGTGTGTTATGGTTTCACTGGTTTGTATTGTGTTGTTATAAAAAGACTTCCGCTGTTTTCAATGTTCTCCATTATTTATTGTGCCATGTTTTAGTGCTTATCTGCCATGCTGTAATTTGTAAATATTTTAAATTTTATTTTTGGGTTTTGCGTTTGAAAAGTCAAAATAGCCTTGTGGAGTTCGGATTGGTCCACGTGTCGGGCTTCTCCGGGCTTCACGGCGGTAAGGGCCTGTTTTCCGGGTTTGGGTCCTTACAGGAGGTTGTGAGACCTCTGGTGACGTGGCAAATTTTTGTCACGTCACCCACAGCATAAAAAAATGCTGCCGACAGTCCCCTTCCCCTTGCTGCCATTTCCTCAATTTTCTCCTCTCTTCTTCAGTATAACTTCTTCAGCTTCGGTATCAAAATCCAACCGTCTGATCGTCGAACCGTTTGCACCATTGTGTTCCTCTCGTCGTCACGATCAATCTGCCGCTGGTTTCACCTTCATCGGACCACGGACGTGCCTGGATCGGAGCTCGAAAGTTTCGAAATTCTCACCGGAAAATCGTCGATTCCGGCCAATCTGAGGTGAGTTTTAAAGTTTAGTTTTCGTATTCATAATCCTGATGTTTGTAGCTTCGTGTTGATGTAAAAATTTTCGGTTTTGGATGAAGTTGGAGTTTTCCGGCCACCGCCGGCGATCGTTGACCGGCGATCCGTCGACCCGTCGACCCATTGACCCGAGCCGTTGGCCGTTGACTGACCTTGACCGTTGACCGTTGACTTTGACCAAAAAGTGAAAACCTCCCCGTTAGGTAATTTCGACGGTCTGATCGCAATGACGCGATCCGTTTTTCCATTTGATGTGTCGTTATTGAGTTATAGTCATTTGAAGGTTAATATCCGTATGTTGAGTCTAACCGTAATGTTGTGTTCTTAGGAAGGACGAGTGTTGAGGACAAAGGCAAGAGTATCGTTTCCTCTTCTTCAGCCCGTAAGGTAGGGTCTTTACCGTATGTGTTCAATCATAAGTATTTCTTGATTTTTAAATCCGTACCTTGGTTTTAAATTGAATCGTTGTATAATCCATCGGAGTCCATCCGATGGATCCATGTCCAAGTTACTTTGTCCTTTTCCGTATGTTTTTGTAAAGTAGGGTCTTTACCGTATGTACTCCATCATAAGTACTTCTTGATTTCAAATCCGTTCTGTGGTTTTAAATTAAATCGTTGTGTAATCCATCGGAGTATGGTTGGGAGGTGTATGGTTGGAGTATGGTTACTGTATGTTCCCTGCTTCGCAGGATGATCTGAGAGGACTAGTTGATCTTTTACGTATACAGTTTTGTTAATCAATCTAGTCTCGGATAACACTGGTAGAAGGGGCTATGTATATAAATATTTTTAAAAATATGTATGTAAAACCTATCAGTGGCCTTCCGGTTTCCCTTTAGCAGGGGTTACTCGGGAAGTGATTTCCAGTCCGCCCATGTTTTTACTATTGACCCTGTTGAGTTCTTTGTTGAAAGCGAAAGTACATTTTTGAGGCCAGTAAGTAAACATTTTGTAAAGTAAACAGAAAGTACATGTTGGGTCCAGTAAGTAATGTTTTGTAAAGTAAACAGTAAAGTTTAAGTTTTGAGAAATTACAAGTTCAGTAATGTTCTAATAAGTTCCTTGTTGTTTCCTCTCATCTGATAAGTTGTTGTATTGTATCTCTCCTTTGATAAGTTCCTTGTTGTCCCTCTTCTTTGATAAGTTCACTTTGTTGTCCCCTACTGAGATTCTCGAAAATCTCACCTCCTTCGTGTTTGTTTTTCCCTCCTAGGACTAGATCGTGGTCAGTAACTGTTTTCAGTGTGAACGTCGGGACTACTCGATGGGACTATTGCATCTGCACATGTATGGTTTTATTGGCACACTGTTGAATATTTATTGTTTTAAATTTATCTGCCATGCTGTAATTTGTAAATATTTTAAATTTTATTTTTGGGGGTTTGCGTTTGAAAAGTCAAAATAGCCTTGTGGAGTTCGGATTGGTCCACGTGTCGGGCTTCTCCGGGCTTCACGGCGGTAAGGGCCCGCTTTCCGGGTTTGGGTCCTTACAGGAGGCCCCAGGTTTTACAAAGTTTTGCAAATATTTTCATGATATTTTTAAAATATGATTTCCAACTCACTACACTGCACATGCATAGTCCAGCGTTGTATCGTATTAATTGTCCCATTTAGTCTTTAGACTAATTAGGATGTCCTTGTCAGTTAGGCACAGTTCGAGATCTAACCGTCGACCGAGTCATTCAGTAGGATCGTATGTCCTAAGGTCGTCTCATTTACGAGGCGATAGTCACACACCTGTCCAGTCAGAGTCGATAGCTTCCAGTCAGAGCACAGGAAGACTTATGCCATGGTGCTATAGATGTTAGAGGTGCCACATTCCGCCATGTCCACAGAATAGACAGTGTTACAACTGCTCTGAGTTTGGTCATATGGCGAGGGACTGCCCGAAGCCGAGATCACAGTCCTTTAGTGCTTCGAGACCCAGTGGCAGTCGCACACCTTCTCAGGGTTCTACTAGGCCACCGTCCAGAGCACCAGGCAGACCTTCTGGTAGTCAGACACAGGGTCAGCAGTCCAGTCAACCGGCACAGACGAGACAGACCCGCCTCTTTACTTTGATTGATGTTGAGGCCTGTGCTAGCCCAAACGTAGTGACAGGTACTATTACTGTATTTTCTGTTCTTGCTCGAGTTTTGTTAGATCCAGGAGTAAATAGATCTTTTGTCGGTCCTAGAATTTCAGTTAGTGCAGATCGCTCGTTGTCTCCGTTGGCTCCACCTATTGAGGTTATGACCCCGTTAGGTGAGCTTTTGACATGCAGTCAGGTGTATATGGGTTGTGTTCTGAGGTTGAGTACAGCTGTGTTGGAGGCAGATTTGATTCCGCTTGACGTCCGGGAGTTTGATGTTATATTGGGTATGGATTGCTTAGCCCGATATCGTGCCCGAATGGAGTGTTTCACCAAACGAGTTTGGTTTAGTCTACTCGACAGTTCGGAGTACTTTTTCGAGGGAGATAGGTGTATTGTGCCTACTTGTATGATCTCATGGCTTAGTGCGAAGAAGATGATTAGTAAAGGTTGTACAGCGTTTCTGGCTCATGTCAGAGATACCTCAGCCGAGTCGCCGGAGTTGAATCAAGTTCCGGTTGTCAGTGAGTTCCCAGATGTATTTCCAGATGATGTAGTCGGGTTACCACCAGAGAGAGAGGTGGAGTTCGGGATCGATTCCAGGGACAAAACCGATATCCATTTCGCCGTATCGGATGGCTCCAGCTGAAATGAAGGAGCTGAAGGCTCAATTGGAGGATCTGGTAGATCGTGGTTTCATCCGACCCAGTGTTTCTCCATGGGGAGTGCCAGTATTGTTCGTAAAGAAGAAGGATGGTTCACTACGGTTATGCACTGATTACCGGCAGTTGAACCGGGTTACCATGAAGAACAGGTACCCTTTGCCCCGTATAGATGATTTGTTCGACCAACTTCAGGGAGCATCAGTGTTCTCAAAGATTGATTTGAGGTCGGGTTATCATCAGTTGCGAGTCCGTGAGTCGGATGTTCCGAAGACAGCTTTCAGGTCTCGGTACGGACACTACGAGTTTCTGGTCATGCCCTTCGGATTGACGAATGCACCAGCCGTCTTCATGGATTTGATGAACCGAGTATTCCGGGAGTATCTTGATCGGTTCGTGATTGTCTTCATTGATGACATCCTCATTTATTCAAAGTCAGAGGAGGAGCATTCTGAGCATTTGAGGATGGTATTGGAGATACTTAGAGCTCGGCAGTTATACGCCAAGTTCTCCAAGTGTGAGTTCTGGTTGCGAGAAGTCGGTTTCTTGGGACATATTGTGTCGGCTAGAGGAGTATTGGTGGACCCCAAGAAGATCGAGGTTGTTGTATCATGGGAGCCTCCCCGTAATGTGCCTGAGATACGAAATTTTCTGGGTTTAGCTGGTTATTACAGACGGTTTGTGGAGAACTTCTCGACGTTAGCAGGACCGTTGACCCGATTGACACACAAGGGCGAACCGTTTGTGTGGTCCGAGAAGTGTCAGCGCAGTTTTGAGAAGTTGAAGTCCAGATTGGTTTCCGCTCCTGTTCTTACCTTACCGGTCAGCGGTAAGGAGTATGTGGTGTATAGTGATGCATCAAAGCATGGTTTGGGGTGTGTGCTTATACAGGATGGGAAGGTAGTCGCCTAAGCCCCTCGACAGTTGAGGCCACACGAATGTAACTACCCGACCCATGATTTGGAGTTAGCAGCTGTGGTGTTTGCATTGAAGATTTGGCGCCACTATCTGTATGGCGAGACTTGTAGAGTCTTTACAGACCATAAGAGTCTCAAGTATCTCTTAACCCAAAAGGAGCTTAACTTGAGACAAAGGAGATGGCTTGAGTTGATAAAGGATTACGACCTTGTGATCGATTATCATCCCGGTAAAGCCAACGTAGTTGCCGATGCCCTGAGTAGGAAGACTACTTCTTCCTTGGCGTATATCCCTTCAGAGTACCTTCTGATGCTTATGTGCTTAAGAGCATCTCGAGTCCAGCTTGACAGTGATGGTTCTGGGGCGTTGTTGGCTCAGGTTGTTGCCAGACCCACCTTACTTGAGGAAATCCGAGTCAAGCAGTTAGAGGATCCAATGTTGGTTCAGTTGAGACAGCAGCTGGATAGTGGTACTAGTGGTGATACAGTCAGTGAGTATAGGGTTCGAGATGATGATATTTTGACGTTCCGAGGTAGAATTTGTGTTCCTCGAGATGAGGAATTACGTCAGTTGATTTTGACCGAGGCGCACAGTTCTACATTCTCGATTCATCCCGGTAGTACCAAGATGTATTGGGATTTGAGGGAACATTACTGGTGGTCGGGAATGAAGAGACACATTGCGGAGTTTGTTGCTCGTTGCCTCGTATGCCAGCAAGTCAAGGCCGAGCATCAGAAACCCGCAGGTTTGCTACAATCGCTTCCAATTCCCGAGTGGAAGTGGGAGCATGTCACGATGGACTTTGTTGTAGGTTTACCGAGGACTCAGCGAGGTTTTGATGCAGTGTGAGTGATTGTGGACAGATTGACCAAGTCTGCCCATTTCCTCCCTGTACGAGTCTCTGAGACTCCGGAGAAGTTAGCTCATCGGTATATTGATGAGATCGTCAGACTTCATGGAGTTCCAGTCTCTATTGTTTCAGATCGAGACCCGAGATTTATTTCTCGTTTCTGGGGAAAGTTTCAGGGTGCTTTGGGTACCCGTCTAAACTTCAGTACGGCTTTCCATCCCCAGACAGATGGTCAGTCCGAGAGGAAAATACAGACGTTGGAAGATATGTTACGAGCGTGTGCGCTCGATAGACATACTACGTGGGATAGATGCCTTCCGTTGGCAGAATTTGCCTACAACAACAGTTTCCAGGTCAGTATCGGGATAGCACCGTACAAGGCGCTATATGGTAGACGTTGTCGGACACTGATATGTTGGGATGAGGTATGTGAGAGACGTCTAGACAGTCTCGAGTTAATAGATCAGGCGACAGAGCAGTTGATTTTGATCAGACAGCGTTTGCAAACAGCTCAGGACAGACAACGGAGTTATGCAAACAACCGACGTCGTGACCTTGAGTTTCAGGTTGGTGACAAAGTATTCCTGAAGGTTGCACCGTGGAAAGGAGTACTTCGGTTCCAACAGCGAGGCAAGTTAGCACCGCGTTTTATTGGACCGTATGAGATCACCAAGCGGATTGGACCAGTGGCATACCATCTTGCTTTGCCACCGTCCTTGGAGAGGATCCATAATGTCTTCCATGTTTCTATGCTACGGAAGTACGTTCGGGATCTGTCACACGTGTTGGATGCACCGCCAGTAGAAGTTGCCAGTGACTTGTCGTTTCCTGCTCATCCAGTGGCTATTGTTGACGAGTCGATCAGGCAGCTTCGCAGTCGTTTAGTCCCTATGGTTCGAGTTTCTTGGCGTAGTGGTAGTTCCGAGGAGCTCTCTTGGGAGACTGAGGAGTCTATGCGGGAGCGTTACCTCTATCTCTTCCAGTAGTTCGGTACGTAAATTTCAGGGACCAAATTTTTGTAAGGGGGGTAGGTTGTAAGACCTGTGGTGACGTGGAAAAATTTTTTGCCACGTCACCCACATATTAAAACCCGTTGCCGATAGTATTTCCTCCTCCCCAGCCATTTTATTTTATTTTCTTTTCTTTCCATTTTCTCACCATTACTTCTTCACCTTCGGTATCGAAATCCAACCGTCTGATCGTCGAACCGTTTGCACCATTGTGTTCCTCTCGTCGTCACGATCAATCTGCCGCTGGTTTCACCTTCATCGGACCACAGACGCGCCCGGATCGGAGCACGGAAGTTTCGAAATTCTCACCGGAAAATCGTCGATTCCGGCCAATCTGAGGTGAGTTTTAAAGTTTGGTTTTCGGATTCATAATCCTGATGTTTGTAGCTTCGTGTTGATGTAAAAATTTTCGGTTTTGGATGAAGTTGGAGTTTTCCGGCCACCGCCGGCGACCGTTGACCGGCGACCCGTTGACCCGACCCAACCCGTTTACCTGATCCGTCGACCCGACCCGTCGACCCGAGCCGTTGACCGTTGACTTTGACCAAAAAGTGAAAACCTCCCCGTTAGGTAATTTCGACGTTCTGATCGCAATGGCGCGATCCGTTTTTCCATTTGATGTGTCGTTATAAAGTTATTGTCATTTGAAGGTTAATGTTCGTATGTTGAGTCTAACCGTAATGTTGTGTTCTTAGGAAGGGCGAGTGTTGAGGACAAAGGCAAGAGTATCGTTTCCTCTTCTTCAGCCCGTAAGGTAGGGTCCTTACCTTATGTGGTTCATCGTTAGTATTTCCTTGTTGTAAAATCCGTTTTACCTTGGTTTTGAGTGATTCATTGTATAGTCCATCGGAACCCATCCGATTGGTCCATTGTTCAAAATTTCATTGTTCCCTTCCGTAGGTAGCTATAAAGTATCATAATGTGAGGTCTTTACCGTATTTGTCTCATATTAAGTATTCTTTGATTTTAAATCCGTACTTTGGTCATTGAATTGTTGTGTAATCCATCGGAGCCCATCCGATGGATCCATTGTCCAAATTACATTGACTTTTCCGTATGTACCCGTAATGTATCATAATGTATCTCCAAAATTTCATGTGTTCAATCAAAGTCCATTTGATTGATTTGTTGTGTAAATTGGGCTGATTCTGCATCATTGCACGTAAAGTAAGAAAAAGATTATAATTAAAGATTTCTGTAACGGTATATGATAATATATCGTACTGTTGAGTTTTAATTGTAAAGTATGGTATTTCAGTGTTATTGAAAGTTAAACCAGTTTTTGTTTTGTAAAGTATGTAAATTTTTATGTTACTCGTACTAGTGTTCCGTTTGGCCAAACGTGGTGAGTGCTCGTTCTCTGAGAGTAAGCGAAGAGACACTCATCGGTTGGGAGGTGTATGGTTGGAGTATGGTTACTGTATGTTCCCTGCTTCGCAGGATGATCTGAGAGGACTAGTTGATCTTTTACGTATACAGTTTTGTTAATCAATCTAGTCTCGGACAACACTGGTAGAAGGGGCTATGTATGTAAATATTTTTAAAAATATGTATGTAAAACCTATCAGTGGGCTTCCGGTTTCCCTTTAGCGGGGGTTACTCGAGAAGTGATTTCCAGTCCGCCCATGTTTTTACTATTGACCCTGTTGAGTTCTTTGTTGAAAGCGAAAGTACATTTTCGAGGCCAGTAAGTAAACGTTTTGTAAAGTAAACAGAAAGTACATGTTGGGTCCAGTAAGTAATGTTTTGTAAAGTAAACAGTAAAGTTTAAGTTTTGAGAAATTACAAGTTTAGTAATGTTCTAATAAGTTGCTTGTTGTTTCCTCTCATCTGATAAGTTGTTGTATTGTATCTCTCCTTTGATAAGTTCCTTGTTGTCCCTCTTCTTTGATAAGTTCACTTTGTTGTCCCCTACTGAGATTCTCGAAAATCTCACCCCCTTCGTGTTTGTTTTTCCCTCCCAGGACTAGATCGTGGTCAGTAGCTGTTTTCAGTGTGAACGTCGGGACTACTCGCTGGGACTATTGCATCTGCACATGTATGGTTTTATTGGCACACTGTTGAATATTTATTGTTTGGATTTTTGGTTTCGTTTTCAGATACTTGGGGCTTGTGTGTTATGGTTTCACTGGTTTGTATTGTGTTGTTATAAAAAGACTTCCACTGTTTTCAATGTTCTCCGTTATTTATTGTGCCATGTTTTAGTGCTTATCTGTCATGCTATAATTTGTAAATATTTTAAATTTTATTTTTGGGGGTTTGCGTTTGAAAAGTCAAAATAGCCTTGTGGAGTTCGGATTGGTCCACGTGCGGGCTTCTTCGGGCTTCACGGCGGTAAGGGCCCGCTTTCCGGGTTTGGGTCCTTACACTCACCTCTCTCTTTCTTTCCCACGCCATGTTCAACAAGCGTCGACCTACAACCTGATTGATTTTTTTTTTTGGCTTCTGATAGCTGAAACTAAGCACTCAAGATATCAAGATATCGACTATCAGAACAAGAACACATGTCATCTCAGGCATAGAAAAGTCACTTCTTTTATTAAATAAATAGATAACTAATTAATAAAACAAAAAGGGAGAGTGGCAACGTTGGCTTCTTGCGCAGCCATATAAGGGTGCAAAGAAGGAACAAAAGAAAAAGTCAACAATAGCTGCGCATGTGACAAGATAAATATGTGCTGAGCATGTGGCAATAAAACCAAAGAAGAGAAGTAGGTTTGCGCAGATGGCAATTGATGGGACATGATAGGTGTGCAGCGATTTCAAAGAATAAATAAAAGTAGCAGCCCCAAAGCTACGTTGACGGAGGCAACTGTAAGATTCCGTCTATTGTAGTGTCGGTCTGTGTCAATGTTAACAGTAGCGTTAGTGACGACGGTAGCGCGTCGATGCTAAGTGATTGGTTGTGAACACGGCCGTGGTAAGCCTTTAAGTAACCCATAGTAAATCTGAGAGTGTTTAAGTATGATTGTGAGTGAGATAGGTTAGACGATCGACGTTGAGTCAGTGGAAAACAAACCAGGTTGATTTTGGTCCGTTTTGAGCGACCGCGAACCGTTTGGGCCAAAAATTTTGTGTATTGGGCTGTAGCCATTTTTTTTCCCCATTCCCAGTCCTTATGTTATGGCTTTATATTCTCAAAGAAGTTGTTGGGCCACTTAGTTGACTCCGAAATCAGATCCTGAGGAAGAACTTCCATAAGCTAGTGAGTGATTGGTGTTTGTGGGCGTGAGTTTTATTTACAATTTCGTAAATTAAGCTTTTAAATCCTTTAAAAGTTCGTATCGTGTAAAGTGTGAATCGTAGGATTAACTCGTAACCCGGTTATGTAAAATTGTGTTGCTATGTTGTTCGTCATTGTGTTGAGTCGTATATATTCAAATAACAGTGTGCACACGGTGTCGGTCGATATAGGATAACTTATACCACCCTTGAGAGCTCTCCGGGTTTGGTGATGAGAGGTGAAGACACTAGATCTATTTTCCAAAGTTGAACGGGGTTTAATTATAATGAATACGCATCTAGGCAAGCAGCTAGAGGATGAGCGCACTCTAGCCGTCTATAACATCCAAAAGGAATCCACCACCCTTCACTTGGTACTCAGACTCCGCGGTGGCATGCAAATTTTTGTAAAGACTCTCACCGGCAAGACCATCACCTTGGAGGTGGAGAGTTCTGACACCATCGATAATGTGAAGGCCAAGATTCAAGATAAGGAAGGTATCCCACCAGATCAGCAAAGGCTTATTTTTGCTGGAAAACAGGGAGTCCACCCAACATTTGGTGCTCAGACTCCGTGGTGGTATGCAAATTTTTGTCAAAACTCTTACGGGGAAAACCATCACTTTAGAGGTCGACAGCTCAAGATAAGGAGGGAATCCCACCAGATCAGCAGAGATTGATATTTGCTGGGAAACAGCTGGAAGATGGAAGAACTCAGGCTGTTACAACATTCAGAAGGAGTCAACACTTCACTTGGTGCTACGCCTGCGTGGAGGAATGCAGATATTTGTCAAGACTCTTACGGGGAAAACAATCACCCTGGAGGTTGAGAGCTCGGACACCATTGACAACGTGAAGTCCAAAATCCAGGACAAAGAGGGTATTCCCCCAGATCAGCAAAGACTGATCTTCGGCGGGAAACAGCTGGAGGATGGACGCACGTTGGCAGACTACAACATCCAAAAGGAGTCTACCCTCCACCTTGTCCTCCGCCTCCGTGGTGGTTTCTAGACTGTTTTACGTTTCGTGTGGGCTTTTAATATGTTTCTGCAACTTACTGCCTCGCCATTCTTCGAGTGGCTTGAAATAAAGTTTTGTTGCTGCTTGTGTTGTTAACCTCGGATTCATCAGATCTTTTTATTGGATTTTATGTAGAGAAGACGTTTCATGTCACAACAATTTCCTAGGATTAAATATGTTTATATACACGGAAATTTCAGTAAGAAAAGAACAAACAAGCCGACGAAATGCACCTTGTCCCTCCTGTGTCTCTGGCAACAGAAGGGTTCATTATTTCCCGTCTCTTGGCAGCAAACCGCAGATAAACGCGGGGAGGCCATCTCAGATGAATCCGGTGAATTGCAGTCTCCAGACGATGGATTCAGTTTCCAGACACTGATTGCACAAAACATCACAATAGGTCTTCTGACCTAGCCTTTGTAGGTCAGAAAATATCACAATATCCCACCTCACACAAGATTCTAAGCAATCACATAACTTCCATCACAAGAAACTACCCTTCCTTCAACCCTACAAGCTTTTCATGTGAGACTCCATTCATTCATTCCGTACTTCCAACAAGATGTATTTGCTGTTTCCTTGTCCAAAACCAAGCACAAAACAAGTATCAAGTCCAAATAAATTAAAATCGAAATTTGTGTCTATACATATAATTCATAATTTAGTCAAAAATGAAAAATAAGATCAGAGGACTTACCATGGCAATTCAGCCTACATCAAGTGCTGTCCATCTCTACCTTTCATTTCATTTGTCCGCTTCAATGTTGGGGAGAAGAGAATGCTCCATTTGCACACGTGATCTTGCTTTTTAGCTTGCTGTCTCGGGTACCATCTCTATCCCCCCTTCTAACTTGACGGCCTGATCATTTTGTTGCGAAATTCGTAATGAAGAATGGTAAGCTCTGGTTAATCATCCAACATCTTGCAGAATACCATGGAGAAAATGCTACATCTTATCGCCACAAAAGCAAAGGGCGTATTCCATCACTATATCCGCTAGAACTCTACATTCCGATCTCTAAACAGTTATCAACTTTCAATTCTAAGTGGAACTATCAAAGCCACTAAAAACAACAACCAAAGGGACCGGGAGAGGTCATTGTGTCTCTTCATAAATTATACAACCATGAGTTCAAAAGCAGAAAGTACTGACAAGTTGACAACGAATTATCATTTGAAAGATCCATGCCCAATGTCTGAAACACCAAATTTACAACAGTGACAATTCTCACAAAAAAGCTCAATAGAATTATCACATTCACACCTCCTAAAACCATGTCAAGAATAAAAATTTTCTAACCTCTTGAAATTATGTTTGGAATATTATCGGTTCTCAGTCTCTGACAAGTAGATACGTTAGGATTGGAACATTAGCAAAATTAAGTCCATACATACACCATAAATTGACTATCCGTATGATATCATAGAGATCATAGATAGAGCTCCAACAACCTAAGCTGTTTCAGAAATATAAATAGGCTACTTTGCAGCAATTTTTCTGGGACCCATTGACACCATACTGCCCACCTTTTTTAATAAAAATTACTGCCAAGATAATGCCGAATCATGGTTCCCTGAATTCATACAATTTGTAACCTTAGTACACATAAAGGAAGAAAGCTGAAGCAGAAAATATCATATTCACAATGACCAAACAAATGTATCAAATGTGAAGTTGATGTTCTAAAAAGTTCATAGCTCAAGTTTCACAAAATGAGCTGTGCTACATGTATAGCAATAATGGACGATTATGCCTTCATCATGTCAAGTATTCATGAGTATTGCCAAACCATATAGCACACAACTCATAATATTAAACCTTTTTCATTTCGTTCGTAATCTTCCAAAATACTATTGGAATTACAAACATAATGATGACATCCAAAAGATCAAGGGTAGCCAAATGATGAAGGGACTTGACTCCTGAGAGAACATAGGGGCAATTGAATTTCAATTCCAGTCCTTAATACTTTCTTGACTAGTCACATGACAACAAGCAGAAAACCCTGTAAAGCTTATGGACTATAATCAGTAAACAGCAACTTGCTTGTTCTTTTGTCATTTAGAAAAGGAAGGGAGATACTAGAAACACCAAAACTGACACAAACAAAAACTTAATCAAATCAAACGTGATTTCAAAAAAAACAGAGATAATGATAATGTGACAAAATGCAGTTATATGTTCTACACAATCTGGAACAATTCAAAATTCTCATGAACATTTTCTAAAATGAAATTCCCAATGGATGCTAATCATAAGCAGACGAAATGCATCAACCAAAAGCAATGCTTGTAACTTGAACTAAAAGGGATAGTAACTTACCAAAAGCCACCTTCACTGAAGCAACACTTGACTATAAAAGTTTACTTTATCTCATCACAGCTTCTTCTGAGGTCTCTATTATCTCTGGAAAACCTCCACAGACTAAAATGGCCTTTTCGAAACAAGAATGACCTAGATCACAATTAGACGATAGAACAGCCATTAAGTTTCTGGTTGTGGTATCTGCAGAAAATCCTCTGTCAGCCATTTCATCAAAAAGTTGCATTATCTTTGATGTTTCTTTGTTCTGGAGAAAGCCTCGCACAATCACATTATAAGTGCAACTGTCAGGAGGGCAGCCATCCTTTTCCATTTCTCTGAAGAGTTCGTACGCGTCATGTAGCAATCCTTCATTGCAAAGTCCACTGATGAATGAAGTGCAGGTCTGGACATCAGGATGCAACCCACTGACAGAGATCTTTGAGAATAGTTCTCGGGCATCATTGAGCTTCCCATTTTTGCATAGTCCATCAATCATTATATTATAGATCACCAAATTAGGCTTCAGTGAGCTCTTCTGAAACTCCTGAAACAGCTTCATTGCACTATCAATATGACCTTGTTTGCAGAGACCGTCAAGCAAAGTTGAGTAAGTTATTATGTCTGGAGGGGGGCCAGAAGCACACATACTAATGAAAAGCTCTTGTGCTGCCCACGGGGCCCCTGCTTGGCACAGGCCTCGTATAAGACAATTGTAAGTAACAGAATTAGGAATTAGATCTTTCAGAGACATTTCATCAAATATCTTTTTCGCCTCTTCTGTCCTTTTGTTTTTACAGAATCCATTAATTAAAATGCTATAACTAAACACATTAGGAATACAGCCTTTTCTTACCATGCCATCAAATATTTTTCTAGCTTCATCAATTTGGCCTCGCGAACAATGTCCATCCATGAGGGAACTGTAAGTCACAACATTGGGCTCTACACCTCTTTTGATCATAATTTCAACAACTGCTAAAGCTTCTGAAACCATTCCTCCCTTGCAAAGACAACTAACCACTCGACTGAAGGTAACTACATCTGGTGTCATATCAGAGCCCACCATTTCATGTAGCAACCTTAAAGATAGCTTCCAGTGGCCAGAATTGCATAAACCATGAATCAAACAGTTGTAAGTTGCAGCATCGGCAGCAATGAACTTATCTTTCATATACGACAAGAGGTCTAAAGCCTCGTTGGTAAGTCCATCCTTGCAAAATCTGTCAATGACTGTGTTATACGCCACCACGTCAGGCTGATAACCTGCATCTTCCATGTTCCTAAGCAGCCCTCTTGCTGCAGCAATTTTCCCAATTCTACAAAGACCATTTACCAGGGTATTAAAAGTAAACATAGTAGGCTGAAGACCAAGTTTAAAGACTTTTCCCAATGTAGAGAACCCAAAATCAACCCGACGTGATTGGCAGAAGCAATTGATCAAGATGGTAAGAGTGTAAACATTATGAGATATTCCCGTCGATTCCATCTGTCTGCAGAACGATACGACAGTGGCATAGTGTTTCATTCTGACCAGAGCTGATAATAACTGACCAAATTCGACTATGGATGGCGGAGGAGACGTACGGAGCAACTGATTGAAGGAAACTAATACATCATCAACATTTCTGAAGAACCCATATCTGTCATTATCATCCCTGACAGTAGTACAATAAAGACACGAGATGGAGTTATGGAATGACAAGGTTGACGATTGCATCATACTCATCTTCCCGTAAGAAAAGATTTGCCTTGTCACTTTCATCATCTCCTTAGCTCTGTGAGCACCAACCCATAAGGCCTTTTAACTGTAACGGCGCGGTGGCTAATTAATGTTGCAGGAGAAGGTGGAGATGGCATCCATCTCTTGCTCAGGAAACACGGGTAGGTACAAGCATAAAGTCACTGGTTTTCCTTTGAATTCGATCAATAACAGAAACCCGTGGTATCAAAATTGCATTATTTACTATGCAACATGGAAGCTTTATGAGGATGAAAAGACACCACAGAGCCCGAATGAGAAGTCCAAGGAGTGACTGGTGAGGAGAAAAACACCGTCATAATAGGGTTTTTTCGGTGGCTCCGCGCTGTACCAGCTTGTGTACACTAAACTACGTCGTAATAGCCTACAAAATTACGAATAAAATAAAATGCGAAAATTACCTTCCAAATTACCATTTGAAAAAAAGAGAGAAAAGAAAAAAAGGAAGTAAGCGTGGAAATTATTTACATATAATTTTATTTGGAAAATTACGTTCCAAATAAATAAACGTTGTCTCCCGTTCCATCGGAGTATTACTTGAATGGCGATCTTCGGCGGATCACACGGTGGAGGACGGAGGCAACCTCCACTTCCACAGAGGCAGACAACGCACACTAATCGCCCGCACTGGCGCACCAATCGATACCTTCCGCGCAAGACTTTTCGCCTCATCATCCTCTTCCTCGTTTTCATCGCTGTCTTGCCTCCGGTTTTCTTTCACTTTCGTCTCCGTAGCTTCCACCAAGTAACGCACTTCCTACTTCTACTCCTCCTCTCTCTTTCTCTAACACCGGTTTCGAATATGTTTCCGATCCATTTTTTTTGACATAAAGTGGCATTACCTCTGTGTTTGGACTGTATACAGATGCGATTAAAGAAATGCGGTTGGATGAGTAATCCTCCTCTTGTCTGCGCCCATGGCGGTGATTCCGTACATGCGTTTCCTAACACGGTAGCTCCCGCATTTCCTTTAAGCCGTTTTCTTTTAAAAATTTATTGTTGGAAAAAATTATGCATAAAAAAAGAATCATTGTTTGCTTCTCGTAGCTGGCGGCTTATCAGTTATCTCTAAGCTCGCAAGTAGACTGCATTGAGATCGATATTTCTCGGTCATTGGATGGAGTTTTATTTGCTCTGCATGACAGGTATATGTGGAAACTCATCAATATGTTTGTAGTTATGACGTCTAAATGGATTGGACTGAGTGCATATTCAAAATATATGCCGTAGCGAACTTTTTCAATCAGTATACTTAAAAGTCTTCACGGTTCTTGTGAGATGCTTTTACTTGCCACTGGATCATGTGCTGGATGAAGTGTAGTTTTTTATTTATAGATTTTCTGTTTAATTGTTTGTTTTATGCTGCTTTGGGGGACTTGATTTTGATGTGGCACAGGTAGGGAGTTGCAAATGATAACTGGGAATCGTACTTCAAGAGTTGGACACTTGACCATGAAAGAGGTGATGGATGTTTATATGGAAATCTATTTCTCTTTTCTAAATGAGAACTTGAAAACATTGTTAACTATGTCAAACAGTCACCTGGATGTGATAGCAAGTATAGAGCTGTTTACTCCTGTTACCAGCTTGCAGTCTATTAACCTATTGTTGTAGTGTAATAGTATAAACGTGCAAATATAATCAAAACTTGTTATAAAAGAAAAGTTTGATATATGTTTTTTTTTCACTATTTCCTTTTGGATCACCATTGTGCAAAAGTTGTTCTTGCCTAGTTATGCAACATCAGCACTACCTATTTCAGAATCAGCAGTTTATATGCTGTTTTAAGCAGAAACTAGGGGTAGACAAGTTCTTCATTGCTTGAAATCGGGCAAGTGAGAATCACACTCACAGTAGAACTGCTAATATCCAGTTATTAATAATGTTAACAGGTTTATTATAAAATCTTAAACAACCGCATCGCTCAAGAAATAAGTTCACATTTTTGTTTAGTTTTCTATGTTTTTTTTTATCTTCTTCTATTATGCTTAGTTTCTTTTCATGTGATTCTGAAGTACAGCATATTTAGTTTCAACTAACAGGAAAAATCTATAAACTGTTTCTAGTTGATTGGACAGGAAAGTGGATAGCATCCTTAGGCACAAAACTGATCTTATTTGGTCTAAATGAGTATGATTTGTTGATATTATGATCTTCTGTTGTAGATCAAACAACTAAATATTCCTCATCATTTTGCGCATGGGCTTCACAATCAAACAATTCCCACTCTTGAAGATGCTTTGATGGTAAATACTAGACTTTATTTGTCTACCTCCTTTTTAATATCATTGTGTATCTTATTCTAATGCTTCAATGTTCTCCAGATTCATTTAGCTTTGATGATTTTCCTAAATCACTTGAATGGAATGGCATACAGTGTGCTTCATTCTCCACAGAGTTCTCATTGTTTGCATATTACTTATTTTGTCAGTTTGTATCAAGTTCAGTTCGGCAAGTGATTCTGGATGCTAAGGTTGGACCTCCATCATATGAAAAAGGACTAGCAGATGATATTCTTTCTGCAGTGAGTTTTTGTTTTCTCATCTCCTATATTTAATTTTTTTTTAATTTCTCACTCTGTCCGAGTTTTTTTGTTTCATTATTTCTAAAACTTTCTCAGCATACTCATAAACAAATAAAACGTGATATGCTATGTCCCATGCTGTCACAGGCTACCACCTTTTGGTTAATAATTTGACGTAAACTTGGTAATCATGTCATGGGAAGAACTGGAATGTGCTTTTTTGAATAGAGAATTTTCCATTCAGCTTGTCCTGATTAAGGCCATCGGAATAAGAATCTTTAGATTTTTATATAGAGTTAGATTTTGAGCTTGTGGAATCTGCAACCTAGTTCTAATCTGAACTCTGGATGGTTTCAGTTCTGGGTAGGATTAGAATTAATGGGCATATGATTGAAACTACTAATCTTGCACTTGTAGGTCTCTTTAAAAGGAAGCTTCAAATCTCTAAGAAATAGATGCAGGGCTGTTATTTTTTATTAGTCAATGCATGTCTCTCCTTCGGAAGGGCTCCCTCCTCAATACACATTGAAATTGTTCTGTCTATTTTTGCTATCTGGACTAGTGGTCTAAAACTATGTCGAATAATGTTGTAATCCATCTGAGATAAAGTCTGATTTTCATTAACAATTTGAAGAAATTTGCCCGACCACCCCCTAACTTAGTAGTCATGATTTTCAGGTGTATGGAGCACACTGTAAAAATTGCGTTATTTGGGCTAAAAGTGACAGTTTAGCGAGGGATGTAATCAAGTTTGACTCAGAAATGATGGTAAATCAGTTTGATTGTTTCTTTGTCTTGGAAATGCTTATATTTATGATTATTTTTCAGAACACGTTTTAACTGTTTGACTCGGTTGATCTATTGATAAGATTTTGGAAGACTTGGACATGGCAATTGGGCAAGAAATTTTTCTAAATGCTGGAATATACGAGGATTTAGCCCCTTGTGTATTTTTCTTTCATCCATGGTTCACCAATTGATTATGATAAATATTTCATTAAAGTTGATATTGATGCACTATTATCTTGGTCTGGGCTTAAATATTTTATGCATAAGATGTTCATTTATGAGAGACACATGAATCATCAGACTCTCCGATTTCCATTGTTACTAAAACTTGTAGAATGAGTATAATATGAAATTGTTAATTTTGTGAAGCAGGTGATGTGGAGCTTCAGATTTTTAAACTCTACAACTTACAGGTACTCGATGATCTATGCAGGTGGGCTATATAGTTATGGTGAATCCTAATACTGGCGTCAGAACAAAATTATTGAGGATGAAAGGAGCTGAGATTGTTGGAGTGTACCATGAGCTAATTGATGAAAGGCTTGTTAGAATCCTGCGTGGGTATGAGCTTTTATTTTAAGCTCTGTTGTAATTCTCGTAGGTTAACTGTCTAGTAACATGTATACAAGTGATTAGTATTTGTGTGTGACATTTACAGAAGCAGCAAAAAGGTGTATGCCTGGACTGTGGACGCCACGAATTCCATGAGAAAGATGTTGCTTGATCAAGTAGATGCTGTTGTGACAAATAAGCCTAATGTGTTCCAAGGACTTATGCAAGATATTAGAACTCAATGCCTTGAGGAAGGTTTTTCTTTTGGTCAGTGATACCTAATCAGTTTGAGCATCGAAATATGCTTCAAAGCTGTCCTTAACTTGGAAGGTATTCGATTTGGTAGCCTAGGTTCTCCGTGAGGATAAAAGTTGATCACTGGACATACCAACTTTGGGATGTTGAACACAGAAACATATGAACATATGGTCGGTGAAAACAGCTCGTCCCCACTGTACAAGTCTTCAATTTTTCTTTTGCCGTAGAAATAAAAGCTTGTAGTGAAGCAGCGAAACAATGTGTTACTGGCATATAACCATGTCATTTGCCTTGATGATTCTCAATTTGTTGGTACCACATCGATGTTGGTAATTTGTGATTATAACTTTTTTTTCCAAATTCCAGCATCAGCCCCCATATGCTTACTAAATTTAGTCATACCAATTGAATTCTTTCCACAATGTATGTTTTGCTTGCAATTCTTGTATTTCCCTTCTTGTTCATCGTTGGAATCTCTTGTGAACCTCAGTTGCTGTTGAGATGAGAATTTTAATATAACCAGTCTAGATCAAGCCCAAAACATCATGATGTGAGTATGAATCACTGTTGAGATCAGAGACACTATCAGTAAATGAAAATGGATGATCGAGTTTATATGAGTTTAGAAGCTGTTGGAAAAAAGATTATTTTCCATATTGGGAAATTTTGATTTTTCTTATTTTTGGGTCATAACTTTGTGCAGAAATTGGGACGGCTTTGTCGCAGCACTCTTATTTTTGGCAGCGCTGGAGGTAATATTCTTGTCCTCTTTCAAAATATCCGTTCTCATGATGAGTACTGTGTCATGTAGCACAGAGGGACCATCATCTTGCATGCAGAAACCAGTGAAGCCTCAAAGGATAGGGATGTTTGATGAATATTTTATCAGCAACCTTTCATCCTTTTGCTTTCTTCATTTTTCTGTATGTGGTTGTTCTTCAGATGTCGCCTTTCATGCCGTAGTACTCATTTTTCTTGTCTTTTGTTTTCCAACTAAAAACAATTCAGATAATTATTATATTAACAGCTGAAGACAGCTGTTATATTCATACTAAATATATATTATAAGTTGTAACCCTAAGCAAATAAGAATAAAGAATTAAATTGAGTGTATTATTATAAAGAAAATATCCCGCCTCAAGCATCTTCAAGTGACCTCATCAATAATCTCTAACGTTTTTCCGATTCTTGGACAGGGATGTGGCCCCGTACTCGTAGATTTATTAAGATTTGCGTTTGTTCTTATTTGTAGATATGGTCCTATGGAGGAGAGGGACATTGACGGACTCCTTTAGTTCAACGAAAATGAAAGATGGTAATGGTTAATATTATTTGATACCTTTATTTATTGTTTTATTAAAGAATTTTAAATAATGAAATTAGTTTTTAATTTCTACCATTTCCTATCATTTTCGTTCTACCTACAGTGAATTTAATGAAACAAGCAAATATAATGTATATAAGCATAAGACTCATTTATTCTTTTCAAAAAAATCAAACAGTAGAAAAAGGAAATCCCACTTACAGTTACAGCCATGGAGATTAGCTACAAAATTATTCATTAAATATTATTCAGCATTGAAAAAAGTACTCCTTCTGGTCATACGATATGGTTTATTCCATACATACGATACGAAATCAATGTATGGAGTTTTGTTCCAGCATGTGACAGTGATCCCGGCTGCCTCTTTGCTCTGTTCCTTGTCAGAAGCTCTGTTCATTTTGTTGTCGCCGTCTGATAAAGAAACCTCCAAGACTTCAATTTCTCACATCTGGGTTCTCTCCCAAACTCTTACTTTTTCTCAATCGGGTTGTTGATTCGGTCTATGCTCTGCTCCACGCTTCACGGGATTCCTGTGGCATTTTCCATGGTTAAACATGACTCGGGATTTGAAGTCAGAGCCGCAAAGTAGTTCCACATCTGCAGGAACAGAATCCAAATCTACTGAACTGAAGATATATCAAACCTTCATCTTTGCTGCACCCATCTTTTTCATCTTCATTCTGCTCTTCTTGTTCTACTTGTTCTATCTTCGCCGTAGAAGAGTGGATTGGCGCTCTCTAAGAATGCGAGCTTCTTTTCATGACAATATCGACACATCTCCGGTAAGATAAGCTAACCTTTATAACCTTTCCTGCAATATGGAAATTGTTTTTCGTCTTTCAGGCAATCTCTTGGGCATTTGTCTGTGTTGAATGTCTTACATGTGTTTTGGTTGTGGGGTAGCAGGTGGAATTGGGGTTGAAAAAGGAGTTTAGAGAGATGCTACCTGTTCTTGTGTACAAGGAGAGTTTCTCCGTTAGTGATACACAGTGAGTAGTCCTTCTCTTTAATCTTGAGCTAAGTTTCATTTTTAGTGTAGTCAAATCTGGTGCCGTCTACGTATATATATATAAATGTTCATCGGTAGCTTTTATGTTATTTCTTGAATTTAGTTAGATCAGAAAAAGTGTTTATGGGTGTGACTCAAACTTCATTGAGTTGGGTAGTCAGAGTTGAGGTCTGTAAAGATGTTGGTGAATGATGCACTAAAACAAGATGTATAGAGTTTGTTTTGTTAGTAGGATGCCCGTGTATCTTAATAGATTAGATGTGGATCCAAGTTGGGAAGAAGATGTTGCAGCTAGTCCGAAATTTCTAAGGTGCTCCATCCCATGGAAGATGGAAGATGGAAGATGGAAGTCGGAAGTAGATCTAGTACTCCCCAAATTTTTAGATGATTTTGAGTCTTATTGTTGGGATTCAGGGTATTGATGTGCAAACGAGTTAATAGTTGCTAGCATATTGGTTTTGCCCTACAATCTGGGGATGTGTTTATTTGGTCAATATCTGAGTGAATGGATCAGAAATGCTTGGATTGGACTTGAAGTATATAGAGCACATTGAATTGTGGGTCTTTCATCGAAAGATGATGTTTGTATTAAAGGATTGGGAGCTCAATGTGACAAATTTGTTGATCCATGGGAGACCAAAAAATCATATGAAAAGAACCATATTTGGATGTTGGTTACATAAGCAAAGGGATCCGGATACACAGGTTCATGAAAACCTCTTAAACCTAGTTGCACAAGTGTATGTTCTGCAGGTAATGATGACAGTAGAACCTAGTTTAGGATATGCAGTCCATACCTGTAAATTAAAGAGATTAGTTGCTTTGATTTTTGTGCACTTTATGATGATGCATCTGCACTATGATCTCAGGTGCGCCGTATGCTTAGGCGACTACCAAGCAGAGGAACGGCTTCAGAAAATACCTGCCTGTGGCCATACCTTTCACATGAAGTGCATCGACTCTTGGCTTTCTAAGCACATCACCTGCCCCCTCTGTCGGCTTTCCCTTCTTCCATCTGCTAAAGTTCACAGTGAATCTGAAGAGCACCTCAGAGAGCATCTCCAAGAATCTGCTGCAGCAGAGGATAGTAGTGAATCTGAAACATGTGGTGAAGCAGGGTTACTTTGTGCTCAAGAGTCGCCGCAAAGCCTGTTGCCTGCGTTGAGAAAGGAAGAACCCAGGAGCACCCAAAGCAACGCTGAAGAAGAAGCAGCAAAAACATCCAAATCCGAATCTGCTGGTCCTTGAGGAAAACTGTCACCAACTCAAAAGGTGATAGAGACCATTATACAGGAATGGGGATTTGTATGCACCATTTAGTTGATTATGATGTGATGCCATAGCATTGTATTGATTTGTTTTGTTTTGTATTGCATTGTATTTAGTCGACTGCGCTTGCGTACTATTAGTTTCAGACAACACTTTGCTAGCGTACTATTATTAGTTTCAGACAACACTTTGCTAGCGTACTATTAGTTTCAACATGTTCACTTCTTTCTGTCTGTACAACAACATTCTTCTCCTTTTCTGCTCTTTCCAACCTTTTGGACCATGGAATGGGTTATGTCTATCAGTTTGATTGAATCTTTCTTTCTTTTCTTTTTTTATTATTTTCTTTTAAAAAAGTATCAATCAAACAAATGTTATTCATCGTAATAATACATCCGGATAATCCAACTATGCTTGAACATTTCTATTAAGTGGTTGCTCCTCCTACATACTTAAAAATTGCTTAAAAAATTCAATATTACCACAATTTTTTGTTTCTTTTTAGAATAAATTAATATAGATCGAATTATTATTTTTCTAAAATTCATTTATTCTATATTAATAAAAATAAATTTCATTCGACATCCATATATACTTCTATTATATACATGCAATATTGACAAGAAAAGGCAGAGGAAAAGGAAGGATAAAACTGAGCAAAAACCACCCTGTCTCAGTAGTCCCAATTCAAATCTTAACTCACAAGAAATAATTTTCAAGGAGATTTTCATAATTTCTTTTTGGAAGGCATGAAGAATATGTGATCTCTATCTATCAAATTGCTAAGCAAGAAAAAGAAAGAAAAAAACAGAATCCAATATCTCAGCATATTAGCATTAGCTGCCTTAATTAGTCATTTTTTCTAGGCAGTTGTAAGAAGTCTCCCTGTCCATAGGCTCTGCTTTTTCTTCTGATTCCAGAACCTACCTGTTTCTTGATCCAATTTAATCTCCAGCTGCACATCTTTTTGACCTTTGAATAAAACATTTTAAGTATTTCCGATTCAAGTTCCCTCATTTTCGCAAAACCCAATCTTGAAATAGTCCACATTGTCTTCTCCAGAGGACACATTTATACCATTGCTCTGTTTTTTGCCATTTTCCTCTGTCGGTACCTGCACTCACTGACTCATGGTTTTTGTCCTTTTGTTCCCCTTCAAACAAAGGAGACCTCAAAAAAACAAAAGCTTCTATATTTCCCACATGGGTCTGTGCAAAACTTCCATCTTCTGACTTGGGTTGTTAAGTTGGTTAGTGCTGTACACTTGGGCGGGATTCGTGTGGTATTTATTCATACATACATTACTAAGCATGACTCGGCTTCTTCTGTCAGAGCCTTCCGATAGTTCCACATTCGGGGGAGCAGTTTCTAAATCTACTGAACTGAAGACATATCAAACTTTCATGTACACTGTACCTGCTCTCTTCATCTTGATTGTCGCATTTATGCTGTACTTGTTCTACCTGTACCATCGCCGCCGTAGCGTCGATTTGCTGGCTCTAAGATTGCAAATTTCTCAGGAAAACAACGTTGAGATACCAAGAGTAAGATGAGCTGCACTTTATAAGCTTTTAATGCTATATGGAAGGTTTCAGTTTTAATGAGCTATCACTAGGCATGTTTGTGTGCGGGATGTATTTGATGTGCCCACGGGTTGTGTCTTTTAGCAGGCTGAATTGGGTTTGAAGAAGGAGTTGAGAGAGATGCTACCCATTATCGTGTATAAGGAGAGTTTCTCTGTGAATGATACACAGTGAGTGAGCACTCTTGGGCTACTACAGTCTTTCAATTATTTTCATTCTGTTTATGGGTGAATCTGTTGTTGGTATATGGTAAATTTTGAGATTTGGTGAAACTGGGTATCTGAAACTCAGTCTCACAAGACATCCGCATCTTGTTATCAACTAGGTGGAATTTGGAAATGTCTGATTTTGCTGAGTGCAGCATTAGCTAAAAAATTCTTATTTTTAAATCTTTTTAGATAAATTTATGATGAAGTTGATGGGTTTAATGGTTTCGATGGCTTTGAGATTTGGCAACATATTTGTTTTCTCTTCATAAATGAGTGAACAGACGGCAGATACTTGGACTGAACTTGAAATATGTAGTGCTCCCTGAAATGAGAGTGTTCTAAAAGATATTTGCCTGATGTGCTGGTGAATTGAAATGGAATAACTTAGGGTGGAAATATCCAGCATACACCATCCATATGTCTGCCATATAATGTGTGTCTTAAGGACTGACTAATCAGAATTCTGCACTGTAGGACATATCCAGCACACACCATCAAAAAACTATTGATAAGCTGTTCGGAAATTATGAAAACATGATAGTCTTTGATTTTCGTGCATTGTACGATATGATATGATATCTCCATAATGGTCACAGATGCGCAGTATGCTTAGGTGACTACCAACCTGAGGAAAGGCTTCAACAAATACCAGCATGCGGACATGCCTTTCATATGGAGTGCATTGACTCTTGGCTTGCTAACCATGTTACCTGCCCACTCTGCCGCCTTTCCCTTCTTCCAGCTGCTAAAACTCTCATTGAATCACAAGATGACCTCCGAGAAATTGCTCAGGAACCGTCTGCAGCACGGGATAGTGGTGAAATATCTATTCAACTAGAGCTCGAGCCTTGTGAAGAATCACAACATACTATAGGACCTCAACTAGGGAATGAAGAATGCAGGACCATCCATAACAATAGAGAGGAAGAGGGGAAAACATCTAAATCTGCTGAACAGTGTATGGAAAGTGTGAACGCAAGGAGTCACAATGAAGTGGTTGAACATATGGGAGAAGTTTCTGGTAAGAGATCACCGGCTTGGTATTTTCTTTTTTGTTAATATTATGCTTTCACCATCTAATTCTACTCACAAGGTCACCCCAAGTTTACATATCACTTTTGCTTATTCTTCTTGTTATATTATTCCATATGATTGTATGGATGCCTAATGATGCCTCCTAATGATGCCTCCTAATGATGTTAAGATGCCAAACATGCAGAACACACTTGTGGTGTTGCAAGCCTAACTGATACATGTGATCACATAATCCTTTTAGCAGTGAATATTAAACCTACAATGTCAATGCTACAATTCTGTGTTTCAGATTATGAAATCCCTTTTTACTTTTGCCATTTTAGCAGCTTGATTTCATAAATGCTCTGAGATACTGAAGTTGGTGATGTGCTTACCGAATCCACTGCTCATCTTTATGGTTACTGACTCCATTTCCCATTAAGAAGAGAAAACCAAATGATCCAAGTTGATGTTTTTCTTACACTGGCAATGTCTGGAGTTACCTGCGAATAACAAATTCATGAATGGATGGATCGCCTTGGGAGCATCTTCAGGGGGATATTCAAGTAGAGACAGCGGTCTTGATGGTTACAGATTGTGTTTCAACAGGTGCGACAGACAGTTTGTTCGAACCTCTTCTTGCAGTATATATGCGGTGAACATGATATAGGCTGGCTACCAGCAGAAGCGAAATGAAAGTGAGGAGAAGTCATATGTTTCATAAAAATGCTGTTTTGTTCTTCAAATAAATGTTGGAGGTTTACCAATATCCTGTGTGTGGACATATGTCGAACATTTTCCCCATTCACAATGGATGAGATTATCATAGTTTTTTTGAAGAATGAGATTATCATAGTTCATCATCCAAGCATTTCACATTCAGCATAGTACTAGCAGCACATGCTAGTTTTCCGAAAATATGTTATCTCATACTGTAGATTTTGATTAGATGAATTTTTTAGTTGCTATGATTTTTACAGATCAACATTTTTTATATTATTTTTAAAATGTTTGTGTAGCTCATACTATGTAAGTTTATGTTCTGATGAACTGGCTACTCTCCACCTTGTTTATGTTGTTTTTGTATATCCACCTTGTTCTGTTCTGGCATTTAATCTGATTTTCAAGTTACTTGATGAGCGTTTCCATTATCCACTTATTTATATATTGCATACTGCTTTATTTCATCTTGTTTCAGGATTGGAAGTTGTAGTGAAAATAGGACATCTTTTGGAAGAAGGCATACACAGATTTAGATTTCGTTGATCATAGACAGCATATACTTTTGATTACAACTTGTGCTGCAAAACTGCAAATGATAGCTTTTCAGAAAAGAAGCCAGTTAGAATAAACACATTGAACATCCTATGCAGTTTCAACACTTTATGTAACTAACAAACACATTGATAGCCACCTTCCTTTTAGATAGATTACCCAACAAACACCATTCCCATCTTTCCACTTAACACAGCATTTGCCTGCACAATGTTAGACTGTCTCTGCAGCCATCCGGGTCCATCACTGCTTGGCATCTGCCGCTACTGTCTTTTACCACTTCCCTCATTTCACCTGCCTTGCAACCAAACCATGCAGAGTTTTAAGCCTTTTCAAACAACTTTGCATTCCAGACACTATTTATCAACCACCATATTAGTAGCATTGGTTATGCAGTGTTTTCTTTAATTTTTGGAAGAAGACAGATATATAAGTGTATTACCTACTAACACTGATTTCTGCAGTACATTCATACTGTACAGAGATTTATAGTATAGGACGCTAAGACAACTGCGAAATTGGCTGCATCTTATTAACCTGTTGAAGCTAAAAGAACCATGGCTACCAAAAAGCAGCTCAAGAGGTAAGGCTTCATGGCCAAGATGTCGAGAGCTAGTAGTTGCCAATTTATGTAGGCATATGACAAGCTCTTATTTATAGATTGAGAGACAGACTGTCTAGGAAAAAGTTCACCAACGGAAAAAAACACTGCAAGTGGGCTAGTGTACGCAGGCTGTTGTTTTCTTTCTTTCTTTCCTTCCTTTTTCTTTTTCCTGGAATATGAAAAGCTGCAGAAGCCAATTTAACAAGTTGGAAATGGTAAAACCTAAAATGTCCTTTTGCATTGAAAGCATGTGGATGGAAAATCCACTATGGCCAATGGCTGGACAGTAGCACCTACATGTCATTAACCTGCATATTGTGATTCAAGAGGTGTGACTGTTGAAGTCACCTCCAGCTTTTTTGATACTGAACTCCAATTAGCAATTACGAGTACAGGAATTATTCAGTGACTTGTGATTTCTTCCAAGTGGAGAAAACAAAAAGAGGAAACTAAATGAGATGTGATTACCTGAAAGAACAAACAAGAATATAGTTGTGGTACCAAATCCTCAACATATGGTTTATGGAACTAGAGAATGGAGAATGAAGAACAATTTTGATCAATCACCAGCTTCATCCTCGGAGGACAGTGGCTGAAAGAGCACCATTCAACTCTTAAATTGACCACCCAAATGAATCACATGAAATAGCAAACGGTTGCTCAAGTCCACAGGCATAGGGATAACATCAGTAAATCAGGTAAATTAATCAACTAGGGTTGAAGTTAAAATTTTTTGACAGTCTACCGTCTGAGCTGTATTATTATTTCTCCCAGAAACAACAAATAAGCCATGCCAGGATATTAGTAGTGAGAACCTCAATGTCCAGTTTCTTTATCTGGAGCAGCCTCTGATAGGAGAGCCAAGACAGAAAAATCAAGCACCTCTCTTGTTATTAAGCATCAGCAGGAAATGCCAAACCCAGTTTCCTGTAAGAAGGTCAATGAGCTCTCATCATGATCCACATCAATCTACTATCTGTTGCAGTGGTTCCCACTTAGCAGCTATTTCTATTTTCAACCATATCCAAAACTTGAGGTATGAAGACCCTAAAAGCAGCATAGTGATGATTTAAGCTTTTCTCTCCCTGTATTCTATGAATACTGCCCAGAGCACCAGCACTTGGATTCGGGAGAGTATAAAATATTCGCCTTATTCTTTGATGAACAAGAGCCATAGCACACCTTAAACAAAAGGAGCAAACTATCAGCATTATGCAAAATAAGATGAAATATTATCCACAGCAAGATCATAAAACAGAAAAATAAAATTGCTAAAGCTCAACCAGTTCATTGCAGCAGGAAAATAGCCACACACAGTTTCATAGGGACATTCAGTTTACAAATGGACATTTTTGAAGTCATTGAGACATTTTCAGCCATTTTTTCCTGTATTAGAAAACATTTTGATAGTACATGAATTACTGTTATAAAACAGTAAACCAAGCAAAGACAAATAAGATCAACCAAGCTGCTTGTAAGGAAATTCAAGTGAAGACTAAATGACTCAGGCATTTATTTACTTATAAACTTTTCATGATAAATGAAGGGTGGAACATCAAGAATAGCTTAACTAATGCCCAACATAAAATCACCAAACTTAAAATTATGATCAGGCACAGGTAGCCTGAGTATGTAATAGAACTGAAGTTCTGTTGCTGCTTCTGTCTATAACTAAAAGAGGTTACAAATTCAATACATGCTTCTCACAATATTTAGGCATTTGACTAATGTTTCCAGGACAAATCTTTTATAGAAGAAAAAAAAACCTAGAATTCTTTTCCCAGCAAAGTAGTTAAATGCTTTGAGAATGCTCTGCAACTTTAAATGGTTCAGAATTTTCAAAAAACACAGGACAAACCTAGCTTTAGAGAGTATCAATTTGGCAGGAAACTTACATTATACATGGCTCCCATACAAGGTAGATATCATAACCAGTGCATAAATAAGGTCTCACCGACATGGAATTAGTATCTTCATTCCTGGCATCTAATTCTCTACCATCCACCTGAAATCACAATACGGTCATCAATCAATCAACAAGTGAAACTGCAACAAAGTAGAAAAGAACTTTCTTTTCAACAGAATTTCGTCTCCAAACATCCTTTCAGTGTTTGTAGCCAATGCTCACTAAGATATGTCCTCTGAGTTGATGATTAAGATGATTAAAAATTTCCATGTATCTAGAGCAGAGTTTATAGACAATTGACAACCCAACTACCGCAAAGCTCAAAGAAACCATCAGTGTCAATATAAGTCAGTAATTGGAGTAATTGATTACCTTCTGATAAATTGACAGTTTAGAATATTTTCTAGGCTTGACGGTTTAAAAAATAAATCCAGCTTAAGAAGAAAACCTTAACTCACATTTTCAAGGTTGGTTTTCAGCCTTTTTGCAGAAGAACCTACACAGGAAGACTCCGTAGGTTCAGAACTGTTCTGTTTGATATCTTCTGAACAAGGAAATAAACGTCTGTCTCTGTCAGCAGAAGATTCAATGGCAACAACAACAGCATGTTGTAAAGGGTGCCAATAGCAACAATTAGAAATATCTGGAAGTTTCTTATTCCACTGCCAAGGTTTTAAGCAAGATGCATCAACGGACAATTTTTCAGTTTCATTCAGTGAATCACTTGGGCTGGCTCTGCAGGTTGGTACAACACCAGAATCAGAATAGGAGCTAATCCGTTCTGGGTGTGTGAAGTACATATTTCTAGTGCTGGCCTTGTTTTCATGAGTGTGCCATAAGAATACTTGATCACGTCCACAAGCAATCATTTTTCGAATCGAAGGATCCACTATAATGGCAGCATTCACTACCTAGAGAAAGATAAGTAGAAGGTTCAACACAAAAATTATACTGGTATAATACATTGTAGTAATAGCTAGTACAAGATGCAGCTTTCTTGTTATGATGCAAGACTAAGCGACAAGTGAAAGTTTCAGAAGACGCAAGCAGGTCTGAGCTCAGGTCAAGGTCAGTAATTGGAAGTATACACTCTTAAACAACAAGTGCATGCCAGTTCTCATTGAATGAAAATATTTACATTTGGTTAAGCAATAAACCATCATTCACAAAGGAAGTTGTTTTATTTAATATAAACTAACAATGTCATATTCTTTGAGAGACAAGTAGTTACTATAGAGAAAAATTAAAAAGTTACCGAACCATCACCAGTTTTTGCCAGCTTGATAGCCATTTTCATGAAGCTAAAAACCAATTTTGACTCCTCTTCACTGAACCCAGTAATGCCATCAATAGTGCTGCAATTACAGCAAAGGTATAGATAAAAAAAATATTAGAAGAGCCTCGTAAGTTTCTCACTCAGGACAGATATTCATCAAAACATTTATTATTTAAAGGATTCACATGAGCAACTGGACTAGAAAAAAGATGTAAATTTGCAGGACTTCAAGAAGGAAACTAAAGAAATTAGAAGTCAATGGACCAAAATATAAAGAGAAAATGTCTCCCAAGACATGTGATCCATGGAATATATAGCAGAAACATTATGCTGAAGAGAAAAATAGATAAAGAGTGCAAGAGAAATGTTCTTCCAGAGGGAAAAATGATCCAGAAAAATTGGGAGTGGGACAGGATAATAAAATAAATGTCATGTCTACTGGGTTGTTTTAGAAAATGTCAAGTGTTTTTTTTAGAAAAAAAAAGGGGAAAGAAGGGGGTGGGTTGTTTCAGAAAATGTCAAGTGTTTTTTAGGGGGGGAGTGTCCAGCACCCCACACCACAAAAAGAGAGGAAAACTTAACATTTGCATTTTTACATCAAGGAAAACCCTATTCAGATGTGATTCGGAGATTATAGTAAAGCAAACAGGAAAGAAGCGAAGAACCATATCAACATGGCATAGAACTAACTAGGTTGGAGGATGAAAGGATGTTGGCCAAAGTTTGCATTGTTCTTCCCACTCTTCTTTAGATGTCGCAGCATGCTTGCAAACCTAAATTGATCAAAGATTGATCATAAACATGTCATTTTGAAGAGCCAAGTTAGTCCTGTAAAACTTAAACAAACATAACGGCAGTTGATGTCCAGTCAAGCACCACGTTAGAAACTCCAACTGTGAAGTATTCATAGAGTGCTATTCCACAAGTGCAGATTAATATTGTACAATCATGGCATCGCCAGATGTATACACCACCTAAATTATATTTGTAACAGGGTGTTTGATATCTTGGTTTTGCAAAACCAAAACTAGAGTGATAAACCATGTTCTTGTTACTTTAGTTTTGGTTTTGTCATTTGCAAAACTATTCATTAAAGCTCAAATTGTCCTACATCTTCATTCAAACAACACACCAATACACCAACATAATGTGCAACAACAAGAGCAGCCCAGAAATAGTGGCAAATAACGTGAAATTGATGAAATTTTTTTTTAAAAAAAATCAAACTTTTTATATATGAAAAAAAAAAGATTGAACTTACTCTAACTTGCTCTTGACGAGACGAAAAACAGAGAATAACACAGCAACATCTCTAACTAAAGTGAAACCATTGCTATCAAATGTAAAAATAGGTTTAAATATCCCATTTTATAAGGGATAAAATAGTCATTTATGATGAATATCATAACTAATCTTTTTTTTAGCAAATCAAAGTACAACACTAAAGACCAAAACTGACAATTCCAAAATTAATGGTTTTGCAAAACCAAAACTGACAATTCCATTTAAAAAACGTGAAGTAAGGTTAATCAAACAAAAATTAATAAAATTTGCAATGCTCTAGAGTAAATATGAATATAAAAATATGAGTAAAAGTCAATTGTCTTTGTTTACCATGCTTCATCAAGCCTTCTGGTTAAAAATATTCATTAATAGAAAAAATGAAACTTCCACAATAACTTACTTTTGTGACAAAAGGACTCAAATGATGAACATTGATCAGCTCCTGTACATCAAGAAGCAAGCCAGTGAACCCTTTTTCATCTTCAATAGCCACACACAAAATAACTGACAACTCAGTTTTCCCTGTTGAAAGGGACCCAAAAGCAACCATAACCACCAATATTCTCATAGTATTCACAAAATGCAATTGTGCAGTAGACAGGGTAAACATAGCACTGTGCTAAAAAGTTCCGCATTTAGAATGATCGAGCGAAGGGTTCACATGCCAGGCTTCTAAAACATTGACACTAAAATTACAAACATACACACCTTCTTCAGCAAGTTTCTTCTTCTGTATACGCTTCACGTGGCGAAGATTTTCAAGCGGAGCTATCTGATTTAAACGCCTACTCATTCCGAAATAATTTTGAAAGCAATACACCATTAGAATACAGAATTCCCTTCTAAGAAACGAGCAAACTTTAAAATTGTAAATAGTGAAAGGCAGCGAATAAATTCAAAAGCAAAATAACCTTATGAGATTATTGGCATATTTCGGCTCAATTACGGAGGCAAACACATTCACTGCAAGGTTTTTAATAAAATCAAATTTAAGAAAATCAAATTTAAAACAATGCAACTTTAAAAGTGAGCATGCAATGTAAATAAAAAAAAGGAGGAAATTAGAGGAGATTTTAATAACCTTACCAGTGGGTTGTTGGTCAGCAGGAATCGGTGGCTTATCAGGGATGTATACAATTTGACAACACTCCCGGTGGCTATCCATGGTTGCTCTCTGTATCTCAGCTCTAGGGTTTTAAGATGAAACTCTGTTGGGTTACTTGGGCGACAGAAAATTGTACCAACAAGTATTAAACGGCATCTTAATGTGTCGTGTCCGTATTATTTAAGGGTGAATTACAGAAATACACACTTGAAAATAATTAAAAATATTTATGTTTGCATTATTTGTATTTGTGTTAAATAAAAATATCTAATGTTCTTTGTAAAAAATAATTTAAGCATTTATGCATTTTGGATTATTATTATTATTATTTTTATTTATTTAATTGAAGCAAATTCTAGTTAGATCCGATTCGGGCATTGTAATCCCTAAAAATAAGCAGGAAAAGAGGAGTGAAGCAAGGAGAGGGTGGTCCGCGGCAAAAACCGGGAAGTGTATCTCGTCTCACACCAAATAAGATGGCTAACGAGCGAAACGGTTCTGTTGCTGATGAAACTGGGGTTAAAAACGGAGGACCATCATCATCAATAGCAGAAGAAGAAGAAGAAGAAGAAGACGGTTTATCCAAAGGCAGGGTTTCTGAACAAGACACCGATTCGGAATCTGAATACAGAAAGCACAAACGCCAGCATAAAAGCAAGATGATAGAAAACGACTCTGACTCAGAAACCGACTCCGAAGAAGATGATAGAAAACGGAGCGGAAAGCGAAGCCGAAGAGCTAAGAGGAAACCACGCAGGCGACAGAACAGAAGCTATGATTCGGATTCGGAGTCGGACGAGTCATTTTCGGATTCGGAAAGTGAAGAATCGGAGTTTTCGGATGGCGACAGCGAGGAGGAGGAGGAGAGGAGGAGGAGGAAGAGGAGAAGGGAGAGAAGGAAGGAAAGAGAGGAGAGGGAAAGAAAAAGGAGGAGGAGAGACAAGGAAAAGAAGAAGAGGGAGAACGATAAGAAAATGAAGAAAAGGAAGAAGAAGAAGAAGGAAAAGAAGGCTGAGAAAGGGAAAATGGGGGCTGTCACTAATTCGTGGGGCAAGTATGGGATTATCAGAGAGACTGACATGTGGTAATTTAAGCTTAATCCCTTGCTTTCTGTAGATGGCTAAATTCATTCATATATCTGTGTTTCTGCATCCTGTTTTTGTTCATTTAGTGGATAGGTTGGTGTCCCTTCATTTCACCAAATTCATCTCTTTTGATTTTGATTTCAATTTCTTAGGAATGTATCCATTATTCTAGTTTGATTGAGTAATCTTTGATGTCTGAATGATCCCGTTGTTGCCTGTTATGTTTAAATCATCGAGCGTAGAATTTTGATGTTTGACACTGCATCATTATGTATTTCATTTTGTTAGTATGATATGCAACTCTATTGATGGAAAATCATCCAATGTATTTCTGTTACCATCTTATATAACGTGCCGATTGTTTTCTTTGTGTTCCGTTTTGAATATTCTATGCTTTTCCCTATGTTGATCTCCTGCATTGCAGGAATAAACGTCCAGAGTTCACTGCGTGGTTAGCAGAAGTAAAACAGGTCCTTCATCTTCTACTTTTACACTTGACAATATTTTTAATTTAAAATTTGTGGTGATCTATGTTTTTTGTATTGGAAATGCTATATAGTCCAGATGATGTATGTCTGTTATATCTTATAGATTGCAAGGAGTATAGTTCGATACAAATGATTGACTATATTATATTTTCTTTGCCACATCAAAATTGCTCGATTATTTTTTAAGCAAAAGACCTGGCACAATTTTTGTGATGATTTCTGATAGGAGTTAGGAATCTAAAACACCACAATCAACTCATAGAAAGATAATCAAACACCTAGTGAAAGAAAGGAAGTATACTGGTGACTTTATTCATAAGAGAAGGAAGTATATTTTTATTTTAAAATTTATGGTGATCTATGTTTCTTTTATTGGAAATGCTATATAGTCCAGATGATGCATGACTGTTATTTCTTATATATTGCAAGGAGTATAGTTTGATACAAATGATTGACTAAATTATGTTTTCTTTGCCATATCAAAATAGCACGATTATTTTTGAAGCAAAAGACTTGGCACAATTTTTGTGATGATTTCTGATAGGAGTTAGGAATCTAAAACACCACAATCAACTCATAGAAAGATAATCAAACACTTAGTGAAAGAAAGGAAGCATACTGGTGACTTTATTCATAAGAGAAGGAAGTATATTTTTATTTTAAAATTTATGGTAATCTACGTTTTTTGTATTGGAAATGCTATATAGTCCGGATGATGTATGACTGTTATTTCTTATAGATTGCAAGGAGTATAGTTTGATACAAATGATTGACTATATTATGTTTTCTTTGCCACATCAAAATAGCACGATTATTTTTGAAGCAAAAGACTTGGCACAATTTTTGTGATGATTTCTGATAGGAGTTAGGAATCTAAAACACCACAATCAACTCATAGAAAGATAATCAAACACTTAGTGAAAGAAAGGAAGTATACTGGTGACTTTATTCAGGAGAAATCAGGCAGCAACTTAGCATAAATGCTTCATGCCCAAGCTTACAGCTAAGAATTTCTTAAGCAAAGAAAAGACAAAAAACTTGTATTCCCTCTGTTTGTGATATAACCTCCAGTTAGTTACTGCCTGCCGAATCTAGCTACCTAAAACAAAATCTGCCCATAATCCCTTAATCCTATACACAATCATTGGCTTGCCTCCCTTCACCTTTTCATTTAGATTGCTAACAATCTCTCCTAGGCAGTATTTTTTTCAATGAAGTCAATCATGTGAACAACATTTCATTTTGAGAAGAACACAATCCTTTTTATACTGTAAAGGCAGTCTGAGAAGCTAGAGATTTGACCCCATTCATATTTCTCCACACGAGCTTTATGTTTGGTATTTTGCACTGTCTGAATAAGATTAGCTCAATTTGGCATTTGGAAGGACAGCGGTTTCTTACCCTTTATGTTTTTCACGTTTATCTGCCTTTGGACCATCCTCTTTGTAGATTGGGTTCACATTGTATTGCTATTGCAATTCTTGCCTTCTTCATTTGATGTTAACTTTTCATAGCAAATATGTTGTGTCTAAGTCACCCGTTCCCTCTTATGCAGTAGATGTAAAGAGTTGGGTTGTCATTTACTTGTTACAAGTTTCCTTGCAGGTGAACCTGGAAAGTCTGCCTAATTGGGAAGAGAAGCAAATGTTTAAACAGTAAGTAAATTAAACCTGCTTGATCACATTATTTTTGCTGTTGTAGAAGCATTTTGTGAAGTGTAGGTTGTGACAAATTTCAAGCCAGTTTCTGACTTAATGATTCTTCAGATTCATGGAAGACCATAATACAGCTACATTTCCTTCCAAAAAGTAAGGTTCTTTCTTTTTTCCTTTTATTTAGTAATTGTGTTGCTCAACTTGTAAGGATGGTAAACCAAACCTTTTTCTAGCTCGGGGAGATTAGAATTGTATTATAGGCCTTGTCATCATGGAAAGGTTTTATTGTTTTACTAGCATCTAACATTTTCTGATAGCCCAGCTGAAGCAAGTATAATCAGGTTTGTCGTCATTTTAATACAGAGAATGCCACTTTTTAATTTTTGTTGTTACAGGTACTATAACCTTGATGCTTATCACCAACGTCAAATGGAAAAGGAAATGAAGAAGGGTGTCAGAAAGGTTGTGGAATCAGAGCGAACTGTCTTCAATGATGAAGAACAACGCCGGTATGTAATATTTGCATTCTCCATCATTTCATTTATGAGAAGCTGAAATTGGCTAGGGATTGCAGTCTTGTGACCCTTCAAATTATTAATTCTATAAGTCAACTGCTTTATATTTTAGGTGGTCAACTTTTCTGTCATTCATGTCTCTGATCAATTCCCATAATCATTTAGTTTATAAAAACTGCACTCTTCATCAACCATTGTGTCAGTTCTATCCTTGCTCTCTAGTATGAAAAATGCCAAACATGTTCCTAAAATCCATATTTGTATTATGAAATCAAGGTTTGCTTGACCTTTGTTTTAAAACTTCTTCTCATATATTACTGGGAGAGACATAAATTATTAAACCAACAAAGAAGTTGATCCATGTTGACATGGAAGAAAGTCCAAATAAGTTGTCAACTATCGAAACACATATATAATGCAGTTGTTGAAGGACAAATTGCCTCTTAATTTCCATTACCAGCATCGGATCTATCACCAACAATTTTCAATAGTTTTTATAGTTTGATCTACTGAGTAATTGCAATGGCCTATTTCAGGCTAGAACTGCGACGAGAACGGGAAAAGCTCAAGGAAGCAGAGGTGGAAGCTTTAAAGCAGTCCATGAAGAGTGGAATGGTATGCTTTTTTATTCCTTTGTAACAATGGATAGCTTTACTATCTATTTGTACATCACGTTAATGAATGACTATCTAGGCACAAGCGATGAAAGAGCAAGCGCAGCTTAGAGAAGAAATGGCATACCAGTACAAGCTTGGTAATTTTGAGGTAGGAACAGTGAAATTATTTGCATTCATATTCTCATTTCTACCTATTTTTTATATGAAGTCTTTACCTTACAGGCTGCCGCTGCTATCCAAAGAAGATTGGACCCAGATGTTGCTCTGTGAGTTGGGAGCCTTCATGTGGGGATTACTGAAATTGTTGCGAGTTATAAATAAGCTGGATATGGATGTTTGGCTTGTGATATCTCTGCGATGATATGTTGATATCTACCGATGAAATCACAGATAAATTGGTGTTTTGCTTCAGCTTACGGAGATAGCAACAGATGTGTTTGATGTCCAGGCTCAAAAGCTTTGTTGCTTTGGACTTTATGGTGTACCAAATTTTGCAGATCCCGCGACTATGCTTTAAAATTGCTCTTGTACACGTAGGAGTAGTGCTCAGTTGTATTTGCAATGTGAGTATTTATCCTATCCGCGCCTATTCCGACATTCACAATCTACGGTGTTCATGCAGATTCTTTCTCACTTAACCCTCCGTTTGTTATAACATCAGAAATAGTGCAAATAATCCCAGTAGTAGGGATTAAATATGGTGAATTTTCTTTATTTTTTGGTAAAAGATTCCCAGGCTGGGCGAAACAAAGAATATCCAGACAAATCTTGATTTAATCTTAGATTGTTGATAATTGTAGATAATTGTTTCCGTCGAACTCTCAAAATCTCGGCTTCCCATATTAACATTTACCTAATGTTTGCTTGAAACCCGTGACCCATAAACCTTCAGCATCTCTGATTAACCGTCGTGCGCTTGAATGTGCAGATATGATATCATCACATCCATCCATCCATCCATCACAATTTACCTCTTAATTTTTCATAATAAAGTGTTATAATACCCATGTAATTCTTCAGTTTGTTTCTTTTTATGTTTATAAATATATGTTTGTTGTAATGTATAGATATCCTACACCATCTCTATTCAAATATTAAGATATTAAAATTCAATGATATATATTTTTTATATATATTCAAAATATGGTAGAAAATGATTTTCTATACTACATGGCTATCTATTGACTAATAGCTCAACTTAGAACAACATAGAATTATCACAATTATATGTGTGCCCTAATTACTCATCGTTAGAGATTTATTTGATATGTGATAATTTTAATTTATTTGTTAATTTGAGCAATCTAATTTCTCCTTATAAAAGATATTTTTGTATGTATAATTCAATCATTTATCTAAAAAATAATTAAAAAATCTTGCACATTCGTTTTATTCTATTTCTATATTAAATTTATTTTTTTTATTTTTTAAAAAAGAGTGAATCTTACTTGATTAATTAAATATTTTTACTTATAACAACTATTTTTGCTTTTGTGAACATCAATTTATTGGAATTGGACACATTAATGAATCTCATATTTATTTATATACATGTCAAATATAACAATAAGTTATAATTATAGTTACTACGCAAGTGGTGTTTGTAACACAAATTATGAAAAATAAATCATTGGTCAGCGTGTGCATCTTGATAATTTGATATAAATAATATGTATATATATTGTGAGTATATCTATATTTTAGACTTATGTGAGATGTTATATATTTATTATAATGCATTTGACATGCAACAAGTTTATTCAAATCATATCAATAAATGATCATTGGTATGTCTTCAATGAAATTGGTAATAATCAGGAATCAAGTAAAACCATTTAAGAAATTTATATGTGCAATAAATAATACAATCATCTACCACGATGAATAAAGATGGATCCTCAAAGGAAAATATAAATAAGACAATGTTCTAATATTGAGGGAGAGAAAAGAAAAATAATTGGAGAAGAATTCTCATTGTTATGATCCTAATTGTAATTTATAAACTAAAAATTCATAAGATAACTCATTGATAATTTAATACTATCAGATGAAATTACGGATCTTAAAATAATTGAGATCCAAAAATATTACTCTAATATAAGATGATGTCTGTAAGGGATAATATTTATATATAAATTTGATATATGTCCAGAACGTGAGTTACCAATCGATTCTAAAGATACTAAATTCTCATAAAAGGAGTAAATATTTATAATAGACTGAAATATAATAAATTTGAAAAAATTTCATTGATATTATTAAATTCTGAAAGAATTCTGAAAAAATAAAGAGATCTCGATAAATTATGTCAATATGGAATAAAAATAGAACCAAGATGAAATATCGAGAGTATAATTTAAGCGTTCATTATTATGAGAATCTTAATTAAACTCTATAAGAGAGTCTAAAATATAAATGATTGATCAATCTAGAAAGACGTACTTATGATTGCTATGTAATATGGATATTGTTGGAATTGTGGCCCATACACTAATTTGTGTGAAATTGGTGATATATAAATTGATAGTTGTTCAAAAACGAGATAAATGACATTATGATGAAAACAGCTTGTCGCACGAATTTTTACACAATTGATTATTCTAGAGAGAAATATCTTACTGTGATGGTGGATGAATAATGTTATAATATATGATAAATATGATAGTAAATAGATATTTTATATATATTTTATATATAAAATTTCAATTTAGATATATATTGCAAAAGACAATGATTAAATTTTCGGAGAAGTTATATTTTATCAAGCTAAATAAAGTTTCTATAGCTATTTCTTAAAAAGGAGGATACTTTGATTTTTCAACAGTTTGTGTTTTTGTTTTAATCCATATTATTTGACTAGATGATGTTTCATTTATAGATTTATTATTTTATGATTCAAGTAATTTTTTTTCATAATTATTACGTCTTGATTTCCACTAAATAAAGAAATCTGCATGGGCATAATATTTAGTTAACTCTTCTTTGTAATCTTGTCATATCTTCCCCCTCATCTTCAAGGGTATTTCTTGAAGATATTTTTGATGTTTATCATCATTTTTATTTACAAAATATTGATCATATAGTAATTCTTTATTTAATTCAAACATCTTATAGTTATTTATTGTAATTAATTATATTAGCCATATTAGTAGGTGTAGGGGATATGAGAGGTGATTCATTTTTATCTTTTACTGATGAAGTTGCAGTATAATATGATTGAGGGATACTCTTAGTCAAATATACTCCTTTTAATGAGGGTTGTTTGTTTTTTTCTGATTTATTTGTCATTGTTTCATATCTACTGAATAATGATCTCCTAGATGGTTATGGTTTATTTTGAAGTTTAAATACTATCTCAGCATGTCCTTTATTTTTTTCTATAATTTATATTGGTTAGGTTCTAGGCTTAATTATTTTTTATAGAACAATATTTATTATTTGCCAAGAGTTAGGGAATGTTACTTGATCCCAATTTATTAACTTAGGTGTATGGATATTTACATGTTCATAATTGGCTTCTATTAGCATAATTATTTCTTTTCCTGGCTCTGACTTTGCTTTAGGACTTAAATTAGATTTCATTACTTTATAATGTATTCTGTATATTATAACTATGTTTTTTGAACTATTCATCATCATTGTTGATATCTTCATATTTTAACGTTAAAGTTTTACTTAAATTATCGTAACAAAAATTTATTAAAACGTTTGGGTAGCAATTAAAGTATATTAGTCCTGTTGCTAGGTTGAATTCACATATTGCTAATAATAAGTCTGTGAATGATGTAAACCTAGTATCTCTTAAACATATTAATATAGAAGAATTTAATCATATTTTATGTAAAGGTTTTATGGCTAACTAGTCAAATATGCATAAATTTATATTTTATTTTAAATTTTTGTATTTTATTAGTATCAATCAATTCTATTTATTCTACCTGTGGGCTTAATGATAAAGATCTTTCAGATGTTTCTATTACATAATCATGAGTAAACAAATTTTGGAATCCTAATCCTGTCATATATATTTTATGAGTAGGGATTTTAGGTATATTCCAGTTTTGTAATTTTTGTTATATTGCAGATATATATAATTCTCGAGTATTAGAAGAATCTGTTGATTCTATATCTTGATTTTCTCAAAGTCGTTTAGATCCTATTCTTAAAAGTTTATCCATTACTTACTTTCCTTTTTCTACTACCATTCAAAAATATAAAAGTTCAACTGAGAAATCATACCTTTTGGCGTTAAGTACAAGAACACCTGCACTTACCAATGGTCTTACTTTGCTCCTTGCTGCTATCAGGAACACCGTACCATGCTTACCAACGCTCTTAACACTTTGAATATCAATTCACAATCTGGCTCTACTACCATTGGGGTTGGATCGTATATTTGGCTCAGCCACACTTTGAGGATTTCCTATGAAATGTTTAGTTATTGCATAAATTAGAGTAGTAAAGGAATTCTTAGTCATAAAGGTTTGTCCTTCTCTAATTTTGGGTTTTATTGTTTACATTATTTCATTCTTTTCAGCTAAGGATAAATAATTATCTCACCATCCTTTTAGTTGTCATGTAAATCCTGATATTATTATCCTGGTTATTTCTTTATTACTATTATTTACTATTTTATAAGCAGACGCTGCTATACATATTTTATTTAACATATCCATTATTCCATGTTCGATTTTACCATCTATGTTCCATTCATATATACTTTTACCATCATAACTTCCTCGGGTCCATCTTTCTTCGGTCTGTATATTTGGTAATGATGGTCTAGGATAATAGTGGGGAATTCTAGGTCTATTATATGATTTTATTCTATCTATTTTTAATTTTTCTTCAAACTATTTAGTTATTTCTTCTATTTCAGAATTATCTGATTCTAATTCACTTTCAGTTTTTGAGATTGCAGTTATTTGACTTTTTTTTGTTAATTCTAAGAATTCGAGTTATTTTGTTATCTTTTTAAGTAGTTCATCCTCATGTCCTAGTTTGAAATTCTTAATTTCTTTATTTGGCTTAATTAAAGATTTTTCTATTTTTATTTCTTTCTTTTCTTGACTCAGCTCTATATTCTCTAGCTATTTTGATATTGATTGTAGAATTTGATTTGTATAGTTATTTTGATTTTTTATTTTGCCATAGTTAATTATCTACTTCTTTAAAAGGAGCTGCTATGATTGTATTAAACACTTAATTAGTAATGTTCGATAAAATTGCTACGAAAATTTAGGAATATAGTTTATCTATCAAAATAATCAGACTGTGATATCATTTATAAATCTCGATAAAAAATAAAATTGAGATTAATGTTTGTTAGAATAGTTATATATATATGACCATATCACATATCGAATGATAATAACATTTGAGATGTTGGTCGATTTTAAAAGCATGATATCATCAGGGAGAGTTAAAAATATGCATTGCACTTGTTTTTCCTTCACAAATTTTTTTTCCACTAGGTTTTTCTTGATATAGTTTCTGACAAGGCAATATTTAATTGTATAATTATATATATTAAATTATGCACCATTTTTCTTATCTGAAGGGATGCTGAAGTAAGAGAGTATGTTGTATTCTTTTTTTCCTTCACCAAGTTTTTTTTTTCCTATGGGTTTTCTTGGTAAGATTTTTAATGAGACAAAATGACAATGACATATTCTCAATGTTTGGTATTATGAATAGACATTCAAGGGGAAGTATTATGAAAGTTTATTGATGTAAGATGTTACTCCATATTCTCAATTTCCAACAGTATGATTCTTCATTTTATTCCTTTTCATTATTATAAATATATACTTGTTGTAATTGATAGATATCCTTCAGCATGTGAATGAGATTTTCCTTTATTCTCTTCCCATATTTGTGCGTATTTTTTTCTTATCTTTTTATTCTCCTCCTGAATTCACAACATGACCAAGATCTTTCACTCTTATATTGGAAATCGTTAATAAATTCTCTAACAACCAATCACGTAGTTCAAGAGAAACTTTGATAGTCTAAAACATAATGTGAATAATGTCTTTTATCTCAGAATTACTATAAAAGCAAATATTAGATGGAAAAATCTTGTGTTCAAAACACAAATTTTTTGTGAGAATTCTTCCAAGAATTAACCATAAAAAGGTTCAAATGTATTCCGGATTCGACCATTTTCATATGTATCTTGTCATGAGACTAAAGTTTGTGGAATAGAATTCTTCGTAAGGCTTTAGACTACTGTTATTACAATAAGTTAAGTAAATCTTCCATATAAAACTAGTTAGAATGTTAAGCTTAAGATTAAGAACAACAGAAAGAGAAAAATATAAAATGTGGAGAAAAATGATCTACTCTCTAGAATTGCATAAAATGCTGGATGCTTACAAATAAGGGAAACACCCCTTATATAACCTTTAAAGTTACCCAATGAATGATGCAGATTAAGTCAACCGATCCGACAGTGTCTATATAATTATATACATGGTAAACACTAATGGTTCACCTATCATTAACTTTCCTATCTATGGTAATCTCTTATTAAATTGACTATCTTAATTCTCTTGATTGAGAAGCGTGCATCATATCAAGAAGCGTGCATCATATTTTTATCCTCACTGGAGTCTGCGGCTTGGTCTTGTTGTTCATTTCCTTGGAAACTGATTGCTTGTTTTAGAGGTACATTTGTTTTGTTATCTATTGGACATTTTGGCATGCTCATTAACGATTCTTGAGATTTTCTCTGTTGCTCAGACATCTGCAAGTCTATCTGATGATGCTCAAACAAAGGGTTAATAAGTTTATAATTTGCAGGATGTATGGAGATGTATTGATATGGCTCCCTTACCTTTCAAACCGATGGAGATGAAGGTTCTAAAGTGCTCATTCCTTTCTGGAATAAGAAAGTTAGTTATATATCAACCTTTTCCTGCAACTTGGGATGATAAACTGTCATTACCCGGCCCCGGACCCTTGGCCCAGAGGGCCTAGACGTGTATATGCACGTGATGGATCACAACTGCAACGCTGAGTCGGGCTTCTAACCACGTGGTCCAAAAAATACATCTTGTTACAAATGATACCATCACACAACATATATAAACCCAAGACCCCCTTCGCTCCTTTCCAATGTGGGATTAGATAACCTGACCCCCTACGGGTTGGGTCTCACATAAACTCTCTTGCATCTATCCCTTACCCTTTTCTTACCCTGCATGGCAGTTCCCGGAGTATTTGAAGCAAAGAAAACAAATTTCAAGTTCAGTTCTATAGTATAGTGAGAAGGAAACAGAAGACCTACCAGGGCTGCACTGTGATTCACAACGTGAGATTGCGGCAGATTTGGCTTCCCAGTTTAGTTGGAGAAAGTTGAAACAGGATGACCAAAGCATCACAAGAATGGAAGAACAACTGATCCTAGACCATGCCAAATATCGATTTCCCCCTGGAAACATAAACAAAAAAGCCTGACAGAGCTAATGTCAATTATTGAATAAAAAATAAATTAATATCTCCAATACATCAACTTATAATCCCTTTTAGATTTCTATCGGACAAGTTTAGTCGTTCATATTCCCGAATTTTTATCTTATATTTTTTATTTTTATTTTATAAAAGACTAGATTATTATTTTATAAAAGACTAGATTATTATTTTATTTATATATCATGTAATCTTGAATGTGAAAATATGCAGTTGAATATTATCAAATTCTTGATTATAGAGATTATTATTAAAAATAGAGTATTTTAAATTAGATGGCTACGAGTGAAACAATAAGAAGGCAGTGTAAAGAAGTGGGAGGGTAATGGAGAAAACAAACTCAACTTCACGTACAGGATGTCAGGAACATCACGCCTATTATACAACGGAAGTAATTAACTAATTAATTACAATTAATTAAATAAATCATACTACGGTAAATATATTATTCTTTCTTTTTAATATTCCCCTCACGTTGGGAACTATCCTATATGTTTGTAAGGTGCTCAAATTATTGAAAAACCAAAGGTCTTGGTGAAGATCTCAGCTTACTTGCTCTTGAGTAGATATTGCCACGATCCAAACTATACTACGCATCTTTCGGTTTTGTGTATGATATGCCCCTCGCAAGATGACATCACAAGGGTTGGTGAGTCACCATCAAAACTTACCATAAATGAATCTCAATCCAAGAAAATCTAGGCATTCAATGAGAATCTGGCCTTACTATATAGGAATTAATACCAGAAATAATTACTTGACATCCCTTACTAATTTCGGCCATCACACATCCTTTTCTTCAGGAAAAAAATGGTCTTTTTTACCTACACTGGCTTATGGACTTCTAGGACTCAAAATTCAGGGTCTCACAATTGCAGTCTCGTTGCCTTGCGCGAATACAATCATCCTTTCGGAAGGGAGCAAGTCATGTTTTATGCCTTTTCCTTGAGAGAATAAGCTAAAGACCAAGACATTTTCAGCCATGTTGTTGAAGAACGGAGTGAGGAAGCTAGAGCTTACATTCCTAGCTACCTTGGTGATGGATGAACGAACAAATTTTTTTTGATAATGTCCCCATCCAAGTCTTGAATGTCCTTGAGGAGTTTACCAATGTGATGTCCAGGGAGCTCCTAAAGAACTACCACCTATATGGGAGGTTGATCATGCCATCAAGTTAGAAGTTAGGGCCAAGCTACCTGTGAGAGCCCCTCATTAGATGGTACCTCAGAAATTTGCTGAATTATGGAGGTAATTGAAGGAATTATTAGCGACATACTTCATCTAACTATCCAAAGCACCCTACGAAGCACTTGTAATTTTTCGAAAGAAGCAAGATGGGTCGTTGAGGTTGGGCATTGATTATCGATCTTTGAATAAGGTGATTGTGAAGAACAAGTATATTATTTCTCTCATTACTGATTTATTTGATCAACTTAGAGATGTGAGATGGTTTACTAAGTTAGATTTAGGATTGGACTACTATCAAGTTTGAATAGCAAAAGGAGATGAAGTTAAGACCGCGTGTGTCATAAGGTATGGTTCGTATGAATTCTTGATTATGCCATTTGGGCTAACTAATACACCAATGAGCAAAGTGCTCCATAAGTTCTTAGATTGCTTTGTTGTTATATATTTGAATGATATTGTGATCTATAATCACTCACTTGAGGAGAAACATATAAAGATAGTATTCCAAGCTTTGAGAAACAACGAGCTATATGTCAAGTAAGAGAAGTTTACATTTGCTGAGAAAGATGTGACATTCCTCGGTCACGTGGTGGGTAAAGGAAAGATCTAGATGGATGGTGTCAAGATGCAAGCTATCCAAGATTGGTAGTCACCCAAGCTTTGAGAAACAATGAGCATTATATCAAGTAGGAGAAGTGAGCATTTCCTAAGCAAGATGTGACTTTCCTCGGTCACATGGTGGGTAAAGGAGAGATCAAGATGGATGGTGCCAAGATCCAAACTATCCAAGATTGGTAGTCACCTAAGAGAGTAACCAATCTTCGTTCTTTCTTGGGACTGGCCAACTATTACCAGGGATTCATATGGAGGTACTCTTCTATTTCTATATCTATGGGACCTCGTTTCTCCGAATTCCTTGTCAGCATAATCATTCAGTAAGAGTGTTCAATTTTTGATTCGTTGTGAGTCTTTGAATGGTTTGACTTGAGAGTTGACCAGTGAGGTGGACATAGTCATAGGAAGCCTAGGTGTGTGTCTAGGTGTCTTAGCGAGTGGTCTGGGTCGAGTGTCGAGGTTTGAGCTAGTGAAAATCGATTTGGGAAGGTTCTGGATCCGTTTTGAGTGACTGTGAAAAATCTAATAGGCTTATTTATTATTTTCTTAGCTCATTTATCATTTCTTGAGTCCAAATAATTAATTAAACCCGTTATTGATGTTTATTCGTGGCCCACTCGGGGCATATCAGACCTTTTAAAATATTTCATTCTTCTAGGATTCTTTGCCCGAAGTATAAATAGTTAGCCCGACCCAACACTTAGAAAAATTCTAAGTGTTGGAACCTCTAGTAGCATCTCCCTCCATTCCCTTTTCTCTCTCTCACATACACACCACCCAAAGAACCCGTTCACTTTCTTTTCAATTTTCCTTTGATTAAAACCACTGGGTATCAACTTTAAACACTTTTCTAACCTCCTAAGATAGATTTTCACTATTAGTTTTTATTTTAGAGGTTGGAATCTGATTGTTTTTTGTTTTAGGAAATTTTTAAGGATTTCGTGGTAAGTGCTCTAAATCTTTGTTTTTATTGTCGATTTTCGATTCTTTTAGAATATTTTCGATGTTTCTAAGCAAGTTTGGTGGTTTAGATTTTATGTAAACACCCTCTGATCCATGGCTGAGCGTGGATTCTGATGGGAATTTCATAATTTCTAAATTTTTGTGATTTTGGTTGAATTGATGAAATAGGTTCGTTTTGTTGCTTGGGTTTGTTGATTTTGCGGAGTTTGTTTCCGGGCTGAAAAACCCAATCATCTAATCGATTGATCATGGATGTCGATTTTGAGCCTTGATAGGCTTGTGTGAGGATTGGTGTTTCTCCCGTTGGGTAGATTTCTAGATTTGTGAGCTGAGAGTGAGTTGCTAGGGTGAGATGTGCGTTAGTTTGATTGTTGATTAGGTCCTTTAGGGTTCATTCCTAGTTTTGAGTTCTTTTGTTGATTTGGTTGATTTTGAGCTTATATATGCTTTGGTTCCATTTGTGTGCTTAGGCGGTGCTGGAGCGGTCGATAAGGGCAAGGGTATTGCCATAGTTTCATTTGCATGGCAAGAAGTGGGATTTTATGTTTTATTCGCTTACACGAAAACGTTTGGTTCTGTTAAATTAAAATACAAAAACTTGCTTGGTCATTTAATCGGTTGATCTTGGATGTCGATTTTGAGCCTTGTACGGCTTGCGTGAGGATTGGTGTTTCACCCATTGGATATATTTCTGGACTTATGAGCTGAGAGTGAGTTGTTAAGGGTGAGATGTGAGTTAGTTTGATTGTTGATTGGGTCCTTTAGGGTTCATTCATAGTTTTGAGTTCTTTTGTCAATTTGGTCGATTTTGAGCTTATGTACGCTTGGGTTCGATTTGTGTGCTAGACGGTGTTGGAGTGGTTGATAAGGACAAGGGTATTGCCATTGTTTCATCTGCACGGCAAGAAGTGGGAGTGTGAGACCCCGAATTTTGAGTCTCAGAAGTCCAGAAGCTAGTGCAGGTGAAAAGACCATTTTTTCCCTGAAGAAAAGGATGTGTGATAGCCGAAATTGGTAAGAAATATCCAGTAATTAATTTTAGATTTAATTCCCTTTAATCTAGTTCTTTATAGGTTGATAATTACATTAGAAATTAAAATCCCTAAAATTAAGGAGGGATAGTTACAGAATTTAATTCTGTTATTTATCTTATTATAATCAAGCTTTTAAAGTAGAGATTTTAATCCCATAACCATCTTATATAAATAGGAAGCCAGCCACACAAAAATCTTATACAGAAAATACACAAAATTCGTAAAACCTAAAAACCTTACACCTCCCAATTTCTACAGAAATCTGTTGGAACTTCAAATCAGCATAACTCTCTCATCCTTTGTCGGATTCTTGAAAATAATAGCTTGTTAGAAATCTCTCTTCATCCTCTTTCCAACGATCATTGGTTTATCATCTGTAGGTTAGGTTTTCTTTGTTGAAAGTTAAATCGTATTTCGACGGAATTGCCAAAATTTGCTTGAACTTCAAAATAGCATAACTCTCTCGTCCTTTGTCGAATTCTTGAAAATAATAGCTTTTTGGAAATATATCTTCATCGTCTTTCAAACCTTTTTTTTGTGTGTCTGAAGGTTATTTTTTCTTTGTCGAAAGTTAAATCGTATTTCGATGGGATTAGGTTTCAAAATTGTGTGATTCTGTCTTCAATTGATTTCTGTTGTTGTTCCTCTTGTTTGTATGATTGTTTAGCATCCATTCATGTTATAAAATCATGAATTAATTCTTTGAATATTTTTTATACATAAAATCAGTATGCCCTACCCTTGCCTTATTGTTGCCTATCTTGATCAATTGATTAACCTGTTGGATTCCGATCTTGTTTCTTTTGATTGTATAAGTTATAAACACTTAATCCTTCTTTGTTAACATGAAATCACAACTCTTACACCTTGCTAACATGAAATCACAAATTATCTTGTGTCCTATGCTTAGTGTCGAAATATACATAGTTAAATTAGGGTGGTAATTCAGGTTGAATCTTGTTAAGTTCTTGGCTATCACATCACACATTCAAAGGGGAGGCACCTGTGGCATCTGACCATTGGTTTCTGATAGGTTTGGTGAGTGGAATTGGTAAGGAAATAGAGTACTTACTTAGTTATTGAGTATGCATGCTTAGTTTGGTTTTGTCTTTGCCTTGTGATGCTATAGGTGGTTCAGAATTATTAAATAAGGGCAAAGGAATAGCTTATTATTCTGAGACATGAGAGGTAGGATCTATGCTGATCGGTTTCTCCAGAGATCCCTGTTGTTTGGTTGTTATTTTTAATACCTGCCCTTGTTAGTATTGCATGCGAATTGATTGTAGAATATGTGCATGAATCGCGGATTGAGATATGAATCCTATAGGCCATATTGAACCCTTGAGTTAGGTTTTTAATGCCTGAATTGCATATAATCGTATTCGGACATGATTGAAGATACCCTGTTATGGTATTATGCTTTGTACTTGCTTATGTGTGCTTGTACATGTTTGTGCATCCTTGTACGTGTTTTTGTGTCAGGATCCTTTTTCGATGGCCATTCGGGGTAAATGCTGATACTCCTTGGGAGAGGGGAGGCTCTTACTGGTATGGGAGTTGTTTGGGTGGCAATCCCCAGTATGTGCGCGCTGGAAGCCTTGTCCTTGTGTGGCTTGAATGCTTGGTCCTTGTGTGGCTGCTGTTGCTAGTGAATGGATCAACACCTTATGCTGAGTGTCCTTGTTCTTACGTATCTCGGATGATGACAAGGTTTACATCGCTGCTTTCCCACTTGAGGGAGAAGCCCTCGCATGGTGGACAGCTGTGAGCTTGCGATTTGGCGATCGTCTGCCTACATGGGAGGAATTTTGGTATGAATTCGACAAAAGGTTCTATACGAGATTCCATAAAAGCAAGCAGCGACGAGCTTTCTACAAGTTTGAACAGGGAACCCGTTCGGTGCTGGAATATGAGAAGGTATTAAAGGAGTTGTCCCAATTTGCACCTGAAGAGGATCGCTCACCGTACCAACTTGCGAGACGATTTCAGGATGGGCTGAGTACCGAACTCAAAACCATCGTTGGTATGACACTGGTACAGAATTTGCAAGAACTAGTTATTGCCGCGACTGAAGCCGAAAAGATCGTGCAAACCAAAAAGCTATTCGAAATTTAATCGGCGTATGAGACCCTATTCTTTAAGGTCCTATCCTCAGAAAATTAATAGCAATGGAAGTAACAACAAGAAAAATTTTTCTTGTTCGAATTCCAATGGGTCTACATGGAATTCTCAGCAACGTCGATGTTACAATTGTGATAAAATGGGGCACATTTAGCAGGAATGCCAGAAATCGAGACGTATCACAGGCGCACCTAGTACGGGCCGAGGTGGGTATGCTAACCCCACCAAACCGCCAACTCGCGCACCAGGAGGAACACCCAACGGATCTAGAAGTGAGGCTCAACCAAGAACAACAAGGCTATTAACTCTAACTGATGCTGAGGCTAGTCTTGATGTGGTGACATGTACTATTTCAGTCTTTTCTCAAAATGCTAAAGTATTATTAGATCCAGGAGCAAGTAGATCATTTGTATATCCAAGGATAGCACTTAGCACGGATCGACCACTATCTCTTTTGACTCCTCCTGTTGCGGTTCTGAATCCTTTGGGAGAGCAATTAATTTGTGATCTAGTCTATATCGGCTGTGCTGTACGTATGGGTCCAAATGTACTTGAAGTGGATCTAATTCCATTGGACATCTGAGAGCTGGTTGTAATCTTAGGCATGGACTGTCTGGTGAAATATCAAGCCCGTATGGAGTGTTTCACCAAATGTATGTGGTTCATTTTTCCTGATAGTGCCGAGTACTATTTTGAAGGTGATAGGCGAATTGTTCCAACTTGTATGATTTCTTGGCTTGATGCAAAATGATTGATCAACAAAGGATGTACAGCGTACCTCGCGCACATACATGATATTTCTAAAGAATCCTCGGATCTGGATTCTGTTCCAGTGGTTCATGAATTTCCAGAAGTATTTCCAGAAGACATAGCCGGTTTACCACCAGCAAGGGAAGTGGAATTCGGCATTGAGTTAGTGCCTGGTACGAATCCGATTTCCATTCCTCTGTATCATATGGCTCCTGCGGAAATCAAGGAACTAAAAACACAATTGGAAGATTTTCTGGATTGTAGTTTCATCCGACCTATTGTGTCACCCTGGGGAGCACCTATCTTGTTCTTAAAGAAGAAAGATGGATTGCTGCGATTATGCATCGACTAGCGGCAATTGAATCGTGTGACCGTGAAGAACAAGTACCCTCTACCACGCATCGACAATTTGTTCGATCAACTCCAAGGTGCAGCCGTGTTCTCCAAGATTGATCTCAGATTTGGATACCATCAATTGCGAGTTTGTGATGCTGATATTCCAAAGACCGCGTTCAGATCGCGAAACGGCCACTACGAATTTCTGGTTATGCCATTCGGTTTGACCAATGCACCAGCTGTGTTCATGGACCTGATGAATCGTGTGTTCCATGAGTTCCTGGATAAATTTGTGATAATCTTCATTGACAACATTATGATTTATTCAAAATTGGAAGAGGAACATGCTAAGCATTTTCGGATTGTGCTGAATATTTTGAAGGATCAGTGATTGTTCGTAAAGTACTCCAAATGCGAATTCTGGTTATGCGAAGTTGGTTTCCTTGGCCATGTTGTTTCCGCCCAAGGTGTGTTAGTTGATCTGAAGAAGATTGATGCTATAGTTGATTGGACCGCGAACTGTGTTTGAAGTTTGTAGTTTCCTTGGCTTAGCAGGATACTACAGTCGCTTTGTGGAGAATTTTTCATCGCTTGCCGGACTATTGACAAAACTAATGCTCAAGGGTGAGCCGTTTGTGTAGAACGAGAAATTTCAGCGAAGTTTTGAAGAACTGAAAAACCGATTAGTTTTCGCACCTATCCTTACCTGACCTATTTACAGAAAGGAGTATGTGGTTTACAGCGATGCATCTAAATCCGGACTTGGATGTATATTGATGCAAGACGGGAAAGTCGTTGCTTATGCTTCCCGACAGTTATGACTGCACAAAAGCAACTATCCTACACATGATTCGGAGCTTGTAGCCGTGGTGTTTGCGTTGAAAATATGACGACATTATTTATACGGCGAGACGTGCCAAATCTTCACTGACCACAAAAGCCTGAAGTACCTCCTCATGCAAAAAGAATTGAATATGAGACAACGAAGATGGGTGGAGCTGATTAAAGATTATGACTTGTTCATCGAATATCATCTTGGAAAGACGAATATTGTTGCAGATGCCTTGAGCCAAAAGTTTCATCCTCCTTCCCCATCAGTTTTGGCTTACATACGCACCCATTATATGCCTATGTTGTTGAATTTAAAACCTAACCGTGTGCATCTTGGCACTGATTTTTCTAGATCATTATTGGCACGAATCAAAGTCACGCCGACCTTGATTGAGGAAATCCAGAATCAGCTATTAGAGGATTCAAAACTAATTGAAATTTGAAAACAACTTTCTGATGGTGTTGATGCCATAATTCGTGACTTCAGAATACGAGATGATGAAGTTCTTGTCTTAAAATACCAGGTATGTGTTCCACAAGATGTTGATATTCGTAACCTTATTCTATTGTTGATATTCGCTATCCATCCCGGAAGCACTAAGATATACCAAGATTTAAAGGAGCAGTATTGGTGGCCAAACATGAAATGCCACATTGCTGAGTTCGTTGCCTGATGCCTTGTATGTCAGCAAGTAAAGATCGAACATCAATGACCAGCTGGTCTACTGTAGGCACTTCTGATTCCAGAATGGAAGTGGGAACATGTCACAATGGATTTTGTGAAAGAGGCTAAACACTTTGGGTGTGATAGTTTCTACGGCACTAGCGATGTGAATTACAGATAAGAATTGGAAGGACAATGTTGTCCTTACTGCAAGAAACTTGAGGTTTTCTGCTGAAGACAAGGTGACTTTAGCTCTCCGTCTATTGGAGAGGGACACAACTAGTTGGTGTAGCCTGGTAAGGGACAGATATGCAGGCCAGCCACCAGGGAGGACTTTGAGAGAGAGTTTGATCGAAAGTACTACACCCAGTACTTATTGGATTAGAAGAGGTCTGAGTTTTATCACCTATGCAAAAGAAACAAGACTGGTATTTGAGTACAAGAACAAGTTACGGGCATTAGCACACTTTGTGCCCAAGGCGGATAGGAAGAGTAATTTGATGGCCATCAGGTTCCAACATGAACTCAACCAGGATGTCCATGGTGTTTTGGGTTTGAAGATGAGTAATGACTTCGAGGAGCTAGTGATGTATGCTATGAAGGCAGAGGAGATCCTTCTTGGACAACGAGGTCGGAACTAGAGACGTAAGGACATTTCAGATAGCAAAGGTCATATTAGATGCAGTTTGAGGTTCGAACAGAAATTCAAGGATATGACAACTGGTTCTTACCCTTATATGCAAACAAGGTATGAGAGGATTTCTTAAGTTTCTATACACTCACAGTTGACGTGATCGTTTCATAGTGTGATTAAGCTATCTGGGCTGCCCAGGTGCGGGAACTGTAGGCAGTTCTACCCACCTCCTTGCTCACAACCACCTTGATGCTAGCAGTGTGATCATTTCGGGCACATGGGCAGAGAATGTCTTGGAGTTCAAGCAGCCTAGCCAGGTGCTTCATAGTCAAGACTTCTAGCAATTCCAGTAGCTCAAAGATTAGGGGTCAGTCATATGGGTTCGCAGGGTTCTACTGGACTACCTCAGAGGACTCAGATAGGCAGGACTTCTGGTTGTAAAACTATAAGATAGCAACAACAACAGCAACAGTCATAACAGTAGCAGCAACAACAGTCATAGTAGTAGAGGCAGCAGACATGTCTCTTTACCTTGGCCGATGTGAAGACTGTAGCCAGTTGAGACGTCGTGACAGGTACTATTACTATTTTCTCTTCTTATGCTAAATTCCTATTAGACGTTGGAGCGAATAGGTCTTTTGTTGGTCCTAAAGTAGCTAGGAGTGACGATAGAGAGTTGTCACCCCTAGATCCACCTATTGAGGTTTTGACTCCATTAGGTGAGCAGTTGGCTTGCAGCAATATTTATTTGGGTTGTGTTTTGAGGATGGATTCAATGGAGATTGAGGCAGACCTGATTTTGTTAGACATCAGGGAGTTAGATGTTATTCTGGGTATGGAATGTTTAGCTAGATACATAGCACGGATGATTCTTTCACAAGTGGTTCAGTTTGGCTGATGGCATAGAATTCTATTTTGAGGATGGAAAACGAGTGAAACTGATATGTGATTTCTTGGTTGAGTGCTAAATCGATGATCAGTAAAAGTTGTATTTCTTTCTTGGCATATGTTAGAGGTGTGATGGTTAAGTCCCTGGAGTTGAGCAGTGTACCAATGGTGAGGGAGTACCCAGATGATGTGACGGGTTTGCCACCAAAAAGAGTGTGTTTTCGGGTTGAGAAACCAGATCATGTGATCGGTCGAGCTTCGGTGTCAATTTTAAGCCTTGAGCGAGTTGCATAGGGAGTGGGTGTTTTGCCCGTTGGGAAGATTTCAGGATTTGTAAGCTGAGAGTGAGTTGTTAGGGTGAGATGTGAGTTAGTTTGTGTGTCAATGGTGTCTCTTTCCTGCTTTGAGTTCTTTTGTCAATTTTGTTGATTTTGAGCTTATGTTTGTTTTGGTTTGATTTGTGTGCTTAAGTAGTGTTGGAGTGGTCGATAAGGGTAAGGGTATTGCCGTTGTGTCGTCTGCGTGACAAGAAGTGAGAGTTTATGTTTCATTCACTTACATGGAAATATTTTTTTTTGTTAAATTAAAATACTGAAAGTTGCTTGGTTTTGAATGGAGGCCCTTGCATTGTGAATGGTGTTCATACTAGTTTCACGAAATTGCATGCCATGTTTTGGGTGTATTAACCATAAGTTTGAACTTCTAAGCATGTTAGTTGTGTGTTTACACATGTTGGGAGGGTATGTGATGTGATAATTGTACCCGTGCGATTGATTGAGCTCCATCCTTTTGATTTGTGTGTTTTGTGACTTAGGAGGTATTTTTTGTTGCCGAGAAACTTTGAAAGGGGTTCATGTGGTAGAGATCGCTTGCTTCTAGAGGTTGAGATGGCCGAGGGGATGTGTATAGATCAGAGAGCTAGATGATAGCTCAGATGCTCATGGGCCAACAAGGACAGCAACAGGTATGGGTCAACCACAGGGTGCATCAGATGCATAGCCAACTCAAGCAGCACCAGCAGCTCAGGATCAAGTATTGTTTCAGAGGTGTTAGTTGCAATTTAGACTACCTTGGCGTAGACGCAGCAAATGATGCAAGCTGAATAATTTCAGCTGCCACAGATGCAAGCACTAGCCCAGCCACAAATTGTTGTAGATCCAAAGGTACAGGTTGAGTCGGAGGTTCAGCAGGCTGAGGTTCAGGGTGCTAGATTACCAGTGCAGTTGTCCAAGCTACTGAAAGAGGCTGGACACTTGGGGTGCGAGAGTTTCTATGGCACCAACGATGTGATTGCTACTAAAAATTGGAAGGATAAGGTTGTCCTTACTGCACAGGACTTGAGGTTGTCTACTGAAAACAAGGTGACTTTAGCTCTCCATCTGTTGGAAAGGGACACAGCTAGTTGGTGGAGCCTAATAAGGGACAGATATGCAGGCCAACCTACCTAGGAGGACTTTGAGAGAGAGTTTGACTGTAGGTACTACACCAGTACTTCAATGATTAGCAGAGGTCTGAGTTTTATCACCTGTGCAAAGAAACAAGACGGTATCTGAGTACGGGAATGAGTTGTGAGCACTAGGACACTTTGTGCCCGAGATGGATAGGACGAGTGCTATGATGGCCAACAAGTTCGAGCAGGGACTCAACTGGGATGTCCGTGGTGTTTTGGGTTTGAAGATGAGTAATGACTTCGAGGAGCTAGTGGTGGATGCAATGATGGCGGAGGAGATCTTTCTAGGACAGCGAGGTCAGAACCAGAGGCGTAAAGACATTTCAGTTAACAGAGGTCCAATCAGGTGCAGTTCGAGGTTCGAATAAAAATTAAAGGGTAGGAAAGCTGGTCCTTAGCCTTCTGTGCAGACGAGGTCTTGGGGGATTGCTTCAGTTACTACACACTCATAGCCAGCTCAATCATTTTAAAGTGTGAGTAGGTCATCTGGGCCATCTAGGTGCGGGAATTGTAGGCAGTTCCACCCACCTCCTTGCCAACAACCACTTTAATGCTATCAATGTGATCAGTTCGGACACACGGCCAGAGAGTGTCCTAGAGTTCAAACATCCCAGCCAAGTGCTTCGCAGTCGACACTTCCAGTACTTCCAAAAACTCAGAGTTCAGGGGTCAGTCATATGGGTTCATAGGGTTCTACAAGGACTTCCTTAGAGGACATAGACATACAGGACTTCTAGTAGTTAGACTACGGCAAGTAGCAGCTACAGTCATAGCAGCTGAGGCAGCAGGCACATCTCTTTATCTTGTCCGATGCAGTGGCCATAGTTATGGTGCATTGCTTGCAAGTTTGGAGACAATACTTGATGGGAAGCATGTTTTTTGTCAAGACTGACAACATTGCTACAAGCTACTTCCTTTCTTAGAAGAAGTTTTCATCCAAGCAGGCAAGGTAATAAGACTTTATAGTGAAATTCGATTATGTGCTCGAGTATAAGTCGGGGAAGGTAAACTTGCAAACATCACAATCCATGATAAGTAGCTTGATGAGATTTTGTCAAGGTAGGTGAGTGGGAAGCTCATAAGCCATGTGAAATATTTGGTCTATTGGAAATGTAATCCTTCTAGTGAGACTAGTTGGTAGAAAGATTTTGATCTTCGGTGGTACCAAAATGAGATCAATGAGTTCTTGAGATAGCACACAACGAGGACATTATCGAGTTTAGTGGGGGAGAATTTTATAACCCAAACTTAGACTACGTATCATTCGACTTCATGTATGACATGTCCCTCGCAAGACGACACCATGGGAGTTGATGAGCCACCATCAAAGCTTACCATACATGAACCCCAATCCAAGACAATCGAGGTATTCAATATGAATCCGACCTTACCATATGGGAGACCTGATTCAGAGAATCAAGGTAATTGATGTAATCAAAGATTATCATATATGAGAAAATAAGAGGTAGATGAGCCATTAGTGCTTACCATGTATATAATTATATAGTTACTATTACCCTTTTTCTTTCCCTGCATGGCAGTTCCCGGAGTATTTGAAGCAAAGAAAACAAATTTCAGTTCAGTTCTATAGTATAGTGAGAAGGAAACAGAAGACCTACCAGGGCTGCACTGTGATTCACAACGTGAGATTACGGCAGATTTGGCTTCCCAGTTTAGTTGGAGAAAGTTGAAACAGGATGACCAAAGCATCACAAGAATGGAAGAACAACTGATCCTAGACCATGCCAAATATCGATTTCCCCCTGGAAACATAAACAAAAAGCCTGACAGAGCTAATGTCAATTATTGAATAAAAAATAAATTAATATCTCCAATACATCAAACTTATAATCCCTTTTAGATTTCTATCGGACAAGTTTAGTCGTTCATATTCCCGAATTTTATCTTATTATTTTTTATTTTTATTTTATAAAAGACTAGATTATTATTTTATAAAAGACTAGATTATTATTTATTTATATATCATGTAATCTTGAATGTGAAAAATATGCGGTTGAATATTATCAAATTCTTGATTATAGAGATTATTATTAAAAATTAGAGTATTTTAAATTAGATGGCTATGAGTGAAACAATAAGAAGGCAGTGTAAAGAAGTGGGAGGGTAATGGAGAAAACAAACTCAACTTCACGTACAGGATGTCAGGAACATCACGCCTATTATACAACGGAAGTAATTAACTAATTAATTACAATTAATTAAATAAATCATACTACGGTAAATATTATTCTTTCTTTTTAATATTCCCCTCACGTTGGGAACTATCCTATATGTTTGTAAGGTGCTCAAATTATTGAAAAACCAAAGGTCTTGGTGAAGATCTCAGCTTACTTGCTCTTGAGTAGATATTGCCACGATCCAAACTATACTACGCATCTTTCGGTTTTGTGTATGATATGCCCCTCGCAAGATGACATCACAAGGGTTGGTGAGTCACCATCAAAACTTACCATAAATGAATCTCAATCCAAGAAAATCTAGGCATTCAATGAGAATCTGGCCTTACTATATAGGAATTAATACCAGAAATAATTACTTGACATCCCTTACTAATTTCGGCCATCACACATCCTTTTCTTCAGGAAAAAAATGGTCTTTTTTACCTACACTGGCTTATGGACTTCTAGGACTCAAAATTCAGGGTCTCACAATTGCAGTCTCGTGCCTTGCGCGAATACAATCATCCTTTCGGAAGGGAGCAAGTCATGTTTTATGCCTTTTCCTTGAGAGAATAAGCTAAAGACCAAGACATTTTCAGCCATGTTGTTGAAGAACGGAGTGAGGAAGCTAGAGCTTACATTCCTAGCTACCTTGGTGATGGAAACGAACAAATTTTTTTTGATAATGTCCCCATCCAAGTCTTGAATGTCCTTGAGGAGTTTACCAATGTGATGTCCAGGAGCTCCTAAAGAACTACCACCTATATGGGAGGTTGATCATGCCATCAAGTTAGAAGTTAGGGCCAAGCTACCTTTGAGAGCCCCTCATTAGATGGTACCTCAGAAATTTGCTGAATTATGGAGGTAATTGAAGGAATTATTAGCGACATACTTCATCTAACTATCCAAAGCACCCTACGAAGCACTTGTAATTTTTCGAAAGAAGCAAGATGGGTCGTTGAGGTTGGGCATTGATTATCGATCTTTGAATAAGGTGATTGTGAAGAACAAGTATATTATTTCTCTCATTACTGATTTATTTGATCAACTTAGAGATGTGAGATGGTTTACTAAGTTAGATTTAGGATTGGACTACTATCAAGTTTGAATAGCAAAAGGAGATGAAGTTAAGACCGCGTGTGTCATAAGGTATGGTTCGTATGAATTCTTGATTATGCCATTTGGGCTAACTAATACACCAATGAGCAAAGTGCTCCATAAGTTCTTAGATTGCTTTGTTGTTATATATTTGAATGATATTGTGATCTATAATCACTCACTTGAGGAGAAACATATAAAGATAGTATTCCAAGCTTTGAGAAACAAAGAGCTATATGTCAAGTAAGAGAAGTTTTACATTGCTGAGAAAGATGTGACATTCCTCGGTCACGTGGTGGGTAAAGGAAAGATCTAGATGGATGGTGTCAAGATGCAAGCTATCCAAGATTGGTAGTCACCCAAGCTTTGAGAACAATGAGCATTATATCAAGTAGGAGAAGTGAGCATTTCCTAAGCAAGATGTGACTTTCCTCGGTCACATGGTGGGGTAAAGGAGAGATCAAGATGGATGGTGCCAAGATCCAAAAACCATCCAAGATTGGTAGTCAACCTAAGAGAGTAACCAATCTTCGTTCTTTCTTGGGACTGGCCAACTATTACCAGGGATTCATATGGAGGTACTCTTCTATTTCTATATCTATGGGACCTTGTTTTCTCCGAATTCCTTGTCAGCATAATCATTCAGTAAGAGGTGTTCAATTTTTGATTCGTTGTGAGTCTTTGAATGGTTTTGACTTGAGAGTTGACCAGTGAGGTGGACATAGTCATAGGAAGCCTAGGTGTGTGTCTAGTGTCTGTACTAGCGAAGTGGTCTGGGTCGAGTGTCGAGGTTGAGCTAGTGAAAATCGATTTGGGAAGGTTCTGGATCCGTTTTGAGTGACTGTGAAAAATCTAATAGGCTTATTTAATTATTTCTTAGCTCATTTATCATTTCTTGAGTCCAAATAATTAATTAAACCCGTTATTGATGTTTATTCGTGGCCCACTCGGGGCATATCAGACCTTTTAAAATATTTCATTCTTCTAGGATTCTTTGCCCGAAGTATAAATAGTTAGCCTGACCCAACACTTAGAAAAATTCTAAGTGTTGGAACCTCTAGTAGCATCTCCCTCCATTCCCTTTTCTCTCTCTCACATACACATCCCCAAAGAACCCGTTCACTTTCTTTTCAATTTTCCTTTGATTAAAACCACTGGGTATCAACTTTAAACACTTTTCTAACCTCCTAAGATAGATTTTCACTATTAGTTTTTATTTTAGAGGTTGGAATCTGATTGTTTTTTTGTTTTAGGACATTTTTAAGGATTTCGTGGTAAGTGCTCTAAATCTTTGTTTTTATTGTCGATTTTTGATTCTTTTAGAATATTTTCGATGTTTCTAAGCAAGTTTGGTGGTTTAGATTTTATGTAAACACCCTCTGATCCATGGCTGAGCGTGGATTCTGATGGGAATTTCATAATTTCTAAATTTTTGTGATTTTGGTTGAATTGATGAAATAGGTTCGTTTTGTTGCTTGGGTTTGTTGATTTTGCGGAGTTTGTTTCCGGGCTGAAAAACCCAATCATCTAATCGATTGATCATGAATGTCGATTTTGAGCCTTGAGAGGCTTGTGTGAGGATTGGTGTTTCTCCCGTTGGGTAGATTTCTAGATTTGTGAGCTGAGAGTGAGTTGCTAGGGTGAGATGTGCGTTAGTTTGATTGTTGATTAGGTCCTTTAGGGTTCATTCCTAGTTTTGAGTTCTTTTGTTGATTTGGTTGATTTTGAGCTTATATATGCTTTGGTTCCATTTGTGTGCTTAGGCGTGCTGGAGCGGTCGATAAGGGCAAGGGTATTGCCATAGTTTCATTTGCATGGCAAGAAGTGGGATTTTATGTTTTATTCGCTTACACGAAAACGTTTTTCTGTTAAATTAAAATACAAAAACTTGCTTGGTCATTTAATCGGTTGATCTTGGATGTCGATTTTGAGCCTTGTACGGCTTGCGTGAGGATTGGTGTTTCACCCATTGGATATATTTCTGGACTTATGAGCTGAGAGTGAGTTGTTAAGGGTGAGATGTGAGTTAGTTTGATTGTTGATTGGGTCCTTTAGGGTTCATTCATAGTTTTGAGTTCTTTTGTCAATTTGGTCGATTTTGAGCTTATGTACGCTTGGGTTCGATTTGTGTGCTAGACGGTGTTGGAGTGGTTGATAAGGACAAGGGTATTGCCATTGTTTCATCTGCACGGCAAGAAGTGGGAGTGTGAGACCCCGAATTTTGAGTCTCAGAAGTCCAGAAGCTAGTGCAGGTGAAAAGACCATTTTTTCCCTGAAGAAAAGGATGTGTGATAGCCGAAATTGGTAAGAATATCCAGTAATTAATTTTAGATTTAATTCCCTTTAATCTAGTTCTTTATAGGTTGATAATTACATTAGAAATTAAAATCCCTAAAATTAAGGAGGGATAGTTACAGAATTTAATTATGTTAATTATCTTATTATAATCAAGCTTTTAAAGTAGAGATTTTAATCCCATAACCATCTTATTATAAAATAGGAAGCCAGCCACACAAAAATCTTATACAGAAAATACACAAAATTCGTAAAACCTAAAAACCTTACACCTCCCAATTTCTACAGAAATCTGTTGGAACTTCAAATCAGCATAACTCTCTCATCCTTTGTCGGATTCTTGAAAATAATAGCTTGTTAGAAATCTCTCTTCATCCTCTTTCCAACGATCATTGGTTTATCATCTGTAGGTTAGGTTTTCTTTGTTGAAAGTTAAATCGTATTTCGACGGAATTGCCAAAATTTGCTTGAACTTCAAAATAGCATAACTCTCTCGTCCTTTGTCGAATTCTTGAAAATAATAGCTTTTTGGAAATATATCTTCATCGTCTTTCAAACCTTTTTTTTGTGTGTCTGAAGGTTATTTTTTCTTTGTCGAAAGTTAAATCGTATTTCGATGGGATTAGGTTTCAAAATTGTGTGATTCTGTCTTTAATTGATTTCTGTTGTTGTTCCTCTTGTTTGTATGATTGTTTAGCATCCATTCACGTTATAAAATAATGAATTAATTCTTTGAATATTTTTTATACATAAAATCAGTATGCCCTACCCTTGCCCTATTGTTGCCTATCTTGATCAATTGATTAACCTGTTGGATTCCGATCTTGTTTCTTTTGATTGTATAAGTTATAAACACTTAATCCTTCTTTGTTAACATGAAATCACAACTCTTACACCTTGCTAACATGAAATCACAAATTATCTTGTGTCCTATGCTTAGTGTCGAAATATACATAGTTAAATTAGGGTGGTAATTTAGGTTGAATCTTGTTAAGTTCTTGGCTATCACATCACACATTCAAAGGGGAGGCACCTGTGGCATCTGACCATTGGTTTTCTGATAGGTTTGGTGAGTGGAATTGGTAAGGAAATAGAGTACTTACTTAGTTATTGAGTATGCATGCTTAGTTTGGTTTTGTCTTTGCCTTGTGATGCTATAGGTGGTTCAGAATTATTAAATAAGGGCCAAGGAATAGCTTATTATTCTGAGACATGAGAGGTAGGATCTATGCCTGATCGGTTTCTCCAGAGATCCCTGTTGTTTGGTTGTTATTTTTAATACCTGCCCTTGTTAGTATTGCATGCGAATTGATTGTAGAATATGTGCATGAATCGCGGATTGAGATATGAATCCTATAGGCCATATTGAACCCTTGAGTTAGGTTTTTAATGCCTGAATTGTATATAATTGTATTCTGACATGATTGAAGATACCCTGTTATGGTATTATGCTTTGTACTTGCTTATGTGTGCTTGTACATGTTTGTGCATCCTTGTACGTGTTTTTGTGTCAGTATCCTTTTTCGATGGCCATTCGGGGTAAATGCTGATACTCCTTGGGAGAGGGGAGGCTCTTACTGGAATGGGAGTTGTTTGGGTTGCAATCCCCAGTATGTGCGCGCTGGAAGCCTTGTCCTTGTGTGGCTTGGATGCTTGGTCCTTGTGTGGCTGCTGTTGCTAGTGAATGGATCAACACCTTATGCTGAGTGTCCTTGTTCTTACGTATCTCGGATGATGACAAGGTTTACATCGCTGCTTTCCCACTTGAGGGAGAAGCCCTCACTTGGTGGACAGCTGTGAGCTTGCGATTTGGCGATCGTCTGCCTACATGGGAGGAATTTTGGTATGAATTCGACAAAAGGTTCTATACGAGATTCCATAAAAGCAAGCAGCGACGAGCTTTCTACAAGTTTGAACAGGGAACCCGTTCGGTGCTGGAATATGAGAAGGTATTAAAGGAGTTGTCCCAATTTGCACCTGAAGAGGATCGCTCACCGTACCAACTTGCGAGACGATTTCAGGATGGGCTGAGTACCGAACTCAAAACCATCGTTGGTATGACACTGGTACAGAATTTGCAAGAACTAGTTATTGCCGCGATTGAAGCTGAAAAGATCGTGCAAACCAAAAACTATTCGAAATTTAATCGGCGTATGAGACCCTATTCTTTAAGGTCCTACCCTCAGAAAATTAATAGCAATGGAAGTAACAACAAGAAAAATTTTTCTTGTTCGAATTCCAATGGGTCTACATGGAATTCTCAGCAACGTCGATGTTACAATTGTGATAAAATGGGGCACATTTAGCAGGAATGCCAGAAATCGAGACGTATCACAGGCGCACCTAGTACGGGCCGAGGTGGGTATGCTAACCCCACCAAACCGCCAACTCGCGCACCAGGAGGAACACCCAACGGATCTAGAAGTGAGGCTCAACCAAGAACAACAAGGCTATTAACTCTAACTGATGCTGAGGCTAGTCTTGATGTGGTGACATGTACTATTTCAGTCTTTTCTCAAAATGCTAAAGTATTATTAGATCCAGGAGCAAGTAGATCATTTGTATATCCAAGGATAGCACTTAGCACGGATCGACCACTATCTCATTTGACTCCTCCTGTTGCGGTTCTGAATCCTTTGGGAGAGCAACTAATTTGTGATCTAGTCTATATCGGCTGTGTTGTACGTATGGGTCCAAATATACTTGAAGTGGATCTAATTCCATTGGACATCTGAGAGCTGGATGTAATCTTAGGCATGGACTGTCTGGTGAAATATCAAACCCGTATGGAGTGTTTCACCAAATGTATGTGGTTCATTTTTTCTGATAGTGCCGAGCACTATTTTGAAGGTGATAGGCGAATTTACAAAATGATTGATCAATAAAGGATGTACAGCGTACCTCGCGCACAAACATGATATTTCTAAAGAATCCTCGGATCTGGATTCTGTTCCAGTGGTTCATGAATTTCCAGAAGTATTTCCAGAAGACATAGCCGGTTTACCACCAGCAAGGGAAGTGGAATTCGGCATTGAGTTAGTGCCTGGTACGAATCCGATTTCCATTCCTCTGTATCATATAGCTCCTGCGGAAATCAAGGAACTAAAAACACAATTGGAAGATTTTCTGGATCGTAGTTTCATCCGACCTATTGTGTCACCCTGGGGAGCACCTATCTTGTTCTTAAAGAAGAAAGATGGATTGCTGCGATTATGCATCGACTATCGGCAATTGAATCGTGTGACCGTGAAGAACAAGTACCCTTTGCCACGCATCGACAATTTGTTCGACCAACTCCAAGGTGCAGCTGTGTTCTCCAAGATTGATCTCAGATTTGGATACCATCAATTGCGAGTTTGTGATGCTGATATTCCAAAGACCGCGTTCAGATCGCGATACGGCCACTACGAATTTCTGGTTATGCCATTCGGTTTGACCAATGCACCAGCTGTGTTCATGGACCTGATGAATCGTGTGTTCCATGAGTTCCTGGATAAATTTGTGATAGTCTTCATTGACAACATTATGATTTATTCAAAATTGGAAGAGGAACATGCTAAGCATTTTTGGATTGTGCTGAATATTTTGAAGGATTAGTGATTGTTCGTAAAGTACTCCAAATGCGAATTCTGGTTATGCGAAGTTGGTTTCCTTGGCCATGTTGTTTCCGCCCAAGGTGTGTTAGTTGATCTGAAGAAGATTGATGCTATAGTTGATTGGACCGCGAACTGTGTTTGAAGTTTGTAGTTTCCTTGGCTTAGCAGGATACTACAGTCGCTTTGTGGAGAATTTTTCATCGCTTGCCGGACCATTGACAAAACTAATGCTCAAGGGTGAGCCGTTTGTGTAGAACGAGAAATTTCAGCGAAGTTTCGAAGAACTGAAAAACTGATTAGTTTTCGCACCTATCCTTACCTGACCTATTTACAGAAAGGAGTATGTGGTTTACAGCGATGCATCGAAATCCGGACTTGGATGTATATTGATGCAAGACGGAAAAGTCGTTGCTTATGCTTCCCGACAGTTATGACTGCACAAAAGCAACTATCCTACACATGATTCGGAGCTTGTAGCCGTGGTGTTTGCGTTGAAAATATGACGACATTATTTATACGGCGAGACGTGCCAAATCTTCACTGACCACAAAAGCCTGAAGTACCTCCTCATGCAAAAAGAATTGAATATGAGACAACGAAGATGGGTGGAGCTGATTAAAGACTATGACTTGTTCATCGAATATCATCCTGGAAAGACGAATATTGTTGCAGATGCCTTGAGCCGAAAGTTTCATCCTCCTTCCCCATCAGTTTTGGCTTACATGCGCACCCATTACATGCCTATGTTGTTGAATTTAAAACCTAACCGTGTGCATCTTGGCACTGATTTTTCTAGATCATTATTGGCACAAATCAAAGTCACGCCGACCTTGATTGAGGAAATCCAGAATCAGCTATTAGAGGATTCAAAACTAATTGAAATTTGAAAGCAACTTTCTGATGGTGTTGATGCCATAATTCGTGACTTCAGAATACGAGATGATAAAGTTCTTGTCTTAAAAAACCAGGTATGTGTTCCACAAGATGTTGATATTCGTAACCTTATTCTATTGGAGGCGTATAGTTCGAAGTTCGCTATCCATCCCGGAAGCACTAAGATATACCAAGATTTAAAGGAGCAGTATTGGTGGCCAAACATGAAATGCCACATTGCTGAGTTCGTTGCCCGATGCCTTGTATGTCAGCAAGTAAAGATCGAACATCAATGACCAGCTGGTCTACTGTAGGCACTTCTGATTCCAGAATGGAAGTGGGAACATGTCACAATGGATTTTGTGAAAGAGGCTAAACACTTTGGGTGTGATAGTTTTCTACAGGCACTAGCGATGTGATTACAGATAAGAATTGGAAGGACAATGTTTGTCCTTACTGCAAGAAACTTGAGGTTTTCTTGCTGAAGACAAGGGTGACTTTAGCTCTCCGTCTATTGGAGAGGGACACAACTAGTTGGTGTAGCCTGGTAAGGGACAAATATGCAGGCCAGCCACCTGGGAGGACTTTGAGAGAGAGTTTGATCGAAGGTACTACACCCAGTACTTATTGGATTAGAAGAGGTCTGAGTTTTATCACCTATGCAAAAGAAACAAGACGGTATTTGAGTACAAGAACAAGTTACGGGCATTAGCACACTTTGTGCCCAAGGCGGATAGGAAGAGTAATTTGATAGCCATCAGGTTCCAACATGAACTCAACCAGGATTTCCATGGTGTTTTCAGTTTGAAGATGAGTAATGACTTCGAGGAGCTAGTGATGGATGCTATGAAGGCAGAGGAGATCCTTCTGGGACAACGAGGTCGGAACTAGAGACGTAAGGACATTTCAGATAGCAAAGGTCATATTAGATGCAGTTTAAGGTTCGAACAGAAATTCAAGGATATGACAACTGGTTCTTACCCTTATATGCAAACAAGGTATGAGAGGATTTCTTCAGTTTCTATACACTCACAGTTAACGTGATCGTTTCATAGTGTGATTAAGCTATCTGGGCTGCCCAGGTGCGGGAACTGTAGGCAGTTCTACCCACCTCCTTGCTCACAGCCACCTTGATGCTAGCAGTGTGATCATTTCGGGCACATGGGCAGAGAATGTCTTGGAGTTCAAGCAGCCTAGCCAGGTGCTTCATAGTCAAGACTTCTAGCAATTCCAGTAGCTCAGAGATTAGGGGTCAGTCATATGGGTTCGCAGGGTTCTACTGGACTACCTCAGAGGACTCAGATAGGCAGGACTTCTGGTTGTAAAACTATAAGATAGCAACAACAACAGCAACAGTCATAACAGTAGCAGCAACAACAGTCATAGTAGTAGAGGCAGCAGACATGTCTCTTTACCTTGGCCGATGTGAAGACTGTAGCCAGTTGAGACGTCGTGACAGGTACTATTACTATTTTCTCTTCTTATGCTAAATTCCTATTAGACGTTGGAGCGAATAGGTCTTTTGTTGGTCCTAAAGTAGCTAGGAGTGACGATAGAGAGTTGTCACCCCTAGATCCACCTATTGAGGTTTTGACTCCATTAGGTGAGCAGTTGGCTTGCAGCAATATTTATTTGGGTTGTGTTTTGAGGATGGATTCAATGGAGATTGAGGCAGACCTGATTTTGTTAGACATCAGGGAGTTAGATGTTATTCTGGGTATGGAATGTTTAGCTAGATACATAGCACGGAATGATTCTTTCACAAGTGGTTCAGTTTGGCTGATGGCATAGAATTCTATTTTGAGGATGGAAAACGAGTGAAACTGATATGTGATTTCTTGGTTGAGTGCTAAATCGATGATCAGTAAAAGTTGTATTTCTTTCTTGGCATATGTTAGAGGTGTGATGGTTAAGTCCCTGGAGTTGAGCAGTGTACCAATGGTGAGGGAGTACCCAGATGATGTGACGGGTTTGCCACCAAAAAGAGTGTGTTTTTCGGGTTGAGAAACCAGATCATGTGATCGGTCGAGCTTCGGTGTCAATTTTAAGCCTTGAGCGAGTTGCATAGGGAGTGGGTGTTTTGCCCGTTGGGAAGATTTCAGGATTTGTAAGCTGAGAGTGAGTTGTTAGGGTGAGATGTGAGTTAGTTTGTGTGTCAATGGTGTCTCTTTCCTGCTTTGAGTTCTTTTGTCAATTTTGTTGATTTGAGCTTATGTTTGTTTTGGTTTGATTTGTGTGCTTAAGTAGTGTTGGAGTGGTCGATAAGGGTAAGGGTATTGCCGTTGTGTCGTCTGCGTGACAAGAAGTGAGAGTTTATGTTTCATTCACTTACATGGAAATATTTTTTTTTGTTAAATTAAAATACTGAAAGTTGCTTGGTTTTGAATGGAGGCCCTTGCATTGTGAATGGTGTTCATACTAGTTTCACGAAATTGCATGCCATGTTTTGGGTGTATTAACCATAAGTTTGAACTTATAAGCATGTTAGTTGTGTGTTTACACATGTTGGGAGGGTATGTGATGTGATAATTGTACCCGTGCGATTGATTGAGCTCCATCCTTTTGATTTGTGTGTTTTGTGACTTAGGAGGTATTTTTTGTTGCCGAGAAACTTTGAAAGGGGTTCATGTGGTAGAGATCGCTTGCTTCTAGAGGTTGAGATGGCCGAGGGGATGTGTATAGATCAGAGAGCTAGATGATAGCTCAGATGCTCATGGGCCAACAAGGACAGCAACAGGTATGGGTCAACCACAGGGTGCATCAGATGCATAGCCAACTCAAGCAGCACCAGCAGCTCAGGATCAAGTATTGTTTCAGAGGTGTTAGTTGCAATTTAGACTACCTTGGCGTAGACGCAGCAAATGATGCAAGCTGAATAATTTCAGCTGCCACAGATGCAAGCACTAGCCCAGCCACAAATTGTTGTAGATCCAAAGGTACAGGTTGAGTCGGAGGTTCAGCAGGCTGAGGTTCAGGTGCTAGATTACCAGTGCAGTTGTCCAAGCTACTGAAAGAGGCTGGACACTTGGGGTGCGAGAGTTTCTATGGCACCAACGATGTGATTGCTACTAAAAATTGGAAGGATAAGGTTGTCCTTACTGCACAGGACTTGAGGTTGTCTACTGAAAACAAGGTGACTTTAGCTCTCCATCTGTTGGAAAGGGACACAGCTAGTTGGTGGAGCCTAATAAGGGACAGATATGCAGGCCAACCTACCTAGGAGGACTTTGAGAGAGAGTTTGACTGTAGGTACTACACCAGTACTTCAATGATTAGCAGAGGTCTGAGTTTTATCACCTGTGCAAAAGAAACAAGACGGTATCTGAGTACGGGAATGAGTTGTGAGCACTAGGACACTTTGTGCCCGAGATGGATAGGACGAGTGCTATGATGGCCAACAAGTTCGAGCAGGGACTCAACTGGGATGTCCGTGGTGTTTTGGGTTTGAAGATGAGTAATGACTTCGAGGAGCTAGTGGTGGATGCAATGATGGCGGAGGAGATCTTTCTAGGACAGCGAGGTCAGAACCAGAGGCGTAAAGACATTTCAGTTAACAGAGGTCCAATCAGGTGCAGTTCGAGGTTCGAATAAAAATTAAAGGGTAGGAAAGCTGGTCCTTAGCCTTCTGTGCAGACGAGGTCTTGGGGGATTGCTTCAGTTACTACACACTCATAGCCAGCTCAATCATTTTAAAGTGTGAGTAGGTCATCTGGGCCATCTAGGTGCGGGAATTGTAGGCAGTTCCACCCACCTCCTTGCCAACAACCACTTTAATGCTATCAATGTGATCAGTTCGGACACACGGCCAGAGAGTGTCCTAGAGTTCAAACATCCCAGCCAAGTGCTTCGCAGTCGACACTTCCAGTACTTCCAAAAACTCAGAGTTCAGGGGTCAGTCATATGGGTTCATAGGGTTCTACAAGACTTCCTTAGAGGACATAGACATACAGGACTTCTAGTAGTTAGACTACGGCAAGTAGCAGCTACAGTCATAGCAGCTGAGGCAGCAGGCACATCTCTTTATCTTGTCCGATGCAGTGGCCATAGTTATGGTGCATTGCTTGCAAGTTTGGAGACAATACTTGATGGGAAGCATGTTTTTTGTCAAGACTGACAACATTGCTACAAGCTACTTCCTTTCTTAGAAGAAGTTTTCATCCAAGCAGGCAAGGTAATAAGACTTTATAGTGAAATTCGATTATGTGCTCGAGTATAAGTCGGGGAAGGTAAACTTGGTGGCGGATGCTTTTAGCAGAAGAGCAAAACTTGCAAACATCAAATCCATGATAAGTAGCTTGATGAGATTTTGTCAAGGTAGGTGAGTGGGAAGCACATAAGCCATGTGAAATATTTGGTCTATTGGAAATGTAATCCTTCTAGTGAGACTAGTTGGTAGAAAGATTTTGATCTTTGGTGGTACCAAAATGAGATCAATGAGTTCTTGAGATAGCACACAACGAGGACATTATCGAGTTTGGTGGGGGAGAATGTTATAACCCAAACTTAGACTACGTATCATTCGACTTCATGTATGATATGTCACTCGCAAGATGACACCATGGGAGTTGATGAGCCACCATCAAAGCTTACCATACATGAACCCCAATCCAAGACAATCGAGGTATTCAATATGAATCCGACCTTACCATATGGGAGACCTGATTCAGAGAATCAAGGTAATTGATGTAATCAAAGATTATCATATATGAGAAAATAAGAGGTAGATGAGCCATTAGTGCTTACCATGTATATAATTATATAGTTACTATTACCCTTTTCTTTCCCTGCATGGCAGTTCCCGGAGTATTTGAAGCAAAGAAAACAAATTTCAAGTTCAGTTCTATAGTATAGTGAGAAGGAAACAGAAGACCTACCAGGGCTGCACTGTGATTCACAACGTGAGATTACGGCAGATTTGGCTTCCCAGTTTAGTTGGAGAAAGTTGAAACAGGATGACCAAAGCATCACAAGAATGGAAGAACAACTGATCCTAGACCATGCCAAATATCGATTTCCCCCTGGAAACATAAACAAAAAAGCCTGACAGAGCTAATGTCAATTATTGAATAAAAAATAAATTAATATCTCCAATACATCAACTTATAATCCCTTTTAGATTTCTATCGGACAAGTTTAGTCGTTCATATTCCCGAATTTTTATCTTATATTTTTTATTTTTATTTTATAAAAGACTAGATTATTATTTTATAAAAGACTAGATTATTATTTTATTTATATATCATGTAATCTTGAATGTGAAAATATGCGGTTGAATATTATCAAATTCTTGATTATAGAGATTATTATTAAAAATAGAGTATTTTAAATTAGATGGCTATGAGTGAAACAATAAGAAGGCAGTGTAAAGAAGTGGGAGGGTAATGGAGAAAACAAACTCAACTTCACGTACAGGATGTCAGGAACATCACGCCTATTATACAACGGAAGTAATTAACTAATTAATTACAATTAATTAAATAAATCATACTACGGTAAATATATTATTCTTTCTTTTTAATATTCCCCTCACGTTGGGAACTATCCTATATGTTTGTAAGGTGCTCAAATTATTGAAAAACCAAAGGTCTTGGTGAAGATCTCAGCTTACTTGCTCTTGAGTAGATATTGCCACGATCCAAACTATACTACGCATCTTTCGGTTTTGTGTATGATATGCCCCTCGCAAGATGACATCACAAGGGTTGGTGAGTCACCATCAAAACTTACCATAAATGAATCTCAATCCAAGAAAATCTAGGCATTCAATGAGAATCTGGCCTTACTATATAGGAATTAATACCAGAAATAATTACTTGACATCCCTTACTAATTTCGGCCATCACACATCCTTTTCTTCAGGAAAAAAATGGTCTTTTTTACCTACACTGGCTTATGGACTTCTAGGACTCAAAATTCAGGGTCTCACAATTGCAGTCTCGTTGCCTTGCGCGAATACAATCATCCTTTCGGAAGGGAGCAAGTCATGTTTTATGCCTTTTCCTTGAGAGAATAAGCTAAAGACCAAGACATTTTCAGCCATGTTGTTGAAGAACGGAGTGAGGAAGCTAGAGCTTACATTCCTAGCTACCTTGGTGATGGATGAACGAACAAATTTTTTTTGATAATGTCCCCATCCAAGTCTTGAATGTCCTTGAGGAGTTTACCAATGTGATGTCCAAGGAGCTCCTAAAGAACTACCACCTATATGGGAGGTTGATCATGCCATCAAGTTAGAAGTTAGGGCCAAGCTACCTTTGAGAGCCCCTCATTAGATGGTACCTCAGAAATTTGCTGAATTATGGAGGTAATTGAAGGAATTATTAGCGACATACTTCATCTAACTATCCAAAGCACCCTACGAAGCACTTGTAATTTTTCGAAAGAAGCAAGATGGGTCGTTGAGGTTGGGCATTGATTATCGATCTTTGAATAAGGTGATTGTGAAGAACAAGTATATTATTTCTCTCATTACTGATTTATTTGATCAACTTAGAGATGTGAGATGGTTTACTAAGTTAGATTTAGGATTGGACTACTATCAAGTTTGAATAGCAAAAGGAGATGAAGTTAAGACCGCGTGTGTCATAAGGTATGGTTCGTATGAATTCTTGATTATGCCATTTGGGCTAACTAATACACCAATGAGCAAAGTGCTCCATAAGTTCTTAGATTGCTTTGTTGTTATATATTTGAATGATATTGTGATCTATAATCACTCACTTGAGGAGAAACATATAAAGATAGTATTCCAAGCTTTGAGAAACAAAGAGCTATATGTCAAGTAAGAGAAGTTTACATTTGCTGAGAAAGATGTGACATTCCTCGGTCACGTGGTGGGTAAAGGAAAGATCTAGATGGATGGTGTCAAGATGCAAGCTATCCAAGATTGGTAGTCACCCAAGCTTTGAGAAACAATGAGCATTATATCAAGTAGGAGAAGTGAGCATTTCCTAAGCAAGATGTGACTTTCCTCGGTCACATGGTGGGTAAAGGAGAGATCAAGATGGATGGTGCCAAGATCCAAACCATCCAAGATTGGTAGTCACCTAAGAGAGTAACCAATCTTCGTTCTTTCTTGGGACTGGCCAACTATTACCAGGGATTCATATGGAGGTACTCTTCTATTTCTATATCTATGGGACCTTGTTTCTCCGAATTCCTTGTCAGCATAATCATTCAGTAAGAGTGTTCAATTTTTGATTCGTTGTGAGTCTTTGAATGGTTTGACTTGAGAGTTGACCAGTGAGGTGGACATAGTCATAGGAAGCCTAGGTGTGTGTCTAGGTGTCTTAGCGAGTGGTCTGGGTCGAGTGTCGAGGTTTGAGCTAGTGAAAATCGATTTGGGAAGGTTCTGGATCCGTTTTGAGTGACTGTGAAAAATCTAATAGGCTTATTTATTATTTTCTTAGCTCATTTATCATTTCTTGAGTCCAAATAATTAATTAAACCCGTTATTGATGTTTATTCGTGGCCCACTCGGGGCATATCAGACCTTTTAAAATATTTCATTCTTCTAGGATTCTTTGCCCGAAGTATAAATAGTTAGCCTGACCCAACACTTAGAAAAATTCTAAGTGTTGGAACCTCTAGTAGCATCTCCCTCCATTCCCTTTTCTCTCTCTCACATACACATCACCCAAAGAACCCGTTCACTTTCTTTTCAATTTTCCTTTGATTAAAACCACTGGGTATCAACTTTAAACACTTTTCTAACCTCCTAAGATAGATTTTCACTATTAGTTTTTATTTTAGAGGTTGGAATCTGATTGTTTTTTGTTTTAGGACATTTTTAAGGATTTCGTGGTAAGTGCTCTAAATCTTTGTTTTTATTGTCGATTTTTGATTCTTTTAGAATATTTTCGATGTTTCTAAGCAAGTTTGGTGGTTTAGATTTTATGTAAACACCCTCTGATCCATGGCTGAGCGTGGATTCTGATGGGAATTTCATAATTTCTAAATTTTTGTGATTTTGGTTGAATTGATGAAATAGGTTCGTTTTGTTGCTTGGGTTTGTTGATTTTGCGGAGTTTGTTTCCGGGCTGAAAAACCCAATCATCTAATCGATTGATCATGAATGTCGATTTTGAGCCTTGAGAGGCTTGTGTGAGGATTGGTGTTTCTCCCGTTGGGTAGATTTCTAGATTTGTGAGCTGAGAGTGAGTTGCTAGGGTGAGATGTGCGTTAGTTTGATTGTTGATTAGGTCCTTTAGGGTTCATTCCTAGTTTTGAGTTCTTTTGTTGATTTGGTTGATTTTGAGCTTATATATGCTTTGGTTCCATTTGTGTGCTTAGGCGGTGCTGGAGCGGTCGATAAGGGCAAGGGTATTGCCATAGTTTCATTTGCATGGCAAGAAGTGGGATTTTATGTTTTATTCGCTTACACGAAAACGTTTGGTTCTGTTAAATTAAAATACAAAAACTTGCTTGGTCATTTAATCGGTTGATCTTGGATGTCGATTTTGAGCCTTGTACGGCTTGCGTGAGGATTGGTGTTTCACCCATTGGATATATTTCTGGACTTATGAGCTGAGAGTGAGTTGTTAAGGGTGAGATGTGAGTTAGTTTGATTGTTGATTGGGTCCTTTAGGGTTCATTCATAGTTTTGAGTTCTTTTGTCAATTTGGTCGATTTTGAGCTTATGTACGCTTGGGTTCGATTTGTGTGCTAGACGGTGTTGGAGTGGTTGATAAGGACAAGGGTATTGCCATTGTTTCATCTGCACGGCAAGAAGTGGGAGTGTGAGACCCCGAATTTTGAGTCTCAGAAGTCCAGAAGCTAGTGCAGGTGAAAAGACCATTTTTTCCCTGAAGAAAAGGATGTGTGATAGCCGAAATTGGTAAGAAATATCCAGTAATTAATTTTAGATTTAATTCCCTTTAATCTAGTTCTTTATAGGTTGATAATTACATTAGAAATTAAAATCCCTAAAATTAAGGAGGGATAGTTACAGAATTTAATTATGTTAATTATCTTATTATAATCAAGCTTTTAAAGTAGAGATTTTAATCCCATAACCATCTTATATAAATAGGAAGCCAGCCACACAAAAATCTTATACAGAAAATACACAAAATTCGTAAAACCTAAAAACCTTACACCTCCCAATTTCTACAGAAATCTGTTGGAACTTCAAATCAGCATAACTCTCTCATCCTTTGTCGGATTCTTGAAAATAATAGCTTGTTAGAAATCTCTCTTCATCCTCTTTCCAACGATCATTGGTTTATCATCTGTAGGTTAGGTTTTCTTTGTTGAAAGTTAAATCGTATTTCGACGGAATTGCCAAAATTTGCTTGAACTTCAAAATAGCATAACTCTCTCGTCCTTTGTTGAATTCTTGAAAATAATAGCTTTTTGGAAATATATCTTCATCGTCTTTCAAACCTTTTTTTTGTGTGTCTGAAGGTTATTTTTTCTTTGTCGAAAGTTAAATCGTATTTCGATGGGATTAGGTTTCAAAATTGTGTGATTCTGTCTTCAATTGATTTCTGTTGTTGTTCCTCTTGTTTGTATGATTGTTTAGCATCCATTCATGTTATAAAATCATGAATTAATTCTTTGAATATTTTTTATACATAAAATCAGTATGCCCTACCCTTGCCTTATTGTTGCCTATCTTGATCAATTGATTAACCTGTTGGATTCCGATCTTGTTTCTTTTGATTGTATAAGTTATAAACACTTAATCCTTCTTTGTTAACATGAAATCACAACTCTTACACCTTGCTAACATGAAATCACAAATTATCTTGTGTCCTATGCTTAGTGTCGAAATATACATAGTTAAATTAGGGTGGTAATTCAGGTTGAATCTTGTTAAGTTCTTGGCTATCACATCACACATTCAAAGGGGAGGCACCTGTGGCATCTGACCATTGGTTTCTGATAGGTTTGGTGAGTGGAATTGGTAAGGAAATAGAGTACTTACTTAGTTATTGAGTATGCATGCTTAGTTTGGTTTTGTCTTTGCCTTGTGATGCTATAGGTGGTTCAGAATTATTAAATAAGGGCAAAGGAATAGCTTATTATTCTGAGACATGAGAGGTAGGATCTATGCCTGATCGGTTTCTCCAGAGATCCCTGTTGTTTGGTTGTTATTTTTAATACCTGCCCTTGTTAGTATTGCATGCGAATTGATTGTAGAATATGTGCATGAATCGCGGATTGAGATATGAATCCTATAGGCCATATTGAACCCTTGAGTTAGGTTTTTAATGCCTGAATTGCATATAATCGTATTCGGACATGATTGAAGATACCCTGTTATGGTATTATGCTTTGTACTTGCTTATGTGTGCTTGTACATGTTTGTGCATCCTTGTACGTGTTTTTGTGTCAGGATCCTTTTTCGATGGCCATTCGGGGTAAATGCTGATACTCCTTGGGAGAGGGGAGGCTCTTACTGGTATGGGAGTTGTTTGGGTGGCAATCCCCAGTATGTGCGCGCTGGAAGCCTTGTCCTTGTGTGGCTTGGATGCTTGGTCCTTGTGTGGCTGCTGTTGCTAGTGAATGGATCAACACCTTATGCTGAGTGTCCTTGTTCTTACGTATCTCGGATGATGACAAGGTTTACATCGCTGCTTTCCCACTTGAGGGAGAAGCCCTCGCATGGTGGACAGCTGTGAGCTTGCGATTTGGCGATCGTCTGCCTACATGGGAGGAATTTTGGTATGAATTCGACAAAAGGTTCTATACGAGATTCCATAAAAGCAAGCAGCGACGAGCTTTCTACAAGTTTGAACAGGGAACCCGTTCGGTGCTGGAATATGAGAAGGTATTAAAGGAGTTGTCCCAATTTGCACCTGAAGAGGATCGCTCACCGTACCAACTTGCGAGACGATTTCAGGATGGGCTGAGTACCGAACTCAAAACCATCGTTGGTATGACACTGGTACAGAATTTGCAAGAACTAGTTATTGCCGCGACTGAAGCCGAAAAGATCGTGCAAACCAAAAAGCTATTCGAAATTTAATCGGCGTATGAGACCCTATTCTTTAAGGTCCTATCCTCAGAAAATTAATAGCAATGGAAGTAACAACAAGAAAAATTTTTCTTGTTCGAATTCCAATGGGTCTACATGGAATTCTCAGCAACGTCGATGTTACAATTGTGATAAAATGGGGCACATTTAGCAGGAATGCCAGAAATCGAGACGTATCACAGGCGCACCTAGTACGGGCCGAGGTGGGTATGCTAACCCCACCAAACCGCCAACTTGCGCACCAGGAGGAACACCCAACGGATCTAGAAGTGAGGCTCAACCAAGAACAACAAGGCTATTAACTCTAACTGATGCTGAGGCTAGTCTTGATGTGGTGACATGTACTATTTCAGTCTTTTCTCAAAATGCTAAAGTATTATTAGATCCAGGAGCAAGTAGATCATTTGTATATCCAAGGATAGCACTTAGCACGGATCGACCACTATCTCTTTTGACTCCTCCTGTTGCGGTTCTGAATCCTTTGGGAGAGCAATTAATTTGTGATCTAGTCTATATCGGCTGTGCTGTACGTATGGGTCCAAATGTACTTGAAGTGGATCTAATTCCATTGGACATCTGAGAGCTGGTTGTAATCTTAGGCATGGACTGTCTGGTGAAATATCAAGCCCGTATGGAGTGTTTCACCAAATGTATGTGGTTCATTTTTCCTGATAGTGCCGAGCACTATTTTGAAGGTGATAGGCGAATTGTTCCAACTTGTATGATTTCTTGGCTTGATACAAAATGATTGATCAATAAAGGATGTACAACGTACCTCGCGCACATACATGATATTTCTAAAGAATCCTCGGATCTGGATTCTGTTCCAGTGGTTCATGAATTTCCAGAAGTATTTCCAGAAGACATAGCCGGTTTACCACCAGCAAGGGAAGTGGAATTCGGCATTGAGTTAGTGCCTGGTACGAATCCGATTTCCATTCCTCTGTATCATATGGCTCCTGCGGAAATCAAGGAACTAAAAACACAATTGGAAGATTTTCTGGATTGTAGTTTCATCCGACCTATTGTGTCACCCTGGGGAGCACCTATCTTGTTCTTAAAGAAGAAAGATGGATTGCTGCGATTATGCATCGACTAGCGGCAATTGAATCGTGTGACCGTGAAGAACAAGTACCCTCTACCACGCATCGACAATTTGTTCGATCAACTCCAAGGTGCAGCCGTGTTCTCCAAGATTGATCTCAGATTTGGATACCATCAATTGCGAGTTTGTGATGCTGATATTCCAAAGACCGCGTTCAGATCGCGAAACGGCCACTACGAATTTCTTGTTATGCCATTCGGTTTGACCAATGCACCAGCTGTGTTCATGGACCTGATGAATCGTGTGTTCCATGAGTTCCTGGATAAATTTGTGATAATCTTCATTGACAACATTATGATTTATTCAAAATTGGAAGAGGAACATGCTAAGCATTTTCGGATTGTGCTGAATATTTTGAAGGATCAGTGATTGTTCGTAAAGTACTCCAAATGCGAATTCTGGTTATGCGAAGTTGGTTTCCTTGGCCATGTTGTTTCCGCCCAAGGTGTGTTAGTTGATCTGAAGAAGATTGATGCTATAGTTGATTGGACCGCGAACTGTGTTTGAAGTTTGTAGTTTCCTTGGCTTAGCAGGATACTACAGTCGCTTTGTGGAGAATTTTTCATCGCTTGCCGGACTATTGACAAAACTAATGCTCAAGGGTGAGCCGTTTGTGTAGAACGAGAAATTTCAGCGAAGTTTTGAAGAACTGAAAAACCGATTAGTTTTCGCACCTATCCTTACCTGACCTATTTACAGAAAGGAGTATGTGGTTTACAGCGATGCATCGAAATCCGGACTTGGATGTATATTGATGCAAGACGGGAAAGTCGTTGCTTATGCTTCCCGACAGTTATGACTGCACAAAAGCAACTATCCTACACATGATTCGGAACTTGTAGCCGTGGTGTTTGCGTTGAAAATATGACCACATTATTTATACGGCGAGACGTGCCAAATCTTCACTGACCACAAAAGCCTGAAGTACCTCCTCATGCAAAAAGAATTGAATATGAGACAACGAAGATGGGTGGAGCTGATTAAAGATTATGACTTGTTCATCGAATATCATCTTGGAAAGACGATTATTGTTGCAGATGCCTTGAGCCGAAAGTTTCATCCTCCTTCCCCATCAGTTTTGGCTTACATACGCACCCATTATATGCCTATGTTGTTGAATTTAAAACCTAACCGTGTGCATCTTGGCACTGATTTTTCTAGATCATTATTGGCACGAATCAAAGTCACGCCGACCTTGATTGAGGAAATCCAGAATCAGCTATTAGAGGATTCAAAACTAATTGAAATTTGAAAGCAACTTTCTGATGGTGTTGATGCCATAATTCGTGACTTCAGAATACGAGATGATGAAGTTCTTGTCTTAAAATACTAGGTATGTGTTCCACAAGATGTTGATATTCGTAACCTTATTCTATTGTTGATATTCGCTATCCATCCCGGAAGCACTAAGATATACCAAGATTTAAAGGAGCAGTATTGGTGGCCAAACATGAAATGCCACATTGCTGAGTTCGTTGCCTGATGCCTTGTATGTCAGCAAGTAAAGATCGAACATCAATGACCAGCTGGTCTACTGTAGGCACTTCTGATTCCAGAATGGAAGTGGGAACATGTCACAATGGATTTTGTGAAAGAGGCTAAACACTTTGGGTGTGATAGTTTCTACGGCACTAGCGATGTGATTACAGATAAGAATTGGAAGGACAATGTTGTCCTTACTGCAAGAAACTTGAGGTTTTCTGCTGAAGACAAGGTGACTTTAGCTCTCCGTCTATTGGAGAGGGACACAACTAGTTGGTGTAGCCTGGTAAGGGACAGATATGCAGGCCAGCCACCAGGGAGGACTTTGAGAGAGAGTTTGATCGAAAGTACTACACCCAGTACTTATTGGATTAGAAGAGGTCTGAGTTTTATCACCTATGCAAAAGAAACAAGATGGTATTTGAGTACAAGAACAAGTTACGGGCATTAGCACACTTTGTGCCCAAGGCGGATAGGAAGAGTAATTTGATGGCCATCAGGTTCCAACATGAACTCAACCAGGATGTCCATGGTGTTTTGGGTTTGAAGATGAGTAATGACTTCGAGGAGCTAGTGATGTATGCTATGAAGGCAGAGGAGATCCTTCTTGGACAACGAGGTCGGAACTAGAGACGTAAGGACATTTCAGATAGCAAAGGTCATATTAGATGCAGTTTGAGGTTCGAACAGAAATTCAAGGATATGACAACTGGTTCTTACCCTTATATGCAAACAAGGTATGAGAGGATTTCTTAAGTTTCTATACACTCACAGTTGACGTGATCGTTTCATAGTGTGATTAAGCTATCTGGGCTGCCCAGGTGCGGGAACTGTAGGCAGTTCTACCCACCTCCTTGCTCACAACCACCTTGATGCTAGCAGTGTGATCATTTCGGGCACATGGGCAGAGAATGTCTTGGAGTTCAAGCAGCCTAGCCAGGTGCTTCATAGTCAAGACTTCTAGCAATTCCAGTAGCTCAAAGATTAGGGGTCAGTCATATGGGTTCGCAGGGTTCTACTGGACTACCTCAGAGGACTCAGATAGGCAGGACTTCTGGTTGTAAAACTATAGGATAGCAACAACAACAGCAACAGTCATAACAGTAGCAGCAACAACAGTCATAGTAGTAGAGGCAGCAGACATGTCTCTTTACCTTGGCCGATGTGAAGACTGTAGCTAGTTCAAACGTCGTGACAGGTACTATTACTATTTTCTCTTCTTATGCTAAATTCCTATTAGACCCTGGAGCGAATAGGTCTTTTGTTGGTCCTAAAGTAGCTAGGAGTGACGATAGAGAGTTGTCACCCCTAGATCCACCTATTGAGGTTTTGACTCCATTAGGTGAGCAGTTGGCTTGCAGCAATGTTTATTTGGGTTGTGTTTTGAGGATGGATTCAGTGGAGATTGAGGTAGACCTGATTTTGTAAGACATCAGGGAGTTGGATGTTATTCTGGGTATGGAATGTTTAGCTAGATACATAGCACGGATGGATTCTTTCACAAGTGGTTCAGTTTGGCTGATGGCATAGAATTCTATTTTGAGGATGGAAAACGAGTGAAACTGATATGTGATTTCTTGGTTGAGTGCTAGATCGATGATCAGTAAAAGTTGTATTTCTTTCTTGGCATATGTTAGAGGTGTGATGGTTAAGTCCCTGGAGTTGAGCAGTGTACCAATGGTGAGGGAGTACCCAGATGATGTGACGGGTTTGCCACCAAAAAGAGTGTGTTTTCGGGTTGAGAAACCAGATCATGTGATCGGTCGAGCTTCGGGTGTCAATTTTAAGCCTTGAGCGAGTTGCATAGGGAGTGGGTGTTTCGCCCGTTGGGAAGATTTCAGGATTTGTAAGCTGAGAGTGAGTTGTTAGGGTGAGATGTGAGTTAGTTTGTGTGTCAATGGTGTCTCTTTCCTGCTTTGAGTTCTTTTGTCAATTTTGTTGATTTTGAGTTTATGTTTGTTTTGGTTTGATTTGTGTGCTTAAGTAGTGTTGGAATGGTCGATAAGGGTAAGGGTATTGCCGTTGTGTCGTCTGCGTGACAAGAAGTGAGAGTTTATGTTTCATTCACTTACATGGAAATATTTTGTTTTGTTAAATTAAAATACTGAAAGTTGCTTGGTTTTGAATGGAGGCCCTTGCATTGTGAATGGTGTTCATACTAGTTTCACGAAATTGCATGCCATGTTTTGGGTGTATTAACCATAAGTTTGAACTTCTAAGCATGTTAGTTGTGTGTTTACACATGTTGGGAGGGTATGTGATGTGATAATTGTACCCGTGCGATTGATTGAGCTCCATCCTTTTGATTTGTGTGTTTTGTGACTTAGGAGGTATTTTTTGTTGCCGAGAAACTTTGAAAGGGGTTCATGTGGTAGAGATCGCTTGCTTCTAGAGGTTGAGATGGCCGAGGGGATGTGTATAGATCAGAGAGCTAGATGATAGCTCAGATGCTCATGGGCCAACAAGGACAGCAACAGGTATGGGTCAACCACAGGGTGCATCAGATGCATAGCCAACTCAAGCAGCACCAGCAGCTCAGGATCAAGTATTGTTTCAGAGGTGTTAGTTGCAATTTAGACTACCTTGGCGTAGACGCAGCAAATGATGCAAGCTGAATAATTTCAGCTGCCACAGATGCAAGCACTAGCCCAGCCACAAATTGTTGTAGATCCAAAGGTACAGGTTGAGTCGGAGGTTCAGCAGGCTGAGGTTCAGGGTGCCAGATTACCAGTGCAGTTGTCCAAGCTACTGAAAGAGGCTGGACACTTGGGGTGCGAGAGTTTCTATGGCACCAACGATGTGATTGCTACTAAAAATTGGAAGGATAAGGTTGTCCTTACTGCACAGGACTTGAGGTTGTCTACTGAAAACAAGGTGACTTTAGCTCTCCATCTGTTGGAAAGGGACAAAGCTAGTTGGTGGAGCCTAATAAGGGACAGATATGCAGGCCAACCTACCTAGAAGGACTTTGAGAGAGAGTTTGACTGTAGGTACTACACCAGTACTTCAATGATTAGCAGAGGTCTGAGTTTTATCACCTGTGCAAAAGAAACAAGACGGTATCTGAGTACGGGAATGAGTTGTGAGCACTAGGACACTTTGTGCCCGAGATGGATAGGACGAGTGCTATGATGGCCAACAAGTTCGAGCAGGGACTCAACTGGGATGTCCGTGGTGTTTTGGGTTTGAAGATGAGTAATGACTTCGAGGAGCTAGTGGTGGATGCAATGATGACAGAGGAGATCTTTCTAGGACAGCGAGGTCAGAACCAGAGGCGTAAAGACATTTCAGTTAACAGAGGTCCAATCAGGTGCAGTTCGAGGTTCGAATAAAAATTAAAGGGTAGGAAAGCTGGTCCTTAGCCTTCTGTGCAGACGAGGTCTTGGGGGACTGCTTCAGTTACTACACACTCATAGCCAGCTCAATCATTTTAAAGTGTGAGTAGGTCATCTGGGCCATCTAGGTGCGGGAATTGTAGGCAGTTCCACCCACCTCCTTGCAACCAACCACTTTAATGCTATCAATGTGATCAGTTCGGACACATGGCCAGAGTGTGTCCTGGAGTTCAAACATCCCAGCCAGGTGCTTCGCAGTCGACACTTCCAGTACTTCCAAAAGCTCAGAGTTCAGGGGTCAGTCATATGGGTTCATAGGGTTCTACAAGACTGCCTTAGAGGACATAGACATACAGGACTTCTAGTAGTTAGACTACGGCAAGTAGCAGCTGCAGTCATAGCAGCTGAGGCAGCAGGCGCATCTCTTTATCTTGTCCGATGCAGTGGCCATAGTTATGGTGCATTGCTTGCAAGTTTGGAGACAATACTTGATGGGAAGCATGTTTTTTGTCAAGACTGACAACATTGCTACAAGCTACTTCCTTTCTTAGAAGAAGTTTTCATCCAAGCAGGCAAGGTAATAAGACTTTATAGTGAAATTCGATTATGTGCTCGAGTATAAGTCGGGGAAGGTAAAACTTGCAAACATCAAATCCATGATAAGTAGCTTGATGAGATTTTGTCAAGGTAGGTGAGTGGGAAGCTCATAAGCCATGTGAAATATTTGGTCTATTGGAAATGTAATCCTTCTAGTGAGACTAGTTGGTAGAAAGATTTTGATCTTCGGTGGTACCAAAATGAGATCAATGAGTTCTTGAGATAGCACACAACGAGGACATTATCGAGTTTAGTGGGGGAGAATTTTATAACCCAAACTTAGACTACGTATCATTCGACTTCATGTATGACATGTCCCTCGCAAGACGACACCATGGGAGTTGATGAGCCACCATCAAAGCTTACCATACATGAACCCCAATCCAAGACAATCGAGGTATTCAATATGAATCCGACCTTACCATATGGGAGACCTGATTCAGAGAATCAAGGTAATTGATGTAATCAAAGATTATCATATATGAGAAAATAAGAGGTAGATGAGCCATTAGTGCTTACCATGTATATAATTATATAGTTACTATTAGATCATTTGACTTGATCTCCATCATTCATTAGGGAGCTATATAGGCTATATAAAGAGGTGTCTCCTCCCATTTGTAATCACCTAGCATTTTATGCAATTCTAAGAGTGTCGAGCATTTCTTTTCATTTCTCCTTGTGTCTCTCTTTCTATTATCCTTAAGCTTAATATTCTAGCTAGTTTTGTAAAGAAGACTTACTTAAAAAATAATGAGAACATTAGTCTAAGATCATAGAGCGTTTCTGTTTCACAAAACTCAAGTCTTGTGATAATATTTATTCCATTTGAACTTCCTCATTGTGTATTTTCTCATGCATAAAGTGGTGATCAATTTCAATGTGTTTGGTCCTTTCATGAACTATAGGGTTGGCAGCTATCTGGAGGGCTTACTTGCTATCACTATATAACGTTGCCTTCCCTACATTTATTACTAAGAATTTTAATAATTTTTTTAACCTAACTAACTCACTTACTAGATTAGCCATGGCTTGATAGTCTGATTCAGTTGATGAACAAGACAATATCACTTGATTCAAACACTCCATAAACGAGTGCATAAGTAGATGTAGCATCTGGAAAATCCAACATTCAAACTTTTATTGATGCATAATCTTGCCAAAAATAGTCGTGTCGATGGGCTGGTGATCTCCTATCCCAACGTGATTGATAAATAATGAGATTGATAATTTGAGATAAATCGTGTAAATTTAGTTCAGAATTTTGATAATATTCAGGAGAATTGCCATGCATAGAGGATGAGATATCTATGAGCCGAGTTGACCTACCATGCTCAGCTGCGTGAGTATTAGATATGGTACTTATATGATTATCATGATCTTTGGAATATTCTATAAATTTCTATTAAGTGACAGAATTGGCACTGCAGGAGATAAAAGATCATTATCAAATTCAATATTTATTTGAATATTCGAATCAGATATATTCTTATCTTGTGGTGATATAGTAAGATCTGAAAGACAATTCTAAGCATTTATCCCAATACCTTTGTGTAAAGATAAGATATTGTGAGGATAATCTTCCCATATTTGAGCTGTCACCCTATTTATGCCCACATCGTGAAATATCCTTGCTGATCGATGACGTCTCAATATTATCTTTAAGGAAAACAAATTTCAGAAAACTTCACATTCTGTGAAACAAATATCTTCCGGCATTTGATGTTATAAATCCGTCAGTCCTTCTTACTTTGCAGGTATCCAAGAAAAATGCACTTGAAGGATCGAGTATCAAACTTATCAGTAATCGAATCATGTGTGTATATAACATAGGCAGTCGAAGACTTTGAGATGTGCAAGATTTGGTGGCTTTCCAAAGATAAACCTCATATGGTGAGTTGCTTTTGTACAAAGTACTAGGCATGCAATTGATAAGATAGATGGCGATTAGGACACAGTCTCCCCTTAACCAAATAGGTAAGTGAGCCCTAAATCACAATGCCCGATCTCCCTAAATCACAATGCCCGATCTAGTTCTAGGATATGATGATCTTTTCTCTGGACTCGCCTATTTTTCTGAGGTGTGTTGACAATACTGGTTTCATGTACTATTAATTCAGAAAATAATCAGTCCGGATTTTTTGTATTTTCTTGCCAAACTGAGTGTGAATCATGATAAGAAATTATTTGATTATAGGGGAGTACTTTGTACATTTGACAGGGAGTTGATATGGACAGTCATATGATATGATGAGTAGTCCTATTGTCAAGGATCTGGTTACATCTCAATTTTATTAGAATCTTTGAGATAATTGATAATCTTCTTTGCTATATCTTTTATAACCTCCTTGATCTCCTTCTGGTTGCTGAGATTTTTGAACAAGTTACAGTGCCTATCCACCCCGGCCACCCCGGCCACCCCAATTACAATATAAAAGAAGCCCACTAATATTAAAAAGTGAAAGGAGTCCATTCGGTTTTAAAATTTCTCCCGCTCAAAATTATTAACAAAATTTAAAGGTTCACAAAATTTAAGTTATAAGGCATTATTGGTCTGTGAAGGAAATTGTTATACATGAATCGTGTTCTTCTTTCAAAAGATCTAATACATACTTATTGGCATTTATAAATATAGATATATATTATTCAAAGATATCAATATCATCATACTATATTTTCCTTATTTCTCTCCTTGACCTTTTAATATTTATTGATAACTCCGCACATAAGTGTTTCAGATCTAATACATGATTGTTGTGATTTATGTTGTCATCTTTTATTCATGTTTGATTTTTTTTACTATTTATGTGTCATATGATAAGAATAACTAAGTATTATTTTTTAACTGGAAATCCTCTTATAGGAACTGATATTTTTAAAGAACAACTTATTATTGCTAGTCAATCTAAACTATGCCATAAGTGTGGAAGACCAATTGGTTCCCAAGATAAAAATTTCGAAAAAATGAAAGTAGTAACTATTCAAGATAGTAAAAAAGAGGATCAAGTTTTGAAAAATTATGTTGACATAATTATTAAATTTTCGAAAGAAACTCATGAAAATGAAGAGATCTCGATTAATTTTGTCATTGCAAGAAAAATATAAAACCAAAATAAAATACATGTTGATAGTATTTTGCATATAATGCAATGCCTAATATTATAAAAAAAATAAAGATTTTGAACCTATTTTTGTGAAAGAGTGTAAAAATAAAAAAGATTAGCCAATATGAAAAAAATAAAATTCAACCAAATATGAACTTGTTTGAAAAATATGAAATTTTTAGACCTCTAGTCCATACACCAAAACATGTAAAACTGGTAGGATACAAATGAGTATTTATGTAAAAAAAAAAAATAAAGTAATAAGATACAAAAAAAAAATTAATTGCACAAGGTTTTATCCAAAAATCATGTATTGATTATAAAACATATTTTCCCGTGGTGGGTACAATAATATTGTGATATTTATTTTGTCAAGCAATATATAAAAAAACTTGAAAGACTTCTACTGGATGTAGTTACTACTTATTTGTATGGTTTGTTGGGTAATGATATATGTATGAAAATCTTTAAAAGATTTAAACTACCAGATATAAACAATACAAATTTTTGAAAAATTTATTTAATAAGTTAAATAGAGCTTTATATAGATTGAAACAATTTATATGGATGTGGTATAATTGTCTTAGCAAGTACATGCTTAAAATAGAGTAAAAAAATAATCCAATATGTCCATCTGTATTTATTAAAAGATATGATCAAGTTTTGTTACCATTATTGTTTATGTTGATGATCTAAGCATCGTTGGAACTCATGAAGAGATAACAAAATTATCAATTATTTGAAGAAAGAATTTGAAATGAACGATCTACTAAAAACAAGATATTGTTTAGGTGTTTAGATTGAGCACTTAAGTGAAGAGAATATTTATTCACGAATCAAATTATATGGATAAAGTTCTTAAAAAGTTTTTCATAGAGAAAGTTCATCCATTAAGTACACCAATGGTTGTGAAGTCACCCTGTGTGAAAAAGAATAATTTTCTGACCTTGTGAAAAAAGTGAAGAACTTTAATTCCTGAGGTACAATACCTTAGTGTTATTGGTTTATTGACATATTTTGATAATAATACATGACCTGATATATCATTTGCAGTAAATTTATTAGCAATATATAGTTTTTCTTCAATTCCAAAATATTGGAATAGAGTTAAGCTTTTTTTTTATATCTTTGAGGAACAATGGATATAAGTTTATATTATTCTAATTTATTAAATACAAATTTAGTTAGTTATGCAAATGCAAGATATTTGTCTAACCCATACACACCTAAATCATAGAAAAATTACTTATTTACCACTGAAGGAATAACTATTTCATGGCGCACTTTCTATTTTTGGAAATTTTATAACTATTACTATTTATTTAATCAGTGATTAAAATATAAAATGGTGAGATATATTGATAATGTTGGCACTTGAGACCTTGGATAAGTCCATTTGAGGGTTGACAATCATTGAAGAATTTTCTAAAAGGTTTTAAAAATATAATTTGATTTATTATGAATTTTTTAAGATTTAATATAAGGTTTTTTTATTTTTAATGAATTATGAAGTTATAAGAAAAATTATTTTCTAGTATTGATGGATAATACTTTTCATAAAGGTCGTCTGGCCATCAGACCAAACGACTTGTTGGCTGCATGGGCAAACGATGGGTGGCTCAATACCAAGGGTAAGCCCAGTCCGAGCCTAAGTCTCGGACGAGGTATAGTGTGAGACTCTGTCCTTTATAGAGTCTATTTAGCATTCGGATACAGTTAGATCATCTAGATTGGTCGGTTTGACTGGGTTTGACCAGTTGACTAGTCGGAGTTTATCGGTTTGACCAGCCAGTTAGACAATGGACCGAGAGTTGATGTAAGACTCCGAATTTTGAGTCCTAGAAGTCCAGAAGCCAGTACAGGTGAAAAGACAATTTTTCCCCTGAAGGAAAGAATGTGTGATGGCTGAAATTGGTAAGCTTGTTTAGTAGTTAATTTTTTTTTAAATTCCTTTAGATCTAGGTCCTTATGGATGGGTAATTGCCTTAGAAATCATCCTTCAAGATAGATAGTTTCCTTAGAGATTAAGTCCCTAAAAATAGGGAAGATAATTTAAGAGTTTAATTATCTGGTAAATTATCTTATTTTTATAAAATGAGTAAAAATAGTAATCATAATTCTACACTCATTCATTTTAAATAGAAATCCAACCCCACAAAAATCTTTTATAGAAAACTTACAAAATTCGTATGCGCGTAAAACCCTATACCTCCCTATAGCCGCCATAATTCGCAGAAACTTTAAACCAGCATAACTCACTCATCGTTCGTTGGATCTCTGTGAATAATAGCTTGTTGGAAAGCTCTCTTTATTCTCTTTCCAAAAAAATTTGAGTTTTTGTCAGGAGGTTTAGTATTTCTTTCTCAAAGGTCAAGTTGAAATTCGGCGGCATTGCCAAATCTTGTTGAAATTCAGAATAACATAACTCTTTTGTTGTTTGTTATATCTCTGCGAATAATAGCTTGTTGGAAAGCTCTCTTCATGCTATTTCCAATAATTTTTTGTTTTTTTTCAGAAGGTTAGTATTTCTTTGTCTAAGGTTAACTTGAAAATCGGCGGCGGAATTAGGTTTTCGCCAAATCTCCTTGAACTTCAAAATAACATAACTTTCTAATCGTTTGTCAGATCCTTAAAAATAATAGCTCGTTGGAAAGCTCTTTCCATAATATTTCCAACCATATATGTTTCAAAATTTTGATGTAAATATTTTCTTGTTTAAACTTAAGTCGAAATTGTCATATGCCCTACTTTTAGCGACAAGATTTGCATAGTTAATTGGAATGGTAAATTCTGGTTGAATCTTGTTAAGTTCCTGGCTATCACATCACACATCCAAGGGGAAGGCACCTGCAACATCTGATCACTGGTTTTCTGATAGGTTTGGTGAGTAGTATTGGTAAGGAAATAGGGAATTTAGTTGATTATTGAATATGCATGCTTAGTTTGTTTTCGTCTTTGCCTGGTGATATTATAGGTGGTTCGGATTTAATTAGTAAAGGAAAAAAGAGTAGCTTCTTGTTCAGAGACAAGAGAGGTAGGATCTACGCCTCATCGGTTTCTCCAGAGACCCCTGTTATTTTCTTGATGTTTTTGTGACCTGGCCTTGTTGTATTGCATGCAATTGGATTACAGGGTGAGAGTATGAAATTCGGAATAAGATACGGATCTTATAGGCTATATCGAACCCCTGAGTTAGGTATTGAGTGTCTGGGTTGCATATGTTATATGAATTGAATATGCTGATTGTGTTCTGACATGATTGAGGATACCCTGTTGTGGTATTATGCTTTGTACTTGTCTGTGTGTGCTTGTACGTGTTTGTGTGTCAAGATCCTGTTTCGGTGGCCATTAGGGGTAAGCGCTGATGCTACTAGGGAGAGGAGAGGTTCTTACTGGTATGGGAGTTGTATGGGTGGCAAAACCCAGCAAGAGCTCGCTGGAGGTCTGGTCCTTGTGTGGCCGGAACCCTGTCCTTGTGTGGCAGGAAGCCCTTATCCTTGTGTGGTTTGGGGTGCCCAAGTCCGTGTGTGACAAGACGACTTACTAGGCTTACTGATTAGCTTGTGTGTTAACCGTTTATCCTTTGTGCAGTGAGCCTTGGACAACACAGGTGGAAAGGGATGGCCTTTCTTCTTCATTGTCGAGGCCAATTTGATGTGTTTCACCTGCCTGTGTACTTCTGAACTTTTGGAAGTGTTTGTAGTCCTCCCTCAGCCATAGATTCGGCCCTAACCTTTTCGTTTGATTTTGGAATTGTGTGATCCCTTTTAGTTGTTTAGGATTGATCTAATGTAAATTGGGAGATTTGTGTTTAGGGTTTCTGCAGATCTTATGATGTTGTGACCCTACTGAGATTCTTGTAATCTCATACCGTTGTTGTTTACCATTTTTCAGGCTTAGGTATATCCACTGTTCGTGGTACCAGTGTGTGAGATCAAGGCTGCACGGCGGGGCAATATCGCATCATATTTGCATACTTGTTACTTGCGCATATAACATGAATGATTGGGCAACTTTCTGGTTTATTTTAAGCACCCTTCTTTGTATGCTATTTCCGAAACTTGTTGAAGGATTTCTTGCTGGTTAATTGGATCCCTATGGGACTTGTGTGTTATGAACCCAATGAATTAATTTAAGACTTCCGCTGATGTTTTTTTACTCCGTATGATACTAGAATATGTGTCCAATATCATGCTCCAATTGTTGATAAGCATTAAGATTAACAAGCTTAAAATCGGAAGTTTATGATTAGTCTGGTGAGATTCAAATAGGTCTTAGGTGTCATTTAGGCTTATTTGGGTTTCTCGGCGGTAATGACCTTAATCGGAGCAATTATTACTAGTTAGGAATTGGGGTCGTTACAGGTTTGGTAGCTGAGCATGGTTTAGGGAATAAAAAATTGTTATATGCTAACTTATTTGTTGATTTTGGTGATTTCAGGTAAGAACATGGACACACACTCACTCACTTAGGGGCTAATACGGAAAGGGAACTAAAACTAAAATGGGATTAAGTTGTAAGGTTTAAATGATAGGAATAATAAACTAATGTGTTGATTGTTCATATGCCTTCATATGTCTTTCTTGTCATTACCGAATGTATATGCATGTGATTGATGATGTGAATTGCGGAATGTGGATGATGTGTGAGTCTATGCTTGCGTGATGTTTGATTTATGAGTGGAATTGCCGTGAATACCTTTGCATGTGTGCATGTGATTTTCAAAAATTTGTATATTATTTTCCAGCATGTGCGTATCGTCCGGTGCATGCCTCTCGACCAGGTACCACTCCTTTTACTAGTATTGTATTTAGAATATGTTAAGTAGTAAAGTTGTATTCGTTCAGTATGGCACGCTTGAGGCAACAAAGGGACCAATGGGGTAGGTTTGAGATTCAGACTGAACAGCAACCTGTTTAGCAGGAGGAGCCAAATGCACAAATTGAGCAGGAAGGGCAAGCTGAGCTTGAAAACCAACCTGAGGCACCAGTCGCACCAGGCATTGACCCTGTTATGGCACAAATCTTAAACATGTTACAAAGAATTGCTGCAAATCAGCAGCGAATGGAGGCGCAATTTCAGAATGCTCCTCCGCCTGCACCAGAATCTATTCCTCCACTTGAACTTGTGAAGCCGGCACATCATAAGGAGACAGAGAGACTTCCCGTTATGATTATAAAGTTGCTGAAGGAAGCTCGACAACTTGGATGTAAAGATTTTGGTGGATCAGCTGGAGCCGCAACCGCTCGTGAGTGGATGGACACCTTATGCCGAGTATCCTTGTTCCTGAGTATCTCGGATGATGACAAGGTTTCCATTGCTACATTCTTACTTGAAGGAGAAGCCCTCACATGGTGGAAATCTGTTAGCTTGTGATTCGGCGATCGTTTGCAACGTGGGAAGAATTCCGGTACGAATTCAACGAGAGATTTTATACGAGATTCTATAAAAGCGAGCAACGACAAGCTTTTTACAAACTTGAACAAGGCACCCGTTCGGTGCTTGAATATGAAAAAGTGTTAAGAGAGTTGTCCCAATTTGCACCTGAAGAAGATCGTACACCGTACCAGCTTGCGAGATGATTTCAGGATAGGTTGAGTACCGAACTCAAAACCATCGTCGGTACGACACCTGTGCAGAATTTACAAGAACTAATTGTCGCCGCAACTGAGGCTGAAAAGATCGTGCAAACTAAGAAGTCATCCGCAGCCACTAGTGGCGGATCCTATAGGCGAGATTCGAGGTTCAATCTGAGAAGGGGACCCTATCCTTTAAGGTCCTATCCTCTGAAAATTAATGGCAATGGAAATACCAACAGGAAGAACTTTTCTGGTTCAAATTCCAATGGATCTTCGTGGAGTTTGCAGCAACGGAGATGTTACAACTGTGGTGAGATGGGACATGTTCAGAGGGAATGCCCAAAACCAAGACGAATGACAGGTGTACCAAACGCAGGCTGAGGTGGGAATGCCAACCCCGCCAGACCACCAACACGCGCACCAGAAGGACCACCCAACGGATCCACAAGTGAGGCGCAACCAAGACCAACAAGGCTCTTGACTTTGACTGATGCCGAGGCTAGTCCTGATGTGGTGACAGACATCAGGGAGCTGGATGTGATTTTAGGCATAGATTGCTTGGCGAAATGCAAGCCCGTATGGAGTGTTTCACCAAGCGGGTGTGGTTCATTTTTCCTGATGGTACCAAATACTATTTTGAAGGTGATAGGTGAGTTGTACCAACTTGCATGATTTCCTGGCTTACGGCGAAGCAATTAATCAACAAAGGATGTACAACATACCTCGCGCACGTACATGATATTTCTAAAGAATCCTCAGATCTGGATTCTGTTCCTGTGGTTTGCGAATTTCCAGAAGTATTTCCAGAACACATAGCCGGGCTACCACCATCAAGGGATGTGGAATTCGGCATTGAGCTAGTGCCAGGTACGAATCCGATTTGCATTCCTCCGTATCGTATGGCTCCTGGGGAAATGAAGGAACTAAAAATGCAATTGGAAGATTTGCTGGATCGTGGTTTTATTCGACCTAGTGTGTCACCCTGGGGAGCACCTGTTCTGTTCGTGAAAAAGAAAGACGGTTCACTGCGATTGTGCATCAATTATCGACGGCTGAACCGTGTGACCGTGAAAAATAAATACCCTTTGCCACGCATCAACGATTTGTTTGACCAACTCCAAGGTGCAGCCGTGTTCTCCAAGATTGATCTCAGATCTGGATACCATCAATTGCGAGTTCGTGATGCTGATATTCCAAAGACCGCGTTCAGATCGCGATATGGCCACTATGAATTTCTGGTTATGCCATTCGGCTTGACCAATGCACCAGCTGTGTATATGGACTTGATGAATCATGTGTTCCGTGAATTCCTGGATAAATTTGTGATAGTCTTGATAGACGACATTCTGATTTACTCAATATCTGAAGAGGATCATGCTATGCATTTGCGGATTGTGCTTAAAATCTTGAAAAATCAACGGTTGTTCGCAAAGTACTCAAAATGCAAATTCTGGTTACGCGAAGTTAGTTTCCTTGGCCATATTGTTTCCGCCCAAGGTGTGTTTGTTGATCCAAAGAAGATTGAAGCCATGATTGCTTGGGAACCACCGCGAAGTGTGTTCGAAGTTCGTAGTTTCCTAGGCTTAGCAGGATACTACCGTCGCTTTGTGGAAAATTTTTCATCACTTGCCGGACCATTGACAAAACTGACACGCAAGGGTGAGCCATTCGTATGGAACGAGAAATGCCAGCAAAGTTTTGAAGAACTAAAAAATCGGTTAGTTTCTACACCTATCCTTAGCTTACCTATTTGCGGAAAGGAGTATGTGGTTTACATCGACGCGTCAAAATCTGGATTCGGATGTGTATTGATGCAAGATGGGAAAGTCATTGCCTACGCTTCAAGGCAATTGTGACCACACGAGATAAACTACCCTACACATGACCTGGAACTTGCAGCCGTGGTATTTGCCTTAAAAATATGGCGACATTATTTATACGGCGAGACGTGTCGAATCTTCACTAATCACAAAAGCCTGAAGTACCTCCTTACACAAAAAGAATTGAATATGAGACAACGAAAATGGGTAGAGCTGATTAAAGACTACGATTTAATCATCGAATATCATCCTGGAAAGGCGAATGTTGTTGCTGATGCCCTGATCCGAAAGTATTATCCTCCTTCCCCATCATTTTTGGCCTACATGAGCACCCATTACCTACCGATGATGTTGGAATTGAAAACTAATCGTGTGCATCTTGGCACCGATTTTCTGGTTCGTTGTTGGTACGAATTGAAGTCGCACCTACCTTAATTGAAGAAATCCGGTATTTACTGAAATTCAGAAGCAACTTGCTGATGGTGTTGATGCCATAGTTCGTGATTTCAGAATACGAGATGACGAAGTACTAGTCTTCAGAAACTGGGTATGTGTTCCACAAAATGTTGATATTCGTAACCTTATTCTATCAGAGACGCATAGTTCGAAGTTCACTATTCATCCTGGAAGCACTAAGATGTACCAAGATTTGAAGGGGCAGTATTGGTGGCCAAATAAGAAACGTCATATTGCTGAATTCATTGCCTGATGCCTCGTATGTCAACAATTAAAGATCAAACATCAAAGACCCGCTGGTCTACTTCAGTCACTTCTGATTCCAGAATGGAAGTGGGAGCACGTCACAATGGATTTTGTGAGTGGTTTACCTAGATTGCAGCGAGGATACAATGCCATTTGGGTGATTGTGGATCGACTGACGAAATCTGCACACTTTCTTCCTATACGTGTGACAGATACACCAGAAAAATTGGCAGTTCGTTACTTGGACAAGATTTTTCGTTTGCATGGAGTACCAGTTTCTATTGTTTCAGATCATGACCCTCATTTCACTTCACGATTTTGGGAGAAATTCCAGAATGCACTGGTTTAGAGATTGAATTTCAGTACAGCATTTCATCCCCAGACCGATGGTCAATCAGAAAGGAAAATTCAGACACTTGAAGACATGCTACATGCGAGTGTATTGGACCAGCAAACCGGCTGGGATCGATGCCTGCCATTGGCAGAATTTGCTTACAACAATAGCTTTCATGTAAGCATCGGTATGGCACCCTATGAAGCATTATATGAGAGACGCTGCAGAACCCCCATTTGCTGGAATGAAGTAGGCGAGAGACGCCTAGACAATCCGGAATTAATTGACCAAGCAACAGAACAATTAAGCTTGATTCAACAAAGGCTAAAAGCAGCTCAGGATCAGCAGAAAGGCTACGCCGACAATCGACGAAGGAAGCTGAAATTTGCGGTAGGAGACAAAGTATTTTTGAAAGTCGCCCCATGGAAGAGAGTCTTACGTTTTCAACAGCAAGGTAAGTTAGCACCTTGCTACATTGATCCATATGACATTGTTGAAAGAATCGACCCTGTTGCATACCGACTTGCACTACCTCCAAATATGGAAAGAATTCACAACGTATTTCACATTTCAATGCTAAGAAAGTATATGCGAGATCCTGCCCATGTGCTTAAGGACCCGCCAGTTGAAGTTGCTGAAGACCTATCCTATCCCGTACAGCCAGTTGCCATACTAGATCGGTCAGTTAGACAGCTTCACAGTCGAAGCGTGACTATGGTACGAGTTGTTTGGCATAATGGCCAAATTGAGGAGCAGTCTTGGGAGATTAAGGAGTCTATGCGTGCAAAATTTCCTTACTTGTTTGATTAGATACTTATATTAAAAATTTCGAGGACGAAATTCTTATAAGGAGGGGAGGATGTGAGACCCCGAATTTTGAGTCCTAGAAGTCCAGAAGCCAGTACAGGTGAAAAAACAATTTTACCCCTAAAGGAAAAGATGTGTGATGACCGAAATTGGTAAGCTTGTTTAGTAGTTAATTTTGTTTTAAATTCCTTTAGATCTAGGTCCTTATGGATGGGTAATTGCCTTAGAAATCATCCTTCAAGATAGATAGTTGCCTTAGAGATTAAGTCCCTAAAAATATGGAAGATAATTTAAGAGTTTAATTATCTGGTAAATTATCTTATTTTGATAAAATGAGTAAAAGTAGTAATCATAATTCTACACTCATTCATTATAAATAGAAATCCAACCCCACAAAAATCCCTCATAGAAAACTTACAAAATTCGTGTGAGCCTAAAACCCTATACCTCCCTATAGCCGCCATAATTCACAGAAACTTTAAACCAGCATAACTCACTCATTGTTCGTCGGATCTCTGCAAATAATATCTTGTTGGAAAGATCTATTCATTCTCTTTCCAACCATGTTTGATTTGTTTTCAGGAGGTTAGTAGTTGAAATTCGGCGGCACTACCAAATCTTCTTGAAATTCAGAATAGCATAACTCTTTCGTTGTTTGTTATATCTCTGCGAATAATAGCTTGTTGGAAATTTCTCTTCATGCTATTTCCAATAAGTTTTTGTTTTTTGTCAGAAGGTTAGTATTTCTTTGTCTAAGGTTAACTTGAAAATCGGCGGCGGAATTAGTTTTTCGCCAAATCTTCTTGAAATTCAAAATAGCATAACTTTCTAATCGTTTGTAAGATACTTACAAATAATAGCTCATTGGAAAGATCTTTCCATCCTCTTTCCAACCATTTATGTTTCACAATTTTTATGTAAATATTTTCTTATTTAAGGTTAAGTCGAAATCGTCCTATGCGCTACTTTTAGCAACAAGATTTGCATAGTTAATTGGAATGGTAAATTCAAGTTGAATCTTGTTATGTTCCTGGCTATCACTTCACACATCCAAGGGGGAGGAACCTGCAATGTCTGATCAATGGTTTTCTGATAGGTTTGGTGAGTAGTATTGGTATGGAAATAAAGAATTTAGTTGATTATTGAATATGCATGCTTAGTTTGTTTTCGTCTTTGCCTGGTGATATTATAGGTGGTTCGGATTTAATTAGTAAAGGAAAAGGAGTAGCTTCTTGTTCAGAGACAAGAGAGGTAGGATCTACGCCTCATCGGTTTCTCCAAAGACCCCTGTTATTTTCTTGATGTTTTTGTTACCTTCTCTTATTGTATTACATGTGATTTTATTATAGGGTGAGAGTATGAAATTCGGAATGAGATACGGATCTCATAGGCTTATCGAACCCTTGAGTTAGGTATTGAGTTCCTGGGTTGCATATGTTATGTGAATTGAATATGCTGATTGTGTTCTGACATGATTGAGGATACCCTGTTATGGTATTATAATTTGTACTTGTCTGTGTGCGCTTGTACGTGTTTGTGTGTCAGGATCCTGTTCCGGTGGCTATTCAGGGTAAGCACTGATGCTCCTAGGGAGAGAAGAGGTTCTTACTGGTATGGGAGTTGTATGGCCGGAAAAACCCAGCAAGAGCTTGCTGGAGGTCTGGTCTTTTTGTGGCCGGAACCCTGTCCTTGTGTGACAGAAAGCCCTTATCCTTGTGTGGTTTAGGGTGCGCAAGTCCGTGTGTGGCTTGGGAAGACTTGTCCGTGTGTGACAAGACGACTTACTAGGCTTACTGATTAGCTTGTGTTTTAACCATTTATCCTTTGTGAAGTGAGCCTTGGACAACACAGGAGGAAGGGGATGGCCTTTCTTCTTCATTGCTGAGACCAATTTGATGTGTTTCACCTGCCTGTGTAATTCTCAACTTTTGAAAGTGTTTGTAGTCTTCCCTCAGCCATTGATTTGGCCCTAACCTTTTCGTTTGATTCTGGAATTGCGTGATCCCCTTTAGTTGTTTAGGATTGATCTAATGTAAATTGGGAGATTTGTGTTTAGGGTTTCTGCAGATCTTATGATGTTGTGACCCTACTGAGATTCTTGTAATCTCATACCGTTGTTGTTTACCATTTTTCAGGCTTAGGTACATCCGTTATTCGTGGTACCAGTGTGTGAGATGAAGGCTGCACGACGGGGCGATTTCGCATCACATTTGCATACTTGTTACTTGAGCATATAACATGAATGATTGGGCAACTTTCTGGTTTATTTTAAGCACTCTTCTTTGTTTGCTATTTTCAAAACTTGTTGAAAGATTTCTTGCTGGTTAATTGGATCCCTATAGGACTTGTGTGTTATGAAACCAATAAATTAATTTAAGACTTTTGCTGATGTTTTTATTTTCTCCGTATGATACCAGAATATGTGTCCAATATCATGCTCCAATTGTTGATAAGGAATAAGATTAACAAGCTTAAAATCAAAAGTTTATGATTAGCCTGGTGAGATTCAAATAGGTCTTAGGTGTCATTTAGGCTTATTTGGGTTTCACAGCGGTAATGACCTTAATCGGAGCAATTTTTACTAGTTAGGAATTGGGGTCGTTACAGTTGACCTATTAACTGAGTGACCTGGACATAGTCATAGAGCCTAGGTGTCGAGTCTAGGATGTTTAGAGTGTCATGTAGTTGGTAGTGTGGCAATAGTTTGCACGACAAGTCGTTTCAGAGTTTTAATGTGCACTAGGATAATTAGTTTGATTTGTTTCTTGTTTGAGGCCTAAGTCTAGTAAAAATATCCATCTCTATCTCCTTGACTCGGATGTGAGTTTTCGAGACCCGTTTTGAGTAGTTGGAAGTCTTTGGGCTGATTTTCCTTTAGTAAGCCCAATTTTGATTCATCGAGTCCAATTATATTTTAAAAGCTTAATTTTAATATTTTGAGCCTTTAAACCCTATTTTGGCCCACTTGGGGCATATGAGGGTTATTTCCTAAGTTTTTTTCAGATTTTAAAATTTTTCTAAAAAAAAATATACAGAAGAAAAATAAAAAGAAGCTGAATTTTAAAATAACTAAAATACCCCTCTATACTCACCAGCTCACGTGAGCAGCAAACATAACCAGCCCCCCCTCCCCTCCATTCCTCTTCTCACACACGAATAAGGTAAGCCTTTTTTCCCCAAAGTCAATTTTCTTTGCAAATTGATTTTCCTTTAAAATCAACAATTGGGACTTGTTTCAAATCATAATTCTAACTCCTCTCTATAGATTTTCACTGGTGTTTTGTTGATTTATGGTAATTTTTGCCGAATTTGGGTATCTTAGGTTAAAATCAGATGTTTAGGCAACAATCCAATTTTCCTCTCTTTTAATGTCGATTTTTGCTTGCTTTAGATTGTTTTAGAGTTGTCTAGCATGTTTGGATGGTTTGTTTTGCTTTCCCATTAGTTTTGTGAGGTGTGTGGGTATTTTTTGGTTGAATTTACGTGTGTTTTTGGAGATTTTATGTCTATATGAGAAATTAATGTTGTTGGTTGTGTTTGATCATTTTGAGGTTGTTGTATGCGAATGAATGCTTGCTGGTGGTTGGTTTAGTGTTGGTGCAATTATGGGTGAAATTGGTGGTTTGTAGACAAACCGTTGTTTTATTTCGAGTGGCATTTTTGGTATATTTAGTGGTTGATTTTGATTGGATTGAGTGTTTGATGATTAGTAGAGTATTAGAAGTGGAATAGATGGGGTCTTACGTTTTATTTTTTATTTCGAGTCATTTTAGTTATTTATTTTTGTTGTGAGTTTTAAGTTGGTTGCTTGCTTTTATTCTTAGGTGGTATTTCAGTTTATGAGAAAGGCAAGAGTGTGGCCATTTGTGAGTCGTCTGCATGACAAGAGATGGGAGTCTATGTCTCATTCACATGTGCGGAATTGTGTTTGTTTTATTAATTTAAAACTTGGATAAATGCTTGGTTTTGAGTAGAGGCAACACTTGCATTGTATGTGAATATCATACTAGGTTCATTGTGATGCTTGCCATGAACTTTTATGTACTGATATTATGTTTAAATTATTGAGCAAGATGATTGTGTTTTGATGCATTATTGGTGAGCTTGAGTTTAATGAACCCATTCCTTGTTTACATGAGAATTTAATAATTTGAGTTGATGACCCTTGATTTTGAATCGCTTGAGCTTGTTGAGTTGAGAGATTGATTTCTTGTTGAGAAATTTGTTGTGAGGTTGTTGGAAGAGTGAGGACGAGAGTCGAGCCTTTTTTCGAAAAAAAAAGGAAAAAATATATATTAAATAGTTCATTTTGTCTTCCTACCACCTGAAATCGCTCAAATAAACTCTCATCCCCCTTTCCAAACCTTCTTACCCTTGCTTAAGAGGGTGAGAGTGCCCTTGAGATGTTTCTTAATTTACATGATTGCATGGTACATTATTACTTGGTTTCATATATTATGAGATATGCATTTTGAGAAATACAAAAATATGTAGATATATAATTTCTAGGTGTGACTTGGAATTGACGAATTGTGTTTGGCCAATGCCAAGGTAAGTAGATGAGTATCCTTAGCTAGAAGGATAGTCCCTTGCCTAGGAGTTTGGATGGATTGTGTATGCCATGTATGAGTATGTGAAAGTGATAGGCTATATATGCCTTCGGGCTTTTTGAGTTATGTGTGTGTGGAACATGTGTGATAGTTTCCTTTCTCCATATGTTTTGAGGAAAACATTGATGGCAGGGGTTATATTTTCAACTGGCATTATAATTTGTCACCAGTGGGCTCCCGATTGCCCTTTGACCGGGGTGATTAGTGGAGTTGTTTAGAGGATCGCCTTGAATATGTTTTGGGTGTATATTAGCCCACAAAAATTTTGATTTTTGGTTTGCAAGCCCATTTGGGCTTGGACCTGAGTTTGTGGACTTATTCTTATTGAGGTCATGCATTGGCATTGGATTGTATTGCTTGTTTGGATTGGATGCATGTTTAGCTAGTATGGGCTTACTTGATATTTATTTCCAACTGTTCGTTTTTGAATAATTTTAGTACATTGCCTCTACTTATTGTTTATAATGCGGTGACTCTCACCGAGGTCCTCGAGATCTCACCTCCTCTTCTTGTTGTTTTTCATATTTAGGTCCGAGTGTTCGCATTTTGGAATTCTTTTGAGGTTGAGGTTCCCGGTTGTTATAGGGCTGGATTACTGCATATTTCACGTTTGAAAACTGGGCATTTTCTTTTGTATTTTGGGTAGTGATATGCATGTTTTTTTTGGTTTTGCATGCTTGACCATTGATTGATGTGACCTTTTGTAGGCTGTGTTGATTTCTTACTTTGGACTACGTATACTGCTTTTGGATTTGATATATGAGATGAGCAGGGTGCCTTGGGCACATTTTATTATTATTGGGCTTAAGATTGATGGACTTTTTGTGATTATGCATAATTGGGGCCATGTGGTTTATTGTGTGTGTTTTTATGTCTTCCGCTGTTTGTGTTTTGTTCTCCGTGACAGGTTATCTTATATCGAGATTTGTGAAAGTTACATGCTCTATTTTTAAGTTTCAAATTTATATGCATTTTTATATGTTTTGGGAAAAGAATTTTTAGGTGAAGCCTTGTGTGGTTCTGATTGGGCCACAAGTTGGGCCAATTGGGGCTGCACGGTGGTGAGGAGCCCAGTTACCGGATTCGGGTCCTCACAAGGGTGGTAGCGAAGCATGGTTGTTTATGTGTGCAGTGCTTGCAAAAATGATTTAAAATAACATATTTTGAAAGCACATCACACTCATATTGCACATCCGTAGTCTAGCATAGAGTTTTGTCTATTAGTCTTGTTTTGTTTTTTAGGGCTCATTATATGACTTTATGTCCAATTGGTAGAGATGCCTCGTGGTCGACCTCGCAGAGCAGCTAAAGGCCAAGAAATCCGTGCACAGGTAGTTGATGCCGATGAGAGGTTAGATGCCCGTGGGCCAGTAGGGCCGGCAACTGAGGTACAGTACCCAAAGGTTTCACAAAGAGCACAGGCAGGCTAGGAAGTACAGGACCCCATTCTAATTCAGAAGTTTGCAGCTATTCAGGCCACTCTACAACAGTTGGTACAAGGTGGAGTAGCTCAGCAGCCGCAGATGTAGCCATAGGTACAAGCTTATGCACTAGTACAGCCAGAGGTTATAGTAGAGCCTGAGGTACAACCTGAGCCCAGAGTTTAGCAGGTGGAGGCACAGGGTACGCCCTTCCAAGTGTCCAAGTTACTGAAGGAGGCGAACCATTTGGGTTGTGAGAGTTTTTATGGCACCAGTAATGCCATGATGGCCAAGGTATGGAAAAACAAAATTGTCCTGATAGTTCAAGATTTGAGGTTATCTGTTGAAGACAGAGTCACTTTAGTTACTAGGTTGCTATAGACAGGTGCAGCCAGATTGTGGAGTATGGTTAGAGACAGATATGGGGGTCAGCCCACTTGGGAAGGATTTGAGAGAGAATTTGGCAATAGGTACTTTCCATAGCACTTCCAGGATAACAAGAGGTCCGATTTTTATATGCCCCAACAGGGCAACAAGTTAGTTTGGAGTATGAGAACCAGCTGCAGGTATTGGCCCATTTTGAACCGGAGATAGACCGAGCCGGTTCAGTGATGGCTTGTCGGTTTGAGCAGGGCCTCAAAAGGGACATTCACACGGTTCTGGGTGCGAAGACTAGCAGTGAATTTGAGGAGCTTATTGTGGATGCCGTCAAGGCAGAGGAGATAGATCAGGGACAAAGTGGGCAGCCTTGGAAGAATAAGGATTTTGTGCTTGGTAAGAGTCCCTTGAGGCATAGTGGTAGATTTGACAGTCAACAGAGGAGCAGGATGTCCACCACATACTGTGCAGTACAGACCTGTTCATAGGGCACATCTTCTTTTGTGACCTGTGCACAGTCGACACAGTCTGGTCCTAACATCAGCAGGCCAGTAGGCATCCCGGATGCCGGAACAACAGACAAAATCATCTTCCTTCATGTCCATAGCCTCCTAGGTGTTATGCATGCGATAAGTTTGATCACTTAGCTAAAGATTGCCTAGGGGCCAATGCATCTAGAGTCACAGCTTCTCAGCCCAGATTTCCAGCATTACTAGCAGTACAAAGGTCAGGTGTGAGCCAAATGGGTTCACAGGGATCTTCGAGACCATAGACCAGATCACAGGCAGGTCGCCTATCTGGTAGCCAGGCTACAAGTTAGACTCAGCAGCAGCAGCAACAACAGAGGCCCTAGATGTGCCTATTCACATTGGTAGATGCAGAGGCGTGTGCCAGTCTAGATGTCGTTACAGGTACTATTACAGTATTTTCTTATTCTGTTAGAGTCCTATTTGACCCCTGAGCGAATAGGTCTTTTGTTGGTCCTAGGATAGCTAGGAGTGCAGATAGAGTCTTGTTACCCCTTGAGCCACCCATAGTAGTGTTGACCCCAGTAGGTGAGCAGGTGAGCAGGTGAGCTGTAGTTGTGAGACAGTCCTAGAAGTCTAGAAGCCAGTGCAAGTGAAAAGACCGTTTTTCCCCTGAAGAAGAAGATGTGTGATGGCCGAAATTGGTCAGGAATGTCCAGTAATTATTTTTAATTTTAATTCCCTTAATTTGGTTCTTTATTGGTTGATAATTACCTTAGAAAATAAAATCTTTAAAATTAAGGTAGGATAACTACAGAATTTAATTTTGATAATTATCTTACATTAATCTAATCTTTAAAGTAGATAAATTAATCCTATAACCACTCTATATAAATAGGATGCTGGCTACACTTAAACATCACACAAAAAATATATAAAATTCGTCTAACCAAAAACCCTAAACCTTCCTATTTTTGCCGAAATTTGCTGGAACTTCAAACAAGCATAACTCTCTCATAAGTTGAAAGATTATTGCAAATAATAGCTTGTTGGAAAGATCTTTCTGTCCTCTTTCCAACCATCTTGGGTTTTTCATCTGGAGGTTAGTTTTAGTATATTAAAAGTTAAATCGTATTTCGGCAAAATTGACAAAATCTGCTTGAACTTCAAAGTAGCATAACTCTCTCATCCTTTGTTGGATTCTTACGAATAATAGATTGTTGGAAAGATTTCTTCATCTTATTTCCAAAGATATTGTGTTTTGTTTCTGGAGGTTAGTTTTTCTTTATCGTAAGATAAGTCAAATTTTGACGGAATTATAAAAATCTGCTTGAACTTCAAACAGGCATAACTCCCTCATCCTTTGTCGGATTCTTGCGATCAATAGCTTGTTGGAAAGCTCTCTTCATCCTCTTTCCAAAAATATTTCTTTTTTTTTTCTCTTGAGAATATTTTCTTTGTCGAAATTTAAATCGTATTTCGGCAGGATTATGTTTCAAAATTATGTGATTCTGCCTTTAATTGATTTTTGTTGTTGTTCCTTTTGTTCGTATGATTGTTTGGCATCCATTCCTGTTTTAAAATCATGAATTCATGATTTGAATCTTTCTTATACATGAAATCAGTATGTCCTACCCTTGCCTTATTGTTGCCTATCTTGATCAATTGATTAACCTATGGGATTTCGATCTTGTTTCTTTTGATTGTACAAGTCATAAACACTTAATCCTACTTTTTCAACATGAAATCGCAACTTTTACACCTTGCTAACATGAAATTGCAAATTTTCTTGTGTCCTATGCTTAGTACCGAAATATACATAGTTAAATTAGGGTGGTAATTCAGGTTGAATCTTGTTAAGTTCTTCGCTATCACATCACACATCCAAAGGGGAGGCACCTGCAGCATCTGACCACTGGTTTCTGATAGGTTTGGTGAGTGGAATTGGTAAGGACGTAGGGTATTCAATTGGTTATTGAGTATGCATGCTTAGTTTGATTTTGTCTTTGCCTTGTGATGTTATAGGTGGTTCAGAACCATTAAATAAAGGCAAAGGAATAACTTCTTGTTCAGAACAAGAGAGGTAGGATATATGCCTCATTGGTTTCTCCAAAGATCCTTGATTGTTTGTTGGTTATTTTAGATGCACACCATTGCTGTTATTGCATGCGAATTGATTGTAGGGTGTATACATGAATTGCAGATCGGGATATGATTACTTAGGCTATACCGAACCCTTAAAATAGGTTATGTGTGCCTAATTTTCATGTGTTATGTGTATTGAACATGTTGATTGTGTTCTGACATGATTGAGGATACCCTGTTATGGTATTATGCTTTGTGCTTGTCTGTGTGTGCTTATACGTGTTTGTGTGTCCTTGTACGTGTTTGTGTGTCAGGCGCCTATTCCGGTGGCCATTTGGGGTAAGCGGTGATGCTCCTTGGGAGACGGGAGGCTCTTACTGGTAAAGGAGTCGTATGTGTGGGAATCCCCAGCAAGAGCTCACTAGATGCCTTGCCCTGTATGCTAGCAAGAAGCCCTAATGCGCTAGGTTTGAGTTTGAATTTCAGTACAATATTTCATCCTCAGACCGATGGTCAATCAGAAAGGACGATTTAGATACTCAAAGACATGCTACGTGCGAGTGTGTTGGACCAGCATACCGGTTGGGACCGATTCCTACCATTGGCAGAATTTTCTTACAACAATAGTTTTCATGTAAGCATCGGTATGGCACCTTATAAACCACTATATGGGAGACGTTGCAGAACACCCATTTGTTGGAATGAAGTAGGCGAGAGATGCCTAGACAATCCAGAATTGATTGATCAAGCAACAGAGTGGTTGAAATTGATTCGACAACGGCTAAAAACAGCCCAGGATCGGCAGAAAAACTATGCCGATAATCAACGAAGGGAGCTGGAATTTGCAGTAGGTGACAAGGTGTTTTAAAGGTCATCCCATGGAAAGGTGTCCTTCATTTTCAGCAGCGAGGTAAGTTAGCACCTTGTTATATTGGTCCGTATGACATCGTCGAGAGGATCGGCCCTGTTGCATACTGAGCCTTACCTCTAAATATGGAAAGAATTCATAACGTGTTTCACGTTTGAATGTTGAGAAAGTATGTGCGAGACCCTGCTCATGTGCTCAAAGAACCGCCAGTCGAAGTTACTGAAGACCTATACTATCCCGTACAACCAATTTCCATACTAAATCGGTCAGTTCAACAGCTCAAGTGCTCAAAGAACCGCCAGTCGAAGTTACTGAAGACCTATACTATCCCGTAAAACCAATTTCCATACTAAATCGGTCAGTTCAACAGCTTCGCAGTCAAAGCATGCCTATGGTATGAGTTGTTTGACGTAATGGCAAAATTGAGAAACAGTTTTGGGAAACTGAGGAATCTATGTGTGAAAAATTTTCTTACTTGTTTGCTTAGGTACTTGTGCTTAAATTTTGAGGACAAAATTCTTATAAGGAGGAAAGGATGTGAGACCCCGAATTTTCAGTCCTAGAAGTCCAGAAGCTAGTGCAGGTGAAAAGACCATTTGGCCCCTGAAGAAGAGGATATGTGATGGCCAAAATTGGTAAGGAATGTCCAATAATTATTTCTTGTTTTAATTCCCTTTAATTTGGTTCTTTATTGGTTGATAATCACCTTAGAAAATAAAATTCCTAAAATTAAGGGAGAATAATTACAGAATTTAATTCTGATAATTATCTTATCTTAATCTAATCTTTAAAGTAGTTAAATTAATCCCATAACCACTCTATATAAATAGGACGCCGGCCACATTCAAACCTCACACAGAAAATATACAAAATTTTTCCAACCAAAACCCCTACACCTCCCTATTTCTGCCGAAATCTGTTAGAACTTTAAATGAGCATAACTCTCTCATACTTTGGCGGATTATTGAAAATAATATCTTTTTTGAAATCTATTTCTGTCTTCCTTCCAAAAATCTTAGGTTTTTCATCTGGAGATTATTTTTTCTCTACTAAAAGTTAAATTATATTTCGGCAGAATTGTCAAAATCTATTTAAACTCCAAAATAGCATAACTCTCTCATCCTTTGTTAGATTCTTGCGAATAATAGCTTTTTGGAAAGTTCTCTTCATCCTTTTTTAAAAAAATTGGGGTTTTTTTTTCTAGAGCTTAATTTTTTTTTGTCGTAAGATAAGCTGATTCTTTGGCATCCATTCATGTTGTAAAATCATGAATTCATGTTTTGAATATTTTCTATACATGAAATCAATATGCTCTACCCTTGTCCTATTGTTGCCTATCTTGATCAATTGATTAACCTATTGGATTCCGATCTTGTTTCTTTTGATTGTAAAAGTCATAAACACTTAATCCTTCTTTTTTTAACATGAAATCGCAACCTTTACACCTTGATAACATGAAATCGCAAATTATCTTGTATCCTATGCTTAGTACCGAAATATACATAGTTAAATTAGGGTGGTAATTCAGGTTGAATCTTGTTAAGTTCTTCACTATCACATCATACATCCAAAGGGGAGGCACCTGCGGCATCTGACCACTGGTTTCTGATAGGTTTGGTGAGTGGAATTGGTAAGGACATAGAGTATTCAATTGATTATTGAGTATGCATGCTTAGTTTGGTTTTTTTCTTTGCCTTGTGATGCTATAGGTGGTTCGGAACTATTAAATAAAGGCAAAGGAGTAGCTTCTTGTTCAGAGACAAGAGAGGTAGGATCTACGCCTCATCGGTTTCTCCAGAGATCCTTGATTGTTTGTTGGTTATTTTCGATGCACACCCTTGTTGTTATTGCATGCGAATTGATTATAGGATGCATACATGAAATGCGGATTGGGATATGATTACTTAGGCTATACCGAACCCTTGAGATAGTTTATGTGTGCCTAATTTTCATGTGTTGTGTGTATTATACATGTTGATTGTGTTCTGGAGGATACCTTGTTATGGTATTATGCTTTTTGCTTGCCTGTGTGTGCTTGTATGTGTTTATGTGTCAGGATTCTGTTTCAGTGGCCATTCGGGAAGCATTGATGCTCCTTGGAGGAGGGAAGGCTCCTAGTGGTAAGGGAGTCGTATGTGTGGTAATCCCCAGCAAGAGCTCACCGGATGCCTTGTCCTGTGTGCTGGCAAGAAGCCTAATCCAGTGTGCTGGTTAGGATGCCTAGTCCTATGTGTTGGCTAGATACCTTGTCCTGTGTTTTGGAAAGAAGCCCTAATCCTGTGTGCTGGTTAGGATGCTTAGTCTTGTGTGCTAGTTGGATGCATTGTCCTGTGTGCTGGCTGGATGCCTTGTCCTGTGTGCTAGCAAGATGAATAGGCTTGCTATTTAGCTTGTATGATATCACATCACATTTTCATTCATGTCTCCTTGATTGATTGCGCATATAACTTGAACCTTGATTGGACTATTTTCTGGTTATTTAAGTCCCTCCTTTGATGGTTTGTTTTCGGATTACTTTAGGAGGTTTACATGTTGATTTTTTAAATCTTTATTGGACTTGTGTATTGTGGTTCCAATGATTAAATGAAAAGACTTCCGCTGATGTTTTATTAACTCCGTATTATGCCAGAATGTTTGTCCAGTATCATGCTCCAATTGTTATGAATGAACATTCTAAAAATTTGAAATAAGATGGGTAAGCCTTGCGGGATTCAAATTGGTTCTTGTTTTAGACTTATTTGGGTTTCACGGCGGTGAGGGTCCACCTCTCGATTTTTGGAGAAGCCCCACCGAGCTTTAGGTACAGAGTTGAGATTAAGTACAGCCTTTCATCTACAGACTGATGGTTAGTCAGAACGGACCATTCAGATTTTGGAAGATATGCTTTAGAGCTTGTGTGTTGGATAGGCAGACCGTGTGGGACTGTTGCCTATCCCTAGTGAAGTTTTCCTACATCAACAGCTCTCAGAGGAGTATAGGTATGACACCATATGAGGCATTATATGAGCGTCAATGTCGTACTTCCTTATGTTGCTACTTAGCAGGTTGTATTGATCAGAGAGCGATTGAGGGAAGCTCAGAACTGTTAAAAGAGTTATGCGGAATACCGTAGGTGAGATTTGGAGTTTGTAGTGGATGATATGGTATTTTTGAAAGTCGCATCGTGGAAAGGAGTGATCAGATTTCAGCAGCGAGGCAAGCTAGCCCCAATGTATATTGGTCCCTATCGCATCATTGATCGGGTTGGTCTAGTGGCATACAGGTTGGAGTTACCACTAGAGTTAGAGATGATTCATAACATCTTCCATGTATCAATGTTGAGGAAGTATGTCCCAGATCCATCTCATATTTTGGAGACACCACCTATCGAGATTGCCAATGACTTGTCAAACTTGACTCATCCAGTAGAGATAGTAGATAGAGTAGTGAGACAGTTACATAGTTGTAGCGTACCAATGGTATATGTTTTGTGGCATATTAACTATATAGAGGAGTGGACTTGAGAGCTGGAGCAGTTGATGAAACAACAATATCCACATTTTTTGAGGATTTGGTAAGTGAATTTCGAGGACGAAATTCCTATAAGGTGATAACGTTGTGAGACCCCATCCTTCAGAGAGTCTAGTCAGCATTTGGATACAATAAGATCATTCGGATTGGTCAGTTTGAGTGGGTTTTACCAGTTGACTGGTCAGAGTTTTCTAAGACTCCGAATTTTGAATCCTAGAAGTCCAGAAACCAGTACAGGTGAAATAACCATTTTTCCCTTGAAGGAATAGATGCGTGATGACCAAAAATGATATGGAATGACTAGTACTTAGTTCTGGTTTTAATTCCCTTTGATTTGGTTCCTTATTGGTTGATAATTACCTTAGGAGATAAAATCCCTAAAATTAAGGGAGGACAGTTATAGAATTTAATTCTGATAATTATGTTACTTTAATCTAGCCTTTAAAGAAGGAAAATTAATCCCATAACCACCCTATATAAAGAGGAAGCAGGCCACACATAAATATTACACAGAAAATACACAAAATTCGTCACACATCGAACCATACACCTCCTTAATTAGAAATTCTTTCAATTTCAAACTAGCATAAATATCTCATCCTTTGTCGGATTTTTTACAAATAATAGCTTGTTGGAAAGCTCTTTCCATCCTCTATCTAGGTACCTAGGTCCAGTCATCAGGAGGTTAGTGTTGAAATTCAACTCATAATTTTGTAGGTTTGGTGCAAACTTGTGTGATTCCTTCAATTTATTTCTGCTGTTATTCCTCTTGTTCGTATGATTTTTTGTCATCCATTCATGTTATAAAATCATGAATCCATCCCTTGAATCTTCCTTTACTTGTTGGATTTTTAGATCCCTATGGGACTTGTGTGTTGTGGTTCCAAAGATTCAATTTAAAAGACTTTCATTGATGTTTGATTTACTCCGTATGATACCAGAATACTTGTTCAATATCATCCTCCAATTATTATAAGTACAAAGAATGAACATGCTAAAATTGAAAATTTAGATAGGTAAGCCTTGTGGGATTCAAATAGGTCAGGGTTTTGGGTTTTTTTGGGTTTCATGGCGGTCAGAGTCCTATTAGGAGCAAATAAGAATAGGTTAGGATTCGGGATCCTTACATCCCCGACCAACACCTAGATCCTGTATGGCTACCATGGAATCTGAGTAAATCACTCCCATGGAACATTTGGAATTGCAGAATACCTAGTTGCTCGAGAAAATGCAACTTAATAACCTACAGATGCTCATTTTCTCAGAGCGGATGCAACAAAACTCGACATATCAAGATGACATGATCCGATATCAGAAGGATTCAAATCTGTGGCTTTATGACTTCCTAAAGCGTTATGATCGAGTTGTTCTATAAGGACCCGAACTCACTCCACTAGGACTCTTACCGCCGTGAAACCCAAATAAACCCAAACTTGGACCTATTTGAATCTCACAAGGCTTATCCCTCCTTTAGTATCGATTTTTATCAGATTTATTACTTAAGCTTTTTAAAGATTGGAGCATGATAATGGATATACATTCCGGTAATAAATGGAGTAAATAAAAATATCAGTGGAAATCTTTATAATTCAAAAAAGGTACCACAACACACAAGTCCCATAGGGATCTCAAAATTTAACAAGTATACCCCCAGTAAATTTCAGAAACAAGCAAAGAAATGAAGTATTTGAAAATTCAGAAAGTAGTCCAATTGAACTTTATGTTATATGTGTAAGTAATCAAGGAAATAGGTATGCAAATGTGATGCAATATTGTCCCATCATGCGGCCTTGATCTCCCACACTGGTACCACGAATAGAGGATGTACCTAAGCCTGAAAAATGGTGAAAATAACAGGGTGAGATTACAAGAATCTTGGTAGGGTCACAACTTCGTAAGATCTATAGAAATCTAAAACAAACATCTCCGAAACAACATCAGATTAGTCTATAAAACTAGAGTGTATAACGCATTCATTAATCAACCAAAAAGGGATAGGGCCGAAAGCTAAGGTTGAGGGTGGACTACAAACACTTCTAAAAATAAGAAGTACACAGGCAGGAAAAATCATAACTCAATCTCGATAATAGAAAAGGTCATCCTCTTCCACCTATGTTGTCCAAGGCTTCGTTGCACAAAGGGTAAAGGGTTAGCACACAAGCTAATCAGCAAGCCTATCCATCTTGCCACACAAGGGCAAGACATCCATGCCACACAAGGGCAAGACATCCAAGCCACACAAGGACAAGGGCATCCAAACCACACAAGGATAAGGGCATCCAAACCACACAAGGATAACGACATCTTGCCACATAAGGACAAGGCATCTAGCCACATAAAGACTAGGAATCCAGCGTGCACATGCTGGGGGTTGCCACCTATACGACTTTCATACTAGTAAGAACCTCTCCTTTCCCAAGGAGCATCAGGGTTTACCCTGAATGGTCACCGAAAAAGGATCCTGACACACAAACACGAAAAAGCACATACAACAAATACAAGGCACAATACCACAACAAGGTATCCTCAATCATGATAGAACACAATCAGCATATTCAATGCACACAACAAATGCATATTAGGCACACATAACCTATCTTAAGAATTCGAAAATGCCTAAAAAATCATATCTTAATCTGCAATTCATGCATACACCATACAAGATATGTGCATGCAACATTAACAAAGGTATACACCGAAAACAACAAGCAAACAATAAGGATCTCTGGAGAAAATGATGAGAATCTATTTCTTTTCTTTGAACAATAATCTATTCTATTTCTTTTATTCCAGGGATCCAAACCACCTATATCATCATAAGGCAAAGAAAAAACCATACTAAGCATGCATACTCAATAATCAGGTAAATATTCTATTTTCTTACCAATTCCACTCACCAAACCTATCAGAAACTAGTGATCAAATGCAGCAGTTGCCTCACCCTTGGATGTGTGATGTGATAGCTAGGAACTTAACGAGAATCAACCTGAATCACCACCCCAATCAACCATACAAACTTTGGCACTTAGGATAGGGCAATAAAGGAAATACAATTTTATACATACAAGCTTTAGGGGTTGCAGTTTCATATTAAAATGAAAGGATTAGGTGTTAATAACACATACAAACAAAAGGAACAAGATCAGAAATCAATAGGTAAGTCAATTGATCAAAATCAACAACAAACAAGCAAAGGTGTAGGGCATGCCGATTTCATGCATAGGAAAAATTCAAAGGATGAATTCATGATATTACAATATGAATGGATGTCAAATAATTATACGAACAAAATGAATAACAACATAAATCAATTGAATGAAGAATCACAGAATTTCGACACAAACACTTAGCAAATTGCGATAAGGGTTTTGATAGGGAAGAACTGACCTTCTGATGATCAAACCAAGATAGCTAGATAGAGGATGAAAAGAGCTTTCCACTAAGCTATTATTTGTTTAAATCTGACAAAGGATGAAAGAATTTGGCTATGGTGAAGGCTTGGAAATTTTGGCAGCAAAGGGTATCGTGTAGGGTTTGGTGTAGGAACATAGTAGAAAATAACAAGCAAAGAAGGAATCTCAAAATAAACTAAAAAGTAGTCCAATTTTTATTCAAGTTATATGCACAAGTAATCAAGGAATAGGTATGCAAAAGTGATGCGATATCGCCCCGACATACAGCCTTGATCTTACACACTGGTACCACGAGCAGTGAATGTACCTAAGTCTGAAAAAAATGGTGAAAACAATGGAATGAGATTACAAGAATCTCAGTACACAACATCATAAGATCTGCAGAAACCATAAACACAAATCTCCCAAACAACATCTGATCATTCCTACGTAACTAAAGGGGTTCATGCAATTCAAAGATTCAATCAAAAAGGGTAGGGCCGAATCTAAGGTTAAGGGGGGACTACAAATACTTCTGAAAACTCAGAACTCATCAAATTATTCTCAGCAATGAGGAATAAAAGGTCATCCCCTTCCACTTGTGTTGTCCACGGCTTACTGCACGAAAGGTAATTGGTTAACACACAAGCTAATCAACAAGCCTATTCATCTTACCACACAAGGACAAAACATCCCAAGCCACACAAGGACAAGGGCATCCCAAACCACACAAGGATAAGGGCTTCCCAAACCACACAAGGATAAGGAGTTCCTGCCACACAAGGATAGGGCTTCTGGCCACACAAGGACCATACATCCAGCAAGCTCTTGCTGGGATTTTCCACCCATACGACTCATATACCAATAAGAACCTCCCCTCTCACTAGGAGAATCAGCGCCTATCTCGAATGGCCACCGAAAAAGGATCCTTACACACAAACACGTACCAGAACACACAGGCAAGTACGAAGCACAAAACCACAACACGTATTCTAAATTCTATCAAATCACATTCAGCATGTTCAATTCACATCACACATGCAAACTAGGCACTCCTAGCCTAACTTAAGGGATTTGGTATAGCCTAGAAATTCCTCAATTCAATCTACAACTCAAGCATGCATTATTTAATATGAATGCACATATAGTTTCACAATTATAGGTACTGAAATCAATTAAGCAAACAATGAGGTCTCTGGAGAAACCGATGAGGCATAGATCCTACCTCTCTTGTCTCTAAACAAGAATCTATTCCTTTTCCCTTACTAGATACTTCTGAACCAACTAAGTTATCATTAGGCAAATGCCTCACCATATTTTCTTACCAATTCCACTCACCAAACCTATCAGAAACCAGTGACCAGATGCCGCAGATGCCTCTGCCTTGGATGTGTGATGTGATAGCCAGAAACTTAAAGATTCAACCTGATTTACCATCCCAATTAATTATGCAAAGTTCACCACTAAGAGTAAAGCACAAGACAATTTTCAACTTCATGCATTCAAGGGATGAAATCATAATTGTTCACTATGAATGGATTCTAAACAATCATATGAATAAGAGCAACAACATCAGAGATCAATCAAAGGCAAAATTATACAAATCTTAAAACCTAATTCCGCCGCTGATTTTCAAATTATTTTTTGACAAAGAAATAAGAATTTCCAAAGACAGAAAGAAATAGTTTTGGAAAGAGGATGAATAGAGGTTTCCAACAAGCTATTATTTGCAAGAATCCAACAAATGATGAAAGAGTTATGTTACATTGAAGTTCAAGAAAATTTTGGCAGTTCCGCCGAGTTTCGACTTTTCTTTTGACAAATAATTACAAACATAAAAATAACAAAAAAATTATTTTTGGAAAGAGGATGAAGAGGGCTTTCCAACAAGCTATTATTTTCAGGAATCTAACAAACGATGAAAGAGTTATGCTACATTGAAGTTCAAGAAGATTTTGCAGTTCCGCCGAGTTTTGACTTTTCTTATGAGAAAGAAATACTAACCTCCTGAAAAAAAAAGAAGATGGTTTCAAAGAGGATTAAGAGATATTTCCAAAAAACTATTATTTTCAGGAATCCAACAAACAATGAGAGTGTTATACTGGTTTAAAGTTTCAGCGAATTTTGGCAGATATAGGGAGGTGTAAGGGTTTTAGGCTATACAAGTTATGTGTGCTTTCTATGAATGATTTTTGTGGGGTTGGCTTCCTATTTATAATGGATGGGTATGGGATTAAGATTACTACTTTAAAGACTTTATTAAAGTAAGATAAATACCAAATTTAAATTATGTAACTATCCCCTTTTAATTTTAGAGATTTTAATTCCTAAGGTGATTATCAACAAATTAAGAACCAAATTAAAGGGAATTAATACCAGAAATAATTACCAAACATTCCTTATCAATTTCGGTCATCACACATCCTTTTGTTCAGGGGAAAAATAGTCTTTTCACCTGCACTGGCTTCTGGACTTCTAGGACTCAAAATTCGGGGCCTCACATCCTCCCCTCCTTATAAGAATTTCGTCCTCGAAATTTTAGCACAAGTACCTAAACAAACAAGTAAGGAAATTTTGCACGCATAGATTCCTCAGTCTCTCAAGAATGTTCCTCAACTTGGCCATTACGCCAAACAACTCGTACCATAGGCACGTTTCGACTTCAAAGCTGTAGAACTGACCGATCTAGTATGGCAACTGGCTGTACGGGATAGGACATGTCTTCAATAATTACAACTGAGGGTTCTTCGAGCACGTGAGCAGGGTCTTGCACATACTTTCTCAACATAGATACATGGAACAAATTGTGAATTCTTTCCATATTTGGAGGTAGGGCAAGTTGGTATGCAACAGGGCCAATCCTCTCGACAATGTCATACGGACCAATGTAACGAGGTGCTAGCTTACCTCGCTGTTGAAAACGAAGGACTCCTTTCCATGGGGAGACCTTCAAAAATACTTTGTCACCTACCGTAAATTCCAGCTCCCTTCGTCGATTGTCGACGTAGCTTTTCTGCCGATCCTGGGCTGTTTTTAGCCGTTGTCGGATCAAGTTCAACTGCTCCGTTGCTTGATCAATCAAGTCCGGATTGTCTAGGCGTCCTTCGCCTACTTCATTCCAGCAAACAGGAGTCCTGCAATGTCTCCCATATAATGCTTTATAAGGTGTCATACTGATGCTTACATGAAAACTATTGTTGTAAGCAAATTCTGTCAACGGCAGGCATCGATCCCAACCGGTTTGCTGATCCAACACACTCGCTCGTAGCATGTCTTCGAGTGTTTGAATCGTCCTTTCTGATTGACCATCGGTCTGAGGATAAAATGCTATACTGAAATTCAATTTCAGACCCAGCGAAATTTGGAATTTCTCCCAAAATCGTGAGGTGAAACGAGGGTCATGATCTGAAACAATGGAAACTGGCAAATTTGGAATTTCTCCCAAAATCGTGAGGTGAAACAAGGGTCATGATCTGAAACAATGGAAATTGGCACTCCATGAAATCGAACAATCTCATCTAAGTAACGAACAGAAAATTTCTCAGGTGTATCTGTCACATGTATAGAAAGGAAGTGTGCAGATTTCGTCAATCGATCCACGATCACCCACATGGCATCGTATCCTCACTGTGACCTAGGCAAACCGGCCACAAAATCCATTGTGACATGCTCCCACTTCCATTCTAGAATTGGAAGTGACTGAAGTAGTCCAGCGGGTCGTTGATGTTCGATCTTTACTAGTTGACATACGAGGCATCGTGTAACGAACTCAACAATGTGGCATTTCATGTTTGGCCACCAATGCTGCTCTTTCAAATCTCGGTACATCTTAGTGCTTTCGGGATGGAAGGTGAACTTCGAACTATGCGTCTTCGATAGAATAAGGTTACGAATATCAATATCTTGTGGAACACATACCCGGTTTCTGAAGACAAGCATTTTGTCATCTCGTATTCTGAAATCACTAACTATGGCATCAACACCATCAGAAAGTTGCTTCCGAATTTCAATTAGTTTCGGATCCTCTAATTGCTGATTTCGGATTTCCTCAATCAAGGTAGGTATGACTTCGATTCGTGCCAACAATGAACCAGAATAATCAGTGCCAAGATGCACACGATTAGTCCTCAAATCCAGCATCATAGGCATGTAATGGGTGCGCATATAGGCCAAAACCATTGGGGAAGGAGGATGAAACTTTCGGTTTAAGGCATCAACAACAATATTTGCCTTTCCAGGATGATATTCGATGATCAAATCGTATTCTTTGATCAGCTCTACCCATCTTCGTTGTCTCATATTCAATTCTTTTTGCATGAGTAGGTACTTCAAGCTTTTGTGATCGGTGAAGATTCGGTATGTCTCGCCGTATAAGTAATGTCGCCATATTTTCAACGCAAACACCACGGCTGCAAGCTCCAAACCATGTGTAGGATAGTTGCTTTTATGCAGTCGTAACTGCCGGTAAGCGTATACAACGACTTTCCCGTCTTGCATTAATACGCATCCAAGTCCGGATTTTGACGCATCGCTGTAAACCACATACTCCTTTCCGCAAATAGGTAAAGTAAGGATAGGTGCGGAAACTAACCAATTTTTCAGTTCTTTGAAACTTCGCTGGCATTTCTCGTTCCACACAAACGACTCCCTCTTGCTCGTCAGTTTTGTCAATGGTCTGGCAAGCGATAAAAAATTTTCCACAAAGCGACGGTAGTATCTTGCTAAACCAAGGAAACTACGAACTTGGTACACAGTTTGCGGGGTTTCCCAGGCAATTATAGCTTCAATTTTATTTGGATCAACTAACACACCTTGGACAGAAATAACATGGCCAAGGAAACTGACTTCGCGTAACCAGAATTCGCATTTGGAGTACTTTGCGAACAACCACCGATCCTTTAAAAGATTCAGCACAATCCGCAAGTGCTTAGCATGCTCTTCTTCCGATTTTGAATAAATCAGAATGTTGTCGATGAAGACTATCACCATATCAGTACTAGCCTCGGCATCAGTTAGGGTGAATAGCTCTGTTGGTCTTGGTTGCGCCTCACCTGTGGATCCGTTGGGTGGTCCTCCTGGTGCGCGTGTTGGCGGTTTGGTGGGTTTATCATACCCACCTCGACTCGCACTAGATGTGCCTATGATATGTCTCGACTTCTGGCATTTCCACTGAATGTGCCCCATTTCGCCACAATTGTAACATCGACGTTGCTGAATATTCCACGTAGTTCCACTGAAAGTCGAACCAGAAAAGTTCTTCTTCTTGTTACTTCCATTGCTGTTAATTTTCAGAGAATAGGACCTGAAAGAATAGGGTCCCGTGCGCCGATTAAATTTTGAATCTCACCGGAAGGATCCACCACTAGTGGCTGCGGATGGCCTTTTGGTTTGCACGATCTTTTCGGCTTCAGTCAAGGTAACAATTAGTTCTTGCAAATTCTGTACCAGTGTCGTACCAACGATGGTTTTGAGTTCGGTACATAGCCCATCCTGAAATCGCCTCGCAAGCTGGTACGGTGAGCGATTCTCTTCAGGTGCAAATCGGGAAAATTTCCTTAATGCCTTTTCATATTCCAGCACCGAACGGTTCCCTGTTCAAGCTTGTAGAAGGCTTGTCGCTGCTCGCTTTTATGGAATCTCGTATAAAACTTTTCGTCGAATTCATATCGAAATTCTTCCCATGTAGGCAGACGATCGCCAAATTGCAAGCTCACAGCTGTCCACCATGCGAGGGCTTCTCCCTCCAATAGGAAAGTTGTGATGGCTACCTTGTCATCATCAGAGATACCTAAAAAAAAAGATACTCGGCACAAAGTGTCGATCCATTCACGAGCGGCAGCAGCTCCGGCTGAACCATTGAAATCTTTACATCCCAATTGTCGAGCTTCCTTCAACAATTTTGTAATCACGATGGGAAGTCTCTCGGCTTCCTTAGGATGTGCTGGCTGTATAGGTTAAAGTGGAGGAATAGGTTCTTCCACTGGTGTAGGTGCAGGAGTATTCTGAAATTGCGCCTCCATACACTGCTGATTTGCAGCAATTCCTTGTAATACGTTTAATATTTTTGCCATCACAGGATCAATGACTGGTGCAGCTGGTGGCTCAGGTTGATTTTCGGGCTCAGTTTCCCCTTCTTGCTCAATTTGAGCATTCGGCTCCTCTTGCTCAACAGGTTGTTGTTCGGCCTGGATCCCATTCCTACCCCGTCGATCCCTCGTAGCGTTCAACCTTGCCATACTATTTAAGCATATGATTGTTACTTACACATAACTAAATATGATACTAGGAAAAGAAGTGGTACCTGGTGGAGAGGCGTGCACCGGACGATACACATATGCTGGAAAGTAACATAGAAATTTTCGGAAATCACATGCACACATGCAAAGGTATTCTCAGCAATTACATCAACACTCATATATACTCTCGGAAATCATCATCAAACATAAAGCAAGCATGGATTCACACAACATCCATATTCGGCAATACACACCAGCAATCATATACATATACATTCAGCAATATAGGAGTTAAATAGGGACACTCGGCAGCATGCATAAATCAACACACACATTCTCAGCAATGATAAGAAACACAGCAAACACTCACCGAAACATATCATGGCATACCAGGCATAAGAACATACACGAACAAACATCATATGAGATTATCATTCTCATCATTTAAATCTTACAAATCAATCCCATTTTAGCATTAGTTCACTTTCGGTAGTAGCCCCTAAGTGAGTGAGTGTGTGCGCATATCCTTACCTACAAACACCAAAATCAACAAATAAGATAGCATATAACAAATTATTTTCCCTAAACCATGCTCCGCTATCAAACCTGTAATGACCCCAATTCCTACCTATTAATATTTGCTCCGATTAAGGTCATTACCGCCGTGAAAACAAAACAAGCTCAAAGACACCTAGGACCTATCTGAATCCCACCAGGCTTACTCACTAAGTTTTTGACTTTTAGCATGTTCATTCTACATGTTTAATAATAGTTTGAGCATGATACTGGATAATCATTCTGGTATCATACGGAGTGAGTAAAAACATCAGCGGAAGTCTTTAAATTAAATCACTGGACTCATAACACACAAGTCCCGTAAGGATCCAACTAACCAGCAAGAATTCCTCCAATATAGTCGAAAAAAACAAGCAAAGAAGGAATCTTAAAATAAACCAGAAAGTAGTCCAATTTTTATTCAAGTTATATGCGTAAGTAATCAAGGAACAGGTATGCAAAAGTGATATCACCCCGCCGTACAGCCTTAATCTCACACACTGGTACCACGAGCAGTGAATGTACCTAAGCCTGAAAAAAATGGTGAAAACAACAGAATGAGATTACAAGAATCTCAGTAGGGTCACAAGATCATAAGATCTGCATAAACCATATAAACAAATCTCCCGAACAACATCTGATCATTCCTACGCAAATAAAGGGATTCATACAATTCAAAGATTCAATCAAAAAGGGTAGGGCCGAATCTAAGGCTGAGGGGGACTACAAACATTTCTGAAAAGTATCAGAAGTACACAGGCAGGCAGAACTCATCAGATTGTTCTCGGCAATGAAGAAGAAACGGCCATCCCCTTCCACCTGTGTTGTCCAAGGCTTACTGTATGCAAGGTAATTGGTTAACACACAAGCTAATCAGCAAGCCTATTCATCTTTCCACACAAGGACAAAACATCCCAAGCCACACAAGGACAAGGACATCCCAAACCACACAAGGATAAGGGCTTCCCAAACCACACAAGGATAAGGGGTTCCTGCCACACAAGGATCAGACATCCAGCGAGCTCTTGCTAGGATTTGACACCCATACTACTCCCATACCAGTAATAACCTCCCCTCTCACTAGGAGCATCAGCGTTTACCCCGAATGGCCACCGGAAAAGGATTCTGACACATAAACATGTACTAGCACACACAGGCAAGCAAAAAACACAAAACCACAACAGGGTATTCTCAATTCTGTCATATCACATTCAGCATGTTCAATACACATCACACATGCAAGCTAGGCCTTCTAACCTATCTTAAAGGATTTAGTATAGCCTAGAAATTCCTCAATACAATCCACAATTCAAGCATGCATTATTTAATATGAATGCGCATATAGTTTCAAAATCATAGGTACCAAATTCAATTCAACAAACAATGAGGTCTCTGGAGAAACTGATGAGTCATAGAGCCTACCTCTCTTGTCTCTGAACAAGAAACTATTCCTTTGCCCTTACTAGATACTTTCGAACCACCTAAGTTATCATTAGGCAAAGACAAAAAAATCAAACTAAGTGTGCATATGCAATAACCAAGTAAATACCCTATTTTCTTACCAATTCCACTCATCAAACCTATCAGAAACCAGTGATTAGATGCCGCAGATGCCTCCGCCTTGGATGTTTGATGTGATAGCCAGAAACTTAACGATTCAACCTAATTTTTGATCCCAATTAACTATGCAAAGTTCGGCACTAAGAGTAAGGCACAAGATAATTTTTGACTTCATGCATTCAAAGGATGAAATCATAATTGTTCAATATGAATGGATTCTAAAAAATCATATGAATAGGGGAAACAATATCAGAGATCAATTAAAGGCAGAATTATACAAATCTTAAAACCTAATTCCGCCTTCGATTTTCAACGTATCTTTTGAAAAAGAAATAAAAATGTCCAAACAACAAAAAATATATGGTTGGAAAGAGGATGAAGAGAGCTTTGCAACAAGCTATTATTTTCAGGAATCTGACAAACGATGAAAGCGTTATGCTATATTAAAGTTCAAGAAGATTTTAGCAGTTCTTCCGAGTTTCGACTTTTCTTTTGACAAAGAAGTATTAATGTCCAAAAAAAATATGGTTGGAAAGAGGATGAAGAGAGATTTCCAACAAGCTACTATTTTCAGGAATCCAACAAACGATGAAAGAGTTATGCTACATTGAAGTTCAAGAAGATTTTGACAGTTCCGCCGAGTTTGACTTTTCTTATGAGAAAGAAATACAAATCTCCTGATGAAAAACCAAAGATGGTTGGAAAGAGGATGAAGAGAAATTTCCAACAAGCTATTATTTGTAGGAATCAGAAAAATGATGAGAGAATTATGCTGGTTTAAAGTTTCAGCGAATTTTGACAGATATAGGGAGATGTAAGGGTTTTAGGCTATACGAGTTTTGTGTGCTTTCTATGAATGATTTTTGTGGGGTTGGCTTCCTATTTATAATGGATGTTATGGAATTAAGATTACTGCTTTAAAGGCTTTATTAAAGTAAGATAACTACCAGATTTAAATTCTGTAACTATCCCCTTTTAATTTTAGGGATTTTAATTCCTAAGGTGATTATCAACAAATTAAGAACCAAATAAAGGGAATTAATACCAGAAATAATTACCAAACATCCCTTACCAATTTTGTCCATCACATATCCTTTTCTTCAAGGGAGAAATGGTCTTTTCACTTGCACTGGCTTCTGGACTTCTAGGACTCAAAATTCGAGGTCTCACAGATCTAGTATGGCAACTGGTTGTACGGGGTAGGATAGGTCTTCGACAACTTCAACTGGTGGTTCTTCAAGCACATGAGTAGGGTCTCGCATATACTTTCTCAGCATCGAAACGTGAAACACGTTATGAATTCTTTCCATATTCGGAGGTAATACAAGTCGACATGAGACAGGGTTGATCCTTTCAACAATGTCATACAGAATAATGTAACGAGGTGCTAACTTACCTTGTTGCTGGAAACGAAGAACATGTTTCCACGGTGACTTTTAGAAACACTTTGTCACCTACCACATATTTCAGCTCTCTTCATCGATTACCAGCATAATTTTTCTGTCGATCTTGCGCTGTCTTTAGCCTTTGTCGAATAAAAATCAGCTGCTCTGTTGCTTAATCAATCAATTCCAGATTGTCTAGGTGTCAATCGCATACTTCATTCTAGCAAACAGGAGTTCTGCAACGTCTCCCATATAACACTTCATAAGGAGCCATACAGATGCTTCAATGAAAATTGTTGTTGTAAGCAAACTCTGCCAATGGTAGACATCGATCCCAACCAGTTTTTTGGTCTAATAAATTCGCACGCAGCATGTCCTCAAGTGTCTGAATCATCCTCTCAGATTAACCATCAGTGTAGGGATAAAACATTGTACTGAAATTCAATCTCAAACCCAGTGCATTCTATAATTTCTCCCAAAATCGTGATGTAAAATGAGGGTCATGATCTAACATGATGGAAACTAGCACTCCATATAGGCGAAAAATCTCGTCCAAGTAACGAATAGCCAATTTTTAAGGTATATCTATCACACAAACATGAAAGAAGTGTGGAGATTTCGTCAATCGGTCTAAGATCACCCAAATGGCATCGAATCCTCATTAGGATTTAGGCAAACCAGTCACAAAGTTCATCGTGACATACTCCCATTTCCATTATGGAATCGGAAGTGACTGAAGTAGACCAGAGGTTCTTCGATGCTCGATCTTCACATTTTGACATACGAGGCATTGAGCAACGAACTCAGCAATGTGGTGCTTCATGTTTGGCCACCAATATTGCTCCTTTAAATCTAGGTACATTTGAGTGCTACCAGGATGGATAGCAAACTTCAAACTATGCACCTCAGAAAAAATCAGATTGTGAATATCAACATCTTGTCGCACACATACCCGGTTTCCGAAGACAAGAACTCCACCATCTTGCACGCTGAAATCACGAACTATGGCATCAACACCATCAGATAGCTACTTTTGAATTTCAGCCAACCTTGGATCTTCTGTTTGTTGATTCCATATTTCCTCAATCAAGGTAGGCGTGACTTCGAATAGTGCCAACAAAGAACCAGAAAAATTAGTGCCAAGATGCACACGTGTAGCTTTCAAATCCAGCAACATTGGCATGTATTGGGTGCCAAAACCGATGTGGAAGGAGGATGAATCTTTTGGCTTAAAAAATCAGCGACAAAATTCATTTTCTTGGATGATATTCAATTATCAGATCATAGTCCTTAATTAGCTCCACATATCTTCGTTGTCTCATATTCAAAACTCCTTTTGCATAAAGAGATATTTCAAGTTTTTGTGGTCAGTTGAGATTCTGCACGTTTTTCCATACAGATAATGGCGTTAAATCTTCAACACAACACTACGACTGCAAGCTCCAAATTGTGCATAGGATAGTTGATTTTGTGCAGTCACAACTGTCGAGATCATAAGCAACAACTTTCCCGTCTTGCATCAATACACATCCAAGTCCAGATTTTGATGCATCGCTCTACACCACATACTCTTTTCCATCGACTGGTCAAGTAAGGATAGGTGAGGAAACTAACCGATTCTTCAATTCTTTGATACTTCGATGACAATTCTTGCTTCACATGAAGGGCTCTTTCTTGCGTGTCAACTTCATCAATGGTCCATCAAGCAATGTAAAATTCTCCACAAAGCGACAGTAGTATCCAGGCAAGCTAAAAGGAAATTGCGAACTTCAAACACAGTCTGCGGGGGTTCCCAAGAAACTACAACTTCAATCTTCTTTGGATAAACCAGTACTGTGAGACCTGAATTTTGAGTCCTAGAAGTCCAGAAGCCAGTACAGGTGAAAAAAATCATTTTGTTCCTGAAGAAAAGGATGTGTGATGGCCAAAATTGGTAAGGGATGTCAATTAATTATTTCTGGTATTAATTCCCTTTAAATTGATTCTTTATTGGTTGATAATTACCTTAGGAAATAAAAACCCTAAGTTTAATGGGGGATAATTACAGAATTTAATTTTGATAATTATTTTACTTTAATTAAGCCTGGGATTATAATCTCATAACCATCTTATATAAATAGGAAGTCAGTCACACAAAAATTTTATATAGAAAACACAAAAAATTCGTAGGACCTAAAAACCCTACACCTCCCAATTTCTGTCAAAATCTTCTTAAACTTCAAATAATCATAACTCTCTCATCGTTTGTCGGATTCCTAAAAGTAATAGCTTGTTGAAAAGCTCTTTTCATCCTATTTCCAAATATCTTTGGTTTTGTTTCTGAAGATCAGTATTTCTTTCTATCAAGTTAAATCAAAATTCGGCGGAACTACCAAAATCTTCTTGAACTTCAAACAAGCATAACTCTCTCATCATTTGTCGGATTTCTGCAAATAATAGCTTGTTTGAAAGCTCTTTCCATTATCTTTCCAATAATTGTTTTTTTTTGAATATTAGTATTTATTTCTCTAAATTTAAATCAAAATTCGGTGGAACTGCCAAAATCTTCTTAAACTCCAAACAAGCATAACTCTCTCATCGTTTGTTGGATTCCTGAAAATAATAGCTTGTTGGAAAGCTCTCATCATTCTCTTTCCAACCATATTCAGCCATTTGTCCTAAGTTTAGTATTTACTTCTCTAAAGATAAATTGAAATTCGGCAGAATTAGGTTTTCAGATTTTTATAATTTTGCCTTTGATTGATCTCTGATATTGTTACCTTTATTCATATAATTCTTTAATATCCATTCATAGTGAACAATCATGAATTCATCCTTTGAATATTTTCTATACATGAAATCAGTATCCCCTACCTTTGCCTTACTACCCTACCGTTGCCTATTTTGATCAATTGATTAACCTATTGGATTCTGATCTTGTTTCTTCTAATTATACATGTTATAAACCCTTAATCCTTCCTTGTTAACATGAGATCGCAACTCCTACAACTTGTTAATATGAAATCGTAACTTGTCCTATTGCCCTATTCTTAGTGCCGAAAATTGTATGATAATTAGGGATGGTAATTCAGGTTGTTTCTTGTTAAGTTCTTGGCTATCACATCACAAATCCAAGGGGGAGGTACTTGCAACATCTGATCACTGGTTTCTGATAGGTTTGGTGAGTGGAATTGACAAGGAAATAGGATATTTAATTGGATATTGGATATGCATACTTAGTTTGGTTTTGGCTTTGCCTTGTGATGCTATAGGTAGTGTAGAATTATTGGATGAAGGCAAGGGAATAACTTCTTTTTTAGAGATAAGAGAGGTAGGATCTAAGCCTCATTAGTTTCTCCAGAGATCCTTGTTGTTTGCTTGTTAATTTCGGTGCCTTTACATGTATGCGGATATATTTTTGTAGGAATGCTTGAATTGTGGACCAAGATGTGATCCTCTAGGCTATATCGAATCCCTTAAGATAGGATATGAGTGCCTAATTTGCATGTGTTGTGTGTATTGATCATGTTGATTATGTTCTGACATGATTAAGGATACCCTGTTGTGGTATTGTGTTTAGTACTTGCTTGTGTGTACTGGTACGTGTTGTGTGTGTGTCAGGATCCTTTTCTGGTGGTCATTCGAGGTAAGCGTTGATGCTCCTTGTGAGAGGGGAGGTTCTTACTAGTATAGGAGTCGTATGGGTGGCCAGAAGCCCTGTCCTTGTGTGGCTTGGGATGACTTATCCTTGTGTGGCAAGATAAATAGGCTTACTGAATAGCTTGTGTGTTAACCATTTACCTTTTGTACAGTAAGCCTTAGACAACGCAGGTAGAACGGGATGACCTTTCTTCTTCATTGTTGAGAGCAATCTGATGAGTTCTACCTGCCTATGTACTTGTGAGTTTTCGAAAGTATTTGTAGTCCCCCCTCAGCTTTAGATTCGTCCCTACCCTTTTTAACTGAATTCTTGAATTTCATGATCCTCTTTAGTTGCTAGGAATGATCTGATGTTGTTTGGGAGATTTGTCTTTAGGATTTCTACAGATCTTATGATGTTGTGACCCTACTGAGATTCTTGTAATCTCATTCTGTTGTTTCCACCATTTTTCAGGCTTAGGTACATTCATTGTTCGTGGTACCAGTGTGTGAGATCAAGGTTTCACGGCGGGGCGATATTGCATCACCTTTGCATTCCTATTTCCTTGGTTGCTTACGCATATAATATGATCATAGATTGGACTACTTTTCTGGTTTTTATTCAAGATCCCTCTTTTGCTTATTATATTTTGGAACATGTTGGAGGATTTCTCGCTGGTTATTTGGATCCCTATGGGACTTGTGTGTTTTGATTCCAATAATTAAATTTAATGACTTCCGCTGATGTTTTATTCACTCCGCATGATACCAGAATGATTGTCCAATATCATGCTCCATTTGTTATTAAAATATAGAATGATCATTCGAAAAGTAAAAAAAAATTAATGGTAAGCCAGGTGGGATTCATATAGGTTATAGGTGTCTTTGGGTTTATTTGGATTTCATGGTAGTAATGGCCTTAATCGGAGAAAATTTTAATAGGTAGGAATTGGTGTCATTACAGGTTTGGTAGCGGAGCATGGTTTAAGGAATATAATTGGTTATATGCTAACTTGTTTTTTGATTTTGTGTTTATAGGTAAGAACATGCGCACACACTCACTCACTTAGGGGTTTATACCAAAAGTAAACTAATGCTAAAAAGGAGTTGATTTGTAAGATTTAAATAACGAGAATGATAATCTGATTTGTTGTGTGTTTATGAATGTTCTTATGCCTGGTATGCCTTGATGTGTTTTGGTGAATGTTTGCTGTATTTCTTGTCATTGCCGAGAATGTGTAAGTTGTTGGAGCATATTACCAAGTGTCCCTATGTGATTTCTATGTTGCCAAATGTATATGTGTGTGATTGCTGATGTGTATTGCCAAATGTATGGGGCGTGAGTTTGCATGATTGCGGAATATGGATTGTGTGAATCCATGCTTGCTTAATGCTTGATGATGATTTCTGAGAGTACATGTGTGTGATGATATGAGTGATGAGTATGCATTTATATATGTGCATATGATTTCCAAAATTTGCATACTTGTGTGCATGAGTATTTTGATTTCTAGCATATGCATATCATCCGGTGCACCCCTCTCCACCAGGTACCACTTCTTTTCCTAGTATCTTATTTGGTTGTGTGATGAGTAACAAACGTATGCTTGTATATTATGGCAAGGCCAAGTGTATAAAGGGATCAACGGGGTAGGTATGGGGTTCAGCCTGAACAGCAACCCATAGGCCAGAATGAACTTGATGCACATATTGAGCAGGGAGAGCAACTGATTTGCGATCTAGTCTACATCGATTGTGTTGTATGTATGGGACTAAATGTATTGGAAGTGGATCTGATTCCATTGTGTATCCGAGAGCTGGATGTGATTTTTGGCATGTACTGTTTGGTGAAATATCAAGCTCGTATGGAGTGTTTCACCAAACTTGTGTGGTTCACTTTTCCTTATGGTGCCGAGTACTATTTTGAAGGTGATAGGCGAGTTGTTCCAACTTGCATAATATCCTGGCTTGATGCAAAGTGATTAATCAGCAAAGGATGTACTGCATATCTCGCGCACGTGCATGATGTTTCCAAAGAGTCCACAGATCTGGATTCTATTCCAGTGGTTTGTAATTTCCAAAAGTATTTCCAGAAGACATAGCCGGTTTACCACCAGCAAGGGAAGTGGAATTCGGCATTGAGTTAGTGTCTTGTAAGAATCCGATTTCCATTCCTCCGTATCGTATGGCTCCTGCGGAAATGAAGGAACTAAAAACACAATTGGAAGATTTGTTAGATCGTGGTTTTATCCAACCTAGAGTGTCACCTTGGGGAGCACATGTCTTGCTCGTGAAGAAGAAAGATGGTTCACTGCAATTATACATTGACTATCGACAGCTGAATCGTGTGACTGTGAAGAACAAGTACCCTTTGCCACACATCGGCAATTTGTTCGACCAACTCCAGGGTGCAGCCATATTCTCCAAGATCGATCTCAAATCTGGATACCATCAACTGCGAGTTCGTAATGTTGATATTCTGAAAACCGCATTCAGGTCGCGATATGGCCACAACGACTTTCTGGTTATGCCATTCTATTTGACCAATACACCAGCTGTGTTCATGGACTTAATGAATCATGTGTTCCATGAGTTTCTGGATAAATTTGTGATAGTCTTCATCGATGACATTCTGAGTTATTCAAAATCGAAAGAAGAGCATGCTAAGCACTTGCGGATTGTGCTGAATGTTTTAAAAGATCGGCGGTTGTTCGCAAAGTACTCCAAATGCGAATTCTGGTTACGCGAAGTCAGTTTCCTTGTCCTTGTTGTTTCCGTCCAAGGTGTGTTAGTTGATCCAAAGAAAATTGAAGTCGTAATTGCCTGGGAACCCCCGCAAACTGTGTTCGAAGTTCGTAGTTTCCTTGGCTTAGCAGGATACTACCGTCATTTTGTGGAAAAATTTTCATCACTTGCCGGACCATAGACAAAATTGACGCGCAAGGGTGAACCGTTCATGTAGAACGAGAAATGCCAACGAAGTTTTGAAGAACTGAAAAATCGGTTAGTTTCCGCACCTATCTTTACTTTACCTAATTGCGGAAAGGAGTATGTGGTTTACAGCGATGCGTCGAAATCCAGACTTGGATGTATATTGATGCAAGATGAGAAATTCGTTGCATATGCTTCCTGACAGTTACGACCGCATGAAAGTAACTATCCTACTCATGATTTGGAGCTTGAAGCCGTGGTGTTTGCTTTGAAAATATGGCGACATTACTTATACGGTGAGACATACCGAATCTTCACCGATCACAAAAGCTTGAAGTACCTACTCATGCAAAAAGAATTGAAAATAAGACAACGAAGATGGGTAGAGCTGATCAAAGACTATGATTTGATCACCGAATATCATCCTGGAAAGGCAAATGTTGTTGCTGATGCCTTAAGCCGAAAGTTTCATCCTCCTTCCCCATCGGTTTTGGCCTATATGCGTACCCATTACTTGCCTATGTTGCTGGATTTGAGGACTAATCGTGTGCATCTTGGCACTGATTATTCTGGTTCATTGTTGGCATAAATCGAAGTCACAACTATCTTGATTGAGGAAATCCGAAATCAGCAATTAGAGGATCCGAAACTAATTGAAATTCGAAAGCAACTTTCTGATGGTATTGATGCCATAGTTCGTGATTTCAGAATACGAGGTGACAAAGTGCTTGTCTTCATAAACCGGGTATGTGTTCCACAAGACATTAATATTTGTAACCTTATTCTATCGGAGGCGCATAGTTCGAAGTTTGCTATCCATCCCGGAAGCACTAAGATGTACCAAGATTTAAAGGAGCAGTATTGGTGGCCAAAGATGAAATGCCACATTGCTGAGTTCGTTGCCCGATGCCTCTATGTCAACAAGTAAAGATCAAACATCAACGACCTGTTGGACTACTTCAGTCACTTCCGATTCCAGAATGGAAATGGGAGCATGTCCAATGGATTTTGTGACCGATTTGACTAGATCGCAGCAAGGATACGATGCCATGTGGGTGATTATGGATCGATTGACAAAATCTGTACACTTCCTCCCTAAACGTGTGATGGATACACCTGTGAAATTGGTTATTCGTTACTTGGATGAGATTGTTCGATTGCATGGAGTGCCAGTTTCCATCGTTTTAGATCGTGACCCTTGTTTAACCTCACGATTGAGGGAGATATTCCAGAATGCGCTGGTTCGAGACTGAATTTCAGTAAGGCATTTCATCCCCAGACTGATAGCCAAACAGAAAAGACGATTCAAACACTCAAAGACATGCTACGAGCGAGTGTGTTGGATCAGCAAACCGGTTGGGATTGATGCCTGTTGTTGGCAGAATTTGCTTACAACAATAGTTTTCATGTAAGCATCAGTATGGCACCTTATGAAGCATTATATGGGAGACGTTGTAGGACTTTCATTTACTGGAATGAAGTAGGCGAAAGAGGCCTAGACAATCCAGAATTGATTGATCAAGCAACAGAATAGTTAAACTTGATTCGACAACGGCTAAAAACAGCCCAGAATCGACAGAAAAACTACACCGATAATCGACGGAGGGAGCTAGAATTTGTGGTAGGTGACAAAGTGTTTCTGAAGGTCGCCCCATGGAAAGGAGTCCTTCGTATTCAGCAGCGAGGTAAGCTAGCACCTTGTTATATTGGTCCGTATGACATTGTCGAGAGGATCGACCCTGCTACATACCCACTTGCCATACCTCCAAATATGGAAACAATTCACAATGTGTTCCATGTATCTATGTTGAGAAAGTATTTGCAAGACCCTGCTCACATGCTCGAAGAACCCCCAATTGTAATTGCTGAAGACCTATCATATCCCGTACAGCCAGTTGCCATATTAGATCGGTTAGTTCGACAGTTTCACAGTCGAAGCATGCCTATGGTGCGAGTTGTTTAGCCTAATAGCCAAATTGAGGAATAGTCTTGGGAGACTGAGGAATCTATGCGTGCAAAATTTCCTTATCTGTTTGCTTAGGTACTTGTGCTAAAAATTTCGAGGACAAAATTCTTGTAAGGAGGGGAGGATGTGAAACCCTGAATTTTGAGTCCTAGAAGTCCAGAAGTCAGTGTAGGTGAAAAAGATCATTTTTTCCCTGAAGAAAAGGATGTGTGATGGCCGAAATTGGTAAGGGATGTCTAGTAATTATTTCTGGTATTAATTCCCTTTAAATTGATTCTTTATTGGTTGATAATTACCTTAGGAAATAAAAATACTATATTTAAAGGGGGATAGTTACAGAATTTAGATCTGATAATTATCTTACTTTAATTAAGCCTTGAAGATAGAGATTATAATCTCATAACCATCTTATATAAATAAAAATTCAGCCACACAAAAATCTTATACAGAAAACACACAAAATTTGTAGGACCTAAAACCGTACACCTCTCAACTTCTGCCAAAATCATCTTAAACTTCAAACAAGCATAACTCTCTCATCGTTTGTCGGATTCCTGAAAATAATAGCTTGTTTGAAAGCTCTTTTTATCCTATTTCCAACAATCTTTTTTTTTTGTCTGAAAGTTAATATTTCTTTTTTTAAAGTTAAATAGAAATTCTGTGGAACTGCCAAAATCTTCTTAAACTTCAAACAAGCATAACTCTCTCATCGTTTGTCATATTCCTGCAAATAATAGTTTCTTTGGAAAAAAAATTTCACCCTATTTCCAAAAATCTTTTTTTTCTGAAGGTTAGTATTTCTTTCTCTAAAGTTAAATCGAAATTCGGCGGAACTGTTAAAATCTTCTTTCTCTAAATATTGGATTCTGATCTTGTTTCTTTTATTATAAATGTTATAAACCCTTAATCCTTCCTTGTTAACATAAGATCGCAACTCTACAACTTGTTAACATGAAATTGAAACTTGCCCTATTTCCCTATTCTTAGTGCCGAAAATTGTATGATAATTAGGGATGGTAATTCAGGTAGTTTCTTGTTAAGTTCTTGGCTATCACATCACACATCCAAGGAAGAGGTACCTGTGGCATCTGATCACTGGTTTCTGATAAGTTTGGTGAGTGGAATTGGTAAGGAAATAGGGTATTTAATTGGATATTGGATATGCATACTTAGTTTGGTTTTGGCTTTGCCTTGTGATGTTATCGATAGTGCAGAATTATTGGATAAAGACAAGGGAATAACTTCTTGTTCAGAGACAAGAGAGGTAGGATTTAAGCCTCATTAGTTTCTCCAGAAATCCTTGTTGTTTGCTTGTTAATTTCGGTGCCTTTACATGTAATGTTGTATGCGCATATATTTTTGTAGGAATGCTTGAATTGTGGACCAAGATGCGATCCTCTAGGCTATACCGAATCCCTTAAGATAGGATATGTGTGCCTAGTTTGCATGTGTTGTGTATATTGAACATGTTGATTGTGTTCTGACATTAATAAGGATACCCTATTGTGGTATTGTGTTTTGTACTTGTTTGTGTGTGCTGGTACGTGTTGTGTGTCAGGATCCTTTTCCGATGGTCAATCGAGGTAAGCGTTGATGCTCCTTGTAAGAGGGGAGGTTTTTACTGGTATGGGAGTCTTATGGGTGGCAATCCCCAGCATGAGCTCGCTGGATGTCTGGTGCTTGTGTGGCTAGAAGCCCTGTCCTTGTGTGGCTTGGGATGACTGGTCCTTGTGTGGTTTGGGATAACTTGTCATTGTGAGGCAAGATGAATAGGCTTACTGAATAGCTTGTGTGTTAACCATGTACCTTTTGTGCAGTAAGCCTTGGACAACACAGATGGAAGGGGCTGGCCTTTCTTCTTCATTGCCGAGTGCAATCTGATGAGTTCTACCTGCCTATGTACTTCTGAGTTTTTGAAAGTATTTGTAGTCCCCCCTCAGCCTTAGATTCGTCCCTACCCTTTTTAACTGAATTCTTGAATTGTGTGATCCCCTTTAGTTGCTAGGAATGATCTAATGTTGTTTGGGAGATTTGTTTTTATGGTTTCTGCAAATTTTATGATGTTGTGACCCTACTGAGATTCTTGTAATCTCATTATGTTGTTTCCACCATTTTTCAGGCTTAGGCACATTCACTGTTCGTGGTACCAGTATGTGAGATCAAAACTGCATGGCGGGGCGATATTGCATCACCTTTGCATTCCTATTTCCTTGGTTGCTTACGCATACAATATGATCATAGATTGGACTACTTTTCTGGGTTTTTTTCAAGATCCCTCTTTTACTTGTTATATTTTGGAACGTGTTGAAGGATTTATTGCTGGTTAGTTGGATCCCTATGAGACTTGTGTGTTTTGATTCCAATAATTAAATTTAAAGACTTCCGCTGATGTTTTATTCACTCCGTATGATACCAAAATGATTGTCCAATATCATGCTCCATTTGATATTAAACATATAGAACAATCATGCTAAAAGTGAAAAAATTAGATGGGTAAGCTTGGTAGGATTCAGATAGATTCTAGATGTCTTTGGGCTTGTTTGGATTTTACGGCAGTAATGGTCTTAATCGGAGAAAATTTTAATAGGTAGGAATTGGGGTCATTACAATACCAGCTTGCGAGACAATTTCAGGATGGGCTTAGTACTGAGCTCAAAACCATTGTGGGCACGACACCTGTGCAAAATCTGCAAGAATTAATTATTGCTACAATTGAGGCTGAGAAGATCATGCAAAGCAAGAAGCCGCCTGCTGAAACTAGTGGAAGATCCTTCCGACGAGATTCAAAGTTCAATTAGAGTATATGATCCTATCCTTTGAGGTCTTACCCTCGAAAAATAATGGCAATGGAGGTAATAACAGGACGAACTTTTCCAATCCTAATCCCAATGGATCTATGTGAAGTTTTAAGCAACTTCAATGTTACAACTATAGCAAGATGGGCCATATTCAGAGGGAATATCTGAAACCAAGGTGTATCACAGGCGCACTAAATACAGGCTTAGGTGGGTTTGCTAACTCCACTAAACCACCAACACGCGCACCTTGAGGGCCAGCCAGCAGATCCACGAGTGAGGCATAGCTTAGAAAAATGAGGCTATTCACCCTAACTGATGCCGAGGCTAGCCCTGATGTGGTGACAGGTACTATTTTCGTCTTTTCTCAAAATGCTAAAGTGTTACGAGATCTCGGAGCGAATAAATCATTTGTGATTCCAAGGATAGCACTTAGCTCGGATCAACCTCTGTCTCCTTTGTCTCCTCCTATTGCGGTTCTGACTCCTTTGGGAGAGTAACTGACTTGTGATCTAGTCTACATCGATTGTGCTATACGTATGGGTCTGAATGTACTTGAAGTGGATCTGATTCCATTGGACATCCCAGAGCTAGATGAGATCTTAGGCATGGATTTTTTTACGAAATATCAAGCCCGAATAGAGTGTTTCACCGAACGAGTGTGGTTTACCTTTCTTGATTGTTTTGAGTACTACTTTGAGGGTGATAGGCGAGTTGTCCCAACTTGAATGATTTCCTAGCTTGATGCAAAGTGTTTAATCAGTAAAGGATGCAAAGCGTACCTCGCACATGTACATGACGTGTTAAAAGAATCCTCGGATCTGGATTTTGTTCCAGTGGTTTGTGAATTTCTGGATGTGTTTCCAGAAGACATAACTGGTTTGCCGCCAGCAAGAGAAGTGGCATTCAACATTGAGCTAGTGTCGGGTACGAATCCGATTTTCTTTCCTCTGTATCATATGACTCCTGCAAAAATGAAGGAAATGAAGATGCAAGTAGAAGATTTGCTGGATCGTGGTTTCATCCGACCCAGTGTATAACCTTAGGGAGCACCTATTTTGTTTCTAAAGAAGAAAGATGGATCGCTGCGATTGTGCATCGACTATCGACAGCTGAATCGTGTGACCATGAAAAACAAGTATCCACTACCACATATCGACGACTTGTTTGACCAGCTTCAAGGTGCAGCCGTGTTTTCCAAAATCGATCTCAGATTAGGATACCATCAATTTCGTATTCGTGAAGCTGATATTCCAAAGACTGCATTCAGATCGCGATACGACCACTATGAATTCCTGGTTATGCCATTCGGTTTGACCAATGCACCAGCCATGTTCATAGACCTGTTGAATCGAGTATTTCATGAGTTCCTGGACAAATTTGTGATAGTCTTCATCGACGATATTCTGATTTACTTGAAATCGGAAGAATAGCATGCTGAGCACTTGCAGATTGTGAAGAATATTCTGAGGGATCAACAGTTGTTTGCAAAGTACTCCAAATGAGAATTTTAGTTACACGAAGTTGGTTTCCTTGGCCATGTTGTTTCCGTCCATAGTGTACTTGTAATGACCTCAATTCCTACCGATTAAAATTTGCTCCGACTAAGGCCATTACCGCCGTGAAATCCAAACAAGCCCAAAGACACCTAGAATCTATCTGAATCCCAACAGGCTTACTCATTAAATTTTTTCACTTTTAGCATGATCGCTCTATATGTTTAATAACAAATGGAGCATGATATTGGACAATCATTCTAGTATCATACGGAGTGAATAAAACATCAGCAGAAGTCTTTAAATTTAATTACTGGAATCAAAACACACAAGTCCCATAAGGATCCAAATAACCAGCAAGAAATTCTCCAACATGTTCCAAAATATAACAAGCAAAAGAGGGATCTTGAAAACCCAGAAAATTAGTCCAATCTATGATCATATTGTATTGGCAAGAAACTAAGGAAATAGGAATGCAAAGGTGATGCAATATCGCCCCGCCGTGCAGCCTTGATATCACACACTGGTTGTGAGGACCCGTACCCGGTAACTGGGAGCCTCACCGCCGTGCAGCCCCGATTGTCCCAACTGGTGGACCAAGCGGAACTACACAAGGCTTAACCGTAAAACTCTGTTATGCTAATCGTAATAAATACACAACATATGAATTTTTTTTTCAAAACATGGTACGTATCAAATTGTACTCGGCATAACCAACAAACAACGGAGTAACAAACACATGCATCGAAGATAACAAATCACATACAACGGGCCATTCAGCCTTAAACATGTAACACCTCGAGTCCACACTCACAGATTCCCAGAAACTCAAAATAACATCACTTCTTATATATACCAGCACAATGCACAAGTATTCAAATATACAAGAAGATGTGAAGAATGCCGAGTCAAAAAAAACGTGCATGTGCATTTGTCCAGCCCTACGACCAATACCGGGATAGCAACCTCGAAGTTGAATAGCTATCTCTCACAACTTAGTCCTGAAACAAAACAATAGAGAGGGGGGGGGGGGTGTAAGATCAAGGACCTCAGTGGAAGTTACCGCGTCATAAGCATAAACGGTGGAATGGAGACAAAACCAAATCATAGTATCAAACATTTATTCAAACCATTACAATCCATGTTCTTCTATGTATCCATCCTAAGTGCACACACCAAACGGCATAAGGAAAATAAATACAAGAGATCCATAAATCACAGCTTTGATATTTGGCTACTATGCCCAAAACATAACGGGGTGGACACAAACCACTTTCACATAACCCCCACTAAAGGGTTACCTAAAAGCCTACCGATGGTTTTCAGTTGTAGCATATATATAAACAAAACCCCACCATCAGTATTGTCCAAAATTGAATAGAGAAACACAAGCTATCACATTCAATTTTGAGCAAACGTAGATATAACGTCGTAAGATATATATGAAGCATTTGTAAGGCCTTTCCCTTCATAGTGCACACAGCACTCAATATACATACATATATCCAACCATACCTCTCCAAGGTAAGAAACTATCCTCTCTATAAGGACTCCATATACTTACCTAACTTGATCAAGCTTTTACCGTCAAATTCCAATCGGTATAGTGCCTAGAAAATATTTATATTTGGTACTCTTGTTTTTTTTTCTATTACGAAAACATATTGCACAACACATAGCACAATTCATCACACTCAAAAGAAGACTTTCCGGGGTTAAAAACACTCATTCAGGGGTTACAAAAGGGTGTTAACATCATCGGGATCCTTACTGGAAATCGGGAGGTCTGATCGGTTAGTGACCAAATAGTGAATTTATCACGTATGGGTTATTAAATCAAAAAATTCATCATATATTCCATGCATGCAAGTAAGCATTTCCAGCTAGTAAAATAGGTGTCAAACATCTCAAAATAATATTCAAAGTATTCGGCCACAATGAGAATCATGTATATGGAAATGAAAAATCACATCGTATGGTAGGTCACAAAACACCTATGAAAATTCATATGCTTTTAATCCATTTCTTGAAGTGGGCTGGAACAATATATTTTTTTAAAAAAAAATTTTCTCACTTCTCATGCCCAATAACACATGTATCATCATAATATTATCACAACAAATCACCCACAAGGGACTGCTCACCAAGGGTAACAATGAACACAACTCTCACAAGGGAAGTATACACCAAACAAGTCAGCATGCTTCAGCTTTGAATATACAGTTGATGCATTCACACATGGCAAGCATATTATGATTCTAATAGAAATGTTAAACACAGGTCAAGTTACGCCTCCATTCAAACCAAAAACATTTGATAATATTTAATTCTGAAAACAAAATATTTCGCGTATGCAAATGAAACATAAACTCTCACCTCTCGTCGCGTCGACGGTTCTCCAACAATATCCTTGCCTCTACCGCTCGATCCGGTACCGCCTAAACAAGCACAAACCATACAGCCATACTAAGCATAACCAATCAAGGAATCAAATGGAAAATAATTGAAAGCAATCCTATGGATCCTCTCACGCTGCACACACATCTACATTTCCCTATCCAATCCAAACAACTAAATCACAATACTCCTTACATTCAGATACTCTCATTACCAGCTCAACATCAATTCCTCACATAATCAACACGCTTCCTCTCAATACTGACTACAACCACTCAATTCACAAGAATAAACACATCAACATGATCAATAACATGAAGAAACAACCCCCTGATACTGTTCATCCAGAATTCATACAAGAATCATAGGTTGTTTTCATGCATTTCCATCCATCAAAAACACTTAACCACATCACTAACAAACTAATAAACTAACCAATCCAAAAAGAAAACCAAAGATTAATCATTTACCAACAACTCTGAAATTTTCGGCCAAAATGAAGAACACCTCAAAATCAGGCCTTAGACCCCAATCTAACAGTGGAAAAGTGTAGAAAATTGAAGGGAAAGTGTTTTGAGACAATCCCCCACAAGTTTTTGGGTCAAATTGAACAAAGTTTGGATTTTTGTAGGTTGGAAGGGTGAAGGAAAGAGAAAAACGGGTTAGGGGTGGTGATGAGTGTGTGTTCTGCTGGTCACTTATGGAAGAGGAGTGTTTAAAGGATGAAGTGTGGGCTTGGGCTGATGGGTTTCGGGCCCAAAAGTTCAACAAGGCTGAAACATGAACTCAACGGCCCGTTTCATCACAAATGAGCCCAAGTGACAAGTGAAATGTCAACCAAGTGGTCCAACAACTTCTTTGAGTATATAAAGCCATAACATAAGGGTTGGGAATGAAAAAAAATGGCTACAGCCCAATACACAAAAAAATTTGGCCCAAACGGCTCACGGTCGCTCAAAACGGACCAAAATCAACCTGGTTTGTTTTTCACTGACTCAACCTCGATCGTTTAACCTATCTCACTCTCAGATTTACTATGGGTTACTTAAAGGCTTCCTACGGCCGTGTTCATAACCAACCACTTAGCATCGGCGTGCTGCCGCCGACACTAACGCTACTGTTAACGCTGGCACTGACCGGCACTATAATAAACGGAATCTCACACTGGTACCACGAACAGTGAATGTACCTAAGCCTGAAAAATGGTGGAAACAACAGAATGAGATTACAAGAATCTCAGTGGGGTCACAACATCATAAGATCTGCAGAAACCATAAAAACAAATCTCCCAAAAAACATTAGATCATTCCTAGCAACTAAAGGGGATCACGAATTTCAAGAATTCAGTTAAAAAGGGTAGAGCTGAATCTAAAGCTGAGGGGGCACAATAAATACTTCCGAAAACTCAGAAGTACACAGGCATATAGAACTCATCAGATTGCTCTTGGCAATGAAGAAGAAAGGTCATCCCCTTCCACCTGTGTTGTCCAAGGCTTACTGCACAAAAAGTAAATGGTTAACACACAAGCTATTCAGTAAGCCTATTCATCTTGCCACACAAGGACAAGTCATCCCAAGCCACACAAGGACAAAGGCTTCCTGCCACGTAAGGACAGGGCTTCAAGCCACACAAGGACCAGTCATCCCAAGCCACACAAGGATAAGGGCTTCCTGCCACACAAGGACAGGGGTTCTGGCCATACAAGGACCAGACATCCAGCGAGCTCATGCTAGGGATTGCCACCCATACGACTCGCATACCAGTAAGAACCTCCCCTCTCACAAGGAGCATCAATTCTTACCCCGAATGGCCACCGGAAAAGGATCCTGACACACAACATGTACCAGCACACACAAGCAAGTACAAAACACAATACCACGATAGGGTATCATTATTCATGTTAGAACACAATCAACATGTTCAATATACACAACACATGCAAACTAGGCACTCATATCCTATCTTAAGGGATTCGGTATAGCCTAGAGGATCGCATCTTGGTCCGCAATTCAAGCATTCCTACTACAACATATGCGCATACAACATTACATGTAAAGGCACCGAAATTAACAAGCAAACAACAAGGTCTCTAGAGAAACTGATGAGGCTTAGGTCCTACCTCTTTTGTCTCTGAACAAGAAGTTATTCCCTTGCCTTTATTCAATAATTCTGCACTACCTATAGCATCACAAGGCAAAGCCAAAACCAAACTAAGTATGCATATCCAATATCCAATTAAATACCCTATTTTCTTACCAATTCCACTCACCAAACTTATCAGAAACCAGTGATCAGATGCAGCAGGTACCTCCCCCTTGGATGTGTGATGTGATAGTCAAGAACTTAACAAGAAACAACCTGAATTACCATCCCTAATTATCTTACAATTTTCAGCACTAAGAATAGAGCAATAGGGCAAGTTGCAATTTCATGTTAACAAGTTGTAGGAGTTGCGATCTCATGCTAACAAGGAAGGATTAAGGTTTATAACATGTATAATCAAAAGAAACAAGATCAGAATCCAATAGGTTAATCAATTGATCAAGATAAGCAACAATAGGGTAGTAGGGAAAAGGTAGAGCATACTGATTTCATGTATAAAAAAGATTCAAACGATGAATTCATGATTGTTCACTATGAATGGATATTAAAAAATCATAAAAATAAAGGTAACAACATCAGAGATCAATAAAAGCAGAATTATAAAAATTTGAAAACATAATTCTGCCAAATTTTGATTTACCTTTAGAGAAAGAAATACTAAACTTTAGATGAAAAATAAAATATATTTGGAAATAGGATGAAGAGAGCTTTCCAACAAGTGATTATTTGCAGAAATCCAACAAACGATGAGACAGTTATACTTGTTTGAAGTTCAAGAAGATTTTGGCAGTTCCGCCGAATTTCGATTTAATTTTAGAGAAAGAAATACTAATATTCAGACAAAAAAAATATTTTTGGAAAAAATATGAAAATAATTTTCCAAAAAGCTATTATTTACAGGAATCCGACAAACGATGAGAGAGTTATACTTGTTTGAAGTTCAAGAAGATTTTCGCAGATCCGCTGAATTTCAATTTAACTTTAAAGAAAGAAATACTAACTTTAAGATAAAAAAACCAAATATGGTTGGAAATAGGATGAAAATATCTTTGCAATAAGCTATTATTTTCAGGAATCTGACAAACAATGAGAGAGTTATGCTTGTTTGAAGTTCAAGAAGATTTTTGCAGTTTTTCTGAATTTAGATTTAAGTTTAGAGAAAGAAATACTAACGTTCAGATGAAAAACCAAATATTTATGGAAAGAGGATGAAAAGACCTTTCCAACAAGATATATTTTCAGAAATCTGACAAACTATGAGAGAGTTATGCTTGTTTGAAGTTCAAGAAGATTTTGACAGAAATTGGGATGTGTAGAGTTTTTAGGTCCTACGAATTTTGTGTTTTTCTGTATAAAATTTTTGTGTGGCTGACTTCCTATTTATCTAAGATAGTTATGGGATTAAAATCTCTATCTTCAAGGCTTAATTAAATTAAGATAATTATCAGAATTAAATTTTGTAATTATCTCCCTTAAACTTAGGGTTTTTATTTCCTAAGATAATTATCAACCAATAAAGAATTCATTTAAAAGGAATTAATACCAGAAATAATTACTAGATATCTCTTACCAATTTCGGCCATCACACATCCTTTTCTTCATAGGCAAAATGGTCTTTTTCACCTGTACTGGCTTCTGGACTTTTAGGACTCAAAATTCAGGGTCTCACAGGCATGGTGAACGATCCTCCTATGGTAAAAATCAGGACAACTCCCTTAATGCCTTCTCGTATTCCAGCACCGAACGGGTGCCTTGTTCAAGCTTGACTCGCTTTTGTGGAACTTCATATAAAACCTTTCGTCAAACTCATACCGGAACTCCTCCCACGTGTAGACAAACAATCCCCAAACCGCAAGCTCATGGCTGTTCACCATGCCCTTCGAGTTTCTAGCCTGCATTACCATCTAGTGAGGGTATACGATTATGGTCCAATGTGAGCAAGTGACCAGTTTGACCTGAGAGTTGATCGTTGACCGAGAATTGACCAATAAGGTGGACACATTCATAAGAAGCCTAGGTGTGTGTCTAGGTGTCTTAACAAGTGGTCTAGGTTGAGTGTCGAAGTTTGAGTCAATGGAAATCAATTTGGGCCGGTTTCAAGTCCGTCTTGATTGACGCGGACCTTTGGGCCGAAAAAATTCGTTTTGGGTCGTTGATTATTTTCCGAGCATTCAATTAATTATTTTAATCTATTTTTTATGATTATTGATTTTAAAATCTTTTTTGGCTCACTCAAGGCATATCGGACTTTTAAAACACTTCGTTCTGGTTTTTTCAAGATTTTAGGCCCAGGGTATAAATACTCAACATTTAGAATTTTTCTAAAGTATGGGAAATTCTGTAGCCTTCCTTTTCTCCTCCTTCTCTCCCTTTCTCTCTCTCACGCCCTTATTCTCCAAAAGAGAACCCGATAAATACCTTTGATTTTCGTTCGAAAAAAATCATTGGGCTTCATCCCAAAACATATTCCCAACCTTTCCCGATTGATTTCCATTGGTAGTTTCTGATCAAGGAGCCGTAATCTGATCGTTCTTCATGTTAGGGTATTTTTTTCAAGATTTTGTGGTAAGTGCTCTAAATCTTCATTTTTCGTTGTCGATTTCTGGTTTCTTTAGTTTGTCATCGATGTTTTTAAACTAGTTTGGTGGTTCGCATTTCACGGAAACACCCTCTGATCCATGGGTGAGAATTTTTTGTTTTAGTGACATTTTTGGTAATTCAGGGAGTTTTGATATTTTGGTTGAATTATCGAATTTGATTGTTCCTGGTGCTTGGGTTTGATGATTTATAAGCTGCGGAGTGTGTTTGTGGGTTGAGAAACCCAATTGTGTGATTGAGTGAGCTTGGGTGTCTCTTTGGAGCTGTGAGTGGCTTGTATAAGGTTTGAGCGTTTCGTCCGTTGATGGAATTTCCGGTTTAGTGAGCTGAGAGTGTGTTGTTAGGGTGAGTGTTGATGGGGTCTTTTAGAGTTCGTTTCTAGTTTTGAGTAATTTTGACAATTTTGTCAATTTTGAGCTTATATGTGTTTTGGTTTGGATTGTGTATGTCACGACCCTAACTCTTAACCTATTATTAATTGCTCTGATTAGGACCCTTACCGCTCTGAAACTCAAATAAGCCCAAGAGCCAAGACCTATCTGAATCCTACAAGGCTTACTCATCAAATTCTCGATTTTTAGCATGTACATTCTTTATGTTTATCAACAATTGGAGCATGATATTGGACAAGTATTCTGGTATCATACGGAGTGAATGAAATATCAGTGAAAGTCTTTAAATAAAATCAATGAATCCACAACACACAAATCCCATAGGGATCCAAATATTCAGCAAGTTAACACCCAACATAAATTGAACACAACAAGTAAAGGAGGAATCTTGAAAAACTAGAAAGTAGTCCAATCATAATTCATGTTATATGCGTTGGTAATCAAGGAACAGGTATGCAAATGTGATGCGATATCGCCCAGCCATGCAACCTTGATCTCACACACTAGTACCACGAACAATGGATGTACCTAAGCCTGAAAATTGGTGAATACAACAGGATGAGATTATAAAAATCTCAGTAGGGTCACAACATCATAAGATCTATAGAAATCTTAAACACAAATCTCCCGAACAACATCAAATCATCACTACACAACTATGGGTATCATGGAATTCAAGAATCAATCAAAGGGATAGGGCCAAAACTAAGGCTGAGAGTGGACTACAACACTTCCGAAAATTAGAAGTACACAGGCAAGTAAAACTCATAAGATTACTCTCTGCACTAGAAAGAAAGAAAGGTCATCCTCTTTCACCTGTGTTGTCCAAGGTTTACTGTACAAAGGATAAAAGATTAGCACACAAGCTAATCAGCAAACCTATTCATCCTACCACACAAGGACAAGACATCCAAGCAACACAAGGACAAGGCTTCAAGCCACAAAAGGACCAGGCATCCAAGCCACACAAGGACAAGGCTTCCAGCGTGCGCATACTAGGGATTGCCACCCATACAACTCCCATACTAGTAAGTTCCTCCCCTCTCCCAAGGAGCATCAGCGCTTATCCCGAATGGCCATCGAAACAGGATCCTGACACACAAACACGTACAAGCACACACAAGCAAGTACAAAGCATAATACCACAACATGGTATCTTCAATAATGTCAAAACACAATTATATGCAATTCAGGCACTCAAAACCTTACTCAAGGGTTTGGTATGACCTATAGGATTCATATCTCAATCCACAATTTATGCACATATCCTACAATCAATTCGCATGCAATAATAACAAGGGCAGGTATCGAAAATAACAAATAAATAACAGGGATCTCTAGAGAAACCGATGAAGCATAGATTCTACATCTCTTGTCTCAGAACAAGAAGCTATTTCTTTGTCCTTATTTAATAATTTTGAACCACCTATAGCATCACAAGGCAAAGACAAAACCTAACTAAGCATACATACTCAATAACCAAGTAAGTGCCCTATTTCCTTACCAATTTCACTCACCAAACCTATCAGAAACCAGTGGTTAGATGCCGCAGGTGCCTCCTCTTTGGATGTGTGATGTGATAGCCAAGAACTTAACAAGATTCAACCTAAATTACCACCCCAATTTAACTATGTATATTTCGGTACTAAGCATAGAACACAAGATAATTTGAGATTTCATGTTAGTAAGATGTAAGGGTTGCGATTTCATGTAAAAAAATAAGGATTAAGTGTTTATAACTTATACAATCAAAAGAAACAAGATTGGAATCCAATAGGTTAATCAATAGATCAAGATAGGCAACAATAGGGCAAGGGTAGGGCATACTAACTTCATATATAAAAAAGATTCAAACGATGAATTTATAATTTCATAACAAGAATGGATGCCAAACAATCATACGAACAAGAGGAATAACAACAGAAATCAATTAAAGACAGAATCACACAATCTTGAAACCTAATCCCGCCGAAATATGATTTAACTTTAGACAAATAAAAACTAACCTTCAGAAAAAAAAACTAAAGATGGTTGGAAAGATAATAAAGAGAGCTTTCCAACAAGCTATTATTTTCAAGAATCTGACAAAGGACGAGAGAGTTATACTATTTTGAAGTTTAAGCATATTTTGGCAATTCCGTCGAAATATGATTTAACTTTCGATAAAGAAAAACTAACCTCCAGACGATAAACCAAATATGGTTGAAAAGAGGATGAAGAGAGATTTCCAACAAGCTATTTGCAAGAATCCGACAAAGGATAAGAGAGTTATGCTGATTTGAAGTTCCAGCGGATTTCGGCAGAAATTGGGAGATGTAAGGTTTTTAGGTTTTACGAATTTTGTGTATTTTTTATATAAGATTTTTTATATAAGGTGGCTATGGGATTAAAATCTCTATTCTAAAGGCATGATTAATGTAAGATAATTATCAGAATTAAATTCTGTAACTATCCCCCTTAATTTAGGGATTTTAATTTCTAAGGTAATTATCAACTTATAAAAAATTAAAATTAATTACTGGGTATTTCTTACCAATTTCGGCCATCACACATTCTTTTCTTCAGGGGAAAATTGATCTTTTCACCTGCACTGGCATCTGGACTTCTAGGACTCAAAATTCGGGGTCTCAAAGTGTATTTAGGTGATGCTGGAGCAATCGATAAGGGCAAAGGTATTGCCATTGAGTTTTTTGTGCCACAAGAGGTGGGATTTTATGTAAAGACCCAAACCCAACCTATTTGGACCCTTACCACTATGAAACCCAAATAAACTCAACCTAGGACCTATCTGAATCTCACAAGGCTTATCTTCCTAAGTTTTGATTTTATTAAGTTTCTTTCTTATGCTTAATAAAGGTTGGAGCAAGATAATGGACAAACATTCTGGCAATACACGGAGTGAATAAAAAGATTAACGAAATTTTTTATAATTTATTAAAGGTACCACAACACACAAGTCCCATAAGGATCTCAAAATCCAGCAAGTAATCCTCCAATAAATTTCGGAAACAAACAAGCAAAGGAGGCATTCAAAGAACCATAAAGTAGTCCAATCAAACTTCATGTTATATGCGCAAGCAACCAAAGAAACAGGTATGAGAATGTGATGCAATATTGTCCCGCCATGCAGCCTTAATCTCACACACTGGTACCACAATTATAGGATGCACCTAAGCCTAAAAAATGGTGAAAACAACAAGGTGAGATTACAAGAATCTCAGTAGGGTCAAAACATCATAAGATCTACAGAAATCTAAACAGTCATCTCCCAAACAACATTAGATTTGCCTACACATCTAAAGGGGATATCGCGTAAACAATTAGTCAATCAATAGGGATAAAGCTGAGAGCCATAGGCTAAGGGTGGACTACTAACACTTCCGAAAATTAAAAGTACACAAGCAAGAAAATCATCATTCAATCTCATCAATAGAAAAGGTCATCCCCTTCCACCTGTATTGTCCAAGGCTTAGTTGCACAAAAGATAAAAGGTTAGCACATAAGCTAATCAGCAAGCCTATTCATCTTGCCAGTACACAGGACAAGGCATCTAGCCAGCACATAGGACTAGGCATCCTAACCACACAAGGATTAGGGTATCCAAACCACACAAGGATAAGGGCATCTTGCCAGCACACAGGACTAGGCATCCAATGTGCATATGTTGGGGATTGCCACCATACGACTTCCATACTAGTAAGAACCTCTCCTCTCCCAAGGAGCATCAGTGTTTACCCCGAATGACCACCAGAAAAGTATCCTGACATACAAACATGTACAAGCACACACAAGCAAGTACAAGGCATAACACCACAACAGGGAATCCTTAATCATATCACAACACAATTAGCATGTTTAAAACACACAACATGCGAATTAGGCACACACACACAACATGCGAATTAGGCACACACACAACCTATCTCAAGGGTTTGACATTGGCTAATGTATTATAGCTCAATCCGCAGCTCATACATACCCTACACAAGATATACGCATATAACCATCAACAAGAACATGCACTGAAAATATCAAATAATCAACAAGGATCTCTGGAGAAACCGATGAGGTATAGATCCTACCTTTCTTGTCTCTGAAAAGTAGTTAATCCTTTATTTTTATTGAGAGGATCCAAACTAGCTATATAACCATAAGACAAAGACAAAACCATACTAAGCATATATGTCCAATAACCATGTAAACATCTTATTTCCTTACCAATTCCACTCACCAAACTTATCAGAAACCAGCGATCAAATGTTGCTGAGACCTTCCCCTCGGATGTGTGATGTGATAGCCAGAAACATAACAGGAATCAACCTGATTTACCATCCTATTTAACCATGCAAATTTTGGCACTAAGTTAGGGTACAAGGGAAACTGTGATTTCATAAATACAAGGTTTAGGGGTTGCGATTTCATGATTACAAGGAAGGATTAGATGTTAATTACATATACGATTAAAGGAACAAGATCAGAAACCAATAAACAAGTCAACTAATCAAGATCAGTAACAATTGCCAAAGGTATAGGGCATGCCAATTTTATTCATGGTGAAGACTAAAAGGATGAATTCATGATATTGTAAAATGAATAGGTGCCAAACAACCCTATAAACTAAAAGAACAACAACAGAAACTAATTGAAGGTACAATCAAAGGATTTTGGCACTATGCACTTGCGATAAGGAAAAGTACAAATAAATTCTAACCTTCTGATTATGAAACCAAGGTAGCAAGGTAGAGGATGGAAAGATCTTTCCAACAAGCTATTATTTGTAGGAATATGATGAAGGATGAAAGAATTTGGCTTTAGTGAAGGTTAAGAAATTTTAGCAGCAAGTGTAGGGTGTAGGGTTTGATTTCTTGATGACTTTGTGTATTTTTGGTGTGTGTGGACATGTGTGGCCATCTGGTATGTTTATAGGATTAGTGGGATTAATTTTTTCTACTTTTAAGGCTAGATATAAGGAGATAATCATTAGGCTTAAATTCTAGAATTATCTCTTAATTTTAGGAGATATACCATTTTTGATATGGATGAACTAAGAAAGAAAAGAAATAGAAAGGAAATGAAATCAACCAAAAGAGGAAAGAACCTTCTATACCATTTTCGACTATCACACATCCATTTCTTCAAGGGCAAAATGGTCCTTTCAGCTGCACAAGCTTCTGGATTTCTAAGGCACAAAAATTGGGGTCTCAAATTTTACAGTTCATTTGCTTAAACGAAAATATTTTGTGTTATTGAATTAAAATACGATGCATGCATGGTTTTGAATGGAGACTGTACGTGCATTGTGTATGACATTTAATTTTGGCTTTGTGAACTTGTTTACCATATTTTGGGTACATAAACCATATTTTTTAACTCCTAAGCATGTTGGATATGTGTTTATGCATGGTGAGTGGGTATGTGAGATGATGTTCGTACCCATGCGATTGATTTTAATGAACCCCTTTTGATATGTGTGTTTTGTGGCTTGTGAGGTATTTTTACTATCGAAAAATCTTAGTAAGGATTCCCGAAGGTTTGAGCAACTTTGGGGGCGATCCACTGGTAGTTTTCGATCAAGGAGCCATAATCTATTCGTTCTTCGTCGTTATGGCATTTTTCGGGATTTTGTGGTAAGTCCTCTAAATCTTCATTTTCGTTGTCGATTTCTGGTTTATTTAGTTTTCCGTCGATGTTTCTAAGCTGGTTTGGTGGTTTTCATTTCATGGAAACGCCCTCTGATCCATAGGTGAGCATTTTCTGTTTTAGAAGTGTTTTCTGTAATTTTGGGAGTTTTGAGATTTTGGTTGAATTGCCGAATTTGATTGTTCCTATTGCTTGGGTTTGTTGATTTATAAGGTGCGGAGTATGTTTGTGGGCTGAGAAACCCAATTGTGTGATCAGGTGAGCTTGGGTGTTGATTTGGAGCTGCGAGTGGCTTGCATGAGATTTGAGTGTTTTGTCCATTGGTGGAATTTCCAATTTAGTGACCTAGGAGTGTGTTGTTAGGTTGAGTTTTGAGTTAGTGTGAGTGTTGATGGGGATCTTTTAGGGTTCGTTTCCAGTTTTGAGTCATTTTGCCGATTTTGTCAATTTTGAGCTTATGTGTTTTGGTTTGGATTGTGTATTCAGGAGATGCTGGAGTGATCGATAAAAGCAATGGTACTGCCACTGAGTTTTTTTTTGCAACAAGAGGTGGGATTTTACATTTCATTTACTTAAATGAATATATTTTAGTTAATGAATTAAAATACAATAAATGCTTGGTTTTGAATGAAGACCGTATGTGCATTATGTATGATGTTTATTTTTAGCTTTATGAACTTGTTTACCATGTTTTGGGTATATGAACCGATGTTTGAACTCCTAAGCATGTTGGATATGTGTTTATGCTGGTGAGAGGGCATGTGAGGTAATGTTTGTACCCATGCGATTTATTTTAATAAACCCTCTTTGAATTATGTGTTTTGTGGCTTGTGAAGTATTTTACAGTGCCAAAAAACCTTAGTAAGGATTCTTGAGGGTTTGAGCAAGTTTGGGGATCGTTTCGGGTGATTTTCGGGGTAAGGTGCGTAACTCGTCCAAGATGAGTACACGCCCATTCCAATAGCCCATGTACTGCTCTGAACAGAATAGTACACTGCCTGTGCAGAAGAGTACATGGTCGTGTATTTTTACACGGCCTATTCCAAAAAGTAAACGATTGTGTACTCAAGCCCTGTAGAATTACACCCCTTGTTCCCAGAAAAGTACATGGCCGTGTACTTTTCCCTGCAGCCCCCTGTACTTTTCCTATAGCCCAAGTACCCCACTTTGACACTTTCAAACCTACCCGAAACCTACCCAACACCAAATAAATCACACCTTAACCAACCTCAAATGAGTGCCTTTTGGTGATTCTTACATTTCATGCATTACGGGTTTTCTATGTAAAAGAAATATATGCGTGTTCTTAGGAATAACTTGGAATTGAGAGTTAACACTTGGACAAATAAGGTAAGTACATAGAATCCCAACAGAGGGGAAGATTACTTACCTAATGTTGTTGTATGGTTGGATATCGCATGTACGTCTGAATTTGCTATCAGTTAGCAGGCTGCCTGAATTTGCTATGACTTAGTAGGCTATGAGTTTATATATATGTATAGATTGTAATTGGGTGCGATAGTGTGTTTTCTCCACTCAGTCCTAGATAACATTGGCAGTAGAGGATTTATATGTATTTTATAAATGAAAGATTAGTTGCAAGTGGGCTTTCGGTTTTCCTTTAGCGGGGGTTATTTGAAAGTGTTTTGTGATGCATTCCAATAGGTTTTGGGGCATAGTAGCCTGTGTGACAATGTTATGTGTTGTGAGTTTATGAAACTTATTGGGCTGGTCTTTATTGCATTGTGTTACAAATCATGCATTATGCTTAATTATTTGTGAAACAGATCAAGTGCATGCTTAGTATGCATGGATAATAACGGTGTTTAAAGCAACTATTTTTTAATTAATTTTTCTTATGCCTTTATGCCACCAGATATGCTTATGATGTTATGACTTCCACTGAGGTCTTTGATCTCACCCCCCCTCTTACTGATTATTTCAGGACTAGTTCGTTAGCCTTAGTTGATCATCTTTGAGGTCGAGTTTTTCCCAGTGTTAGTCTTAGGGCTGGACTATTGCACTTGCACGTCTTGGAAGCTCAGCATGTTTCGTGTTTTGGCATTTTCATACTCTATCGACATAAATGCTTATTTTGGATTATGTTACTTGTTATGGACCTGTTGTGGGCTTGTTTTCCAGATTTAATATTTCATTCGCATGTATGATTTGGACTCCCGTTATGATATAAGATGCGTGTCTTGGACATTTTTGTGGATCCATATGTGCTTGTGTGTATGATCTCTACGTGTTGCATGTTTGGGGTTATTTGGCCTATTGCTTGTGATTTAAGACTTGTGCTATATGTGTATATGTACTCCGTTGATTATTTTGTGTCAGATGTATTATTTGACGTGTCATGTTCCATTTAAAATTAAAATTAAAATTTATATGAATTTTTGGGATTTTGGTTTACCAAGGTTGAATATAGTTGCAATTTCTCTCCAAATAGACAAATAGTTGAAAATTAATGCAAGACAAGGTTAGGGTTTTTTATGGATTATAGTATACTATGTACATGACGTTTATTCCTCTAGTCTATATTCATAACATATTATGATCAGAGAACCAAAATAATGATAAATAAGATGTATATCATACAAATTGTAGTGTGACCAAGTCTTAATGTATATAACGTGATGTCTCCCATAAGACATCATATTTTTTTTCATTTTCTCTGCTTATTTTATAAATATATGTTTGTTAATATCATCTCCACTATTAATTTTTTTTCTAACCTTGTAGGTTTACTATGTATATTGCTGTGTATTTTAACAATGTATATAGTGAGCCTGTAGCAATTGTCACGCAAAATATTTGGGGTACAGGACAAATATATTTGACTACTATCGATGTCACATCTTAATAGAGAAATATGTGGATTATTGAGTAATAAATAATTGTCAATGATATTATATAAAGACAACGTTGCTTGTATAATTTAATTGAAGGAATGCTATATCAAAGGTAACAAGATAAAACATATTTCACCAAATTTGTTCTTTACATATGATGTTCAAAGTAAATGTGAATAAATATCCAATAAATATGCTCTAGCAATAACCTAGTTGGTTTATTTAGTAAAGCTCTGACTATATCAATATTTCAAAATCTTATATAAAAGATAAGGATGTGTTATTTGAATGATTTGAAAGGATGACTGAATTAGTGAGAGGTCTCTGATTGCATTGGGAGTGCGATCGGTTCAAGTCTAGGATGGCCCACCTACGCCAAAAAAAAAATAGAATAAGCATCTAACTCCTTATGCATGCATTAATAAGATTTTGAATAAGATAGTATTCTAAAATCATACTCTCTTAAGATTTTATCCTAAAAGATTTTAATAATGCATATTTTTAAGAGATAATTGGGGAAGCATTATACAATGAATTTTTTTTTCAATATGGCTCTTCAGTATCAACAAACACATTTACACATTTAAAGATTCATGTCCCTTCTTCAAAAAGATGTAATAGATAAGTTTGAATTATCATTTACAGATATCAATGTCATCATACTAAATCTTCCTTACATGTTCTCTTTCTTTTATTATATAAAAATATTATTTTTAATATTCATTTCGTTGTTAAAAACTATGAATAATTAGTAAATATGGTAAAAAAAACAACCAAATTATATTCAAATCCCTTTAAATGTCATTCATATAAATCAATATCATTAGAAACAAATATAATTTTACAAAAATATCTGTATTCACTTTTATAATAAACATAGATTTTTAATAAAAACAATTCATAGATTATACAATGGTGAGCAAATCTTTATCCATTCTAATTTTAATTTTAACTCCGAACAGATGGAACGGATTATATGATTGCTTGGAACATGGGTTGGTTTAGAACGTGGGCATTTCCAATGTTAGAAAAAGTCAGGAGAGTCAGGACAGATATTACAACGGTGAAGACTGAAGAGCATTAGGGAGAACTGTTCTGACTCCAAATGAAAGTATAAAATTCCATAGCTAATTTGCAGCAAAACTTGGTATCCTATCAAAGTGTTCCCTACTATGTACAAACACCCGAAACCTGTCATGTCAAAACAGTAAAAGACACAGAACTATGCAGCAAAGAAGAAAGATGGTTAGTCTATTCAGAGATTCTTCTAGTTTCATTTCATGACGCCTCATCCTAGGATTGAGGCTGCCCGTTATAGGACTGGATGTTGGGTAAGGCAAAGTAAAGAGTCTCATGTCTGATATACCAAATATACCCGCCGGCACCAGCTCTCCAAACGTCACAATCATTGGATTGACAAAACTTGCTATCGCTGTAACACACAGATTTGATGAGGCAGTGCTTGCATATCCTCCTCCTCCGTCAGGATCATGGAAATGCTGGCTCGACCCGGGAATGTTTGAGTGGGTCTGTTGGCTCTGGCGTGACGCGGTGGGGAGTACCCTATTCAAGGTGGAAGGAGATGGCCTACGGGGTACAAACAGATCCTGCACGCCGGATGTGGGGTGCCCATACAGGGGGACTAATGTGTTTACAGAAATGTTAGTCTTGCAGACAGGGCACCTCGGAGTCGGTGGGTGCTGCTCGGGATCAGGGAAAGAGCTTTTAACTCTGATCCACTCGTACATGCATGGCCAACAGTAGAGATGACCACAAAGAGTGACAACTGGGTCATATGCGGTGTCTAAGCATATGCTGCATTCAAACAATCTGCTGCTATTGTCGTTTGAGACTGCTGCTGGAGTTGTCATCGAATCAAGGCAATGATCCTCCGCACAAACTGTTTCGTCCATTTCAATGTCCTGTATAGACAAACAAAGACCATTTATCAGGACATGGCTGCATAATTCAAAACATAATATATGAGTAATCAAGTTAAAAGCATCTCTATTTCAGTAAAACGATGGCCCTGCACTAAGACATTAATCTTAATGAAAAAAAAGAGGTTAAACATCATTAACCCCTTGAAATTGTTGTCCGCCCAAGACACACAAATTCACAATACCCGCTGGAAAAGAATTTCAAGAAACTAAAAAAATGAAGAACATGCTTGATGAGCATAAAGCCAATTACAGAGTAAGGAAAAAAAAAAAACAGAGCATCTCAAGGATTTTCCTGCTGAAGATCAAAAGCCGGTAATTAACCTTACCCAAGAAGGAACACAACAAAAAGGACCCATTCTTGAGAAAAAAAAAAGAACAATAAGACGATAACGTGCAAAAGAGATCTAATTAAACCCCTGGAGTTTGGATTTGCACAGGCAAATCCAAACCCAGAAAGGAAAAATCTAAAGGGGAAATCAAATGGAAAAACCCCATTACCGGGTTTCTTGTAGCCAGTAGGCATAAGATTGAAGAAATCACAAAGAGCGAGCAAACGGTTAATGAAGAATAAGAAGAGAAAAACAGAAGAGAAGATACTCCCGCAGATGCGATACCCCAGAATATATAATGGTCTAACAAAGGAAGCGCACACAGAGAAGGAATACACAGAGCTCAAAGTCGGTGGGGGCCGTACCCAGTAGCGTAGCGTGTTTAAAATATGGTGTCTTTTTTATTAGGTTTAGAGTCTGTGTGGCACATAGTTTTATTTTTTTGTTCTTGTGATGTGATGTGATGTGATGTGGGCAACCTTTGCTTTGGTTGTATCTACTATACCACTTTGGCTTCTTTCCCGTTTACTTCCCACTCGAAATTTAGAATAGTGTTAGGAAGACCAAGAAGTATGATGTGGCGTCGTTGTCTGGTTGTAGTAAGCCTGGTTTAGGGTTTCTATAGACGTGCAATATTTGATCTATTCTCTACTTGCAAAGACAAGCTTAATACGTTTTTAATATATGTTGTTATCATTCAAATAATGTAAAACCCTATTGTTAGATAGCTTATTCTGACGATGATTATCCATATTAGATGAATTGCAATGATTATTAATATCTTTTTACTCACACTATGAGAGTAAAAAAAAAAAAAATACACAAAGGATTTTGTTATAACACCTAATTAAAGGTAACCTCCATAGTAACTATGTGAGACCTAACATGCATAATGGGTCAAGTGTGTTACCCAAATCCCATATCGTAAATTAGTATGAGAGGTCTTGGATTTATATATATTGTGTGATGGATTATTTGTAATAAGTTATATTTTTTGGACCATGTGATTAAAACCTCAACTCAGCATTACAGTTGTGATCCATCACACTCACATACACGTCAATGTCAGGTTCTACAATTCAAAAATTCTCACAACTAGAGATTGAACTAGTCAATCCAAAAACATTCTCAAAGACTTTTCAACATTACCAATAAATCTATCTAAGCTCCAAAGCTCCAACACTTGTAAAAAGTTGCACAATCCCTGTTCTCCAACATCAACACATTTGGTTACATTTGGTTAGCATGTTTACTAGATTCGATTCTTCAAACCTTGAATCTTCTCTAAACAGATCTCATCTTTCTCCAACAAATTTCTAGTGAAATCGTATCTTCTTCGGATATGTTTTGTTCTGGAATGATAAATTGGATTCTTTAACAATTGTATGATACTCTAACTATCACTATGAAGAATCTTTGCATGCTGCTTCTTGCCTAATTCTTTTAGATAATTAGTCAGCTATATCATCTCTTTATCACTTCAATTATTGCAATATACTCAACTTTAGTAGATGACATGACAACACACTTTTAAAGTCCAGATATCCAACTCACTATTGTCACATCTAGTGTGTACATATATCAGATGTAATCTGGCTAGAGTCCATATCTCCACTAAGATCAGCATTTACAAAACCTTACAATACTATTTTTCCTTTTCCATAACAAAGTGAAGCTCTTGGTATTCCTCTCAGGTATCTCAGAAACCATTTCATAGCTTCCCAATATTCCTTCCCTAGATTAAACATGTACCTACTCACAACTCTCACCGCATGTGCTATATCATGTCTAATATAGATTATAGCATACACCAAACTCCCAACTGTAGAAGCACAAGAAACCTTTTTCTATATTCATGCTCCTTAGTTGTTTTAGGTGATTGCTCCTTTGACAATTTAAGATGAGTTGCCAAAGGAGTACTTATCGTTTTGGCATCACACATTCTGAGTCTAGATAACACCTTCTCAATGTATTGCTCTAGAGACCTATAGTGTTGTCCCGAGAAGCCTTCATCCCAAGAAACTATTATGCTGCACCTAAATCCTTCATCTTAAACTTCAAAGGCAACATGTCTATCAAACTTGAACTAGCAATCAACACATCATCCACATACGACAAGAGTAAAAAAACATAAGAATCAAAGTACTTTTTTAAATAACAACATTGATCCTTGTCACTCCTATAAAAATTGTTTTTGCACATGAAGGAATCTAATCTCTTATACTACTATCTAGGAACCAGCTTCAGCCTATACAAACTCCTTTTGAGCTTATATATCATGTGTTCCTTGTCATACACTTCAAAATCTTCTAGTTGTTGTATATAGATTTCTTCATTAATTTTCCCATGTAAAAATATAATTTTTACATCCACCTTCTCAAGATGTAAATCCTCTGTTGCAATAATACTCAACAAAATTCTGATACTAGTTATCTTCACAACAGAAAATATTTCAATATAGTTTATATCTTTGCTTTGTGTTTAACTACTAGTCGTGTCTTGAATATGGTTTTGTCATTAAGTTCAACTTTTGATCTTAAACACCCACTTTTTCAACAAAGCTCTTTTCCCAACAACAGAGTCAATCAGCTTTCAGGTCTCTTTCTTCTCAAGTGACCACATCTCATCCTCTATAACTTGCTCCCACTTGATTGAATCTTCTACATGAATTGCCTCCTCATAGGATTCAGATTCCCTTGCATCTATCAGCAAAAGATAATGCAAAGATGGAGAATATCTCTTAAGCTTCCTAACAGTTCTTGAAAATCATCGTAACACTTGTTCTGGTGTAATGTGCTTCACTTCTAGATCTACAACAACATTCTCTAGATTTTTCTAAAATCTAGTTGATCTATTACTCGATGATTTCTCTCATAACTCAATCTCAACTCCCACTTGTTATGTATTCTTTGAACTTATGTTTTCATTATCTTTATACAAGACTTTTTCATCAAATATCACATCATAATGTCATAAAATCTTTATGTTCTTGGCATCCTAGAACAATAGCCTATGACTTCATAGCCTTTGTATCAAGCTTGCCCTTTTTCTTTTATGGATCAACATGAATATAAATAGTACAACCAAAAGTCTTCAAGTGAGAGTACTTGATTTCTTTTTCTATCATTACCTCTTCTAGAATCCTGAAATCCAAAGGTATTGAAGACTCTCTATTGATCAAGTAAGTTGATTTGCTCACAACATTAGCCCAAAATATTTTGGGCAACCCAAAATGTAGCCTCATACTCCTTGTTCGTTCATTAAAAGTTTTGTTCATCCTTTCAACAATACTACTTTGTCTAGTTTTGCTTGGAACTGTCATAGTCAATCTTATTCCTTAAGCAACACATAATGTTTTGTATTTAGACTTGTCATTTTCTTCTCCATTTTTTTATCTTAGACATATTCTCAACGTCAACCTTCCTCTTATTAAAAGTGACAAACACATCTATTTTGTGTTTAAAAAAGTAAACTTATACTTTTTGCTGAAGTTATCTACAAAAGTAACATAATATCTTAAATTTCCAAGAAACGAAACTGGAGATGGCCTCCACACATCTATGTGTACCCATTCTAATCATTCATTGTTTGGTTCTCTATTAGGCTTTGTGAAAGTGAGTCGACCTATGTTTATTGTTTGGTTCTCTATTAGTCTTTGTGAAAGTGAGTCTACCTATATTGACAGATTTTAACCTTTCAACACTCCCTTTGAAATCAACATCTTCATTACTTTAATACTCCTATGTTCAAATCTACTATGTCACAAACTTGAACTGGACCATAGCACCATTAGCAATCTTCCACGTCTATTCCTGCTGTATAACCTATACTATCCGACATACCTACAGATTCCCATTTATAGGGCTTGATACTTGGGGGTAAATGTTACCACCTTATACTTAAGGTTGGGCCAACACTTGGATACTGTTCATCCACAAAATATTTTTCTTTTTTTTTCCTAACACTAAACTTCATGCTCGCTGTAAGCATTCGGAAGAAGACTCTACCACACAACTCAAAGAGTGCAAGTATAATTTTATAGGATTATATTTGAAGATTTTAAGTTTCTGGTTAAGTTTTGCTAACATTATAACGATGTTAGCAAATACGTGACGTGCACAAGCAACTATTCATTAGTACAACATGCTGCCCTTTCAAGATCAACGAAAGTGTGCCAGATCAAAAGCATTTCCGCATTGCACAAAATGACACCGCATTCCACAAAATGACGTACCTACAATTGGTTTGTGGCAAGACAAAGCATATACAAGTACATCAACAACCTTGTAAATAACTACCTCACTAGGGAATTCTTACCTTGAATTGCATGACGAGTCAATTTTCACACTAACATTACAGTAAGCTTGTTAAACCCCCTCCATTCACTCAAGAAGAAGAAGGTGCATAAGAAAGCAACTAAAATACTGTATCTTGCAACTTTTGTATTTCCCAGAAAAATGGTGGAGGAAATTACTGATGTTCAAGCAAAACAACTAAGTTGAGAAATATGCTTTCCCAAGAATACAGATAGGTAATTTACCTTTATCATAAACACCAATTAAGACCAACTCTAGCTGACTAGGAAATTTTAAGATACTTAATACCCAAATTAACTTGACCTAAATTTTCCACTTAATTTTTAAATAATGAAGAGAAAGAACTAAAATAAGCTGGCAAAAATATTCAGCTCTTTGCAACGTTATTCATAATGTTTTTCTCACCCGTCTACACATAGAAAGAAACAAACAGGAAGCAGCAAGGCATGTCGACAGATACATGGAAGCTAACATAAACGAGAAAGATAGCTAACATCGATCGGAGAACAGAGACGCATCTAGTATCTATACAGGGCCAGTTAATTATAAATCATCTGCACTCAGGACATTGGAAGAGATTAATTCTTAAAAGCTCTTGACCCCATCAGGTGGCATCTTCAGTTACCAACTTTACAAGTATTTCTCTATACTATTGGTTAAAGTAGTTATAGGAACCGCACCAATAATTGCGTCCTTCTTCTCGCCATCCTTGAAGATCATAACAGTGGGTATGCTCCGAATACCATATTGGGTGGCAATCGAACCAGACTCATCCGTGTTGAGTTTGTAGCACTTAAGTTTTCCTGCATATTGGCCTGCCAGTTCATCAATCACAGGGTGGATCATACGGCAGGGACCGCACCATGGAGCCCAGAACTCAACTAAAACAGGTGATTGTGCGTCTAGAACAAGTGATTTCCATGTCGATTCCGAGACATCTGAAACTGCATTTTTTTTCAAGAATCAATTATTACAACCCAAATTTCAGACTCCCTTCATCAATCAATTAAAATCTAAGAAATCAGCCAAGACTAATATGTAATCTTTAGAGCACGTTCACTATATAATGCTCAAAATCCGAAACAAATAGATCTCAACAGCTAATTTGTGTCATTAAAAGACAGAAGGAAAATATAAATCGGAAATGTAGAAAATGTACGATTCTAACCTTGGACAGCAGTGTCCTGTGCCTCGCACGCAATCTTATTCCCGCGGGAGCGTATGGGCTTCCCATTCACCGATCCAAAGGAGCCAGTCACAGAGGGAGCGAATCTGACTTTGAGGCCGTTGACATCCGGTAACCCCAGCGATGTTCTTGGAGAGTACATGGAAGAAAGAGAAGCAGTTACAACAGGCCTGCGGAGCAATATGGAGGAGCGCGGAACAGAGACGGAATCAAGGATAGTAGCCATGGAAGGATCGTAAGGAGCGCCGGAGGAAGAGGGAGCAGGAGTGGGTTACTTTAGAGGGAGCGGAGGAGAGTGTGTAGAGGTTGTTGTTTGGTTTCTGCTATACTAGAAAACGGAAATATATATATGGTTGGCATTTGTTTGGAGTGAAGCGAGGGAGTGGATATTTGTGGCCACTGGCCAGGCAACCAACTAAGTTATGCGCTTTCTCCGTCCTTAACGGCATTTACCACTTCACATCCGGAAAAGAATAATGAATAGAAATAATTTGTAAATGACAAAAATATCCTCATAGGATTGTACAAACCTGACTCTTCCTTTGATCACCCCCTCAAGGTTGCACGTGAGTCACCTGAACAGAGAACATAGAACATAGAACATAGAAAGCCACTAATGATTGATAGATTTAATATTTTTTATAATATTCAAGATATTATAATTTAATTTAGATCCTAAATTCAAAATTTGATCGAATGAAACATTTATTGATATTTTAATCACAAAAGAAAATAAAAATTATTTTATTTATTTATTTATTTAAAAACTGTACTTAATATTCTAAATAAAGTTGGACTGCTTCCCCCACTAAAAATTGAAGTATCACCCGATTGGCATATTATTTTTATTATTTGAACTTAGGACAAGAATATGATATGACCCGTCATACCCTTGGGCGACACACAAGTAGTATGATATACCTGTCATGCTTTGTTACATGTTATATTAGAGTACAGTGGCTTCACGGCTTGTGCATGTCACAACATAATTAAAGCCGGCAGTCGGCATTGGTTTGGGCCATTGCCAACCCTCATGCTCCTCCTCGTACAAAAATTAGATACATTTTTTTCTTCCTTTTGGATCAATAAAGAAAAAAAAAACAAAACCAGATTGCCTTGCCCCGGGACTGCTTCAACTTAACCGGTTGCCAAACAACCCAACCCGAGCTATAGACATGATACTGAGTCTAGGCCTGGTTTCCTCCGGCGGTACTCAGTGCTGCTTGGCTCACCAGTTGAGCCGCGGAACAGGGCCTAGAGTTAGAAGAAGAATTGGAACCTTTGCGCGTTCAGCTCTCCTAGATACCAGACTCACCCAAGTGGAGGTCCCGGCCGTGAGAGGCACTTCTCGTAATAATCTAGTAGTCGACCGTAGGGATGACAGCCAGGCGGAGGCACGGGCCTTGGCTCGTGCTGCCGATGCCCCCGTGTACAGCCCCGAGCTCCTTGCTCTTAGATACGCCTCCAATCCAATAAAGGTTCTCCCGGAGCAACATTGCCGAATGTAACTTTTTTATTCTTCGTTTCTTTGTTATATTTGATTTGGTTTTGGGTGATTATATCAGGTAGTGCGGAGAACTCTTCAAATCTTGATAGCCTTAGCTTCATTCGGGTTGAAACTGTTTGTGGACCGAAGAAATGGAGCGTTCGATGAAAACAAGAGGAAGCGAGCAGCTCAGCTCCGGAAGATTTTCACTCGATTAGGTCCTACTTTCGTCAAGCTGGGGCAGGGCTTGTCCACCCGACCCGACATCTGTCCGCCCGAGTATCTGGAGGAGCTCTCTGAGCTTCAGGTATCTTAATATTTGTTTTTTATGGGTTGATTCATTTGACCAATTGTTATTCTGGATTGATGAAACGTAATTCCCGATCGAACAGGATGCTTTACCTACGTTCCCCGATGCAGATGCCTTTGAATGCATTGAGAGGGAATTGGGGATGCCGCTTGACTCCGTTTTCCAGGACATATCTCCAACTCCAGTTGCCGCAGCTAGTCTTGGTCAAGTCTATAAAGCTCAGCTGAAATACTCAGGAGAGATTGTTGCGGTTAAGGTGCAGCGCCCTGGTATTGAGGAAGCTATTGGGCTGGATTTTCATCTTATAAGAGGTCTAGGATTTTTCATTAACCAGAATGTTCACTTCATTACCAGTGATATTGTAGCTATTATTGATGAGTTCGCGCGCAGAGTTTATCAGGAGCTCAATTATGTGCAGGTTTGTTCTTTCTTGCATTGATGAGCACTTAAAAGGATACTTACAGATTTGTGTGGCTGTTTGCAACATTATTGCTTTATCCAGCTTGAGCCAATATTATATTTCTTGAGTGAGATTTTAATTGAACTGAAGAGCATTACTTGAGTTACTTCCTTCATAAGATTCTTTTGGTTTCAATTTTAATTTCTGGCAGGATCCTGCAGGAGGGACAGAATGCAAGGAGGTTTAGAAAGTTATATGCTGACAAAGAGGATATTTTTGTTCCAGATATCTTCTGGAAATATACTAGTAGAAAAGTTTTGACGATGGAATGGGTTGATGGTGTCAAATTAAACCAACATGAGGCCATAGAGAGACAAGGTTTAAAGGTCCTTGATCTAGTGAACACAGGTATACAGTGCAGCCTCAGGCAACTGCTTGAATATGGATATTTTCATGCAGATCCTCATCCTGGTAATCTCTTGGCAACACCTGAGGGAAAACTTGCTTTTCTCGATTTTGGAATGATGAGCGAGACCCCAGAAGACGCAAGATCTGCCATAATTGGTCATGTTGTTCACATGGTTAATAGAGACTATGATGCCATGGCTCGGGATTACTATGCTCTGAATTTCTTGTCACGAGATGTTGATGTGACTCCAATTGTACCAGCACTTCAAAATTTCTTTGATGATGCACTCAATTACACTGTGAGTGAACTGAACTTCAAAACATTAGTGGATGGCCTTGGTGCTGTTTTTTATCAATATCCATTTAGTGGTACGTTTTCCTTTTCCTACTGTATCATCTCTCCTCAACAAGTTAACAATCTACGTACATTTGGTTATAGGCGTTGAATGACATAAAGTCAGAATGGCCCATGGATGGCATCTTATGATTGTTATGGTTTTCCTTGTCAATTGACTTGCAGTTCCCGCTTATTATGCCTTGATATTGAGATCGCTAACGGTACTAGAAGGCTTGGCCCTGAATGCGGATCCTAATTTCAAGGTGCTGGCTGCTTCATATCCGTATTTTGCTAAAAGACTTCTTACTGACCCAAATCCATACCTAAGAGATGCTCTTATTGAGTTGCTTTTTAAAGACGGGAAGTTCAGGCATGTGCTTCAGTGATGTTACAACTTATGCTTCTCTTAAATCTGGTGATCGATTATTTTTGCCTGGTAGGCATCCTTTAATGCCTGTTATTTTGGGAATATTGCAGATGGAATAGATTTGAGAATTTACTTGCTCAGGGAAAGAAAGATAGAGACTTCTCTGCAAAGGATGCTTTACAACCTGTTTTGAAACTATTATTGGGCCCTGATGGTGAAGAGCTTCGAGTCTTGGTTATCAAGGAGGCTGTTCGTGTCAGTGAAGCTATTGTTCTTGCCTCAGCCATCGATGCCTATAATTCTATCCCTGGTGTTGTGAAAGCTCTAATATTTAATGGCAACAAAAATGGACCTTTTCGGATGAGTGATACTGAAATAGAAAGTATGGTAGATCTCCGAAACCAAGTTTTCAGGATATGGGAGCTTCTTGAATCCTCTCAAGGTTTTGATCCTGGATCTATTTTGCAGCCTCTACTGCAGGTAAAAGGCCATCTTCTGTTTGCTTATAATATTAAATTCGAAGAGATTTTATAAACAACAAACTTGACACTTTTGTTTTTTTTGTGCTACATATTTGCTAAGAAATACTATGAAAGGCTTTTGTTTCTAAAAATTCAAAATTTATGACACCAAATGTATCAAATGACTGAAGGCCTTTTCTAATGCAAGTTTGAAGCTTGTTCGCTTCCATGCTACCAAAAGATGCCAATGACTACAACTGTCCACAAAAACTTACTTTGCACCACATTCCTCTGCCAAGAACCATTACTATTGCTCTTTCCTCTTTGGAAGCGTAAAGAAAGCTCCCTAGCTAACTTGTCAAATTTTAGGAAAGGCCAATTAAACAGTAATTTCAATTGATGGTCATAGCAGATTTATGGTTGAATAGCTTTTACAGTACTGATGTTCTCCAAATTCCTTTTGTTTAAATCGGAATTGGTGCTGGAAGTGTTATCTTATAATTTCCACCTGTGGATTATTTAATGATTTAGAGGATTCTCATAAAACATGGTTGTCGGACAGTACATGCAGGTCTGAAAATCTTTAATTTTAGTGGCAGAACCACAGATTAGACATAACATCGCATATGAAAACCCTGATTCCTTGTTTCAGCAGATTTGGTGAGTCCTTGTAAATATGGAACCGCAAAAGATATTATCTGTTAAAGTTAATATGTTGTTTTGAAATGGTATTTAGAACTTGGGTCTGATGAACGCAACCATAGTTTTCGCAAGTTGATGGTATGTTTATCTGCCTGCATAACAACAAAATTATATGGAGTTTGGGATCTTTATGAAAAATATATTACTTAAGAGAGTTTATTGTTAAATTTTTTGCAATGAAGATAATGGAAAATGGACAAGTGTTCTGGAAGTATTTTTTATGGTTGTCTCAATTGAGTCTTTGATATTTAGTTGAGGTCAAAATGGAGTGTAGCCACTATTGTTTGTATATTTTTGATATATCTGGCTCTAGCAAGCAAGATATGAAGATTTTATTGATTGATTGTTGAAGCTTTTATGAAAAGTATTCTTTTAGTTCACCAGGAAAAAAAAATCTTCGTACATTTTTTGGCATTAGTTTAGAAGAGAAATCTTCCATCACAAAATCATTCTTACCATTTTCAGGGTCCATGAAGACAGTGCTTTTTGGTTACTAATTCCTGCTTACCTCGGTGATATCCCAGATTTAAAGGCTGACCACAGTTTAGATTTTGAAGTAGGAGTTGTTTTAAAACTGTTTAGTCTGGAACATGGCTTTAGTCTTTGCACAACCGCATTATAAAAGAATAAATTTGGAGAACTCCCTTTGAGTTTTTTTTTTTTTTTTTTTTTGTCTAGAAGAGCCTAATTATAGTTTCTAAATCCATGTGAATTGTTAACTGAAAAATACCAAACTCTGAAATTTTGCATGAGCAGGTCCTTCAACAAAGCGAGGCACGAAGTCTAGGAGGGCGTGTAGCTGGTGGCATTACTCAACGGCTTGCGGCACGATTATTACAACAGGTCCTTCAACTTCCAACATCAGCTCCTGCTTCGGCTTCATCTTAAGGAGTACTGGTAATTACTGGTCAAATTCGAAAGATGATGTGGTTTTACACAAGGAAAGAAATTTGAACTGTTTATTGTTTTCTTTTTTTCCTCATTTGCTTCAATGAATTATAAAATGTGTATCCGGAGGCAGACAAACGCAGTGGAGTTCACCGCTTCACTAATAATTTACTTGGATCTTCATAGAAGTTGAACATAGATACTGTGTTGCTCTCTGTTTTATATGGTTGTTCAAAACCAGAGGGATACCAAATGTCTGTTCTAATGGAACATACAAGCTCACTAATGCTTGGTTATGCTGTGTTTTTTTTTTAATTAACTGAAACCATTAACTAATTAACATAACAATTAGAGAAAGCAAGCATAGGATAGGTAAGAATACAATGGCTTGTGGGGTTCAAAAGTTGCCAAAATCACAGTAATCTTATTTCCTTGCAATGCCGTGGTCATGCCGTGGGTGATATAGGAAATGTGTTTTGGGTCAGAGCCTAATACCATAATGGTTGGTTGCTTGGCACGTGGATCGGTAATAAGTAGATTTGACCTGATTTTCAGAATTTTCAGAATTTTCAGAAAATAGAAATGAAGGGTTATTATTTTTAATCATGGAAAATAGTTAAAAAGTTGAGAAGAGTATGAAATGTTTATAGAAAATAGAGAAAATAGTAAAAAGGGATTAATTCCTCTCAAAGCAAAGAATAAGATTTCGTTTGCAAATAAAATTATATATGTAACCTTAATTAAATTTTTGAGGCCAAATATCCATAGTGATCACATCACAATATTTTATTTTGATGGATATAAAAATAAATTAATTATCTAGTAAATAATTAGTCTTGCAATAATTTCCTCCACATAAGTCTGTACATATTGTTTCTTTTAATCAAAATTAATACCAAACTTAACAATAAAAATGAAGATTGAAAAATCTAAAACGACACCAAATTTAATTATAATAACAATTGAAATAAATAATAGAATGCATTTCCAAATCCTTGTATCAAACATGCAATAACAACACGGATCACATACTGTTTCTCATTTTTTTAAAAAAAAAGGAAAAAAGAAAAAGAAAAAATTTGAAAGCCCAAAAGCAATATGAGTTGAGCATTTGCTTAGGTTAGGAACCATGACAGCCACTAACCACATCCAAAGACTAACTCACACATGATGCCCAATGCCCAGGCAAGAAACCAACTCACAAGCACTGGTAAAGAACTATACTTGTCGGAGATTTAAGAGGCCTAAAACCTCAGATCCTGGTCGGCTTCTCCGTTTCTATCAAGCCTTTGGACGTCCACACTAAAATATATAGTCCACATCCAAAGATTAGAAGCCTAACTTCGTTGAACATGAACTAAGACAAGTTGCGTTTCCGCATCAAAGTTTCTATCTTTTCAACATCTTCTGGTGTGTCCACACCATGAGCCTCATGCTCAACCTTTATCACCTGCAAATATATGCATATGTTACCTATTCTATTGGCATGCTTCAGAATCCAATTACCCACCAAGTTAACTAATCTTTCCCCAAAAGAGAAAAAAAGTCTAATTTAAAACTATTAGTTTTGCTACGACTACACATAAACTGGGCAGGAAAGATCCTGTACCTTCATTTTGTAACCATTTTCGAGGACTTTAAGCTGTTCCAAATCTTCTTCTAATTGCAGTGGAGTGGATTCAAGCTCTGGATAAATCTTTAGAAACTTTGAATCATAGGCCTGGCCAGTCATATCAGTAATTTGTTACTTTCATAATCGTAAAAGGATTCTGGGCAATAATTCAAACAATCAGTCACATAAAATTCTATACATCAAACCTGGATTCCAAGATGAAGGAGATATGGGAACTGTGGATTGGTTTTCCCAGATCTATATCAAGAAAATGAACATATCATCCATCAAGCATCTTGCAAAAATGAAAGTTAATCCATTTTTTTTTACACTCACTTGTTATAAGGAATCAGTCCTCTGGAGAAATAGATAGCATATCCTCGCTTATCGGCAATGCATTTAACTCGATTGGGATCAAATGCATATTCAGGTTTTAACGATGTCACTGCGGTGCTAAACACTGCATCTGGGGCTGTCTACATCCATGTGACACATCAAAAGGAAACTAAAAGATCAAAATACTGAATAGGCTACGGAACCATAAGAGGATTGACCTTTTTGATTCTAACATTTGAAAATCAGTTGCATTCAAAAAGTATATGCAGTTACAGAGAATGAAGCTTGCCTGCAGTGCTTTAACAATGCCATCTATTATCTCAGGTTCAATGAGAGGCTCATCGCCCTGAATATTGACAACTACATCGTACTTCTTTTCTAGTTTCTGGAGTGCTTCATTGCATCTTTCAGTACCTGTTAGATAATAAAGATGGTTAATGTTTGGCGAATCCAGCACATAGTTGAGGCATTATCCAAATGACAATGAAGATCCCACCATTTCGACAAGTTTCTGAAGTCATTAGCACATCAGCACCAAAAGACCGGCAGCATTCTGCAATCCTTTCATCATCCGTTGCCACAACTGCATCAACAATCAACTATGGATGGATAAGAACGATAAGATTTAAGCACACATACGGAGAACTATATGAGAGAGATGGATGACAGGTGCAATCCAGAAAAATCAATCAGAATGACCAAATCCCGTAAAATCTGCTGTGAATTAGATCTCTAACTGTGTACGTACGTAGCTAGGGTATAGAAATTCTGGAGACAAAGAATCTATATCACTACAACAAAATCAGAATTCACCAAGCAAAGGCATTCACAGGTTTTGCAAATATAGTAAGAATTAGTATGAAAATAGCAACAGCCAGAATATGCAGTTCAAAAATACTCTCAATTCTCAAATGATGCAAAATTATGCACGTCACCATGAAAAAGCGACACTAGGCTTTAGGCTTGCTATCAATTTTCATCTCACCAATGTGGTCCAAAGTTGTAGCCAGTTTAGCTCTTTCCCAAGTTCTCTGGAAACAATCAACAAAAAACATGAGCCCAAAGTTTGAAAAAACAGTATCGAATCTCCGCGCGAAATGGAGAATCGGACGGTCTTCTAGGACTCACTGAAACAAGATCTGATCTCAATCAACATTTGGTCTTAAAGCAAATTGCAAAAAGAAACAAGATTAAAGGGGGGGAAGAGATGGCGGCTACCTGGATCATGGGTTTGCCGCAGATATGGACGAGTGGCTTGCCCTCGAAGCGCGAAGAAGCATAACGGGCAGGGATGATACCGACAACCCGGGTCCGGAATTTCCTGAATAGACCTCGATAAGAATAACCGCCAATGGCTAAACCTACGGCAGCTCCGACAACAAGGCCGTGCACAAGCCATGTCTTGGGCGATGAAGACCCAGATGCGTATGAGGAGGAAGAGCAAATGTCCTTCATCTCTTGCGCGCTTTGCCGCAGGATTTGGAGTGAAAGTCACAAGTGAAGCGGAGGATTGAAGCGTTATAAACAGTTTGGTTGTCATTCTTATTGGAACTACATAAAACCATTTCAGTTACTTTTAAATATTTTTCATAAATAGTTTTAATAAATAATTTTATAAATATGAACTACCCCATGACATTCATTATGCTGATAATAATACGGGGAATTCCGTCATTGTGCGTGCCACTACAATAATTGAGGACAGGACATAAACTGATTTTTACTCTATAATTGATATTCAAATTTTAAATTTTACAATTCCAACAATATCTCATCGATTTTGGCTCCAATCACTGTTGTCTGCGTTGTTTTTTCTTTTCTCCCCTCACTTCCCGTACCTCATTTTCGTGGTCTTCCATTCTTCCACCATCAACAGCAATATCTTTCAATTTTTTCTTCAGGTATCTATCCGACGCAGCCTTCCGCTTCTTCTTTTCATGAGACGTTGCACGGTTGTTTCCACAATCTTTGGGACTGGAGTTCCCAATGACCTCACCTCCACGTGGTAGTGGTTCTTCATCATCCAACTGCCAATTGCACAACATGTCCTGTTGATGTCCGTCTGCGCTCCCTAATGGCTCCCCGGCTCCAGGCAGCAAGCTACTAAAAGTTTGTTCTCCGTTGTGCCCCCCTTTGCGCTCTGTCAATACAGGGTCTGGTCTAATTATAGTACCCAGAATACTCCTGTCAGGACCCAAGTCTGAGATCGTCCTCGGGTTTGTCAAGGTTGAATAAGCCATTGCAAAAGCTGCTCTAATCTGGACAACATGGAACACACAAGTATTGACATATTCTGCCGACATAAGTTACCCAAAAGAAACCGAAAAAATTACAAACCTGGAAATAATTGAACGAATTTTTCCCGATGTCATTATCCGGAGTCTACAAACATAGCAAAATAAATATATCAGTCAGCCTATTAAAAAATGAATCAGTGGCAACTCTCAGCAAAGATTAATCAACAATTTCATTAAATAATTCATTTAGCACATACTGCATGCATCGTAACAGTCAATATTAATTCAATCCAATCATCAGAGCAAAGCAACAAATAAATGACTCATCACACCATTTTAACCAGCTGCCTAAGAAGTGAAATATTAAGTTTCAAAGCCAGAAAATAAGTCAAACAATCCCCCACCTAGCATTTATCAAACAGTAGCTTATTGATAAAACAAATCAAGACCTGGCTCACTACCTGAGGATCCTCAATGGCAATAAGGAATGGCCTTCCCTTGTTCAAAAACCTAAAACCAAAAAGCATAGGAGAAAAATTAAACATTATATTGTTACCAGTAAAACCTCATGGTAAATATCATAATCAATCTAACAATTATTTTATGTTTTTACCCTCTTTTACGCTTTGGGAAGAAGATGCCTGCCCCATTGCATGACACACCAACATCAGTTGTGTTTAACTTGCGTCCGTAAAATTCAAAAAATTGTATCTAAATTAAGAAAACGGATTGTAAGAGTAAATAGTGTTTTCCCCCATAAATATAAAGCAAGCAAGAATATATATATATATATATATATATATACAAGATCACATGTTGTCTCAGTACAACTCGATTAAATATGTCGAAAGCCTAAAACAAGTCTCTTCAGAGCTCCTCAACAGATTAATGCCACAACAAGGAGAAGGAAATATAAGAACAATTTGATTCCTAAGCATACTCACCAGGAGGATTCCCAAATTCAGTTCCTGCAAACCTTGGTGCCCCCTAAGATTCTGTAGTAAGGACACAAATCGTATTATAACATATTTCAAAGAGGATATAATCGAAAGGAAATATTGAACAGTTTTGAGGGCAAATCCGACAATGTGGACAGTCGAGCATCACAATGTGGACGACAAGAAGCAGACTTCCAACCACAAGTTTGAACTGCAATGTAACACTAATTGCTCTCTAAATCCAAGCAAATATGAAAGGAAAATTGTGTATACTTATAACTGTCTCATACTATTTGGCATCCATAAGTATAGAGAAGCTAATGGAGAGATTAATTAAGCACAAATGCATTGAAACAATCTAAAATTAACAAGAGCATTTCAATTCATGACAATGTCATACCTGCAACATTGCCATGAGCATTGCAAGAAGAGCATAAGAACCAATTCCACCAGAATATACCTGCATGAAATGCAACCTTAAGAGATGCCAGGGAAGAAGTCAACAGTTTTCTATAAGAGATGCTAGGGGACAAAAATTAAGTACCTCATTTAGTTCTCTTTGCTGTAAAAATACTTTTAAGATCAAACATAATGGTCGTAGAGGAGGCCATTTTGATACAGCATCCTGAAAGAGAAAATACCCCATGCAGCCTTCAATTTGAAATTTGTTAAAACACAGGCAAACAACATGCATAAAAAAGATAGCACAAGCAATATGAATCTCAAATACAGATTCCATTTAACCCAGAATAGAATTATTCAGGAAAAAAAAAACAGAACAGAAGTGTAATGTATTTAAAAACCTCTTCCTATTCAACCATTTAATCCGGTCCCGAAAAGGATGGGACAAACCATAGACAAGCCATTCCCATTATCACAACTACATGGTCTTCTCTCTGCATTAGTGAGACCTCTTTTAACTAAAGCATATTTACAGTTTTTAATAGCCAGTGGGTATCATTTTGGCTAGCCACCAGGATAGTGTTCCTCCCAACAGTCTAACTCAATACATTCAATTTATGAATATCATGTATTCAGGACCAGCTTAATCGGATATCTGATTAAACATTATATTGCCAATTTCAACATTAAAATCATGAGTTGCCAATGGCTTTCCATAGACAACCTTAGACAACAGTGTTGCTAGGAATAAAGACATCAAGCAAAAGGAGAGTCCAAGATAACCACCTCAATGTGGACATTCTGCATTATAGCATTCAGCTGATCTATAGTATAAAAGCTAGGAACTCTAAATATCCCTTCCCCACCCACCACAGCTAAAAATCATTTTGACTCCAACAGGTAACAAACAAGTTAGCCTGTTAGGCACCTCCCACACTCAAATTATTCATGACCCTAGTAAATAGTATACATATAAAACCCAAGCCCAGTGTAGCTTATCAACCCCCATTCCACCCCCTATTTCTCATTTCCCTTCAAGCATCCTCATCACTCACTCAGAACCTATACTTATCCCATTTTCGAAATGGCCCCCCCTTCATTTTTGGCTTCGTTTCTTTTACAGTTAGGTAACAAATACTCCCACTATTTTCATTCCATTAAGCTTTTTGGTTCATTTATTTATAGTTTTATGCTGTGGAAGTGAGAAGTTTAGAATAAATCCACATAAGCTGTTGGACTGTTAATATCAGCCTACAATGTGGGGCTGAATTTATCTGAGCATACATGCACAACCTGACAACAACTAAGTCCATTGCATAGCATCAGATTTACGCAAGAATAGGACGATTAAAAAAAACACAACTAACCTTAATGAAATCAGCAGCTTTTGGTCCATTAACTGCATCAAAACTGCAATTCAGGAGATGAAAATGTTTAAAGGATTCCTAATGCTCAGTTCAAAGTATAATAAGAAATATAAATGAAGCTTGGCAAAACGGAAACCACCAATTAAAAGATTAAACTTAGCCATATTGTCCAAATACATGTGACCAAAAACACAAATACCCATAAAAAGCAAGGCTTTTTGCAAAAAAATAGATTTTCAACACTCAGTAATGGAAAGTACAATTTAGGAAAACAAGTCACTCTTCCCTGCATAAGGAAAAAAAATTTTCCAAAGTTTTCAATAAACTACAGTATTTGTATTTTCTCACTAAAAGTATCTATGATTAAGATCCACAAATAGCAGGGTAAAATGATGCCTCCGTTGTTCAAGAGATAGAGTGTACAGAATATGTAAAAGTAATATTCATTTGAATTTTGCTTGGCCTGAATTTACTATCCCATACCTTTCAAGGTGTCAAATAACCTGTTATTCCCTCTAAACAATTCGGAGAGCTGCAGGAATTCTAATTACTTAGAAGCTAAAGCTCAGTCAATAACTTTACATGTCATCTTATCATACTTCCTTCACAGGCTCATGGTGATATTACAATAATCAAATTAAAAAAATAAGTACGAAATCTCCTCTAGCAAAGTTAGACCACTTATCTACAATATAAGATAACAGCAGAATACTTCAGCTGAAAATAAAGGTGTTCAAATAATCAACTGACCACAATACTACTAGTTCCAGCATATAACTGACTGCAAACTCAAAATTTTAATCAAGAAAAAGAGAATAGCTTGAGAATTATGTCAACCTCAAACCAACTGATAAAAATTAGTTTTGAGTATAAAATAAACCTTATATCAAAGGAAACGCCACTTTTCTTCTCTACAAATTTGATAATTGGCACACGAGCCTTTGCTATTACCTGAGACATTATTCAAAGGCAACTTAGATTATTGCATTTGTTCTCCATTATCCATAAACACTAGTTGTCAGGTCATAAAAGCAGGCATACCTGTATCTTCTTTGCGATGCCCTTCTGAGACAATGCCCTGGACAGAGCCAGCAGACCAGGCTGTGGGTCTTTGATGCCTGAACCCAGAATTACAACCTATAGTTAACAACACATAGTCAAAATCGTTGACCCATTGCACTACCAACTTCTACTGCATTAAAAAAATAAACATCGCACTTACGTCAATATCACTGGTTGGGAGATAAAGCCCAGTCCTGAACGACCCAAAAACTTCTACCTAGAAGTCAACATTGTGGATGCAACGTTAGCACCCTCTGTATTTTTGACAGAATAGATAGTATAGAGAGAAAAAGAGCATAAACTACCTTGCAATTGGGCCATATGTACTTAATGACCTCGAAAACTCCTTGCACAGCGGCACTACGCGCGGTCTGTTCTTCCTGAGTTGGAGACAGGAAATCGCAGAAATCCACAATCTCTGCATCAAGTAAAATAACCACAAGGTGACGTCTTGAGACAAACCAAAACCTGTTCCTATGCCAACTAAATGCAATAAAATCTTCAACATTCAAAGCTCGGTAGACAAACTTTCAAATTGCACAAACCCAAAACAGACCACTCAGAAGAGCAATTATCTGTTTTTTTTCACTTATCCCTACCTTTATGCAACTGCAGCATAGGACTTTTAAACCGATGATTCCCTCTAAACCAGCCACTCTCTATTTGCGGCGCCAGGTCTGGCAACCTGGTATCGGGAGTCTTCGGCGGCTTGGGCGGCTTGGGCAGCTTGGGCGTCTTGGGAAACTTGAGTGGCGTAGAATCCTCTTGAACGTCGAGAGAGAAGAAGTCAGGAGCAATAGCATCCGCAGGAACGCGAGTATCATCGGAGACAGAAATCTCGTTCCGGAAGATAGAGTAAGGCTGGATAGCGTCCTGTGCCGCATCATAATCAGGAGTAGAAACGGGAGACAGCGGAGCCAGAGTTAAGGGATCATATAGAGGGACGGAGGAGGGTGTTTCATCGTCAACATCGACCGGGAAAAGATCCATGGGACTAGTAGGACGGGACAAGGAGGCGTAGCAGTAGTCGCAATAAGTGTAACGTTCTTCGCGGTAAATAGTACTCGTCAAGGAAAATCTATAGTGGCTTTAGGGTTTAGTAGTGCTAAGGGTTTTGAAGGAAGAAGGGCGTCGCCGCCTTCATCCGATCTCTCACCACTAGCCACAGCCTCGTCTTTTACGGATAAAACCATTATCTAAAGTTAGTAGACAATTTAGTCCAAAAAAAGTTTTATGCTAATAAACGGTTTAATGTAAATTTTTAAAAGAGCAAAAAGAACAAAATAAATAAATTTAAAATTATAATAAAATTATTATCGCTGTAAATTAATAAAATATAGATAAGGTGTGGACGGGATCGAGTAAAATACTCAAAGAGAGTATATACGGAAGTAAAAGTAATATTACTTAATATATATATATTATGAATATGAAAAATTGATTTATTAAAAAGACATAAATTTTATATTATTTAGTGCTTTTTATAAAATATAATAAAGATTTTATAGTTACATAATTCTTTATTTTTTATGTTATGCTTTTTACATAATTAAGAATTAATAATATAATTTATTTTATATGATTCTTTTTTATATTTTTTTAATAATATTTTTATCTCTATTTTTTTATTTATATGCTTTGTATCATATTATAAAAAAAATTTAAAAATTTTAGTTGTGTCAAGATTTTATTTATATTTATACGAAAATAGTTATTGAGAATATATTCTAGTAATATCAAGTTAGTTAAAAAAAATTCTGAAATATTTTGTTTATAATTAATATAAATAAGATAACCTTTAAGAGAAAAAAAAATAGAAATATAAGAATTTAAGAAGATAACAAGAGAGAAAACTAAAAAGCAATATGGATATAATATCTTTATCAAGTACTTAAGCAATGGTGTGCAAAACAAATAATGTTACCTTTTATTTATAGATAACATGATATAGTTACATGAAGAGACATTGAGAAATAAAGAATATTGTAGCTACAAAATATTCATTACACAATTAAATAGACATAATAAACTTTTTTGTCTCTTCAATTTTCAAACCTTTGATATTTATAACACTCCCTTTAAATATTTTGGATATTAAAAATATGAGTATGAAATCAGAATACTGTCTTATTAAAAACCTTACCAAGAAAAATCCAATGAGAATAAAAACTTGGTAAAAGAAAAAAGAGTGTAGTGTATACTCCTCTTGATTTAGTCATCCCTTTAAATTTTTCAAACGACGCATTCCGATCTTTTATATAAGCTTTTCAAATGTTGATGTGTGGGAAGAACTTTAGTAAATAAATTAGTCAACTTATTGCTTAAGCGTATTTGTTGGACATTGATTTCCCCATTGCTTTGAAAATCATGAGTAAAGAAGAATTTTGGTGAAATATTTTTTGTCTTGTCACCTTTGATGTAACCTTCATTCAATTGAGTTATACAAACAACATTATCTTCATACAGTGTCGTTGTAAGTTCTCTATCACTTGATAATCCACATGCTTCAGACATGGTATTGTACCAGATCCGGTTTGCCTTTGTTGTCATCAAGCTGAGGAATCAAGCCTTCATGCTTTGAGGGATTACTTTATAGCGAGGAAATTGTGGAAGATGTTACTGCCATGTTGGAAGGTAGATGAGTTCTTCGCAGCTACTTTGGAGGAATGGCTGGCTGGGAATTTAAAGAGTATGAGTTGCAGTTTGCAAGCACACTCAGTTCCGTGGAAACTAATTTTTGGAACGGCGGCTTGGTTACTCTGGAGGTGGAGGAACCAAGGTATTTTTGACTGTGATAATCCTCTTCCTCATGATTTTTATACGGCTGTTTTAAAACATGCCTCAGAGTTTCACTTTGGTCAAGATGTTATTGGGAAAATTGTAAATTTTAAGGGTCGCTGAGAGGATCGTTGGGTTAGATGGATCCCTCCGTTATATGGTTGGTTTAAAATGAATTGTGATGGTGCTAGAGTGTGTAGGACTGGTTTGGCAGGTGCTGGTGGGGTGATTCGTGACTGTGAAGGGCAATAGATTGGGGGATTTATAGCCCCTTTGGGTTGTTGTTCGGTTCTCGAGGCTGAATTAAGGGGATTTTTGGTGGGTCTACAACTATGTGTGGAGAAAGGTGTTCGAAGAGTACTAGTGGAGTGTGATAGTCTTGAGATAGTTCATCTTTTCTCCAAGACAATAAACGTGACAGTAAGGATTTCTTCGTTGCTATTACAATGCCAGGAATTACTGGCATCCTTTGTGGATGTTTCCATTAACCATGTCTTCAGGGAAGCTAATCAGTTAGAAGATAGTTTAGCTAAAAATGGCCATAGGTAGTCATGCTGTAGTTCGCTACAACGATGTAGTGCTTGAAGGTTCTCAAACATTGGTTTCAGTTGGATGTAAAGGGTCTGCCCTTTAGTTAATTTTTTCTCATTCTCTTCAATAAAGTCTTTGGACATTTTTCAGATAAAAAATAAAATAAAACACATATATATTAGATAGAATCAATTGGTATGCTGTCTTTTTCTCTGAAGGAGTATTGTCGCCCCCTTGGTCAAAGAAGCCTCCCAACAGTGGTGGAAGTAGATAGAAGTCCCTACCACGCTTTGCTGCACAATTCAGAACAAAAAAGAGAGGAGAGACATAATCCAATTGGGATCAGTAACTTTGTTATTGCCCAGGAGCATTTCATGGGTATAGTAGAGGGTGGTCTCCATCGATGGCTTTCTCTGATAAAACCCAAGCTAAGGGAATCATTAAAAACCAACGAAATAATTCTGCTTTTGTGACCTAGACTTGTTTTCTTTCGATTTCCGTCTCTCAATCCAATTTTTCAGAGTAAAAATGATGGAAAGGTGTTTAGAAAACACTCTAGGGGTGATTTCCAAGCAGAAGAATCAAAGAAAAATAGAAAATAGGCAATCACGTATTTAGAAAATAAGGAATCGGGTATTTTGGGCATAAGTAAGAATGTGACGGAGCTAAAAAAAGACTTAAGAGTTTTTTCTAAATATGCAATGAAATTCTGGGCTATTTATAGCCCGAGACTCATTGGCTTGAAATTTTTAAAACATCGGGTTGGGTCACTTGGTTCATTTTTAACTTAAAATATTTGATTAAGTATTTTGAAGACTCAAATAGTGATAAATGGCTCATTTTATTATTTTTGGACTTTAAAAGTCAAATTGTGCTTTTAATTATCAAAACAAGCCTAAAAAGTTCACATCAAATCTAGAGTTAATTGACCATTCAGAATGGACCCAGTTTGGGTTTGATATCAAAATATGTCTCAAATCAGATTTTTCTGCACCTCTAATTCATCACTTCTACTCAAAATTACTATTCACCTCAACAAAATGACACGAAAATGATAAACAAAGATAAAATCTAAGACTCGATATTGCACAAGTATATGCTCACACTCAAACTCAACATCTAAAGTTATTGGGTCTCACTCAGTAGCCTACAATCTCATGGAGGCTTGAAGCTGAAATATTTGGTGGCCCAAAATAAAGTCTTTCTAATGAAGCATGCATGGCGTGTATTTCACAAAGATGATTGGGTTAAAATCTTTTACTATAAATACCTAATGTCAATATGCAACTTTCAAGTGCATACAAGACATGGGACTCTAGTCTATGGAAGAATATTGTTAAGATCTATACGGGAGACTCTAGTCTATGGAAGAATATTGTTAAGGTCTAGGCAATTGATGGAGAAAAGAGTTTCATGATGTGTGCACAATGATCAGAACTGCAGGTTCTGGAGGGACAAATTCACATTGCATTTTCTTGCTGATTTTCTTTTAATTGCTCAATTCCATACATATGCATACATGTTTGAACTTACCTTCTATCTTCCGAATTTCTATTCCTTTCCTTTTTATTTTTGAATCTTACTATGAACAGATATTAGAGTTTGAGACTCCTTCGGGACTTGTGTGTTAAGATTCTACCGATTTTCTGCATTTATGAAAGCCTTTCACTGATATTTTTATTCACTCCATAATATTCTAGAATATTGACTAATGAATTACATGCTCCAACCTTTAAAGCATCTTAATTGATTAATAAAATTGATAACTAATAAGACTTGAGCCTTGTGGGATTCAGATGAGTCCTTGGGAGGGCTTGTTCGGGTTTCGCGGTGGTAAGGGTCCTTATTGGTTGGGTTTGGATCCTTACAAGTATGGTAGCAGAGCATGGTTAGGTATTTGTATAATTGTTTGATTGGATGTTGATGATTGTTAGTATACACCTATGCCAAGAATTTCTTGCTAATGTGTGTTCTTGTTTTTGTGTTTGTAAGAGAATACACATATACCCCTGAAATTTGATTAAAATATTTGAGTACTATATGTGTGATTTGATGAATTTTGGTGTTGTGCTTTGATGTGTGCTTTAATGTATTTAGTACTGTGTACCTTGCTGTGTGACTTGGTGTGTTTTTTCTGTGTTCTACTGTGTATGACTTGTTGTGTTGCTATACGATTTGCTGAGTGTTTTTGTGTGTTGATGTGCATTGCTGTGTTTTGTGTGCAAATCCGTGTTTTGTTTTAGCATATGCATATCATCCATCGGATGTATGCCTCTCCGCCAAGTACCGTTTTCTTTTCTAATTATTTGTTTATGGTATATATTGGAAAGTTACATCGTGTGTGTTTTGTTTAGTATGACAAGGTCAATTTGGAGGCTTAGTGCTCCAAGGGCTCGTCGAGATAAGAACGAAGAACAAAACGAGCAGGTTGGGCAAGTTGAGCCCGAACATCAGGTTGAACAGCCGAAAAACCAAGCCACGCTAGTAGCCCTAGCCACAACTCAAGACCCTTTATTAGTCCAAATCTTGAACATGTTGCGTGGTATGGCTGAAAACCAGCAGCGTGTGGAGGCACCAAACCAAAGTGATCCTGCACCTCCCGAACCAGATCCCATTCCTCCTCTTCCTCTAATTCAACCGGCTAATCCTAGAGAGGGTGAAAGACTTCTAGTTGTAATCACTAAATTGCTGAAAGAAGCCCGTCAATTGGGTTGCAAAGATTTTAGTGGTTCAGCAGGTGTTGCTGCAGCCCGTGAATGGATCGATACCTTATGTCGTGTCTCTTTGATTCTGCGCATTTCAAAAGATGATAAAGTTGTCATCACCACATTCTTATTTGAGGGAGAAGCCCTTATGTGGTGGACTGCCATAAGCTTGCTGTTCAGAGATCGCTTACCTACTTGGGAGGAGTTCTTGTATAAATTCAATGAAAAGTTCTACACCCCATTTCACAAGAATGAGCAGTGACAAGTCTTCTACAGGATGGAACAAGGAATCCACTCAGTGATGGAATTCGAGAAGGAACTGAGGAAGCTGCCCTGCTTTGTGCCTGAAGGGGATCACACGCCCTGCCAGCTTGCGAGACGATTCCAGGATGGTCTGAGCACCAAAATCAAAACCATTGTGGGCATGACACCTATACAGAATTTCCAGAAGCTGATTGTTGCAGCCTACAAAGCTGAAAAGATGGTGTTGAGTAAGAAGCCTCCTATAGCGAATATTAATGGTCCATTCCGGCATAGCCCAAAATTTGGTTGTCCTTCAGGACCCTATCCTCCAAAGTCATTTCCTTTGAAGAACAATGGCAATGGAATCTTAAAAAAGAATCCCACTGGTTCTGGTTCGAATGCAAATGGATTCAGATGGACTTCACAACCGTGTTGATGCTACAATTTTGGAGAGCTGGGCCATATACAGAGAGAGTGCACTAAACCAAGGCATAATTTAGGAACACCAAATTCGAATCGTGGTGGATATGCCAATCCTACTAAGCCACAAGCATGTGCACCTGGTAGACCACCTAGTGGATCCACAACTAAGGCGCAACCTAGGCCCACAAGCCTCTTCACCTTGACTGATGTCGAGGCAAGCCCCGATATGGTGATAGGTACCATATCTGTCTTTTCTCAAAATGCTAAAATATTGTTAGATCCCAGAGCAAATAGATCGATTGTGAGTCCAAGGATAACAACTAGTTTGGATCGGCTCTTGTCTCTTTTAAATCTTCTTATTGCAGTTTTGACTCTTTTGGGAGAACAATTAACATGTGATCTAGTCTACATCGGCTGTGCTGTACGAATAGGTTCGATTATGCTTGAAGTGAATGTGATTCCATTAGACATCCGAGAGCTGGATGTGATCTTAGACATGGATTGTTTGACAAAGTACCAAGACCGAATGGAGTGTTTCACACAGCGTGTGTGGTTTAGGCTTCCAGATGGTTCCGAGTATTGCTTTGAAGGTGATAGGCAAGTTTTCCAACATGCATGATTTCCTGGCTTGATGCAAAAAGGTTGATTAGCGAAGGATATACTGTATACCTTGCATATGTGCATGATATTTCCAAGGAATTATTAGATCTGAATTCTGTTCCTGTGGTTCGTGAATTTTCGGATGTGTTCCTGAAGATGTAGCTAGTTTGCCACCAGTAAGAGAAGTTGAATTCGGTATTGAATTAGTGCCTGTATGGATTCGATTTCTATTCCACCTTACTATATGGCTCTAGAAGAAATGAAAGAATTGAAGACACAATTAGAAGATTTGCTAGATCGTGGTTTCATTCAGCACAACATATGACCTTGGAGAGCACCTGTTATGTTTATGAATAAGAAAGATGGTTCGTTACGATTGTCTATCGACTATCGGTAGTTGAATCATGTGACCATAAAGAACAAGTATCCCTTTCTGTGGATAGATGACTTGTTCGACCAGCTATAAGGTGCAGCCGTATTTTCCAAAATAGATTTGAGGCCCGGATACCATCAATTGCGAGTTGTGAGGCAGACATTCTAAAGACTGCTTTCAGATCGCGATATGGCTACTATGCATTTCTGGGTATGCCATTCGGTTTGACCAATGCTCCAACAGTATTCATGGACTTAATGAATAGAGTGTTCTGAGAGTTCCTGGACAGATTTGTGATAGTCTTTATTGATGACATTTTGATTTACTCAAAATCGAAAGAGGAGCATATTGAACACTTGCGGATCATGCTGTTAATTCTGAGAGATCGATAGCTGTATGCGAAGATTCCAAATGCAAATTCTGGTTACATGAGGTTGGTTTCCTTGGCCATATTGTTTTTGCCCGTAGTGTACTTGCTGATCCTAAGAAGATTGAGGTCATCGTTGCTTGGGAACCCCGTGGACCGTATTTGACGTTCGTAGCTTTCTTGGCCTAGCGAGATACTATTGACACTTTGTGGAGAATTTCTCATCTTTAGCTGGACCTTTGACTAAACTGAAGCGCAAAGGAGAGCCGTTCGTGTGATATGAGAAATGTCAGCAAAGCTTTGAGGAGATGAAGACCCATTTGGTTTCTGCACCTATCCTTACCTTTCTGGTGAGAGAAAAGTTATGCTGATAATCGACGAAGAGAGATTGAGTTTGCAGTTGGTGACAAAGTGTTTCTGAGAGTCGACACATTGAAAGGTGTCCTTTGTTTTCAGTAGCGAGGCAAGCTAACACCTCGTTACATAGGTCCATATGACATTACTGAAAGAGTTGGTCCAATTGCTTATCGACTCGCTTTACCTCCGAGTATGGAAAGAATCCACAATGTGTTCCATGCTTCGATGTTAAGAAAGTATGTTCGAGACCCTGTTCATGTTCTTGAAGATTCACCAGTGGAAGTTGCTGAAGACCTATCCTATCCTATCCTATCCAGCCAGTTGCCATACTAGATTGATCTGTTCATCAGCTCCGTAGTCGAAATGTTCCTATGGTCCGAGTTGTTTGGCATACTGGCCAAGTTGAGGAGCAGCCTTGGGAGACCGAGGAATCAATGTGAGCGAGATACCCTCACTTGTTTCCTTAAGTACTGGTGCTGAAATTTTGAAGACAAAATTTATGTACGAAGTGGAGGATGTGAGACCTCGATCCTTAGTGGGTTAGATGTCCTAGAAGTCTTTGTTTCAGAAAAGACACCTAGGTACCGGTGCAACTGAGATAACCATTTTCCCCTTGAAGAAATGGATGCGTGATGGCATGAAATGTTAATGTCGAATCTTTCCTATTTTAATTCTGGTGTTTTGATTCATTTCTTTCCTAATTCGTTTCGTTCCTAAATTGCGAATTCTAGAACCAGCTTCTTGAAGGATTTATCTCCTAAGCATTATCCTATCTTATCTAAGCTTAAAAGTAGGGTAAATTAATCCCTTAGGCACCTATAAATAGCATGGCTGGCCACCCCATAAATCCACACAATTCATTCTCTCTTTGCCTCCCCAAAACACAAGACTTCTCTCCTTTTTCTTCCTTGTGTGTGCAGACTTTTTCCCTAATCCGACAAGTATCAAAATTTGTCATCCTTCATCAAATTCTTGCGTGTGATAGCTTGTTGGATTCCTCTTTTCGTGTTGCATCTTCCTAGCTTGAATTCACAATCAAAAGTTTGGTTCTTCCTTTTTATTTTTTTTGCTGAGTTCCCCACTTTGATGTGTGTGCCGAAATTCCTTCATCTCTTTTTGATGCTTCTAAATCTTGTTCCTCTTATTCGTATGAGTATCTAGTTCCTCTTTTATTATTATGAAATCGCAACCTATATCTTCATATATGTTGAAATCGGAAATTCCTTCCCTAATACCCTAAGTGTGCCAAAATTTGTAATTGAATGGGATTAAATAATTAGGTTGATTCTTGTTGAGTTCTTGGCCATCACATCACGCATTCAAGGGGAGGTTACAACTGCATTCGATCGCTGGTTTTTGGTAGAGTTTGGTGAGTAAAATCGGTAAGGGACCATGGGATGTCCTTTGGATTTCTGATTTGATATTGTATGCTTAGTCTTGTGTTTTCTTTGCCTTATGTTTGGTTAGGTATTTCTGATCCTAGTGACAAAGGCAAAGGACTAGCTACTTGTTCAGATGTGTGAGAGGTAGGATCTATACCTCATTGGGTTCTCCGAAAATCCTTTTACTTGTTTACTGATTTCGGTTTGATTGCTAAGCCTGTGCATGCTTGCGGATTACTTTTACATGCTTGAGGATTGATTGCTGGTTCCTCAGGTGATTTCAGAACCTATGATTAATAATTTATTGCCCTTATTTAGTTTCGTCATATGATATTGATTTATGTATTGTCTTATGAATTGTTTGAGGATACCCTATTTTGTTGCTATGTCTTGTTCTTGCTTGTGTTTGCTTGTGTTTGCTTGTACTTGTATGTGTGTCAGGATCTTTGCTCTAGTGGCAATTCAAGGTAAGTGATCGATGCTCCTAGTGAGAGGAGAGGTACTTACCGTATTGGGAGGCTTATGGGTGGCAATCCCCAACAAGTGCTCGCTGGATGCCTAGTCCTTGTGTGGCTGGATGTCTTGTCCTTGTGTTGCTCGGATGCCCTTGTCCTTGTGTGGCTCGAATGCCTTGTCCTTGTGTAGCAAGGTGCCTTGTCCTTGTGTGGCAAGATAGAAAGACTTGTTGTGAGTTTGTTTGCTAATTGTTTTCCCACCTTTTCAGTATAGTATTGGGCAACATAGGCAGATGGGGATGAGTCATTCAATTTGGAAATCAGATAGGGAAATAAGATACATGTGTGCTTCTGAATCAGTCTTGTGATGGCTGCCTACAAAGTGTTTTGAGTCCACCCTTTACTTTATTATATTCAGCCCTACCTATGTTTATGTGTTTGCTTGCTTATTGTTTGAGCCTATTGCTAGCATATGCGATCTATCTACTCATATTTTAGAGATGTTTGATCGGGTTTTTGCAGATCTTATAATGTTGTGACCTACTGAGATTCTTGTAATCTCATTCCATTGTTTTTCCCTTTTTTCAGGCTTAGGTACATATTTTGCTGGCGGTATTGGGATGTGAGATCAAGGTTGCATGGCGGGACGATTTGCATCACATTCGCATTGCACTTTCTTGCTGATTTTCTTTTGATTGCGCAATTCCCTACATATGCATACATGTTTGGATTTACCTTCTGTCTTCTGATTTCTGTTCCTTCACTTCTAATTTCCGAATCTTACTATGAATAGATGTTAGAGTTTGAGACTCCTTCGGGACTTGTGTGCTATGATTCCACTAATTTTCTGTATTTATGAAAGCCTTCCGCTGATGTTTTTATTCACTCCGTAATATGCCAGAATATTGACTAATGAATTATATGCTTCAACCTTTAAAGCATCTTAATTGATTAATAAAATTGATAACTAGTAAGATTTGAGCCTTGTAGGATTCAGATAAGTCCTTGGGAGGGCTTGCTCATGTTTCACAGTGGTAAGGGTCCTTATCGATTGGGTTTGGGTCCTTACACTAACTCCTTAACTCGACGTATTTATACCTGACAATTAACTCGTGAACCAACCAGATGATTTTTCTATTTTTCCTTAATTTTTCGAATTTTGTTTGATTTAATTGATCCATCAAGTGAAGTTCAATTCATTTAACTTTGATATCAATAGACTCCAAATTAAATCTAGTATTTTTTTATATTTTTTCTGGAATTTGTCTCATTTTTAATTATTTTTCCAAATTTTATTTATTTTTTAGAAATTTTTCTAATTTTCCGGAATTTATTTAATTTCAGCCAATCAAAACGCACCATGTGGCAGCTCTAGATGCTGCCACACCTACACCCAAAGCTATCTGAGAGTGACACGACACGGTATATGGGCTGAGGGCGAATGACCTGTTGTTCGCAGAGGTCTTCTTCAACCTCTAGTCTGTGTGAACAATAAAATTGTAGATTCAAAAACCAAAAATCTGACTAACTTAAAGTCGATACTACACACCACGACCCATATCTTCTGAAAACCTACTCCATTCCGAGCTTAACCATAGTAAAACCCCCATTTTTTTATAAACTAAAATAGTAGAATCAAAGGAGAGAGTATCTGAATCTTCGTGTAGAGTTTTTACCAGAATCTGACCATAAAATGGCAGGAAATCGTGCAAAAACAGTTGGGAAGAATTCGGGAGAAAAAGACTGAGCTTTTGGGAGCAAAACCAAATTCCAAGACATGCATGTGCCCTGAAGTCAGAAATCTCGACACTTCACCCATTCTCCTGTCGAAGACGGTGGGGGGTACATTGTTCTAGATTCATTGACGGGGTGACGTCGTTTTGCTATAATGCAAAACGATGCCGTTTCAAGGAGAAACATTGTGCTTTTTCCAGCATCAAAACGACAGTACAGGTTGTTGTTTTGACCACCTTGGTCAAAATGACAAACATGCTTGTCATTTTGACTATATTCTAATATATTAATATAATATAATACTTTATATAATAATAATTTATTTTATAAATATTAAAATCAATATAAAATTCATAATAATTTGTGTATATCTCTAAAAAATACATCAAAATTTTCATAAATTCCTTATAAATTAAGGAATCCATCAAACTAAGAATCATATTTTTCTCATAAATACTCAATTTATTAATCAAATACCTTCGAAAATTCATTATAATTCCAAATACGATTCCGAAAATTCTTAAAAAAATTTATACAACCTTAAATACATCCAATAGATCCTCGAATAGACTTCCCGGCCCATGTAGCTCTAAAATATCATATATTCTATTTTGGGATGTTGTTTGCTGTTTACAGTAGAGTTGGAATGGCCCAGAATGAATCATATATTTTCTATGACTAGCCTTGCAAGCTATTTAAAAATAAAGAACGATACAGTCAAAGTCCTTGGGGAGATTGACTTATGCCCGGTATGCGGGCAAGCAGAAAAGGACTTGATACATTTGCTAGAACCTTGCTCATTGCTAATCTCAACTCGCTGAAATCTAGAGCAAATCATATTGGTCGAAGCATCCATTATGGTGTTACATGTCGGTCCTTCAGGAACAATCGTATTATGCTTACTTTGGAAAAAGACTATCGAACAAATTGGTCAGTAGGTCATATTCAAAATTAGGTAGAAGAGGTGATTTTTTTTGGGATAATAGGTAGAAGAGGTGTTGATAGTTAACGCAAAGATTAATGGAGTTATAGGAGTTGTAGCAGACCGATGACAACCGTGAAATTCGTCTTTTAGATTAGTTCCCGTAAACTGTGCGAGAGTATGCTCTGGTAGTACACTAACAACTATTTCATCCTCTCTTTAAACCTTTTCGAGAAAGGATAACATATGTGTTTTGTTTGGACTTGTAAGATAATGCTAGTGAAACTGAAACCATTCCCAGACATGCAATTTTTTCAGTCTTGAAATCTAAAGCTCAGGAGGTTTACATGGAAATTCTGATGGGATTGCACTCTAAACTTACTATCATTCATTTTATCTTATCACATCATACAATAGACAAATCCATGTCCAATTAAATCCTAGTCCCATTCATTGATGATGCTGGGGCATTAGGTGATGGTAGCTTCACCTAATTGATCTCCATACTTCAAGATCCTGATTCATAATTTAATTAATAGTAAATAAATAAAAATTTGTTCCATCCTAACTACCTCGTAATTGACGTCTTCAAGTCACACTACCAGATGCGGAGAGCTCTCAAGGGTTGTATTGGTTGTACTATGTGAAACACAGTGCATCCCACATGTCGATGTCGATTCCCGAATATGCCTAGTACATTTAATGCATTTCAAACAATTCACAGCAGCAAAGGCACATTCATGCATTTCATATCATATTATGCTACTTTGACATATGCTATATGAGTTATTACGGTTAACACATAATTTCTCAAACATGCGCATGCACGATTCCAATTAATGATTTCTTATTAATCACATATTAACATTTATGCCAGCAATTTATCAAAATAAAGGAAATTCCGTCCACTCATGTCTTTTTTCTGAAGTTCATTATGCCCACATATCCTTCGATGGCGCTCCGAACCGATTCTTTAAGATGACTCTACTGTAGGTATCCATCCACCCACACACAACATTTCTGCATCCTCAATAAACCATTTATGTATCATAATAACACATAAAATAATGAGTCTAACTCTTTACCTCGACACATTTCTACCCGACAATCGATCCGGGACCCAATCGGGTGATTTTTCTATTTTTTCTTAATTTTTTGAATATTTTTTGATTTAATTGAACCATCAAATCAAGTTTAATTCATGCAATTTCGGTAACACAAGACTCCAAATTGAATCTAGCATTTTCTTTAAATTTCTTGATTTTTTTTTCAATTTTCTACTACTTTTTGGATTCTTTTTTTTATTTTCTGATCATTTTTTCAAATTTTTCAGAATTTATTAATTTCCGACCAATCACTGAACAACATGTGGTGGAACCAGAAACTGACAGTCCACTATCAGAAGCTAGCAGGATGTAACACGCAGCTCCACAAGAGTGTGCCACGTCGCCCGAGCTTAAGGCTCGGGTCTGAGTCTGACTCACAACTCAAACAACCTGTCGCTCGAAGACACCTCAGACGACATGTCGTCCGAGGTCGTCTTCAACCTCCTGAAGACTGGCGATGAATAGTATAATCCGGAATACACCCGAATTCCGATTTACCCAAGTACCTATCTAAACCTCACAAATCATATATGAAAACAAAGCTCTTAACCTAGCGAACTTAGTCACTAAAAGATTAGAGTTTTACTACCAGATTTCAGCTAAATTAACTGGAGAAGAAACATATACAAATCTCTGAAAATCGACTCTACTGGGTCCTCTCGCAGCAAGAAATCGTGCGTTTCCTACGTGTATGAATTCGCGACTCAAAGATAAAGCTTGTCTGAGGACTTTTCGAGCTCGACAAGATCTGCAAATGGGAGTGAAAGACCTCGACCCTGGAAAATTTAAATGGGTCAAGCGGTGGGGGAGACTTCTGGACGGATTCCATAATCAATGACAGAACAACGCCATTTTTGCCTTTGGCAAAACGACATCGTTTCAAACTGAAATGACATAACTCAGGAGGTTTTCTCCTGAGTTTCAAAATGGCACTGACTGTTGCCGTTTTGACCAGTCTTGGTCAAAACGGCATAGCAATGTGTCATTTTGACTAATATAATATTTATATTAATTTAAATAATAATAATAATAATATTTTCTATATTTCCTAAAATGCAAAAATCTTAAAAAATTCATAAAAATTCATAGATACCTCCAAAAAATACACGAAAAAATCCTGTGGACTCATTGTAAATAGTACTATCCATTAGTATTATAAAATTAATGTTTTTATAAATATATAATTTATTAAAAATTAAATACCTCAATTATTAGCATTAAAATATATAATGCTTTAAAACCCTTATTGGACCTATCCAATATCCTAAAATACCAAAATCATCAATACTTCTCATCTTTCTATTTTTTCCGATTTTTGATTTCATACATATCGATAATTCTTGATAAATGCAATAATTCTTCGGAAATAAAATTTAACTTTAAATCATAAAAAAACAAGCTATCACTCTTCATTGATAAAAAAAAATAAGGGCTAAGGCCCATTTACATAAACAATCCACAGTTGGACTTTCCGGCTCAAGTAGCTTAAAAGTTTCAGATTTTAACATCCTTTCCTCCTTATAAAAATTTTTGTCCTCGAAACTTACTTGCTCTGAGATTACAATTATCATAAGAATCTTCACGTATACTAATTCACGATTAAGATTGCAGTATCCAAGTGCATTCTCCTTCTTTCCATCTTTAATCATACTTAATCTTTGCAAATAATCTCATTCTATCTTATTCTTATTATAGAACGTGATATCTAATCGCGTTCCTTTAGAATTCCCTTTTTATTCTCAACCAAACCACATGACCGTTCCATCATATACAATGATGTTACCATAATCATATGCCTATGTCAACCTTATCGGGTTATTAACTTCAAAATCATAATTATAATGATCACATTAGGGTGATGACTTCACCCTCACCTTATATAGGAACCTATCCCAGGTTCTTCTCGACGATACCATTTATGATCAACAAAGTATATTTATATCGCCAATTTATACTAGACATATAAAATCATTAACTGAAAACCACACTTAAATGACAACTTCACTCTCGATTCATTTCAGAATCTATCTTAAATTCTTTCAAACTTTAATGCACCATGCTTTTGCTATGCAACCATGCTCTTATCTCTTATTTCTATCCATCCAAATCAAAGTTTAATTCTTTGAACTTATATCACTTCAATTCTTTATGATCTACATTGCATTCTAGTGACTCAAAATCAGCCAATTCGAATGGATGAGATAAACATTATCTCAACAATAATCATACATTAGTGAGATATCTCTCATTATACTTGCTTCATTCTTAATATAACCCAAATTTACTTGATTATTATACAATACAAGATAATCGACACACTCGTGCCAATTTAAATACTCAAGCTGAATAATAGACCATCAAAGTCATTTATGACGTATTTCTATATCAATGATTTTGTAAGGACCCGAACCCGAAAACCGAGCCCTTACCGCCGTGAAACCCGGATAGACCCAACACGTGGACCAATCCGAATCCCACAAGGCTTATACGACTTTTCAAACACGATTCCCAAAAACAATTGCAATTAATAATTATGAATTGGAGCATGAAAAATTAAAAACTGACATCTGGCATAAACGGAGTCAATACAAATCCACAGCGGAAGACTTAATTCATCTGAAAATAAAATACCAAAATGAAAACGGATCCAAACAGTCAAACCCCAACATCACGAAATGGGCTTAAAGCCCGATACGTAAAAACTGGTATCCCGTAAAGAAACAAAGGAATAAAAGGTAAAGTAAGTCAATTATCAAACGAGTCAAACCGGAAATGTCAGAATTGGAAAACTGTGTAAAAAGTGTAGGTGCGATAGTCCAGCCGTGTCGTAGGAAACAAGCACATCTCAAATGCCGTCTACGGCTCTCGTACTACTCCTGAAAGGGGGAAACAACAACGGGTGAGATTATAAAATATCAGTAGGAGTCACAGCATCATATGTCCTACAGCAAACTGGATTACAACAAAGGAGGGCAAGGAACGGATCATGATGTAAACAAACATGAGGAATATGGAGTTAGCACATTCGATTTCTTACTACAAAATCTCAACCCAATAGATTATCACACAACTGTTCATATTACTGATTTAACATTATTAATCGAAGAACATCGGGGTGGACATGGTAAAACACTCCTCGAGTAACCCCTGCTAAAGGGAACCCTGGAGCCCACTGGCAGATTAATTTATTTAAAAACAATACAAAATACATAACCCGTACTGTCAGTGTTGTCCGAGACTAGGCAGAGAAAACATCACTCACATCATACCTGTCTCAATATACAATACAAACCAACCTGCGAAGACGTGGCAGGTATACGTAACATCACCCATACGACTCCCGAATAGGTAAGCAACTCTCCCCTGTAACTGGGATTCCATTGACTTACCTTGCATTGGCCAAACGAACTTTTTTACAATTATAGATACCAAACCAATACGTATAAACGGTGTATAAAACCACATAAATAACTTTTGGCAAATCTTACAGTTCCAAAATAAAACACTACAGTATTAATCATTACACTCGAGAAAAACATCATACCCAACTCTATAAGTTTATAAAACATTATACATAGTCAACCACGTATTTCATTTTAAACTAACTTTACAATTTAATTAAACCAACTAACTATTATTTTAAAGATCCGGGATTTAAGCCATACCCACGTTTTAATATTTGAACATATTTGGCATCACTTTCATTCTCATTACTTATTATTCAATAACTACTCAACTAACTGATTAATTTGGTGCAAATCACCATGGAAGAGCAGGGAAGCTCGGATTGCTGAAGGTAGGAGACAACACACACACACACGGTACGAACGGCCTAAGGAAGAGGACCTGTGCATAAGAAAAAAAACAACGAGGACGAGGAGAGAATCGTAGGCAAATTGTGATCAAGGAACAGCCGATTGAAAGAAGAACAGTGGTGTCACGGTGCCGCTCGCCAAAGGAGAAGGAGAAGCGGAGAAAGAAGATGAAGAAGGGCATGCTGGATACAAGACTTCACAGAGCCGCGTGGAAATTTCAGCATCACTGAAACGGAAGGTGATGCACCTCACTCAACGATCCAGCAGCAAGGAAGGGAAGGATATACCGTACCAAGCCGCAGCACACAGCAACGAAAACCAACGAAGAAAATAAGAGAATGCAACAGAGGAAGGAAAAAACTTTAAGGCCAGTTACTGTTCATTTCGTGAGTTAATTAATTAACCAATTTAATTGCTGTTGTACATGCTTCAAAGAAGGGAAAGGCAAGGAGAAGAACCCACGAAGCCATGGTAGAACACGCCTTGCTCACTGGAACAAAAGAGAACACGGCAACAAGGTGAAAAACAAAAGAAGTTAAGGAGGCAAGTCGGACTGGAAGAAACGAAGGCAAGGAGAAGACTTTCGCGGGAGGAGGAAACTCTTGTCTGGCTGGTACCATATGAACGATGGGTAGGAACCCGTGGAAAGGAGCCAAGCACGAGTTCATTGTGCACCAGTCCAGTTGAAGCTAAACTCCCGAACAGGTAAGTGGGTGTGATAGTCTTGTCCTCACCTTTGGCAAGGCAGAAAGGAGAGAAGGCAGGGTCCGGTTTTGGTACTGACCTGCGAAACCAACGAGGCTGAGAGGAATATGGATCTGGCTTACATGAAATGGCAAAGGATAGGTTCAAGGCATCGGGTTAATTGAGAATCAGACAGTCCAAGAACCCTTTCGGTGAAACAAAGAACTCACCGTGAGAGAAAGGCACCTGGTTCGTTAGTGAAGCAAGGGAGAGCAGGTCTCGGTGCCAGACCGGTATACAAACTGGCCGTTCACAAGGAAGCACGAGTTCTCCACAGAATCGGCTACAGGTACTGGGGCTAGGAACAATGAGGAACCAGCTGGGTATAGTGAAAAATGCAAAAGATGTCAGATGAAGAAAAGCCAAGGATACGTGCCTCACACGATGCAAAAGAGGGAGAAGGGTTGTCGCGAATGTGAATTGGTTGCCAGAGAAGAACAACTCGCTCTCTAGGAAGGTAGATGAAACAAGCGGGTATGAGTCTGATGAAGGGCGAACTCACAGCCCCAAAACTGACAGGAGAAGAAGATGATGAAGGATGGGTTGAGTAAAACCGAAAATATCTAGGGCAGCAGTGGTTAATTCAACGAAGCAGCGGGGAAGAATTCATGCTTCTCGATGAAACAAAAAGAAAGAAAAAAAAGATAAGAAAATCCCTGCAAAGTCAAAGCAACCAGAATAGAAAAATAATCTCCGGGGGGCACACTTTCAGAAAAGACCCAGGCAAGGAGAATTTTCAATAGAGGTGGGTACATTTATGCTAAAGCAGGAATACACATTGAGAAAGCAAAATCTACCAGGGATGTCCAATCATCCCGAAGAGAAAAAGTAACTGGATGCGCAATACCACAGGAAAGCAAAACACCGAGAGAACAAAGCCAAGCGTGAAATCCATCAACGATTATCAACATCAAGGAATCCACAAATCAAATATACGATCGGAATTCAGAATGGGGAGCACGGAATAGATTGATGCATCGCAACGAAACAAAGGGCATAGCAGAATACAAATAATAATCAATCAACAAAGAGATCAAATTCAAAAAAAAAGAAACAAGGGGTGTTGCCAATCAGACTTATGAGTCATAGACTCCTACCTGATGTGCGGATGAACAACCGGCAATCCCTTTGCCCTTATCACGATACTTAGACCCAGATGCACCTGAATTAAAAACCCCTATCAAACAAGAAATTACAAACCTAATTTATACTACATAAAGATACTCTTACCGTTCCCTTACCAACCTACAGTTCTGACAGTCAATCCAGCAGAGGAAGAAAGAAGGGGTTACAGACGCTTGTTACGTGGTAAGGAGGAAGACACACACGGCTAACAATTACTCGGTGGTGGCAGACTGAAGAAGACGTGGAAAAGGGAGAGCAGGTAATGAACGGTTACAGACTATGTCTGAGACGTGGGTAGGGGTACTGGCTGGATTAGACAGATAGGGTTAAGAAAATACAATAGGGCCTTATTATGATTAAATAGGCCCGAAAATACACAAAAGGCTACGAAGAAGGCCTGACGGAATTAAACGGGCCTGGAAACAAGCCCAGGTCCAATAGGGGCCAAACAGTAATTTTTCTACCGTCTCGGTTTTCATCCCGGTCAACACGTACACGTGGACCACTAATACTATACTGATTGGACACCCGATTGGGACGGGGTTTCACAGATTTGGTACAAACTCCCATCATAATCTGTTTGAATTTCTTTCATCGCTAATGATCAATAACCATTATTCTCAAAATAAGGATTACAAACATTGATCTAAGTACATCAATCCCATACTTCAGAATATCGTTATAATTCTCTTAACCCTGCCTGTTCCTCAGGCTTGTTTAGCTTTAGTGTAGGCTAAACTCCGATAATTCACACCCTTAAAATTCTTATATTCAAAACCCACAAATGGACTAACTCATCGGTTAATCTTTCATCAAACATGCTCATTATACTAAGTTTGGGTGTTTTCTAGTTAATTGAATAGACTAAATTTCCAAGAGCTTTTTACATAAGCTCATACTTATAAAATAGGCTACTCACATTAAGGTTTTAGAATGACATCCCTCAATATCATAGATGCACTTCATGCACAATAAGCCACATCATTACTCAATTACAGTATAAGGATATGCACTCCGTGCACTATCCAAATTACCAACAATCGATTCCAATAATGTGCATTCCTAGTGCTTATAAACACATAATACACTAATAATACAATAAGTAGTACCCCTTCTCTTTTCTAGTCATTCCCAATTTTTTCGTAAATCTCATTAAGTTAGCATCTACGACTCACTAAAATAACAGCCTATAATAGGCTTCATCCCACTGTGGTTCATACTGTTCCAGTTAGAATTCAATGAGGCAATATAATACTTATAAGCATGTCAGTCTATAGTCGATCCCAAACCAATTTATGCCTTAAAGGATACTATTCATTCTCATACTCATTCATGATTACCTTTAATCCATGATATTGTACCTAATTCAAGGTACCTTTTTGTGCCCAAATTGTAAGTAGGCGATATAGACTTACCATCAATCTTTCAGGAAATCTTTGTTGCTCCTCCCAGGTCTTTCGATCTGAAATCAATGTTAGTACGATATACATATTCATAGTTTTTCTTGATTCAAATGAACTCATAATTAAACAAATTTTTGATCAGTTGCCCCTTTTTATTAAGGAAATGACCATACATGAACCAATATCTTAGAGCCAAGGATAGAGCTATCACTCACTCAAGTGGTAACTATAAGAGGGCAAGATTGGAAGACATAATGCATCCATAGCAACACAGAATCGAATAATGAGAGTAGGTTAAATTCCCAAATGAGTCTCGTTAAATAAGGATCACGTTCCATAAAAGATGTATCAAATCGGAAAATACTCAATAGAATCATATGTTTAGAACCAAGAGAAATTTTTGTCAGAACAGTTTTTTCCCGAACAAGGAAATCAAATAAAGTCGGGTTTATAGATTTCAAACACCATTAACAAATATCATAAGATAGAAAGGAATGGCTCACTCGTATTGTCAGATGGAAAGAAAACATGTCACCTAAAAGGTTACTAGATAACAAGAAATGCTTTCAAGGAAAAAGAAATACGCTCAGCTATCGTAAGAATTGTCACCTAGACGGGTGATTAAGCAGAGGTAGTGTAGCATTACGGAATGAGAAATATATGAGTTTCTAAGAATATGGATTGGGCAATGCTTCGCTATGACGGAAACTATCACGCCCCCGGACCAAACATTTTGTGCGACAGTCGCTGTAGGCCCACTATATACACTACCATGTTACTCAACAATGAATATAATAAGCCTACAAGGCTCATGGTATAAAAATAACACTGAGATGGTAATAAAAGAATTTATTTGAAATATTATGTAGTGGAATCAAACTAATAACATGACATTGTCTGCATAATATCGTGGAATGAACAATTTAAAAGATACTACTTAGAAATCAATTATTATGCTGACTCTAACATAATTAGACATTCTAGGGGAAGACTATGAATACGATGTTCCTAAAATTACCTCGATCACGTTTGTTCCATCCTTGTTTCTTTTTTGTTTCCTTGTATTGCCTTTGATTAAGCTCCTAATTATCATTATTCCTACCTTACATGCCAATATACTGGCAGAATCCTGCCAGGCGAGCAGACGGAAAAACATGCAAGGTATTTCGCAAGCAATTATATCATTACAATCAAATGAACATGCTGACATACCTTAATTGTATCAGTTTACACACACCAGTTCATTAACACATAAAGTTATTCTTATGCGATGATACATGTAATCATAGTCAATTCAGATACAACACATATGACTCATCAAAACAAGCATGACCATGATTTGGGCATGGAAATATCTTCCAGTCTATCTGGGCTAGGGACAGGACTAGAGTTCATCAGTGGCACTCTACTATTATTATCATTCAGTTTATCTTATCACATCATACAATAGACAAATCCATGTCTGATTAAATCCTAGCCCAATCCACTGACGATGCTGGGACATTAGGTGATGGTAGCTCTACCTAATCAATCCCCCCATTGCAGGATCATGATTCATAATTTAATTAATAATAAAATAAATAAAAACCCGATCCATCCTAACTACATCGTAATTGACATCTTCATTTCACACTACCGGACACAGAGAGCTCTCAAGGGTTGTATAGGTTACCCTATGTAAAACACGGTACATCCCACATGTTGATGTCAGTTCCCGAATGCGCTCGATACATTTAATGCATTTCAAACAGTTCACAATAGCAAAGGCACATTCATACATTTCATATCATATCATGCTACTCGACAAATGCTATACGAGTTATTATTCTTAACACATAATTTCTCAAACATATGCATGCACGATTCCAATTAATGATTTTCTATTAATCGCATATTAACATTTATGCCAGAAATTTATCAACAAAAAGGAAATGCCATCCACTCACGTCTTTTTCCAAAGTTCAGTACGCCCACACATCCTTCGATGGTGCTCCGGACCGATTCCTTGAGATGATGCTACTGTAGGTATCCACCTACGCACAACATTTTCGTATCCTCAATAAACCATTCACATATCATAATAAGGCATAAAATAATACGTCTAACCCTTTAACTCGATGCGTTTCTTCTTGATAATTTATCCGGGACCCAACCGGGTGATTTTTCTTTTTTCCTTAATTTTTAAAATCTTGTTCGATTTAATTGACTCATCAAATCAAGTCCAATTCATACAAATTTGGTACCACTAGACTTCAAATTGAATCTAGTATTTTTTATATTTTTCTAGATTTTTTTCTCAATTTTCTACTCTTTTTTTTGAATTTTTATATTATTTTATGACTATTTTTTCAATTTTCCAGAATTATTTAATTTCTGACCAATCACTGAAATATATGTGCCAAAACCAGAAACTGACAGCCCACTATCCAAAGCTACTAGAATGTGACAAGCAGCTTCACAGGGACGTGCCGTATCACCCAAGCCTAAGGCTCGGGTCTTAGTCTTATTCACAACTTAAACGTAGATGCCTCGGACGACATGTCGTCTGAGGATGTCTTAAACCTCTTGAGGTCCAGCAATGAACAACACAATCTGGAATACACTTGTCCGAGGTTGTCTTAAACCTCTTGAGGTCCGGCAATGAACAACACAATCTGGAATACACCCGGATGCTGATTAACCCAAATACCTAACAAAGCCTCACAATTCATATATGAACACAAAGCTCTAAACCTAGCGAACTTAGTCACACTAAAAGATTAGAGTTTTACTGTCGGATTTCGGCTAAATTAGCAGGAGAAGAAGCACTTGCGAAGCTCTGAAAATCAACTCTACTAGGTCCTCTCGTAGCACGAAATCATGCATTTCCTATATGTATGAATTCGCGACTCAAAGACGAAACTCCCTCAGGATTTCTCGAGCTCGACGAGCTCTGAAGATGGGAATGAAGGACCTCAACTCGAGGACAAGTTAAATAGGTCAAGCAGTGGGGGAGACTTCTAGACAGGTTCAAGAATCAATGACAAAATGATATCGTTTTTGCCTGCGACAACTCAGGAGGTTATCTCCCGAGTTTCAAAATGGCACTGACTGTTGCCATTTTGACTAGTCTCGGTCAAAACGGCATAGCAGTGTGTCGTTTTGACTAATATAATATTTATATTTATATTAATTATAATAATTATAATAATTATAATAATAATAATAATAATAATTATTATTATTATTATTATTATTTTCTAGATTTCCTAAAATACAAAAATCTTAAAAAATTCATAAAAATTTGTATACACCTCCAAAAAAAAATACACGGAAAAATTATGTGAATTTCTTGTGAATAGTACTATCCATTAGTACTATAAAATTAATCTTTTCATAAATATATAATTTATTAAAAATTAATTACTTCAAACATATATTCTCAAAAAAAATCAAAAGTTTCGATTTTGTTTCCGAAAAGTCCCAAAAAATTCCCTAGTGCTTTAAAACCCTTAATGGACCTATTTAATGTCGTAAAATACCAAAATCATCAATACTTCTCATCTATCTATATTTTATTATCCGATAATTCTTGATAAATATAATAATTCTTCAAAAATAAAATTTAAATTTAAATCATAAAAAATTAAGCTATCATTCTGCATTGATCCAAAAATATGGAGGTAAGGCCCATTTACGTCGACAATCCACAATCGGACTTTTCGGCCCAAATAATTTGAAAATTCCAGATTCTCAAATCATTGATCTTGATCTATGGTTGAAATAAGAAGTTACAATAGAGAAGCATTTTCAAAAACCAAAAACAATGAATAAACAACAAAAAAACAAGAATTTCCGCATCACAAAGACAAATCCCAAGAAGAAACTACTGGATTTAGTATATTTTGGATTTGCGGGGCGGAAATGTTTTGGAATGTCATCGACCTTGAACCACAATTCAGATCTAAACTGAGTACAATCCGAATCCAATTCAGAATCACAATAATACTTTCTCAAATCAGAGTCAATATCAGAATCATCCCAATCAACTTTCTTGTAATTGTTAACGTCCTTCTCCTTCTCCACCTCCACCTCATCTTCATCAGAAACCTTTGTCTTCTTCCCAACCTCATCCTCATCCGAAATCTCTAGGTCGATCACTGAATGGACCTCAAAGAACCAAGACTTCTGTTCTTGAACTTGCGATCACAGAATGGACCGCGATTTATTGGGGCTGGAGGCTTCAGACGAGTTTTACCAGGAACAACAGGGAGTGGGAGTAGGAGTAGATACCATGGAAATACAGAATTCATATAGGCACACACTTGTGAAATATCTTGATCAAACTTACGGTGAAGGTACCAATGAAGCAAGTAGTCAGTGTTTTGTTATTGAGCAAGAGGACTTCTATCATTCTGTGAAAGACGACTTTTCCTCTGTGGTGTTTTCAGATACAGTTGATAGATTGATGCAAGATTCTCCCAAATTTTTGGTGGTGGTGAAGGTTGTGGGAAGAGTTATAAGTTACGGATATCTTCTTAATCGAATATAGAAAACCTCTGGGTGATGTCAAGATGATTGATCTGGATAACCAGTTCTTTTTGGTTCCTCTTAACAGCATGACAGATTATGAAAAAGTCATGTTTGGAGTACCATGCACGGTAACTTTGTTAATCTTCATAAACCAGATATCTTTGTTATTTTGGAACAAAGGATAAATGGAATAGAAGCAGATAAAGTTATTGCAGCTCTATCTTTTGATCGTTCACATAGAGTGGAAGCATTTAGTTTTTCTGGAGGAATCTGAATTTAAAGAAAACTATTTGGTCAGTTAAGGTATCTTGGATTCATCAGCAGTTTATTCACTTACATATTCAAGGGAAGGATAGGAGCTCTTTTTGGTTTACAACTACTTATGGTTCCACTAATCCCATTTATAGACGGATTTTGAGGATATTTTGCAGAATATTAAATCAAGTTCATCATAACATGGCCTTTGGCAAAAGATTTTAATGCTATTTTGTCTAAAGAAAAAAGGATTGTTGGCGCTACACATCAAGCTAATGGATTTAATGAGTTTATTTAATGGGTTTAGAACAATGATTTAACAAATTTAGGCTTTTATGGTCCCAAGTTCACATGTCAGCGAGGTTTATTGCTTGAAAGATTGAATAGAGCTTTAGAGAATGAAAAATGACTAAATCAATTCCCTCAAACATTGTTTCTTTTATCTACCAGAATATGGTTCTGATCACAGACCTATTTTAATTCAAAGTTTGAAACACGATGAGATTAAAAAGAGTCCGGTGAAAAGAGCATTCAGATTGTTAATATCATGGTTTTCACATGTTGACTAGGACAAATTTGTAAAAGAAAATTGGAGAAAGGACGGGGAGTTTGTTAAAGGCTTGATTGATTTCACAGAAAATGTAATTACTCAAATCCAACTTAAAAGGATTTTGTGATTCCACTCTTATGCTTTTCAAGGTTGGAGCATGTAAATATTAGACATACAATCTAACATAAGTGAATAAATTCATTAACGGGAGTTTTTATAAATGCAAATAATCAGGGGAACCATAACATACAAATCCCAAAAAAGTCTTACAATCCAACATCTGTCGTCATGCATATTTCAGAATTTAGAGTGAAAGAACAAAAAATCATAAGCCAGAAAGTAGTCCAATCAAGCAAGCATGAATAGGGAATTTGCGCAATCAAATCCAGCATGGTAGGTGTAAGGACCCGAACCCGAAAACCGAGCTCTTACCGCCGTGGAACCCGGATAAATCCAACACGTGGACCAATCCGAATCCCACAAGGCTTATTTGACTTTTCAAACACGATTCCCAAAAACAATTGAATTGAATTTTACAAATTGGAGCATGACAAATTAGAAACTAACATGTGGCATAAAACAGAGTAAATAAAATATACAGCGGAAGACTTTAGTTGCGGAAATGAAATACCATAAACGAAAACAAGTTCATATTACTACAATCCCAAAATCAACGAACTGGGCTTAAAGCCCGATACAGGAAAACATATCTAAAAGAGTCAAAGTATCACAATAAGTCAAACCAGAAATGATAGGAAAATAAACCGGGCCAAAACGTGCAGATGCGATAGTCCAGTCGAGTCGTAGGAGATAAGCACACCTCAATACTGTCTACTGATCATGATCTAATCCTGGGAAGGGAAAAATAAAAACGAAGGGGGGTGAAATTTTCGAGAATCTCAGTAGGAGTCATAGCATAGGAGGGCAAAGAACAACTTATGATATGAATAGACATGTAACTGAAAGAGTACAAGGGATATGAAATTTACATTTTTAATTTCTTTTTATGATGTTCTACAAGAATTTGTCCCAACAGTTTATAACATAATAATACGTATGATAAAAACATCTAATATTGTCAAACAAAACCATCGGGGTGGACATAACAAAACACTCCTCGAGTAACCCCCGCTAAAGGGAACCCTGGAGCCCACTGGCAATATTAATTTATTTTTAAAAACAAAAATACTAAATACGTAACCCGTACCGCCAGTGTTGTCCGAGACTAGGCAGAGAAAACACAACACACATCATACCCGTCTCAATACGCAATATGAACCAACCTGCGAAGACGTGGCAGGTAAACGTAACCACCACCCATACGACTCCCGAACAGGTGAGTAACTCTCCCCTAACACTGGGATTCCGTATACTCACCTCGCATTGGACAAGCGAACGTTTAATAACTGTAGATACCAAACTGAGACACATAAACTGTTTATAAAACTATGTATTTGACAAACGTAAAATCATAGGTTTATAAATCAGTATAATCAATAAAATCACACACACTCTCGAATAAACCATCCTTACTCAACCCATAGTTTCATTAAACCCTCAAACTTTGTTTATAATATTCAGCCCGTGTTATCCTTTCGGACACAATAGTAATTATAATTAATGATAAAATTAACAAACAAAAATATTATTCATTTATATTAGGCTAAACTCACGTTGGGAATCAAAAACAGAGCAACCCATAACCCCATGTCCTATAATTAATCTATTAATGAATACCCTAAATGGAGAAAGAAAGGTTTAAGAATTTATCAAAAATTTACGCGACTGATAATACAGCCGTTTTATTAAAAGTTGTGTAGATATTTTTTTCAGAAGTGGCACAGCCACTTTCTATTTTATATTTGTGTAATTAAATGACTAGTGGGGGAGCCACTTTAATGGCTAGTGGCTACGCCACTTTATTACTTTAGTTAGGATTATTTATTATTTAGTCCACTCATTGTTTAACCAACTAATAGGGGAGGATTATACGTAAATTCCGTTCACACTAAGTTCTATTATATCATCAAATCAATTATTTTGCATCTATCCAAATTTATTTTTAATTCACTTAATAATTTACAGCATGTACATGAAACACATGCAGGATTCACGCGTAGATGGCTGAAGCAAGAAATTGACATCGCTACGGAATGGGAAAAGTGAAAGAGGTTAACAAGCAAATCAGGACCTCAAGAACGTGGAGAAGGATTCGTGGAAAGCTACAGGGGACAACTGCAGAGCCGGATGAACAAGGCAAGCGTAATAGCTGGGCACCCGCAAGAGCAACAAGGCACACGAAAGAAGAAGGAGAATGCTGGACCCAATTGATGGTTTCGGAAAAATCTACAAGGTGGGTACGAAATCAACCAGTGTCAATAGAAGGAAGAGGGGAAAAACAGGAAATCGGCTTTCACAAGTGGAGGAGTAGAATAGGGCTTGAGCTGTAAACAGGAGGCAACCGACAACACGATGGAGAAGGCAATGGAAGACCCGTCTTGCTCGTCGTGAAAGCGAGAAGACAAAGGGTTAACAATTTCGGGTTAAGTATGTGACAGAATAAAGAAATGAAGAGGGAAATGCGATTATACAGGCTACATGCGAAGAGGAGGAAATTAACACTGTGGTAAGCCAACATCGCAGAGAAGCAATGAAAATCAATAACTAGGCGGAAATAAAAAAATACAAGCTTAGTAAAAACAAACTATGCCAACCATAAATACAGCAAAGATTATAAACCCTAAAGCGAAGGAAACGGAGAAAAAAAAACCAAGAATAGAGAATACATCAGGAATTGCAGAAACCCCTACCTGGTGCAGATGAACAACTGAGTAACCTGGCAGTGGAACTAGGTAAAACTAGCGACGACTGATTTCAAAGCACTCAGAATGTACATAATACAGCTGATAGTTTTTAGGGTTAGTTAATGGGCTTTAAGGTAGTATTTATAGGGTAGGGTTTAGGGTAATTGAACAGGCCCAAAACTGCAATTGGGCTTCGGGTGAGGTCCAACGTACGTAACAGATCCGAAACTTCAAATGGGCTTCGTATAAGGCCCATGACACGCAAACAGGCCCGGGACGAGCCCGGGTTTAACAGGGGCAATATGGTAATGTTACAACCATTCCGATTTCTATCCCGATTAGTCCGATAATTGTACACGTGGACCGTTACGCGGTGATGACTAGATATATTACTGGGACGGGATTTCACAGTAGGTGTATGCGAATATGATGCAATATCGTCCTGCCATGCAGTCTTGATCTCACACCCCAATACCATTGGCAGAATATGTACCCAAGCCTGAAAAAGGGAAAAAACAACGGGATGAGATTACAAGAATCTCAGTAGGGTCACAACATCATAAGATCTGCAAAACCCAAATCAAATATCTCCCAATCAACATATCAGATCACATATGGTAGTAATAGGCTCAAATAATCAGCAAGTAAACACATAAGCATAGGTAGGGGTATAGGCCGAAAGTAACATTAAGAGGGGTGGACATTCAAATCACTTCTAAACTAGAAGTACATAGGTAGGCTATTTCATAATCTGATTTAAGGCTTATCCCTCATCTGTCTATGTTGTCCAAGACTTAGCTGCAAAAAAGGGAAAGGTTAGCAAGCAAACTAATCAGCAAGTCTTTCTATCTTGCCAGACAAGGACAAGGCATCCAAACCATCAAGGATAAGGGCTTCCAAACCACACAAGGATAAGGGCATCTTGCTACACAAGGACAAGGCAACTAGCCACACAAGGACAAGGCAACTAGCCACACAAGGACAAGGTAACTAGCCACACAAGAACTAGGCATCCAGTGTGCACTTGCTAGGGATTGTAACCCATGTGACTCCCATACCAATAAGTAATAATATGTAACACAAAAAAAGGATTCCAACGAGCTATCACACATAGAAATCTGATGAAGGATAATAAATTTCAGCTGGGGTTTGTAAGCTATGAAAGTCAGCAGCAATTGGGAGGAAGAGAGGGTTTAAATTCATGAATTAAAAGGGATTTTTTGGTGTGTGCAATAGGGTAGTTGGCTAGGGTGTTTATAGGGTCTTTAGGGGATTAATTTTCCCTCCTTTTAAGCCTAGATATTCTTAGATAATGATTAGGGATAACTGTGAATAAAATCTGGAAAAAAAACTTTTAAAAACATTCAGAATTGGAAAGAAACCAAGTAGGAAGGAAACAAAATGAACCAAAATAGGAAAGAATTGTAACAATCATTTATGGCCATCACGCATCCATTTCTTCAGGGGAAAAATGGTTATTTCAACTACATCGGTACCTGGACTTCTAGTATATCGTTTTAGGAAGGATTAGGGTCTCACATCCTCCCCTCCTTATAAAAATTTCATCCTCAAAATTTCAGCATAAGTACCTATGAAAGCAGGTGAGGCAATCTCGCTCGCATCATTTCCTCAGTCTCCCAAGACTGCTCCTCGACTTGGCCATTATACCAAACAACTCGAACTATAGGCACACTTCAACTGCGAAGCTAACGAACTAACCGATAGTATGGCAATTGGCTGTACAAGGTAGGATAAGTCTTCAGCAACTTCAACTGGTGGATTTTGAAGAACATGAGCAGGATCTCGAACATACTTTCTCAACATCGAAGTGTGAAACACGTTGTGAATTCTCTTCTTATTCGGGGGCAAGGCAAGTCGATATGCAACTGGGTTGATTCTCTCAATAATGTCATATAGACCAATATAATGAGGTGCTAGCCTGTCTCATTGCTGAAAACAAAGGACACCTTTCCATGGGGCGACTTTCAGAAATACTTTATCACCTACCGCAAATTCTAATTCTCTTCATTGATTATCAACATAATTTTTCTGTCGATCTTGTGTTGTCTTCATTCTTTGTCAAATCAGATTCAACTATTTAATTTCTTGATCAATTAATTCTGGATTATCTAGGCATCTCTCACCTACTTTATTCCAGCTAATTGGAGTTCCGCAACGTCTTCCATATAAGGCTTCATAAGGTGCCATTCCAATGCTTACATGAAAATTGTTATTGAAATCGAATTCTGCCAAAGGAAGGCATTGATCCCAACTGGTATTTTGATCCAGCATATAAGCATGCAACATATCTTCAAGTGTCTGAATTGTCCTTCCAGATTGTCCATCGGTTCAGGGATGAAAAACTGTACTGAAATTCAATGTTTAACCCAATGCATTCTGAAATTTCTCCTAAAATCGCGAAGTGAAACGGGAATCATGATCAAAAACAATGGACACTGGACTCCATGCAATCAAACAATCTCATCTAAATAATGAATGAACAATTTCTCGGTGGAGTTTGTAACACGAACAGGAAGGAAATATGCAGATTTCATCAATCGATCCACAATCACCCAAATGGCATTGAATCCTCACTGAGATTTGGGCAATTCTAGAATAGAAAGTGACTAAAGTAAACCAGCGAGTCTCTGATGCTCGATTTTCACTTGTTGACATACAAGGCATCGTACAACGAACTCAGCAATGTGATACTTCATATTTGGCCACCAGAATTGCTCTTTCAAATCTTGGTACATCGTCGTACTTCCGGGATGAATATCAAACTTCGAACTGTGCACTTCAGACTAAATCAGATTGCGAATATCAACATCTTGTGGAACACATACCTGATTTCTGAAAACAAAGACTCTATCATATCGGATTCTGAAATCATGAACCATGGTATCAAATCATCATCTAATTGCTACCAAATTCCAGCGATTCTTGGGTCTTTGGATTGCTGATTTTGGATCTCTTTCAACAAAGTAGGCTTGACGTCAATTCGGGCCAACAACGAACCAACAAAATCGCTGCCAAGGTGCACACACATAGCTCTCAAATCTAGCAACATAGGCATGTAGTGTGTATACACATAGGCCAGATTAGAGAAGGAAGAAGAAGAAGTAGAAGAGGTCTTCCGGCTTAAGGCATCAGCAATAACATTTGCCTTTCTTGGATGATACTCGATAATCAAATTGTAGTCTTTAATCAGTTCCACCCATCTTCGCTGTCTCATGTTCAACTCCTTCTATGTAAGGAGATACTTCAAGCTTTTGTGATCAGTGAAGATTATGCATGTCTCACTGTACAAGTAATTACGCCAAATTTTCAGTGCAAACACCACAACTGCAAGCTCCAAATCATGCATAGGATAGTTGCTCTTATGCGAATGTAACTATCGGGAAGCATAGGCAACGACTTTCCTATCTTGCATCAACACCCATCCAAAGACAGATTTTGATGCATTGTTGTACACCAGAAAGGTTGGTGTACTCTTTTCCGATCTCTGGCAAAGTAAGGATTGGTGTGAAAACTAGAAGGGTCTTCAGCTCTTCAAAACTATGCTGACATTTTTCGAACCACACGAACGGCTCTCCTTTGTGTATCGGTTTCATCAAAGGTCGAGCAAGCAATGAGAAATTCTCCCCAAAGCGACGGTAGTACTCGGTTAAGCCAAGAAAGCTGGGTATTTCAAACACAATCCTCAGGGGTTCCTAAGCAACAGCAGCTTCAATCTTCTTAGGATCAACAAGCACACCACAGGCAAAAACAATGAGGCCAAGAAAACGAGTTCATGCAACCAAAATTCACACTTGGAGTACTTCGCATACAACTGCCAATCTCTCAAAATTTGCAGCACAATCCGCAAGTGTTCAGCATGCTCATCTTCTTATTTTGTGTAAATCAGAATGCCTTCGATGAAGACAATCATAAATCGGTCCAGAAATTCTCAGAACACTCTATTCATCAAATCCATAAACACAACTGGAGCATTGGTTAAACCGAATGGCATAACTAGAAATTCATAATTCCCGTATCACAATCTGAATGCAGTCTTCGTAATATTAGCTTCGTGACCACGGAACCGATAGTATCTCGATTTGAGATCAATTTTGGAAAATATGGCTGCACCTTGGAGCTGGTCGAACAAGTCATCTATATGTGGCAAGGGATACCTATTCTTCATAGTCACATGATTCAGCTGATGATAGTCAATACACAATCATAGTGAACTATCTTTCTTTTTCACGAACAAGACAGGTGATATCTGGAAATTCATGAACTATATGGACAAAATTCAGATCTAAAGATTCTTTGGAAATGTCATGCACATGTGCGAGATATATAGTACATCCTTTGTTGATCAATCGCCTCGCATCAAGCCAGGAAGCCATGCAAGTTGGAACAACTCGCCTATCACCTTCAAAATAGAATTTGGAACCATCTGGTAGAATGAACCACACATGCTTGGTAAAACACTCCATTCGAGCTTGATATTTGGCAAGACAATCCATGCCCAAAATTATATTTAGCTCTTGGATATCCAACGGAATCAGATCCACTTCAAGCATAATCGAACCCATTCATACAGCACAGCTGATGTAGACTCGATCACAAGTCAATTGCTCACCTAAGGGGATCAGAATTGCAATAGGAGGATTCAAGGGAGACAAAGTCTGATCTGAACTAGCTGCTACACTTGGACTCACAAACAATCTATTCACTCAGGGATCTAACAATACTTAAGAATTTTGAGAAAAATTGATCTGCACACATGTCTTTGTATCATTCCCAATACTCATGGAAAGATCCGTCGTTATACTGTCTTGCTACTAATATAATTTTGCATAGACTTGAGGAATGAGATGTTGGAAAATATTTTGTCAAAAATGCTTCCACTATCTCTACCCATATAGATATTCATCTGGTTGGTAGACTTTGTAGCCAACGTTTGGGTCCATCTTTTATAGAGAATTTGAAGACACGGAGTTGAACATCATCTTCCATCATACCACGTGGCTTGAAGCTCGAATATACTTATTCAAAGTCTTGTATGTGCATGTTAGGGTCTTCTTTGGGCCTGTCCATAGAAGGTTGGCAAGATCTGGATAAGGGCTAGCTTTAATTCAAAACTGGCATTGAGATCCCATTGATGATGGACCAATGGATTGTTGTTTCTTCGTTGGGGCTAGTTTTCATTCATGGTTTTGAGAGCTTCATTGTCATCACTATCCACCTCATCATTAAGGAAGTCTTTCTATGCCATGTTTTGTTGATTATTGTGCCCATTATTCCTATAGCAGCCATGATTTGCAGCGTTTCCTCTATTCACTTGTTTATTATCAAGGATTACTACAACTGGCTAGACTCTGGCATTTGGGATTTGGTCTTCAGCTACTATATTTGGATCGTTGATGTCTTCCATGAAGAATATCGGGTTCTTAAAAATAGGGGTTGTCACTTGTTAGGAAGAACTTGCAACAGACTTAGTTTCTTCTCACTCCTGACTTGAATCTGAATAGACTAGACTAGCGGACTGAGCTATCATCCGATAAAACATGGCATTATTCCTTCGATAAATGGTCTCGATCTTTGGATCAAAAGGGACTAGCAAACTAGTATGTGATGATCTAGGCATAAAAATACTGTGACTTAAGTGTAACTATTGGCTGGCCAATTCTCTGGCAATGTAGCCAAAATTTTATGTGCCATCAAAACACTAAAAAATAAAGTCCTACTATGGTGGTTATATAGTATAAATAGTAGGATTGAATGCATAGAAAGTTAGGATCAAGTCACAAATAAGCTACGGGTTGTTATGCAGAGTTGCTTGTGTGCACGCGATCAAGAGACGTGGGCACAATGGTACACATATTTGTTGAAGATTGGTTTGCAGGCTATAAATAGTAAAAAGCAAGAGTATGTAAGGTTATAAATGATAGAAGGAGACTATCTGGCCACGACTTACACTCAATTATTTGTCGTCTTTCATTCCTAGTTTCAGTCATAGGATGGTTTTGAATTTTTTATTTAGAGAACTTGATTGGTAGGAAACCAAACATAGATGTGAGACCTCGTCCCTCCGATCACCTAGTCAGCAAGACCATATAGTGAGATTGTCCGATTTTGACCATTTGACCGAGAGTTGATTGTTGACCTGAGAGTTGACCTTTAGGGTGGGCACAGTCATATAAAGCCTAGATGTGCGTCTAGGAGTCCTAACAAGTGGTTTAGGTCGAGTATCTAGGTTTGAGTGAATAGAAATCAATTTTGTCAATTCCAGATCCGTTTTGAGTGACTGTGGGCCTTTAAGATAAAAAACCCATTTTGGGCCCATTAATTATTTTCTGAGCCCAATTACCATTATTTGGAACCAATAAATTATTTTAGCCTATTTTTTATGTTTATTAGTTTTAAAACCCATTTTAGCCCACTCAGAGCATATCGGGTTTTAAAATGTTTCATTCGGGTATTTTTTGAGATTTTGGGCTCAAGGTTCAAATACCCGGGCCAACCCGACACTTCAAATTTTCTAAATATCAGAACACCAACAGTCGCACACCCGTCCTTTCTCTTCCTTGTTTTCTCTCTAAACACCCGATCTTTCTCCTTCGATTTTTATTCGACGAAAACTACCGGGCTTCGTCCCTAAACATTTTTCTAACACTCCCCAGTGAATTTCCACTATTAGTTTCAATTCAAGGAGCCGTAACCGATTCGTTCTTCGTTTTACGACATTTTTGGGTATTTTGTGGTAAGAGTGTCATAAATCTCCATTTCATTTTCGATTTTTGGTTCTGTTAGTTTTTTGTCGATGTTCCTATGCTTGTTTGGTGATTTGGAACATTCGAAAATTCTTTCGATTCGTGTGTGAGCATTTTTTATTTTAGTGGTATTTTCGGTAATTTTAGAAGTTTTGAGATTTTGTTTGATTTATCGATTTTGAGTGTTCCTGATGCTTGGGATAGTTGATTTATGAGTTGTGGAGCATACTTGTGGGAGGAGAAAGCCAGTCATGTGATCGGGTGAGCTTGGGTGTCAATTGGAGTCGTAAGTGGCTTCTGCGAGGGTTGTGTGTTTCTCTCGTTGGTTGGATTTCCAGAATTTTGAGTTGTGAGTGTGTTGATAGAGTTAGATTCTTGTTAGTATGAGTGTTGATGGAGTATCTTAGGGTTCATTTTCAGTTTCAAGTCCTTTTGTTGATTTTGTCGGTTTTGATACTTATATGCATTTTGGTTCGGATTTGTGTGTTTAGGAAGTGCTGGAGAGGTCAATAAGGAAAAACGTATTGCCGTTGAGTTTTCCAGATGCAACAAGAGGTTAGAGTTTACATTTCATTTGCTTCCATAGAAATTTTTTTGTTTTGATGGGTTAAAATGTAGAATATGCTTGGTTTTGAATGGAGGCTATGCGTGCATTGTGTATGCTGTTCATTTTAACTTCACGATATTGTTTGCCATGATTTAGGTGCATAAACTATGTGTTTCAACTCTTAAGCGTGCTAGTTGTGTGTTTATGCATGTGGATGGGCATGTGAGCTAATGTTTAAAACCGTTTGTTTGACTTGTGATTATACCTGTGTGATTGTTCATGTTAGACCCCTTTGATTTTAGTGTTGTGTGGCTTGTGAGGTTTTTTTTTGTTGCCGAGAAACCATGGTAAGAGTTCCCGAGGGTTTAAGTGACTTTGGGGAGCGTTTTGGGTTGTTTCCAGGATGTGTATCTTGTCTTGAACGAGTACATGTTCGTGTACCTTTCCAGGAGCCTGTGTATTGTTCTGGATAGAATAGTACACGACCTGTGTAGGAAGGTACACGACTGTGTACACAGGTCGTATACATGTTCATGGCCTACACAAAAGGGTGCATGCCAGTGTACCCAGTACATAGCCTGTTCCAAGAAGTACATGGTCGTGTAATTCAGGCCATGTACACCCCTGCCCCCCCTTGTTTCGATTCCTCATGCCCACATACCTATTCCAACGACCCCCACACCCTTCCCACAACCCGTGTACTTTATTTTGGGACCTCCAAACCTATCATAAACCTATTCAACACCAAAAAAATATCAAATCATACCCTAACTAACATATGAGTGCCCATTTTGGTGATTACTTGCATTATATGCATTGTTGGGTTTTCAAGTAAAAACTATATATGTGTGTTCTTAAGAACAACTTGGAATTGAGGGTTAACGTTTGACCAAACTTGGTAAGTACATGGAATCCTAGTAGAGGGGAATATATGTTTACCTATGGGTGTTGTATGGATAGATTATATGTGTATGCCTGATGTTTGCTGTGACTTAGTAGGGTGCTTGATGTTTGCTATGACTTAGCAGGCTACATGTATTTATATATATGTGGATTGTGATTGAGTATGATAGTTTGATTTCTCTACTCAGTTTCGAATAACATTGGTGGTAGGAGACTTATACATATTTTGTAAACGAAAAATTAACTGCTAGTGGGCTTTCAGTTTCCCATAGCGCGAGGGATTCTGAAAATGATTTGTAATCCACCTCGATAGGTTTTGGGACATAGTAGCCCGTGGATGATACGGTGTGTATGAGTTTATAAAACTTATTGGGTTGGTATTTATTACATTATGTTTTACAATACATGCATTATGCATACTTGTTTGTGAAACATTTTGAGTGCATGTTTAGTACACATGGATGAATACGGTGTTTAAAGCAATTGTTTTTATACTTGATTTTTCGTATGCCTCTATTCTACCGAATATGCTTATGACGCTGTAACTTCCACTGAGTTCTTTTGATCTCACCCCCTCTTGTTGATCTTTTCAGGGCAAGTTTGTCAGCAGTAGCCGTGCGTCTTTGAAATCTTGTTCTCCCGGTGTTAGTCTTAGGGATGGACTATTGCACTTGCACATCTTGGAAACTCGGCATATTTCATGTTTTGTCATTTTCATACTTTATCAACACATATGCTTGTTTTAGACTATCTTTGTTGTTATGAACCCGTTAAGGGCTTGTTTTCCAGATTTGATACTTTATGCACATGTTGACTCGTATTTCCATTATGTTATAAGATGCATGTCTTGGGCACTTGTTTTGTGGATCCATATGGGCTTATGTGTATAGCATGTTTGAGGCCGTGTAGCCTATTGTATATGATTTAAAGACTTCTGTTGTTTGTGTTTGCTTACTCCATTTCGTATTTGTGCCGAGTGTATATTATGACGTGCCATGCTCCTTTTAAAAGGAAGAAAATCAAATTGGTATGCGTATTTTGGAATTTTGATTTGATAAGATAATGTGAGCCTTGTGTGATTCCGATTGATCCATGTGTTGGGTCAATCGGGATTACATGACGGTGAGAGTCCCATTTACCGGAAACCGGTCCTCACAAGGTTGGTTATGGAGTATGGTTGATTATGTGTGCATTGAGCCCAAAATTATTTTGAACTAGCATGTTTTAAATGTACATCACACTCACTGCACATGTATAGTCTAGCATAGATTTGTTTAGTGGCTTTGTTTGTCTTTAGGCTTATATCTATAACTGTGTATTTAGTTAGTAGAGATGGCCCCTGGTAGAGGTCGCAGTGCTTCTAGAGGTTGTGGTGGCTTAGGAGGCCGAGTTCAGATCAGGGAGCTATATGAGAGCTCGAATACCAGAGGGCTATCTAGGCCAGCAGCAGGTGTGGGTCAGCTATAGGGTGCACCATAGGCAAAGCCAGTTTAAACAGGATCAGTAGTTTAGGACCCGACATTGCTATAGGTGTTTGCCGCGATACGACACCCAGTACTTCCAGGATCAAAAGAGGTTTGAGTTTTATCACCTCCGATAGAGGAACAAGACGGTTTCTGAGTATGAGACCGAGTTACGGGCACTAGCATACTTTGTGCTTGAGGTGGACAAGACTAGTGCCATGATGGTCAGCAAATTCGACCATGGGCTCAATTGGGATGTCTGTGGTGTTTTGGGCTCGAAGACGAGCAACGACTTCGAGGAGCTAGTGATGGATGTAGTGAAGGCTAAGGAAATTCTTTTAAAACAGCAAAGCCAGAATCAGAAGCACTAGGACAGTTCTGCTAGCAAAGTTTCAATCAAGCATAGTTCTAGATTTGACCAGAGGCTCAAAGGTAGGACAGCTGGTCCTTACCCTTTAGTGCAGACCAGGTCTCAGGGGACCACTTCAGTGACCACACACTCACAGCCCGCTCAATCCTTTCAGAGCGTGAGTAGGCCATCTAGGACAACCAAGTGCACAATCAGCAGACAGTTCAACCCACCTCCTTCCCTGCAGCCACCCAGATGATATTAGTGTGATCAGTTTGGGCATATAGACAGCGAGTGTCTTGGAGCTGGAGCAACCTAGCTAGGTGCTTCACAGTCGAGCATTCCAGCACTTCTAGTAGCTTAGAGGTCTAGGGACAGTCATATGGTCTCAATGTTCTACTTGAGCACCGCAAAGGACACAGGCAAGTAGGCCAGTAGCAGCAGCAGACACAGCAACAGAGATAGCAGACACGTCTCTTCACCTTGGCTGATGCAGAGACCGTAACCAGTTTGGACGTTGTCACAAGTACTATTACCATCTTCTCGTTGTGCTAGAGCCTTGTTAGACCCCGGAGCAAATAGGTCGTTTCTTGGTTCTAGAGTAGCTAGGAGTGCCAATAGAGAGTTGTCACCCTTAGAGCCACCCATTAAGGTCTTGACCTCGTTAGGTAAGTAGTTGGCTTGCAACAAAGTGTATTTGGGTTGTGTGCTAAGGATGGGTTCAATGAAGATTGAGGCAGGTTTGATTCCGTTGGACATCAGAGAGTTGAACGTGATAATAGGTATGAACTGTTTGGCCAAATACAGAGCATGGATGGATTGTTTCACGAAGAGGCTATGGTTCAGTTTGGCAGATGGTACATAGTTTTGTTTTGAGGGTGACACCGACATGTGTGATATTATGGTTGAGTGTCAGGTGTATGATCAATAAGGGTTGCATAACCTTCTTGACATATGTTAGAGATGTGATAGTTGAGTCCCCATAGTTGAGCAATGTACTAGTGGTGAGAGAGTACCCAGATGTTTTTCCAGATGATGTGATGGGTTTGCCACCACAGCAAGAGATTGAGTTCAAGATTGAGCTATTGTTGGGCATAGCTCCTATCTCCATCCCACTATATTGGATGACGTTAGCAGAGTTGAAAGAGTTGAAGACTCAGTTTGAAGATTTGGTAAAGGATTCATCAAACCTAGTGTTTCTTCGTGGGACATACCAGTGCTGTTCTAGAAGAAGAAAGACAGCGCCCTCCGATTGTGCATTGACTACAGCCAGCTGAACCGGGCTACAGTGAAGAACCGGTATCCACTACCATGGATTGGTAACTTGTTTGATCAGCTTTAGGGAGCATCGATTTTCTCAAAGATTGGTTTGAGATCAGGATACCATCAGTTGAGGGTTTAGGAGTCAGACATTCTGAAGACAAAATTTCGGTCGCGATATGGCCATTATAAGTGTTTAGTCATGCCGTTCGGGTAGACCAATGCCCCAACAATGTTCATGGATCTCATGAACAGAGTGTTTCGGGAGTACTTGGACTAGTTTATCATCGTCTTTATAGATGATATTTTGATCTATTCAAGATCTGAGGAGGAGCATATAGTACATCTGAGGATAATGTTGAAGATACTTAGAGTTTGGCAGTTGTATACCAAATTTTTTAAGTGCAAGTTTTAGCTTAGAATGGTTAGCTTCTTGGGGCATATGGTATCAGCTAGAGGAGTGCTAGTGGACCTCAAGAAGATAGAGGCAGTATCACAAAGATCCCTAGTTTCCTCAGTTTGGCAAGCTACTACAGGCTGTTCGTGGAGAACTTCTCGGTATCGGCAGGCTCTTTGATGCGTTTGACATGCAAGGGGTGTTCCATTTGTGTGGACCGAGAAGTGTGAGAAGAGTTTCAGAAGATAAAGTCTAGATTGGTGTAAGGATTCAAACCCAACCTATTACGACATTTACCGTCATGAAACCCAAACAAACCCAACCTAGGACCTATCTGAATCTCACAAGGCTTTAAGCATTCTAAGTTCCGATTTTACCAAATTTCTTTTTACTGTTTTTAAAAATTAGAACATGATAATAGTGGACAAAAAATCTGGTAACATATGGAGTGAATAAAAATATAAGAGGAAGTCTTTATAATTAATCAAAGGAACCACAACACACAAGTCCCATAGAGATTTAAAAATCTAGCAAGTAATCCTCCAGTAAATTCCGGAAATAAACAAGCAAAGGAGGGATTCAAAAAACCAGAAAGTAGTCCAATCAAAATTCAAGTTATATGCACAAGGAAGAAGGTATGCGAATGTGATGCGATATCATCCCACCGTGTAGCCTTGATCTCACACATTGGTACACAAACAGATGATGTACCTAAGCCTGAAAATGGTGAAAATAACAGGGTGAGATTACAAGAATCTCAATAGGGTCACAACATCATAAGATCTGTAGAAACCTAAACAAACATCTTCATACTCGCCTAAGAAACTAAAAGGATATCAAACAATCATCCACAAACACAAAAGAAGTAAGGCCGAAAGTCATAGGCTGAGGGTGGACAACAAACTCTTCCAAAAATCATAAGTAAACAGGCAGGTTTTTCATCATTCGATCTCATCAACAGAAAGGCCATCCCATTCCACCTATGTTGTCCAAGACTTAGCTGCACAAAGGTAAATGGTTAGCACACAATCTATTCAGAAAGCCTATTTATCTTGCCAGTATACAAGACAAGGCATCTAGCCGCACAAGGACTAGGCATCCAAACCACAGAAGGATAAAGGCATCTTGCCAGCACACAAGACAAGGCATCTAGTCACACAAGGACTAGGCATCTGGCATGCACATGCTGGGGATTTCCAACCATACGACTCCCATACTAGTAAGAACCTCTCCTCTCCCAAGAAGCATTAGTGCTTACCCCGAATGGCTACCGGAAAAGGATCCTGACACACAAACATATACAAGCACACATAAGCAAGTACAAGGCATAGTATCACAGCAGGGCATCCTCAATCATATCACAACACAATCAGCATGTTCAATGCATATAACACATGCGAATTAGGCACGCACAATCTATCTCAAGGGTCCAAAATTTCCTAGAGGATCATAACTCAATCTGCAACTCATGCATACACTATACAAGGCATACGCAAACAATCAACAACAAGGACATGCATCAAAAACATCAATCATACAACAAGAATCTTTAGAGAAACTAATGAGGTATAGATCCTATCTTTCTTGTCTCTGAATAAGTAGCTATCCCTTTGCCTTTATTAAGGGGATCCGAACTACCTATATAACCATAAGGCAAATACAAAACCATAATAAGCATACACAATTCAGAAACCAAATATACAACCTAGTTTTTTACCAATTCCACTCACCCAACCTATCAAAAACGAGTGATCAGATATCGCAGGAACTTCCCCTTTGGATGTGTGATGTGATAGCCAAGAACACAACAAGAATCAACCTGATTTACCATCCCACTTAACCATGAAAATTTCAGTATTAAGATAAGGCAATAGAGCAAATTGTGATTTCATGCATAAAGGATTTAGTGGTTGCGATTTCATGATAATATGGAAGGATTAGGTGCCAAACACACATGCCATTAAAAGAAACAAGATCAGAAACCAATAGACAAAGCAATTGGAAAAAAATCGGCAACAATAGGGTAAGGGTATAGGGCATGCCAATTTCATACATAGGGAAGATTCAAAAGATGAATTCATGATATTACAACATGAATAGGTTCCAAACAATCATATGAACAAGAGGAACAACAACATAAACCAATTGAAGATTTAATCAAAGAATTTTGGCAGTCACACCTAGGGAATTGTGACAAAGAAAAGTACAAGGAAATCTAACCTTCTGATGATGAAATCAAGATAGAAAGATAGAAGATGGAAAGAGCTTTCCAACAAGCTATTATTTGGAAAAATACAATAAAGGATGAAAGATTTTGGCTTGGGTGAATGCTTGAAGAATTTCGACAGCAAGGGTAAGGAGTAAGGTTTGATTGTGTGAATATTTTGTATATTTTTTAGTGTGAGACCTATGTGTGAGTGACTACTCTTTTTATAGAGTATAATGGAATTTAATTTTTCATACTTTTAAGGCTAGATATAAGAGAATAATCATTAGGAATAAATTTTAGAATTAACCCTTAATTTTAGGAGATTATCATTTAAGATAGAAATAAACCAAGAAGGAAATGAAATAAATAAGAAATGAATTCGAAAATGGGCATTGAACCTTCAGCACCATTTCCGGTTATCACACATCCATTTCTTCATAGGGAAAATGATCATTTCGCCTGCAATGGCTTCTAGACTTCTAGGATACAAAAATCAGGGTCTCACATTGGTGTTAGCTTCAGTTCTCACCTTGCCAGCCAGTAACAAAGGGTATGTGGTGTTCAGTGATGCTTCAAAGATGGGACTGGGATGTGTGCTGATGTAAGAAGGAAAGGTTGTGGCATTTGCATTCAAATAGTTAAGGCCACATTAGAGCAACTACCCGACTCATGACTTAGAGTTGGTAGCAGTAGTATTTGCATTGAAGATTTGACATTATTACTTGCATGGTGAGACATGTAGAGTCTACACCGACCTTAAGAGTCTCAAATACCTTGTCACCCAAAAGGAGTTGAATTTGAGACAGAGGAGATAACTAGAGTTGATCAAGAATTATAATATGGTGATCGACTACCATCTAGGGAAGGCGAACATAGTCGTTGATGCATTGAGTAGGAAGACATCATCTTCCTTAGCCTATGGCCAAGCCAAGTACATGCCAATGCTGATGTGTTTGAGAGAATCCAGAGTGCAGTTTTATAGTGATGAGTCTGGAGCTTTGATTGCATAGTTTGTTGTCAAACCTTCCTGACTAGATGAGATTCGGGCTAAGCAGCTTGAGGATTCAGTGTTGGTCCAAGTGAGATTGTGAGATCTCAGATGTGAGATCCCGTCTATTGTAGTGCCGGTCAGTGGCAGCGTCAATGGTAACGTTAGTGCCAGCGGCAGCGCGTCGATGCTACGTTGTTGGTTTGTGAACACGGCCGTAGGAAGCCTTTAAGTAACCCATAGTGAATCTGAGAGTGTTTAAGTATAATTGTGAGTGATATAGGTTAGACGATCGAGGTTGAGTCAATGGAAAACAAACCAGGTTGATTTTGGTCCGTTTTGAGCGACCGCGAGCCATTTGGGCCAAAAATTTTTGTGCGTTGGGCTGTTTGCTATTTTTTTCCATTCTCAACCCTTATGTTATGGCTTTATATACTCAAAGAAGCTGTTGGGCCACTTGGTTGACATTTCAGGTTTCACTTGGGCTCATTTGTGATGAAACGGGCCGCCGATTGCACATTTCAGCTTTGTTGAACTTTTGGGCCCAAAACCCATCAGCCCAAGCCCACACTTCATCCTTTAAACACTCCTGTTTCATAAGTGACCTGCAAAACACACACTCATCACCAGCCCTAACTCGTTTTTCTCCTTCCTTCACCCTTCCAGCCTACCAAAATCCAAACTTTGCCCAATTTGACCCCAAAAACTTGTGGGGGATTGTCCCAAAACACTTTCCCATCAATTTTCTGCACTTTTCCACTGTTAGTTTGGTGTCTAAGGCCTGATTTTTAGGTGTTCTTCATTTTGGCCGAAAATTACAGATTTGTTGGTATGTGGTTGCTCTTTGGTTTTCTTTTGGATTGGTTAGTTTATTCAGGTTGCTAGTGATGTGATTGAGTGTTTTTTATGGATGAAAATGCATGAAAACAACCTATGATTCTTGTATGAATTTCGGATGAACAGTATCAGGGGGTTGTTTCTTCATGTTATTGATCATGTTGGTGTGTTTATTCATGTTAATTGAGATGTTGTAGTCCGTATTGATAGGAAGCGTGTTGATTATGTGAGGAATTTATGTTGAGCTGGTAATGAGAGTATCTGAATGTAAGGGGGGTTGTGATTTGGTTGTTTAGATTGGATATGATTTGGTTGTTTAGATTGGATATGATTTGGTTGTTTAGATTGGATATGATTTGGTTGTTGAGATTGGATAGGGAAATGTAGATGTGTGTGCAGCGTGAGAGGGTCCGTAGGATTGTTTTCAACTATTTTCTATTTGATTCCTTGATTGGTTATGCTTAGTATGGCTGTATGGTTTGTGCTTGTTTAGGCGGTACCGGATCGAGCAGTAGAGGCAAGGATATTGTTGGAGAACCGTCGACGCAACGAGAGGTGAAAGTTTATGTTTCATTTGCATACGCGTAACGTTTTGTTTCAGAATTAAAATATGATCAAATATTTTGGTTTGAATGGAGGCATGACCTGAATTGTGTTTAATCTTTTGTTAGAATCCTAGTTTGCTTGCCATGTTTGAATGCATCATCTGTATGTTCAAAAGCTGAAGCATACTGATTTGTTTGGTGTATACGAAATTTCATACGTATTTTGCGACCTACCATACGATGTGATTTTCATTCCCATATACATGTTTCCCATTATGACCGAATACTTTGAATATTATTTTGAGATGTTTGGCACCTGATTTACAAGATGGAAATGTTTAAATGCATGCATGGAATATATGAGGAATTTTTAGATTTAATAACCCATACGTGATAAATTCACTCTTTGGTCATTAGCCGGTCAGACCACCCGATTTCCAGTAAGGATCTAGATGATATTCATACTCGTTTGTAACCCCTGAATGAGTGTTTTTAACCCTGGAAAGACTTCTTTTGAGTGTGATGAAGTGATCTATGTGTTATGAATTATGTTTTCGAAAAACAAAAAGAGAAAAGAGTACCAAATATAAACATTTTCTAGGCACTGTACCGATTGGAATTGACGGTAAACGCTTGATCAAGTTAGGTAAGTATATGGAGTCCTTATAGAGAGGACAGTTGCTTACCTTGGAGAGGTATAGTTGGATATATGTATGTATGTTGAGTACTGTGTGCACTATGAAGGGAAAGGCCTTATAAATGCTTCATATATATCTTACGACGTTATATTACGTGTGCACAAAATTGAATGTGATAGATTGTGTTTCTCCATTCAATTTTGGACAATGCTGATGGTGGGGTTTTGTTTATATATATGTTACAATTGAAAACCATCAGTAGGCTTTTAGGTAACCCTTTAGCGGGGGTTACGTGAAAGTGATTTGTGTCCACCCCGTTATGTTTTGGGCATAGTAGCCAAATATCAAAGCTGTGAGTTATGGATCTCTTGTATTTATTTCCTTATGCATTTGGTGTGTACACTTAGGATGGATACATAGATGAACATGGATTGTAATGGTTTGAATAAATGTTTGATACTATGATTTGATTTTGTCTCCATTCCACCGTTTATGCTTATGACGCGGTAACTTCCACTAAGGTCCTTGATCTCACCCCCCTCTCTATTGTTTTGTTTCAGGACTAAGTTGTGAGAGATAGCTGTTCAACTTTGAGGTTACTATCCCGGTATTGGTCGTAGGGCTGGACAAATGCACATGCACGCTTTTTTTTACTCGGCATCCTTCACATCTTCTTGTATATTTGGATACTTGTGCATTGTGCTGGTACATATAAAAAGTGATGTTGTTTTGAGTTTCTGGGAATCTGTGAGTGTGGACTCGAGGTGTTGCATGTTTGAGGCTGTATGGCCCGTTGTATGTTATTTGATATCTTCGCTGCATGTGTTTGTTACTCCATTGCTTGTTGGTTATGCCGAGTATCAATTGATGTGTGCCATGTTTTGAAAGAAATAATGCAAATGTTGTATATTATTGAAACAGAGTGTTACGGTTAAGCCTTGTGTAGTTCCGCTTGGTCCACCAGTTGGGACAATCGGGGCTGCACGACGGTGAGGCTCCCAGTTACCGGGAACGGGTCCTCACAGAGATAGTAGTTAAAGGGTGATGGTAGTGGTGATAGTATGGTCAGCGAATGCTGAGTCAAAGCTGACAGCATTTTGACCTTCCGAGGCCGAGTGTGCATTCCCAGTGATGAAGGGTTGAGAAAGCTGATTTTGACAGAGGCACACAACTCAACATTTTTTATTCACCTTGGCAGTATGAAGATGTACCGAGACCTGTAATAGCAGTATTGGTGGTCTGAGATGAAAAGTCACATTGCAGAGTTCGTGGCTAGGTGTTTGGTGTGTCAGCATGTCAAAGCAAAGCATCAGAGACCCGCAGGGCTACTATAGTCACTACCCATTCCGGTGTGGAAATAGGAACATGTGACGATGGGCTTCATGGTTGGATTGCCAAGATATCAAAGAGGTTATGACATGGTGTGGGTGATAGTGGACAGACTGACAAAGTCTGCACACTTCCTCCCCATCAGAGTGATGGATACACTGAAGAGATTAGCATCGAGGTATATTGACGAGATTGTGAGATTATATGGAGTTCCAATGTCTATCGTATCAGATAGAGATTCGAGATTCACATCCAAAGTTTGGGGGAGGCTTCATAGTGCTTTGGGTACCAGATTGAATTTTAGCACAGCTTTCCACCCTCAGACAGATGGATAGTCAGAGAGGACGATTTAGATCTTAAAGAATATGCTTTGTGCTTGTGCATTGGACAAGCAAACTACTTGGGGTCGATGTCTACTGTTAGCTGAAATCTCATACAACAACAACTTTCAGGTTTCCATCGGTATGGCACCATACAAGGCCTTGTATGGTAGGCAGTGTTATACACCTTTGTGTTGGGATGAGGTAGGCGAAAGGAAGGTTGACATTCCTGAGATGATTGAGCAGGCAACAAAGCAGTTAGCATTAATCACCGAGGTACATAGGTGTTTCTAAAGGTCACACCTTGGAAAGGTGTGATTTGTTTTCAGTAGCATGGCAAGTTGACACCGAGGTATATTGGTCTGTATACCATCACCGAGAGGATTGGACCAGTGACATACAAACTTGACTTACCACTGTCATTGCAGAGAATCCATAATAGGTTCCATATTTTAGTTTTTAGGAAGTACATTAGGGATCCCTCTCACGTTTTTTAGACACCATCGGTGGAGATAGCCAATGGCTTGTCTTACTCAACTTAGCGGATTGCGATTGTAGATAGAGTGTGAGACCCCCAGTGCAGATGAAAAAACCATTTTGTCCCTGAATAAAAGGATGTGTGATGGCTGAAATTGATAAGGAATGTCTAGTAAGTATTTCTGGTATTAATTCCTTTTAATTTGGTTCTTTATTGGTTGATAATTATCCTAGAAATAAAATCTCTAAAATTAAGGAAAGATAATTACAAAATTTAATTCTGATAATTATCTTACTTTAATCTAGCCTTTAAAGTAGGGAAATTAATCCCATAACCACCCTATATAAAGAGGAAGCTGGCCACACTTAAACCTTACACAGAAAATATACAAAATTCGTCCAAACAAAAACCCTCACATCCTTTGTCGGATCCTTGCAGATAATAGCTTGTTGGAAAGCTCTTTCTGTCCTCTTTCCAACCATTTTGGTTTATTTGTCTGAAAGTTAGTTTTTCTTTGTCGAAAGTTAGGTCATAATTCGGCGGGATTGCTAAAATCTATTTGAACTTCAAAATAGCATAACTCTTTCATCGTTTGTCTGATTCTTACAAATAATAGCTTGTTGGAAAGCTCTTTTCGTCCTATTTCCAAAAATATTGGGGTTTTTGGTTCAAAGGTTGGTTTTTCTTTGTCAAAATTTAGGTCATAATTTGGCGGGATTAGTTTCAAAATTTTGTGAATCTGCCTTCAGTTAATTTCTATTGTTGTTCCTCTTGTTCGTATGATTGTTTAGCATCCATTCATGTTGTAAAATCATGAATTCATCCTTTGAATCTTATGTATACATGAAATCAGTATGTCCTACCCTTGCCCTATTGTTGCGTATCTTGATCAATTGATTAGACTATTGGATTTTGATCTTGTTTCTTTTGATTGTACAAGTTATAAACACCTAATTCTCCTTTGTTAACATGAAATCACAACTCTTACACCTTGTATGCATGAAATTGTAATTTTTCTTGTGTCCTATGCTTAGTGCCGAAATATGTATAGTTAATTGGGATGATAACTCAGGTTGAATCTTGTTAAGTTCTTGGCTATCACATCACACATGCAAGGGGGAGGCACTTGCGGCATCTGATCACTAGTTTCTGATAGGTTTGGTGAGTGGAATTGGTAAGGAAATAGGGTATTTATTTAGTCATTGAGTATGCATACTTAGTTTGGTTTTGTCTTTGTCTTGTAATGCTATAGGTGGTTTCGAACTATTAAATAAAGGCAAAGGAATAGCTTCTTGTTCAGAGACAAGAGATGTAGGATCTATGCCTCATCATTTTCTCTAGAGATCCTTGTTGTTTGTTTGTTGTTTTCGACGCACACCCTTGTTATTATTGCATGCAAATGGATTGTATGGTGTATACATGAATTGCGGATTGAGATATGATTACTTACGCTATACCGAACCCTTGAGATAGGTTATATGTGCTTAATTTTCATGTGTTGTGTGTATTGAACATGTTGATTGCGTTCTGACATGATTGAGGATACCTTGTTATGGTATTGTGCTTTGTGCTTGCCTTTGTGTGCTTGTACATGTTTGTGTGTCAGGATCCTTTTCCGGTGGCCATTTAGGGTAAGCGTTGATGCTTTATGGGAGAGGGGAGGCTCTTATTAGTATTGGTGGCAATCCCCAGCTTGCGGGCGCTGAATGCCTATTCCTGTGTGCTGTAGATGCTTAGTCCTTTGTGCTGGCTGGATGCCTAGTCCTTTGTGCTGGCTAGATGCCTTGTCCTGTGTGCTGGCAAGATGCCCTAATCCTGTGTGCTGGTTAGGATGCTTAGTCCTGTGTGCTGGCTAGATGCCTTGTCCTGTGTGCTAGCAAGATGACTAGGCTTGCTGGTTAGCTTGTGTGCTAACCTTTTACCCTTTGTGCAGCAAAGCCTTGGACAATACAGGTGGAAGGGGATGACCTTTCTTTTTCGTACTACCGAGAGTAACCTAATGTGTTTTCCTGCCTGTGTATTTTTGATTTTCGGAACTGTTTGTAGTCTACCCTCAGCCTTAGTTTCAGCCCTAACCCTTTTGGTTGATTCTTGAATTGCGTGATACCTTTAGATGAGTAGGGATGATCCGATGTTGTTTGGGAGATGTTTGTTTAAGATTTCTATAGATCTTATGATGTTGTGACCCTACTGAGATTCTTGTAATCTCATCCTATTTTTTTCACCATTTTTCAAGCTTAGGCACATTCGTTGTTTGTGATACCAGTGTGTGAGAATCAAGGCTGCACGGCGGGGCGACATCACATCACTTTTGCATACTTGTCTCCTTGGTTGCTTGCGCATATAACATGATCATTGATTGGACTATTTTCTAGTTTTTCAAGATTCCTTCTTTGCTTATTATTTCCGAATTATGTTGGAGGTTCACTTGCTGGTTATTTGGATCCTTATGAGACTTGTGTGTTATGGATTCGTTGGTTAAATTTAAAGACTTCCACTGATGTTTTATTCACTCCGTATGATACCAGAATATTTGTCCAATATCATGCTCCAAACTTTAAAATTCTTAAAGGAATTAACATGCTAAAAATCGAAACTAGATGGATAAGCCTTGTGGGATTCAGATAGGTCCTGGTTAAGGCTTGTTTGGGTTTCACGACGATAAGGGTCCTAATAGGAGCAATTAAAAAATAGGTTAGGATTTTGGGTCCTTACATAGAGCAGTGAAATAGCTTCGGCATCATAGTGTTCCGATGGTCAAGGTAGTTTGACGCAGTGACAGATATGAGGAGATGACTTGGGAGACCGAGTAGTCCATGAGAGAGTAGTACCCGCAATTGTTTGAGGCACAAGGTAAGTGAATTTTGCGGACAAAATTCCTATAAAAAGAGGACGATATGAGACCTTGTCCCTCCGAGTGCCCAGTCAGCGAGACCGTACAGTGAGATTGTCCAATTTTGACTATTTGACCGAGAGTTGACCATTGACCCGAGAGTTGACTATTAGGGTGGACACAGTCATAGAAAGCCTAGGTGTGCATCTAGGTCAACGAGCGGTTTAGGTTGAGTGTCGAGGTTTGAGTCAGTGGAAATCAATTTTGCTAGTTCCAAGTCTATTTTGAGTGATCGTGGGCCTTTAAACTGAAAAACCCATTTTGGACCTGTTAATTATTTTTCAAGCCCAGATACCCATATTTAAGCTCATTTCATTATTTTAGCCTATTTTTTATGTTTATTTGTTTTAAAATCTGTTTTAGCCTACTCAAGGCATATTGGTCTTTTAATCGGCTCTTTTCCAAAATTTTGGGTTCAGGGTATAAATACCCAGCCCGACGTGACAATTAAAATTTTCTAAAGTGTCAAAACACCAACCAGCACCAACCCACCCTTCCCTTCTCTTCCTTTCTCTCTCCCATTTCCTCTCTAAACACTCAATCGATCTCCTTTGATTTTCCTTCGACGAAAACCACCAGGCTTTGTCCCTAATCAAATCTGTGAATATTTCCATCATGCATCTTCGAAAGGTTGCAGGTGCATTGTACAGCTCAATGACCAGAATTGGTTATAACCAGAATACCCATCCAAGAAAAAGTAAAATGACCTGCCAGATAATTTATCTAACATTTGATCAATAAAAGATAAAGAAAAATGGTCCTTACAAGTGACTTTGTTGAGTTTGCAGTAGTCCATGCACAACTACCATCATGTCATAGTTCTGGTAGGCACAAATTCCCCTTTTTTGCTATTCACAACAGTCCTACCTACCTTCTTAAGAACACACTACATATGGCTTACCCAGTTGCTATCATGAACTTGATAAATAATGCCTAAATCCAACTGCTTAATCACTTCCTTTTTGAACACTTTCTTTATATGGGGATTTTAGTTGTCTCTGATGTTCAATTTATGGTCTATGGTTTTCTTTTATTCTGATCTTGTGCATACAAAAGGATAGACTTATTCCTCTGATGTCAGCCAAAGTCCATCCAATGGTTGTCTTGTTGCTTCTTAGTACTCTTATCAGTTTCTCCTCTTGAAGACTGGTTAGAGAAGCTGAAATGATCATTGGTAGAGTATCATTATCTCCAAAGAACTAGTACTTTAGATGATCAGACAATTGGTTTAACTCTAATGCTGGTGGTACTTCCATTGATGGCTTCATTATATTCAATTAGCCAAGTGAAACACCAAGGGATTTGAATTGATTCTTTCTCCATTTGGGCATTTCATTCATGCTCTAAACAATTGCTGTCACTTCTACATCATTTATCTTTATCCCACCAATGCAGCCTCTAAAGGGTCTTGATACTGAATTTCTTCATTGATCCATTCCTCTTCTTTTACTACTGCAATAGCATGCACTTTCTTTGTGTTATAATGCTTCATGGAAGCACATATATCTAAAGTGACGTGTTTATCAACCACTCGCAGTGTCAGTTATCCAAATTGTATGTCGATTAGAGCTCTCCCAGTGGCTAGAAAAGGCTTTCCCAAAATTAGAGGGACCTCTTCATCTTCCTCCATCTCCAAAACGATGAAATCCACGGAGAAAATGAATTTGTTAACTTTGATCAGCATATCCTGTCACGACCCGGCCCCCGGACCCTCGGCTCAGCGGGCCAGAACGTGTATGTGTGCGTGATGGATCACAACTGCAACGCTCAGTTGGGCTTTTAACCACAGGGCCCAAAAGATGCATCTTGTTACAAATGATACCATCACACAACACATATAAGCCCAAGACCTCCCTCACTCCTTTCCGATGTAGGATTGGGTAACCTGACCCCCCTACGGGCTGGGTCTCACAATCTCCCCTCCTTATAAACCTTGTGTCCTCACGAGGGGAGCCAAACGTAACTGACGTGGGCCCAAACTCACGGGCCCAAACGTGAACACACAACACGGCCCAAGCCCATCCGGAAGAGGGAACGAAATCGGCTCCGCTACCATCTGTCACGACCCGGCGCCCGGACCATCGGCCCAGCGGGCCCGGACGTGTATGTGTGCGTGATGGATCACAACTGCAACGCTCGGTTGGGCTTTTAACCACAAAGCCCAAAAGATGCATCTTGTTTCAAATGATACCATCACACAACACATATAAGCCCAAGACCTCCCCCGCTCCTTTTCGATATGGGATTGGGTAACCTGACCCCCTTACGGGCTGGGTCTCACACATCCTCTACCACTCGTCATGGGAATGAGAGTGTTTGGTCAGCCGTTTGTAGGGTGCATGATGTTGGCTTTATATGTCTCATGCTCAGCCTATCTACCATACTTAATGGCAAGAGGTTTATACTCGCTCCGAGATCATACAGCAACCTGCAAAAATCGTTTGAACTAATGTAAAAATCTGAAATTTTCGACCTACTTGGGCTGAGAAGCCCAAGGAAGGATCATCAAGGTTAAAGGACCTTATCTCATAATTTAGAATCATTTATGGATTTATGGGTCAGCCGTACATTTTTGGAGATATTATTCATTATTAAAATTTTTTATAGTTAATTATTAATGATTAAAAAATTATTAACAAAGTGGAATTGGTGGTTTTGGTATTTTAAGACCTTAAATTGGTCTATTAATGGTATTTTAAGATGTACAAAGTTTTCAAGAATTTTAGGAAATGGATTTAATAATATCGTGATTTTTCTAGGAAAAATATAGAGTTATTTGATTTTTAGTAAATAATATATTTATAAGAAAAATAATTTTATAGTACTGATAGATATTATAAGAAATTTATAAAAAAAAGTTGGGGATTTTTCAGAATAATATGGTATTTATTAGGAATTTTTGAAGATTTAATAAATTAATAAATAATATTTAAATATTTAATATTAATAAAATATTATTAAACCCCAAAATGATAGCATGGTGTGTCATTTTGACCGAGGTAGGCTAAAATGACAACCAGTCTTGTTGTTTTGAGCCAGCAAATGGGGGATGCCGTTTTGCAAAATACAACACCGTTTTATAGTTTGTTATGTACGATGTCGTTTTGGCTCTATCACCTGCTACCGTTTTATCCTTCCTGGTGCTTGTTTTTTTCTAGTCACTCCAATGGGATAAAATCCCGTTCTACCTTATCTCATTTTCATTTGATATCTACACCCAAAAACACTCTCTTAAGCTCTATTCTCCTCTCGCAAGCAGAGCCTGGCAAAGTTCATGTTGTTTTTGACCCTTTACTACCAGATTTAGGGGAGTTTTAGTCTAGAATAATCCAGATCTTACTCTTCTTTGTGTGTGTAATTTAGGATATGAAAATATAAGGGTTTATACATGGTTGCAATCGGAAATTGATGATTTAGATTATGATAGGGTTTTTCGTGAGGTGTTATTGTGTATTTTGGAGAATCAAAACCTATGGTTACAGGTGGCTAGGTTGGCTAGAGGTTAAAAACGACCCAGTCAAACGACGAATCGTCTGCCCCAGCCGACGTGTGACAAGTCGTTCAAGTCCTTTACGACAAGCAGGCGACATGTCGTCAGAAGATGAGGGTAAGTATAGCCACAAGCTTGAGGCTCAGGAGACGGGTGGCACGCAGACGATGAACCATGTGCCATGAACCTGGAGGTTTGGAGTTGCCAGGTGGCGTATTCTGGTTGGATAAATAAATAAAATACAGAAAAATAAGAAAATCAACTAAAATAAAAAAAATTGGGAAAATTATAGAAAAAAGAAAAAATTTCTTGAAAAATTACAAAAAATACTACAATCAATTAAAAGTCTAGTATAAGCCCCAGATTTTTTATGTTTTATGCTTACGGGTAGTTTTGTAATTTCTTTTCTTGTTGTATTTGTGATGGATTGTGCGTTTGTGTGATATTGTGATTTTAAAGTATTTTTGGACATGCATACGAGGATTATATTATATAGTTTGATTTTTCATAATTTTAAGATATAGTTTATTATTTTTATTATTTTTAATTAAGTATATGTTGGTCAAAAAATTATAATCTTAGTTTATTGGAAAGATATGATTTTTCTGAATTTATGGTAAAATTTTCATAATTTTGAAGTTATATCTTATTTACTATGATTTTTCTAAGGTTTAAAATATTTTCTAGAATTATATGATTAATTTTTAAAAAAATGAAAAATATTATTATTATATTTTTCAGTATTAAACGATGTCATTTTGGCTCGTGACAAAACGACGCCGTTTTGGTTAGTCTTATAAAAATAATTTTTTCTTTCTATTTTTCTTTTTCTTTCTTTTTTTTGCCTTTCCCTTCTCTCTCCTTCTTCTTCTCCCCTGATGTCTCCTTCTTCTTCTTCAACCAAATTTTGCAGCTCCGTCGTCCGACCTTAGACCTCCCTCGCTCCTTTCCAATGTGGGATTGGGTAACCTGACCCCCCTACGGGCTGGGTCTCACAATCTCCCCTCCTTATAGACCTCATGTCCTCACGAGGGGAGCCCAAACGTAACTGACTTGGGCCCAAACGTAACACACAACACAGCCCAAGCCCACCCGGAAGAGAGAGCGAGATCGGCTCCGCTACCATTTGTCACGATCCGGCCCCTGGATCTTTGGCCCAGCGGGCCTGGACGTGTATGTGTGCGTGATGGATCACAACTACAACGCTCAGTTGGGCTTTTAACCACAGGGCTCAAAAGATGCATCTTGTTACAAATGATACCATCACACAACACATATAAGCCCAAGACCTCCCTCGCTCCTTTCCGATGTGGGATTGGGTAACCTGACCCCCCTACGGGTTGGGTCTCACAATCTCCCCTCCTTATAGACCTCGTGTCCTCACGAGGGGAGCACAAACGTAACTGACTTGGGCCCAAACGTGAACACACAACACAACCCAAGCCCACCCGGAAGAGGGAACGAGATCGGCTCCGCTACCATTTATCACGACCCGGCCCCTAAACCCTTGGCCCAGCGGGCCTGGACGTGTATGTATGCGTGATGGATCACAACTGCAACACTCAGTTGAGCTTTTAACCACAGGGCCCAAAAGATGCATCTTGTTAAAAATGATACCATCACACAACACATATAAGCCCAAGACCTCCCTCGCTCCTTTCTGATGTGGGATTGGGTAACCTGACCCCCCTACGGGCTGGGTCTCATAGGGATGTTCAAAGTTCTCTGGTAGAAGGAAAAATCTCGTGGAGGTGAATGAGTGGCTGGACAGAGTGTCCAAGGCCATTGATGATATGGATTTATCAGAGGATGACAGGTTGAGGGTGACTGTTAGGTTGTTAGAGGGGGATGCTGCTACTTTGTAGGAGACTGTTGCAGCTAGGTATGCTAAGGTTATCAGTTCGGCGACTTTTGAGACAGAGTTTATGGCGCATTTTTTCACCCAGGTGTACAGAGATCAGAAGCATTGTGAGTTCTACAACTTGAAGCAAGGCACACTGATTGTGGTGGAGTATAAGGCACGGTTCAGAAAGCTGGTCAAGTTTGTGCCAAAACTACGGGTAATAGATGAGGAGTAACTCTGGAGGTTTGAGGATGGCTTGTTAGTGGAAGTGGAATCAATAATTAACAGATGAAGAGCTTATCACTTTGGTGGTTGATAGCAATGACAATAAAGATGAGATGGAAGAAGATAGTACCGGTAAAGACAACATAGCCCTCAGTCTTCACGATCAGCTACATGCTATGCACATGGTGGTACAAATGTTGGACATTGATAAAGGGGACTAAATAAGTGTGCGGATAGCAATGACAATACAAGTGAGATGAAAGAAGAGAGTGTCGGTCAAGACAACATAGTTTCTAGTCTTCATAATCAGCTGTATGCTATACATATAGTGGTGCAGATACTAAACATTGATAAAGTGGATTAAATACACTGGAAATCCAAAAGATCTAAAAATTTCTCAGACATTATTAGAGAATGCAAAATAATGACAATCTTTCAAAATTAATTAATAAATATTTAAGATTTTATTAATTATTAAATATTAGAGAAATATTAATTATAATAAAATAACGATATTGGTGAATGCAAAACTTAATAATTATTGGAGGATATTATTTTTTAAAATATTAAATTTGAGAGGTCTAAAAATAGTATATAGTTGATTTGTCATGTTAAACAAGTGTCAAAATGGTTTTTAACCCCCTTTTATATATATAAAAAAATCAGTGAATAGTGGACTGGTTATTATTGCAATAGAATATATTATTAAACTTTTTCCATTTGGTCGATCAGTGGCTGGTTTTGTTTTTTCACAATTTTAGTTTTATAATGTTTTTAAACCGTAGAAAATAAAGAAAAAGGGAACCATAATGCATAAATAAAAAACCTACGGTTGTAACACATATTTACTTCAACCTTCAATAGAAACATTCTGTACATTGGCCAAGAGATAACAAAATATCAAGTCGTCCTGCAAGTAACTCTGAGCATCTAGAAAAGGATAAGAAACCCAATTATTAGCGATAGCCATAGCCCCTAGCCACAGTCATAGCCCCTAGCCATAGCCCCAGACCCAGCCCCAGCCCCAGCCCCAGCCCTAGCCCTAGCCCTAGCCTTAGCCTTAGCCCTAGCCCTAGCCTTGTCAAATCTAGTAAGATTTGCATGACAGACATCAACTAACTCTCCAAATCGTTGCCTGGTCACAACTAATTCTCATATTGCAGCCTTCGGCAGGGATAAACCACCAATTTGATTTTTTGCAGGATTTGCTATTTCTTCAAATCTTTCCATGTCCTTAATCCCAATTGCAGAAAATTCCCTCAATAGCACACCTGCATAACCCAATATATGATGCCTCCAACTATATGACCGGCTGTTCTTAGTCATTTTTACACCCTGAACCGCAACTTCTGTTGAACTCGCTGGTTGAACAGTGCCCTCCCAGTAAGCTTGACAGGACATCAGAATTTCATGAGCATGCTTGTAGAAATGGCCAAAAACAAATTCTTCGAAGTGCTGCACCCAATAAATGGTTTGAAACAGTTAGGTATTAGCTTATAGCATTATCAAACAATCCCAAAACTGTACCCTGATAATTTTCATAAGGTTATAAGGGACTTGTGCCAACTGTTTGATTATAGGAAAAAAACTATCATGAAAACATACAAATCATTTATGCTCCCATAAGTGCTAGGTCAGAAAAATTGTGGTCTTTTTAATTAGCTTGACATCAAACTCCAAATGAAAATAGACAGCTGATAGCATATTTGAGAGCCAAAATATATAGCTAAAGAAAGTACCTTCGGCGGCCTTCTAACTGTGTGAGACATTGTTTTCAGAGACAAGAAGAATGCTTTTTCGCTATATTGCTGTGACTGTTTTTCACCGTCTACCGTGTTGCTCATACTTTCATATCCAGGCTCATTAAAATATGGCTTTTGATTCAATACCAGTGCTTGTATTGAAACAAGAACTTGTAACACGGTTGACACACCAGGGAGCCATTTCTCATTCTTACCACCAGACCAGGTGCCAAGAAGGCTGAGGCATACCTTTCCAGATTCGTACAAGTTTGGGTTGATTCGAAGACCCCAGGAATGATAATACACAAGCTAACACAGTAATTTTTTTTAAAAGAAGTGAGATCAAGAATGTACAAAAATTAATAAAACAATGCCAACTCTGATCACATACCGGGGGCACATGAGGAAAGCCATCAGGGAAGAAAATATCAAAGAAAAATAGACCATTGTGGTAGGGAGTGCCCTCTGCTCCAACAATCACAGCCCTCAGTAGGTCCATCCGTGTTTCATACACCCTAACAAAAATAGAATCTGCAGGCATAAATGAAAAGGGCCAGAAAGCTAGTGAGTGGTTAGTATTTTTTAATAAAAGTGAGTAATTAAAGAATGCATAACAAGAAAGCTTAGCATGAGATCTACCTAATACTTTTTCTATCTGGCAAGAAAATATAGATAGATCCCATGCTAAGCTATCTAATACTTTTGATACCGCAAATCATTGCCCAAGTTTATGATTTCACTAGTAGACAACAATCTTTGGTCCAAAACAAGAATTAGTATAAAACTATAAAATCTGAAATCTTTTAATAGCTAACAAATTTGTTGAGACTAAAAAATTTAAGTGAAAAGTGATATGAGAAGGCTATTTTTTTTTAAGAAAAAAGAGATGCTACAGATCTTAAACAAATAAAAGACTTGATTCAAGGAATGTAGTCTTGACATTTCAACTTGGTAACAGAAGGAAACTTCTAAACCTGGTAAGTCATTCTTAAGGATCATCCATTCATCTTGAATTCTCTTTGCCCAATTCTTTGGAGGCTGGCAGAAAAGAACATGTAAGTTTTATCAAGAAAAAAAATATAATAAAGTGTGACTTTATTTTAATCTTTTTACACCACTCACCTGATTCGCAGAACTCATTCTTGAAGTGTAGTGATGATCCGCATGGTCTTCAACGCTATCAAACTTCTTAAAAGCTTGATATTTTCTCAGAATGTCATCTTCCTTAATGTTTCTTGGAGTTCTGGCAGCAGTTTCTTCAGAAAGAATAGGTGATGAATTAAAAAATTTATGGTGATTGGGATGACTCGAAGAGTTATCATGTGAAAAAGGAAGTGGAGGTACATCCCACGACATAGGGCCAATTACAGGGACGTCTGCATAAAGTACATTACTTGTACCACTTTTATGGTGGACAGGAGGAGAGATATTAAAAGAACCTGAGCCAATTCCCACTGATTGACTTGCCTTAACAAGGTCATCCACAGAATTATGAGAACTTGAAGGACCTGAAACCTTTTTACTCTGAGAAGGTGGAGGATCTGAAGCATTTCCTCCCAAATGTGAAGCCACCAGATTTTTGGTTACTGGGGAAATTAAAGGCAGCCTCGGAGAAGAGGATTTGCCTACTTGAGAGACTTGATTCTTTGGGGCCACTGGGATGGTATAAACACTACTTGAACTCCACTTCTTGACATGAGCAGGCTTTTGAAACCATGAAATACCAGTATTAGTTTGCATTTGATTGCTAATATTTTCTGAACCATTTGTATCACCCATACACTTTCTATTAACGACATTGTCCTCCATTGAAGGAATAGATGTTTCCACACCTGGAGGAATATTTGCACTCTCCAAATAAGCTTGTAAAAAAGCATAATAATCAGTTAGCAAGGCTTCATCAGAACTCTCAGGACCCACCCCAAAAGCACAAAATGATGGATCCATTGGACTTTGAAAGCCACCATCACTGAGCTTCTTGTCAACATCAGCATGCTTTGAAGATGATGAGCCGACAGTATGAATTTGATTGCCACTTTTTGAAGAACCACTCCCACTCCTAACCTGCTTTGCACTAAAATTTAAATCCAGCCATGAAGGAAGAGGAGCCTCAACTCCAGGAGGAATCATTGCACTCTCATAATAGGCCTGTGCAAGTGAATAGTGATCAGAATTCGCCAGGCCTTCTTCAAAAAGATCAAAATGTGCTTCTAGATCATCAAATAATGAGTCAGAATCAAGATCATCAACTTGAACTTCATTTGCAGGCAATGCACCAAAAAGGTGATTGGCCAAATCATCCTGTACAGAAGGATCAAAGAAAAGTATAAATTAGAAGGGAAAAAAAAAAAATCAGCCTACAGTTTTATTGGATGCATTTGGTGCAACCAATCACAAACCTTAACTTGGTTGCAACTCTCAGAATTATCTTTGACAGCTTTCCTTTTATTCTTTGTGTCAATTTTCACATCCAGGATGAGAAGATCAGCTGAATCTTCATATTCATCAACATCAATCACTTCATGATGTATCACCTAGATTAAAGAATTCTTCACCAGTAAAAAAATTGTAGGGAGAGCGTATATAACCAACTGGAGGGAGAGACAGGTGGTAACTAAGCAATTCTATACAAGCAACAAGGTGCTAGTTAAGAAATGGAAAATATATTATCAGTAAACTACTGTGCGAAACTGACAGTACTAGAAAAAAAAATAAAAAATAAATCACAGGCTTCCTGCAACCGCATAGACATGCACATACAACATCTATATTTGAGCAAGCAATTCAAGAAGTTTCAAGATTATACATACTTAAAAGAATATATACTGTTTCAACCAGCAGGTTGAAATATTAAAAAAAAAACAATGAAACTAAGGAAAACTTCACAATAACATTGCAAGCACACTATTTGGTTAACTTCCATTAGGGATTTCAAGAATACAACTTTCTAATTAACTGAATCTACAATCTCACATACCCAAAAGACTCAGATGAAACTAAATAGGCTTCCAAATTGTATCCGTATGTAGCTGCAGGATTTGCATAACTGGTCAGGCTTTGAAACAAGATGCTTATGTGAAGTTCCCTTGAAAACCATAGTTTTAAATGGATAACCCTAAAGTTTAACATTCAAAAAAACAAGAATAATGATATCCACGTAAAATATGACAACCAAAAGAAAAAAAAAACTAAATTGAACGTTTGGATATTTGGATTTTGTAGCCTGACAATCAATGAGATGCTAAGAATCGATACTACTGAAAGGATCATCAATCAATGAATCAATCAACGACAACAAGAGCAAGAACGATCAGCTTTGATTCAGTAAACAGAAAAAGTAGGGAAATTCAATCTGACACATAGAAATGGAAAATGGAAGAAATAAAACCTTCTTCTTCTTCTTCTCATCGAAACCACTTTGGTGACTTTTCCAGCTTAAAATAGACGGAGGATTCTCAATTTCGACGACATCATCCTTCCACACCAATACCTTCTTGTCGCTCCTGTTTAGACACTCAAAAAATCAACAAACAACCAACCCAAACAACACAAATAGCGCAGTCACCGAGCAAAGAAAGCACAACAGTAAAGAAACAGGAAACAGTAGAAGCATTCTCCATATAAAAGACCAAAAGTAGTGAGAGAAGGAAACCGACTTCGATCCGGAACCGGAATCGTCATTCTCGCGATATATATTCATAGGCAACGGCTCCATCCTCAAATATGATCAAGAGAAATGATCAAAATAGAGGGTTTTAGTGTTGGATTTTGGGGGACAAGGTAGCCTTTGCGAGAACCGAGAGAGGGAAAGGGAGCGTCAGTGTACTGTATAATAGCTTAATAACACTGTCACTGCCGTGTCTGTTACTTTGTTATTTTCCAAAACGACTTTTAGTTTTGGAAAATTTTAAGTCAAAGATTATGGATCTAATGTCGCCTGCTTGTTCGCAACATCCCGATTTAAACGTTTTGTATTGGCTGCGATCGTAGATTTTACAATGCGAAATTTGAAGGATTTCAGACTAGATTACAAAATTTGGGATTATGGAAATAAAATTAAACTATATAATAAATTATAAAATTAATATTATAGTAAAAAAATTTATTAGAATTTTTATATTAATATTTTATTCTCTAAAACAATATCAAAACTAATTCTAATTTAATAATTTATAAAATCTACTTTTTATATAAAAATAATATATTTGTTTTATTTTGGATATATATTGTGAGACTCGATCCTATTTTGATATTAGTTTCCTATTTTTGATATTGGTATTTTATTCATTTCTTTCCTAATTCATCACATTCTTAAATGATTCTTTCCTATTTGATTTCTTTCTTAAATTGAGAGTTTCTTGAGGTTTATTTCAGATTTATCTCTTAAGCATTATTTGATCTTATCTAGGCTTAAAAAAGTAGGAAAAATCTATCCAATTAAACCCTATAAAGCACCATGGTCGGCCACCCTATCTAGCATACCAAAACCCATCTTCTAATTCCGGAATTTCTCTCCCTCTCTTCTTTACTATTACCAAAATTTCTAAACCCTAGACCCTAGCCAAAATTGCTTCTCTTTCATCAGATTTCTGTGTGTGATAGCTCATTGGAATCCTCTCTTCGTGTTGCCTTTTATTATCTAGAATTCACAAGCAAAAGGTTAATGTTTCTCTTTTATTATTGCTGCTGAGATCTTCTTAGGGTTTGTGTGTCAAAATTTGTATGGCTTCTTCTGTTGGTTCTAGATCTTGTTCCTCTTAATCGTATGAGTGTTTGACACCTATTCCTCTTTTATTTTCATGAAATCGCAACCTCTCCTTGTGTGTATGAAGAAATCGCAAACCCTAGTCACTATACCCTATGTGTGCCGAAATTTGTGCATTGAATTACGATGAATAATTAGGTTGATTCTTGCTGAGTTATTGGTCATCACATCACGCATTCAGGGGGAAGATATTGCTGCATTTGGTTGCTAGTTTTTGGTAAGGATCCTAGGATGCCTTTGGTTTCTGATTTCATACCTTATTGTTTAGTATTGTATTATCTTTGCCTTATGGTTGTTTAGGAGTTTTTGATCCTATTGATAAAGGTAAAGGGATTGCATCTGATTCAGATACGTGAGAAGTAGAATCTATACCTCATTGGTTTCTCAAGAGATCCTCTCTCTTGTTTATTGATTTCGGTTTGATTGCTAAGTGTATGCATGCTTAAATTCGGTTGTCTAATGATGTACTAATACTTGCGGTTTGTATACGTATGCTATGTGGAATTTCTAAAATATGTTAGGGCATGATGTGTGCCAATTTCGATGATGGTATTGTGTGATGGATTGTGTATTGTGCTTGAGTTTTCTTGAGGATACCTTGCTGGAATTCTATGTGCTTGTACTTGTTTGTATGCTTGTACTTGTTTGTGTATCATGATCCTCTTTCTGGTGGCTATTCGGGGTAAGTGTTTATGCTCCTAGTGTGAGGAGAGATACTTACTGGTAGTGGAACGTCCAGGTCTACCAGAAGTGGAAGGTGTAGGAGCAGAGCCAATAGACTAAACTCTAGATGCACCATTAGTCTGAGTCGGAGTTTGAAAAGAAGAAGCCATTGAAGGCCTATATGTACCTATCCTCTGAGGACCTCCAACACTAGCCTATGAAATTGTACCACTGCCGACTCTACACATCTTAGCCACATGACCAATCCTGTTGCACTTAAAGCATCTCTTAGCCACATGACCAATCCTGTTCCACTTAAAGCATCTCTTAGGCTCTCCGTCTGTGAATCTAGAAGGAGCAGGTCTAAAAGAATGAACAAAAGAGGTACTACTCGAACCCGATACTCTGGACCTCTAGAAGAATGGTCTACTCCTCTAAGGACTACCTAAAAGTGTAGGTCTCTTCCCTAGGAAAGAAGTACATCGAGCTATGACCTTAGCTTCTGTAGTCTCAGCTTGTAAGATATCCTCTGCTCTCTGAGCCAAATGCAGAAAATGGCAAAATCCATATCTGTGGTGATGCTTATACGCCCTCAAATAGCAACTGAGAGACCATCCTTAAATCTCTGCAAGTACTCTTCGTCTCTCATACTCAACTTCGGCAAAAACTTTGCAAGCTCTCTAAACTCAGCCTCATACTCAGACATAAACTTAGTCCCTTGCTTCAAATCACAAAACTCACGACGTTTTCTGTTCCTATGTACCCTAGTGAAGAATTGAGCCATGAATTATTTCACAAAAGTCTCCCACTTTACTGTCTTTGCATATCTGGACTTTACAGTCTCCCACCAGGTGGTAGCATCACTTTCCAGTAGTCTGACAATCACTCTCATCATGTCCTCTTCAGAAAGGTCCAAATCATCTGCAATATTAGACACTCGATCCAACCACTCCTTAGCCTCTATTGGATCATTGTCTTTACCCGTGAATATACTGCAACCCAACTGTCTCACACTCTTTAGAATTTTTGGCATATCCCTGCCAATGACTGCATGTGCTAGTGTAGCAACAAAGATCGGCTCTACCACTAGCTCAACGGGTATCTCCTCTTGAGCTCTCATCTCCTTCCAAGCTATGAACACCGCTCTAATAAACTCCAGAGGAGAAACATCTACCTGAACTATAGGCTCAGCTGGCTGCTAGGCTCTAGGGCATTGACCAACTCTACCCTAATGTACTAGTGCAACACCTCTCTCAACCATGCTAGACACCTCCTTTGCCAGCCTACTAGTACCTCAATCTCCTCTACGGCCTCTACTCTTAGCTCCACGTAGCGGCATATCCAATCACTATAATAGAACTACAAAACAACCACCAAATACAAAAAATACATCAGTACTTTAGATAGTATACATAAAGGATCAAAGATATTTTAATTTAAAAATAATTTTCCTACCTGTGTACTTCTGGTTTTCGAAAGTGTTTACAGTCCAACCTTAGCCTATAGTTTTTTTCCCTATCCCTATTGTGATTGTTTATTGGTTGTGTGACATCCCTTTAGATGTGTAGGCGAATCTGATGTTGTTCTGAAAATGTTTGTTTAAGATTTCTGCAGATTTTATGATGTTGTAACCCTAGTGAGATTATTATAATCTCACCTTGTTGTTTTCATCATTTTTCAAGCTTAGGTACATCCTCTGTTCGGGATACCAGTATGTGAGATCAAGGCTGCACGGTGGGACGATATTGAATGTCACGCATCGTACCCTACTTCAGCGGTAAACATCCCCACCACGAGACCCTGAGAATAACAATTACTGTGCTATTCCCAAAATCTCGTAAGGCTTTCAAATAAGATCATTAAATACATAGCGAAAACAAAAACATAGGGTAAATTCATAATCATAAATAAGATGTTAAAATAATTTTACAATATGGGTTCTTAATCCGGACTAAACCAGAAATTACACAATTCCTATATAACAAAATTGCACCGGTAACAGTTTTATATATATAATAGTATATCTAAACAAAACCTATATCATCCTTCACAAGCAACAAAAACTAACCATATATACATCCCATCACAATGTTTCAAAACAATTCCAAGTAGTCCAAAAGGTCTAAAGTACCAGAAAACCATATATCAACAAGATATAACTCAAAAGGGATAAAAATAAAATAAAAATTAAATATTCGATTTTCTGGTGTACATTTCAAATAAAAAGTCTGATCAAACCTACCATTGACTGGCTGGACTAGATGCTAAGTCGAGTGAGGAAGACGGTTGAGAACCTGAGCCTGCAACACAATCTGGACAAGACTAAACAATGATAGTTAAATATCCAGGTGAGTGGTTTTAGGGACCAAAATAACTAAATCATATTATAAACAGAATATTGTATCGTAAAATAAAAATCTAAATTTAAACTCAGAAGGAATCTCAAAGACGAGCATACATGCATAAGGAAAATCTCAAAATTAACTCAAAACCAATATTTAATCACAAGCAGTGGTGAATTATAATCATAAAGTCCCCTTTTTTTTAAACAATAACACTGGAAATTCGGCTAACAAAGTACCTATTCTACTCCTGATCAAGGGGTAGTCTAGGCCCACTAGTATATATTTCTTGTTACTTTTTTCTTAAAAATGTATCCCACATTAGTATTGTCGAAGGCTAGATCAGCACACTCCTACGCAATGCTGATCAAAACATCAACTTTCGCTAACCCGGCTCAATGACATTATCTCCCCTTTCTTGGGGTGCCAAAGACTCATATATAGGGCCCGTCGGTCCTAATAAGGTATCACTCAATAGTGCACTGTTTACTCATATCTCACAAGGAATAGATTAGAAAAATTAAATCAAACATCATACTGGAACATAACTCTTGAAATATTTATAAAATATTGTGTCTTAAACCCCATGCATCTTTGTGCAAAAAGAGAAATGCATCTCTGTGCATATTAAAAACTTGCATCCTTGTGCAAAATCATATAAAGACAAAATAAAATTTCCAATCAAGTCATAGTGATTGATCAAAATAACTAGTCAAAATATCAAACATGATTTATCAATATTTCCTTTTAAAAAATCAAACATTTCGAACATGTATATTTAAAACCAAACAGTAAAATGCGAGGTCCCCACTCACCTCCAAATAGTCACAGCAAAAATACGATTCAACACAGCAAACAAAACTCAATGGATCCACCAAAATGTCCACATCACGCATGCAAAAGTCACAAACCTGCATAAACATGTCAAGCATGCAATCACTATATTTGTCATCCAACTAACACAACAGTTTATTTAAGTATGCTAAGGTACTAACACTCGCAATATAAGATTAGTTAAATATTTGAGTCCCAAATTACATGTTTAATTTGATAGTATCGCTTAGTATATTGTAATTTATTATTTTTATGAGAAAATATATTTTATCAAATTATTTATGAGCTTGTAATTCATAAATCGTACATTAGATCAAGAAACAGACGACACTATCGCGTTCAGAATGTAAAAAATACTTAACAAACGCATGGTGGTCCGGCGGCAGCTATCAGACTCAGCCCGTACGGGGAGGTCTGTGTTACCCAATCTCATATCGAAAAGGAGTGGGGGAGGTCTTGGGCTTATATGTATTGTGTGATGGTATCATTTATTACAAGATTCATCTTTTGGGCTATGTGGTTAGAAGCTCAACTTAGCATTCCAGTTGTGATCCATCACAGGCACATACACGTCTGGGTCCGCTGGGCAGGGTCGTAACAAATGGTAGCGGAGCCGATCTCGCTCTCTCTTCCGGGTGGGCTTGGGCCATGTTGTGTGTTCAAGTTTGGGTCTGTGAGTTTGGGCCCAAGTCAGTTACGTTTGGGCTCCCCTTGTGAGGATACGAGGTTTGTAAGGAGGGGAGATTATGAGACCCAGTCCGTAGAGGGGGTCTGTGTTACCCAATCCCACATCGGAAAGGAGTGGGGGAGGTTTTGGGCTTATATGTGTAGTGTGATGGTATCATTTGTAACAAGTTGCATCTTTTGGGTCATATGGTTAGAAGTCCAACTTAGTGTTGCAGTTGTGATCCATCACACGCACATACACGTCCGGGCCCGCTGGGCCGGGTCGTGACAGCACCAGCTGCAGATGGTGGCTGGCAGCAGCAAACGGTGGCCGACGACAATGACAAACCTAGAAAATCCACCTGCACAAAACTCAATGATTTTCAACATGCTATATGCCAAAAGAAAGCTCTCGACGAGAGGAACACAACCATGCCATTTGTTTTTCAATAGCTTACCGGAGTTGGCCAGAAAAAAGAGCAATTTTCAGATGACGAAATTGCACCTTTTTGAGCTTTTACAGCTCGTTTCGCAGCTCAAATCCCAACCAAACTTATACCAAAAGATTGTTGCGAAGAAGGGGAACAAAAAGCAACCAATGATGAGACAAACAGTGCCGGAGGAGGGAGTTTGTCCTCTTGCGGGAGACAGAAGAAAAACACAGGTAAAAGAGGAAGAAGAAGAAAGAAAAAAAAAGAATAAGGTTTTTTATTAAACCCTAAGCCATAACGATGTCGTTTTGACATTTGTTCAAAACGACGCCATTGAACTAATTCTTTTTTTCTTTTAATTAATCGACACCAAAATGGCGTCCTTTTGGCACCTGCCCAAAATGATGTCGTTTAGTGTATACAAATATTAAATTATTATTAATTAATTAATCATAAAAATACTTATAAACTTTAGAAATTCATAATAAATCATATACTTTGTCCAAAAATTATGAAATTTACACCAAAAATTCAGAAAAAGAGATCGTTGCAATGAAATAAGAATTATATTTTTTTGATCAATGAATATTTAATTAAAAATAAAATATTATTTGGAATACTATAAAAATAATATTTTTAAATCATAAAAATCAAATCAAAACCAATAATTCTTTAAATCTTACTCTGAAATATTATTGAGTCACTCTAAATCCAAAATTTAATTTGAATTATAGATTATAAAATAAAAATAGTTACAAAATTACCCTCAGACATATGATTACACGTGGTACAAAAAAAAAATCAGAGGTTTACATCCTACCCCCTCTTTTGAAAAATTTCGTTCCGAAATTTTCCTTCTAGCATAAATAAAATCAACGACAAAGACATCCTAAATCGCAGCTCCAAGAGGAACCCCAAAAAAATATGTAGAGAACTGTAGAACACCCTAAGGCCTGTTTATTACCCTAAGGCCTTATACGTACCTTTTTAAGCTCATCTGCTTACCCTAGCCGCTGCCCCTGCTTTCGTTTCGGACAGAAAACCTGTGCCCGTTTGTCCTTTGTTCTCTTTTTCACGCCATTTTGATCTACCGCCATCAATTTTTCTCGGTTGGTGCACCTTCCTCCGTACAAACCAACGCCCGTCTTTAGCCCCCTTCCTTTTTCCACTGTCGGATTGTTCGTCAGTTTTATAGATCGGTGAGGGAACGGTAGGAATTTTCTTTTTCGCATTTTAGATTGGTCTGTGATTGCTTCTTCTGATGTTGGTTTGATTCAGGTGGTTCTGAATCTAGGTTTCGCGATAAGGGCAAAGGAATTGCCACCAATTATCTGCACGTCAGGTAGGAGACTATGACTCAAACGTTTGATCGGCAATCGTTTCGTTCTTTTGTTTATGCTTTTGTCTTCTTCAAATTCTGTATTATCCTCAATCCTTGGCTCCACTTTTAATTCTTTCGTGTGATGGTTTGTGGATCCTTGCTGCCAATACCTGTTAATAAAATTTACGTTGTTTTTTTTTTTACTATGGTTGCTTCCTGCCTAGATTGACTCAAGTTTATTAGGTTGTTTCTCTGTTTTATTATGCCATACATTGTGTCGGTTTCGTCTTTTGTTCGAAATGTTTGCCTGCCTAGACGTTCTACCACCACCAGTATACACACCTTGCACGAAATCCCTCCCTTTCGCCTAAACCCCTTCTTATGAGTCTCACCCAGAGTGGTTTATCTCCTAATTGATTTCATTTGTTTCTATCGAGTTCCTCTTAGCCTGTTTCCCCAAGTCGTGCCTTCGCTGGATGTGTTTGTGCAGCCCGGTTTGCGCTCTGTTCGAACAGGGGCTCCCTTTTAGTCTAGAGCATGGTTGGTCTTGGATATCAGATAGAGAATCAGTTCCCATTTCTCTCAGTACAACAGCTTCTTCTTTTTCTTGATTAGCATGAGAGTCAGACTACCCAGTTGCTGTTTAATCCTCCATTCCAGTCTTTTACCCAACTCGCAGCTCCTAATTCCTTTCTTTTCTTTTACGATTGTCTCTCGTTCTCCCGTTGGGGCTTCCCCCTCCCCCGTCTCTGCTCCGTCTGGCCTGTTCCCCGGGCACCTTTTGAGGGCGGGTAGTCCACATACGTTCATTAGTCGAGCAGGGCTATCTTTCACGTCACGCATGCTTATTTAAGCTAACGGCGATACCTAGCAGCCTATAGTGACGCCGCTTCTTTTCTTCTTCCCCGAGCACCCCTGCTGACCTGCGTCACCCAACTCGCATCTCTTACTGTCTCTTCATCCTCTCACGTCGGGAGAGCCGAGCCCTTCCTCGTTGCTTCACCGATTTCCCCACCGGCCGTTCCTGCATTCCCGACAAACCCATCTGACTTCTCTCCTTCCTTTTACGTCGAGCAAGGCGTGTGCTCCTTGCGGTTTTCACTTCACGCAACCTGCCCCTCAAAACCCTCTTCTTCGTTTTGCTGAACGAGGCGTGCTCTCTGTTTCTTCCTTTCATATCGAGCGGGGTGTGTTTTCTTCATCTTCATTCATTTCCGGTGCCATGAGCTTGTCCTCCACCGAATCTGTGCAAACTGGATTCATGCTCTTTTCTTCATTCATTTCCCGGTGCCGTGAACTTGTCCTCCACCGGATTCGTGCAAATCGGATTTGTGCAAAGGCGTGCCCTCCCCTTTGGCTTCGTCGATTTCTCACCTGTTCCTCTTTGTTTTCGTCTTCTTTCATTGGGCGTGTTCTCTTGTTGCCTCATTGATATTCTGTTAATTGCATTTTTCCTTTCTTTCCCTTGTAGCCTTGTACATAATCAATTAAATAATTAATGAATGAATATGTGATACATGCTTCTAATTATTAATATTCACTTATGGATTCATAAGAACCCTATTATTGGATCTTCTAGATATTAGTTATTTAGTTTAACTTAATTGTAGGGTGAGTTATAACGAAATGTGTGGTTTAGTGAGGTATACGGATTTATAAGCCTATGGTTTTGGTATTGGGGTTTTATTAAGTATATTGATTAATAAACGTAGTATTTTTGGAACTGCGATGTTTGTTTCATAACCCTTCTATATGCCTCAGTTTGGTATCTACAGTTATTAAACGTTCGCTTGGCCAACGAGAGGTGAGTATACGAAATCCCAGTGATAGGGGAGAGTTGCTTACCTGTTCGGGAGTTGTATGGGTGTTGTCTTCGTTTGCCTGTCACGTCTTCGCAGGTTGGTTCGTGATAAGTTGAGACGGATATGATATGTGTTGTGTTTTCTCTGACTAGTCTCGGACAACACTGGCAGTAAAGGTTACGTGTATATTTATTATTTTTTTAAAAAATATAAATTAACACTGCCAGTGGGCTCCCGGTTTCCCTTTAACGGGGGTTACTCGAGGAGTGATTTATTATGTCCATCCCAATAGGTTTTGGTAGGCATTGTTAGCCGTGTTGTGTTACGAATTGTTGAGTTATAACCTATTGGACTGGAATCATGTTTTACATTATAAAAATCAAATGTGTGAATTCCATATTCTTCGAGTTGTTTCGGTTACGTCGTTGTTCGTATAGTAATCCGTTTCTTCTCTTCTTTGTATGTGTTCTCGTTTCCCCGTAGGACATATGATGTTGTGACTCCTACTGAGATTTTTATCTCACCCGTTGATGTTACCCCTTTTCAGGAGTAGTTCATGAGCCATAGACTGCGTTTGAGATGTGAGAGCTTTTTACGACTTGGCTGGACTATCGCACCTGCACATTTTACACGGTTTTCTTTTCTGGAATTTCCTGTTTGACTCGTTTTGATGTTTTGACTCACATTATATTTTATGCGTTTATTACTCTACTGGATACGGTTTTATGTACAGGGCTTTAAGCCCAGTTTGTGATTTTGGGCTTGTGACTGTATGGACCCTGTTTTCCGTTTTGGACATTTTTATCCATTCGAATAAAGTCTTCAACTGTGGTATTTTGTTCACTCCGATTTTTGTGCCAGATGTCTGTTTTTTATTTGACATGCTCCAATTCTTGAATTATTAAATACGTTTGTTTTGGGAATTGCATTTGAAAAGTCTTCTAAGCCTTGTGGGATTCGGATTGGTCCATGTGTTGGGCTTGTCCGGGTTTCACGACGGTAAGGGTCTGGTTTGCGGGTTCGGGTCCTTACACCAATCCTCTCAATCATCTCATAAGGGCCAATATACCGAGGTGTTAGCTTACCCATTTGCTTAAAGCGTATCACTCCCTTCCAGGATGCTACCTTTAGGAAGACTCTATCTCCTACTGAGAACTCTAAAGGTCTACGCCTGTTATCCGCATAACTCTTCTGGCGATTTTAAGCCGCTCTTAACTTGTCTCGAATCAATTTCACCTTCTCCAAGGTGAAATCAGTTAACTCTGCTCCACTTAATCTCCTCTCTCCAACCTTGCTCCACAACAACGGATGCGACAATAGTATCCACATCTTTTTGAGGATTCTGGTAAGTGAATTTCGGGGACGAAATTCCTATAAGGAGGGGAGGTTGTGAGACCCCGTCCTTCAGAGTGTCTAGTCAGCATTTAGATACTGTCAAACCATCCATATTGGTCAGTTTGAGTGGGTTTGACCAGTTGACTAGTCGGAGTTGACCAGTATGACCAGCCAGTTAAATAGTGGACCGAGAATTGACCCATTAGCCAAGTGACCTGGACATAGTCATAGAGCCTAGATGTCGAGTCTAAAATGTTTAGAGTGTCATGTCGTTGGTCATGTGACGATAGTTTGCACGACCAGTCATTTCGAACTTTTAACGTGCATTAGGATAATTAGTTTGATTTGGTTGTCATTTGAGGCCTGAGTCTAGTGAAAATATTAATCTCTATTCCCTTGATCCGAGTGTGAGTTTTCAAGACCTGCTTTGAGTGGTCGAAGGCCTTTGGGCTGAGTTCTCTTTAATGGGTCCGATTTTGATTCACCGAGTCCAATTATATTTTAAAAGCCTAATTTTTATATTTTGAGCCTTTAAACCCTATTTTGGCCCACTTGGGGCATATGAGGGTTATTCTCTATATTTTTTTTTCAGATTTTTTTTAAAAGAAGCAAAATTTTAAAATAACAAAAATACCCTTACTTATTCACAAGCTCACTCACGTGAGCAGCCAGCAGACCAGCCCCCTCCCCTTTCTTTTCCTCCTCATGTCGCAAGCAAGCAAGGTGAGTTTTTCCCCCAAATTCAATTCTCTTCACCAATTTGATTTTGCTTTAAAATTAACAATTGTGACTTGTTCCTAATCATAATTCTAACTCCTCTCTACAGATTTTTACAGGTGTTTTATTGATTTGTGGTGATTTTTGTCGAGTTTGGATATTTTAGGCTAAAATTAGATTTTGAGGTAACCATCTGATTTCCTTCGCTTTTATTGTCAATTTTTGCTTGTTTTAGATTGTTTTAGAGTTGTCTAGCATGCTTGGATGGTTTGTTTTGGTTTTCCATGAGTTTTGTGAGGTGTGTGGACATTTTTGGGTTGAATTCAAGTGTGTTTTTGGAGATTTTAGGCCTATATGCGAGATTAATATTGTTGTTGGTTGTGTTTGATAATTTTGAGCTTGTTGGATGTGAATGCTTGCTGGTGGTTGGTTTTGTGTTGGTGTAATTTTGGGTGAAATTGATGTTTTCTAGAGAAGCCACTGCTTTTGATTCGAGTGGTGTTTTTTGTATATTTAGTGGTTGATTTTGATTAGATTGAGTGCCTGAAGATTAGTAGAGTATTAGGGAGTAGAATAGATGAGGTCTTACGTTTTATTTTTAATTTTAAGCTATTTTAATTATTTATTCTCGTTGTGGTTTTTGAGTTGGTTGCTTGCTTTTATTCTTAAGTGGTATTTCAGCTCGTGAGAAAGGCAAGAGTGTGACCATTAGCAAGTCGTCTGCATGACAAGATGTGGGAGTCTATTCTCATTCACATGCGTGAAATTGTGTTTGTTTTGTCAATTTAAAACTTGGATAAATGCATGGTTTTGAGTAAAGGCAACACTTGCATTGTGTGTTAACGTTATACTAGGTTCATTACGATGCTTGCCATGAATTTTATGCATTGATATTGTGTTTATATTATTGAGCATGATGATTGTGTTTTGATGCATTATAGGTGAGCTTGAGTTTAATGAACCCATTCTTTGTTTATGTGAGAATTTAATAAATCGAGTTGATGACCCTTGATTTTGAACCACTTGAGCTTGTTGAGTTGAGAGATTGATTTCTTGTTGAAATGTTTCTTGATTTTTATGATTTCATGGTACATTATTACTTAGTTTTCATATATTATAAGATATGCATTTTGAGGAATACAAATATATATATATAATTTCTAGGTGACTTGGAATTGATGAATTGAGTTTGGCCAATGCGAAAGTAAGTGGATGAGTATCCTTAGATAGAAGGATAGTCCCTTACCTAGGAGTTTGGATGGATTGTGTATGCCTTGTTTGAGTAGGTGATGTGATAGGTTACATATGCCTTCGGGCTTTCCAAGTTGTGTGTGCGTGGAACATGTGTGATAGTGTGCTTTCTCTATGTGTTCCGAGGACAACACTGGTGGTAGGGGTTATATTTTTAACTTGCATTGTAATTTGGCACTAGTGGGCTCCCGATTACTTTTTGGCTTGGGTGATTAGTGGAGTGGTTTAGAGGTCTGCCCCCAATATATTTTGGGTGTATTTTAGCCCAAGAAAATTCTGAGTTTTGGTTTGTGAGTCTATTTGGGTGTGGACTCGAGTTTGTGGACTTATTCTTAACGAGATCATTCATGTGCATTGGATTGTATTATTTGTGTGGATTGGATGCACGTTTAGCTAACATGAGCTTATTTGATATTTATTTTCAACTATTCTTTTTCGAATGGTTTTAGTGCATTACCTCTATTCTCCCATTATTGTTAATATGGTGACTTTCACTGAGGTCCTTGAGATCTCACCCCCTTCTTGTTGTTGTTTTTCAGGTTTAGGTTCGAGTGTTCACGTCTTGGGCTTCTTCTGAAGTTGAGGTTCCTGATTGTCATAGGACTGGACTACTGCATATTTCACATTTGGAAACTCGACATTTTCTTTTGTATTTTGGATATTGATATGCATGCTTTTTTTTTCGTTTTGCATGCTTACCCATTGATTGATGTCTTTTGTGGGTTGTGTTGATTTCTTACTTTGGACAATGTATACTGCTTTTGGATTTGATATATGAGATAATCAAGGTGCCTTGGGCACATTTTGTTATTATTGGGCTTGAGATTGATGGACTTTTTATGATTATGCATATGATTGAGACCGTGTGGCCTGTTGTGTGTATTTTTAAGTCTTTCGTTGTTTGTGTTTGTCCTTCATGATAGGTTATGTCATGATGAGATTTGTGAAAGTTACATGCTCTATTTTCAAGTTTCAAATTTATATGTATTTTTATATATTTTGGAAAAATAGTTTTTAGGTTAAGCCTTGAGTGGTTCTAATTGGGCCACAAGTTGGGCCAATTAGAGTTGCACGGCGATGGGGAGCCCAATTCCAGGTTCGGATCCTCACACTGTGTCAAATCAAGAAACGGACGACAACATCGCGTTTAGAATATCGAAAGTACTTAAAAAGCAAATTTTTTATTTTTCAGAAAATCGACGGCACGTGGTGGTCCGGCGGCTACAGATGGTGGCCAGCAACGGTAACAAACCCAGAAAACCCACCTGCACAAAATTCAACGATTTTCAATATGCTATATGTCAAAAGAAAGCTCTCGACGAGAGGAACACAACCATGCCATCCGTTTTTCAATAGCTCACTGGAGTTAGCCAGAAAGAGCAATTTTCCAATGACGAAATCGCACCCTTTTTTAGTTTCTACAACTCGTTTCACAGCTCCAATCCCAACCAAACTTATACAAAAAGATTGCTGCAAAGAAAGGGAACAAAACGAGACCAACGACGAGGCAAACGATGGCCGGAGGAGGGATTTTGTCCTTCACGTAGGAGAGAGAAAAGGATGCGTGGGGAGAGAGAAGAAAAACACAGATAAAAGAGGAATAAGAAGAAAGGAAAAAAATTTTTTATTAAACCCTAAGTCAACAACAAAACGGCGTCGTTTTGGCGCCTGCCTAAAACGGCATCGTTTAGTGCATACAAATATTAAATTATTAATTAATTAATTAATCATAAAAATACTTATAAAATTTAGAAATTCATAATAAATCGTTTACTTGTCCAAAAGTTATAAAATTTACACCAAAAATTCAGAAAAATGAGAACTTTCAAATGAAATAAGAATTATATTTTTTATCAATGAAAATTTAATTAAAAATAAAATACTATTTGGGATATTATAAAAATAATATTTTTAAATCGTAAAAATCAAATCAAAACCAATAATTCTTTAAATCTTACTCTTAAATGTTATTGTGTCATTCTAAATCCAAAATTCAATTTGAATTATAGATTATAAAATAAAGGTAGTTACTAAATTACCCTCATGCGTATGATTACACGTGACACAAAAAAAATCTGAGGTTTATATTGCATCACATTCACATACTTGTTCCCTTGGTTTTCTGTGCATATAACATGTAGTTTGATTGGAATACTTTCTAGTTTTTGGAATGCCTTCTTTGTTTGCTTATTTCTGAAATTTACTGGGGGTTTACTTGCTGGATTTTGAGATCCTTATGGGACTTGTTGCAGTACCTTTAACAAATTATAAAGACTTTCGCTGATATTTTTATTCACTCTGTTTATTGCTAGAATGTATGTTCATTATCATAATCTAACCTTTAAAAAGCATAAGTAATAAATTTAATAAAATCACAACTTAGGGAGATAAGCCTTGTGAGATTCAGATAGGTCCTAGGTTGAGTTTATTTGGGTTTCACACCAGTAAGAGTCCTAGTAGGTTGGTTTAGGGACGTAACAGGTTTAGTACCAGAGCATAGTTTAGGAAATATAATTTGTTATACGCTAACTTATTTGTTGGTTTTGTGTTTGTAGGGAGATACATGCGCACACACCCACAACACACCCACAACATAGGGATTAATGCTGAGATTGTCATAATGTTAAAATGATGGGTTAGTAATGCTTAAATGCCATGATTAAATGAGTAACTTGCTGAGTTTTTATATACTTTTACATGATGTATGGTTTGATGTGTTTTGATGTGTTTTGATGAGTGCTTTGTTGTGTTTCTTGGTCATTGCTGAATGTGTGTGTATGTTGTTGATGTATGTTGTTGATGTATGTTGCCGAGTATGCCTTTATGTGTTGTTGCCATGATTGCCGAGTGTGATTTTCATGAATATCTGCATTGCTGAATGCATGTGGTTGGTATATGTGATTGTCGAATGTGTCCTTGCATGTATGTGTGTGATTGCCGAGATTTGTGTGTACTTGTGTGCATCTATATGCTTTATTTTCCAACATATGCATATCATCCGATATACGCTTCTCCACCAGGTACCACTTTCTTTTCCTTAGTTTCATATTCTGGTTATGTATTGAGTGACATCGTCTGCTTGTATAGTATGGCAAGGCAGAACGCACCAAGGGATCGTCGTGGTAGACCCTTCAAGCGAGATTGAAAGTTCAACCGGCGTACGGAACCCTATCTATTAAGGTCATACCCTCCGAAAAATAATGACAACGAAGGTAACTTTAGAACGAACTTTTTTGGTCCTAGTCGCAATGGATTTATGTGGAGTTCGCAACCACGTCGATGTTACAATTGTGGCGAGATAGGCCATGTTCAGAGAGACAGTCCCAAACTGAGACGTATCACAAGCACACCAAATGCAGGCCGAGGTGGGTATGCCAATCTCACTATAATTGTCTCATTATGTGTGAAACCCAGCCCGTAGGAGGTTTGTATTACCCAATCCCATATCGGAAAGGAGTGGGAACGTCTTGGGCTTATATGTGTTGTGTGATGGTATCATTTGTAACAAGATGCATCTTTTGGGCTATGTGATTAGAAGCCTAACTCATTACAATTGTGATCCATCATGTCCACATATACGTCCGGGTCTATTGGGTCGAGGGTCTAGGGGCCGGGTCGTGACAAATGGTAGCGGAGCCGATCTTGCTTCCTCTTCCAGGTGGGCTTGGGCCGTATTGTGTGTTCACATTTGGGCTCATGAGTTTGGACCCAAGTCAATTACATTTGGTCTCTCCTCATGAGGACACGAGGTCTATAAGGAGGGGAGACTGTGAAACCCAGCCCGTAAGGGGTCTGTGTTACCCAATCCTATATCAGAAAGGAGTGGGGGAGGTCTTGAACTTATATATGTTATGTAATGATATCATTTGTAACAAGATGCATCTTTTGAGCTATGTGGTTAGAATCCCAACTTAGCGTTACAGTTGTGATCCATTACGCGCACATATACTTCCGGGTCCGTTAAGGAACCGAGTCGTGACATTATGTGTAAGTCATCCATTTTATACTATATATTCCCAAATTGATCTAAAAGGTTCCTCTTGAGTACCCGATGTTGTCCTCGTCTTTCTCGTGATGATTCCGACCTTTCTATATCTGGATCTAAGTAAGATTTGTACCCGGAATCTGGGTACCTATCTCCTTCAATTCTACTATTTATGTTTATCTAAATGAGGGATTTATGCATGATTAGGTTTGGATTGGTTAATGATTTGATGATTTAGAGCTATGTGAGTGAGGTGTTGAGGTTTTATGAAAATTAGGGTTTGAAGGTTCACTTGGGTTTGGCTAGAGGTTGAAGACAACCTAGTCAAACAATGAGTCATTTGCTCTAGAAAATGTAGGACGTATCACAGGTTGTGGTTAGAAGCTACTTGTTCCCTACGAGTTTAGGTGACAAATCGTTTGTCAGGCTAGGGAAACAAGCTCAGGTGAGGAATGGCAGGCCCAAAAGTGGGCATTTGTCACCTTCAGGCATGTTCAAATATTGCATTGGCAGCATCGAGCACCACCATATGGTGCATTATGTCATAACCGAAACTCAGACTACACGTCATTCAGTTTAATGTGTGACCCATCCCTCAAATCTGGTGCCTCAATCAAGGAGAATCGATACATTAATGGAGGATCAATCAGAGGCAATCGGGGAATTTAATGGGAATCCGTTCCTGCCATATAGGAAACCCGATTTGGGGAATCAAGATAATCAAGGTAATCAAAGATTACCATAGATGGAAAATCAACCATTAGTGCTTGCCTTGTATATCTTCGTATAGACATCGTTAGATCAGTTGACTCGATCTCCACCATTCATTGGGGAGCTGTATTGGCTATATAAGGGGTGTCTCCCCTCATTTGTAATCATCTAGCAATTCTTGCAATATTGAGAGTTTATAATTTTCTCTCTATTCCTTTGTGTCCCTCTCTCTTTTCGGTTGTGTTCTAAGTTTAGCATTTTAGCTAGCTTTGTGAGGATGACTGACTTAGCCTATTGCGAGTGCGATAGTCTAAGGCCGCACGGAGAGTTTCTATTCCACAAAACTCTAGTCCTGTGACAATTATGATTGGTTGAAATAAATTAAATTACAAAAAATGGTAAAAAAGATAAATTTGGTATAAAATCGAGGAAAAAATAGCAGAAAAATGAGATAATTAAGGAAAAATTATGAAAAATATTATATTTCATTTTGAGTTAGATGGTACCAGGATTGTAAAATTTTGAGATGATTTGGTGGGTTAGTTAAATAGATGAAGATTAGGAAAATTACCCCAACTGACCCTTGGTTGGTTCACGGGTAGAAACTCATTGAGTCAAGGGTATAAATACATGATTTTATGTGTTACTATAAATGAGTGTGATTTATTAAGAATTTAGAATGGTTGTGCGTAGGATATACCTACAATGGCAAGACCTCGAGGAGCCAGTCCAGCAAGCGATAGAGTGATCTATGGGCTTCAAAACTTGTGACTGGACGGACTTGACTTATTTTCCTTCGTTACTGGCATGAATACATAGTTTGGCTAGTAAATGAGTAGTAAAATAATAACCTAAAATTACATGCAAGCAGAAGTTAACTGATGTTGCAGTATACTTAGTTTGTATAACATGCTATGAATTAAGTAATTGTACCTTGACATGATGTAATAATTAGAATTCATGTATTACATTGAGTGCATTAAGTATACAGATGAGAAATACAGACGGATACATAGGATAACCTATGTGACTCCTGAGAACTCTTCAAGTATGGTAGTGTGGCATGGAGATGACTATGAAATTGAGGCTATAAGGAGGAAAACGCGTAATGTGAAGGTGCTAAATGGGTGTACATCAGGATCCTATAGAGTGAGAACTGCTTAGGTAGAGTTACCATCGCCTAATGCCCTGACATCATTAGTCGAGTTGGGTAATGAGATAAAATAGAAAAAAAGAATACCATTGAGGTATCTCAATCCCAATTCTAGGACCTCAACGGACTAAGAGATATTACCAGTCCGATCATGGTCATAAATGTTTTGGAAAGTCATGTTGTTATGTATTGTTTTGACTGTGACTGTGTTGCATATCTTTTGACACATTGAGTCTATAATTGCATGTCATTGTGCCTATTTATTGAATGCATGATTTTATACGATTTGTTATATATTTTTTTCCTACTCATTCACCTAGCAGACTTCTACCAAGCTTTGAGAATAAGTCCAGGATACTATGAATAGGAGCTCACTCCCAGGAATAGCGAGAAGCGATCAGCTATGGGTTACGTTTGAGGTAATTTATAAAAGTATTATATCATAATTGTTTCGCCGAGTCAATTTTGTTGTGTTTTGATACCTGTGAACTATTGACAGTGAATTCGAGCATATAGACAATATAATGTGCTCATTCTTAGATTATTCATTCCTGAGGTTTATGATGTCACCCGAAGACATCATCCTTTTATTTACTTCTATCGTGCACTAATCTATACTAATGTTATAATATCAACTCCGTTATTTTATATTATGCCACTAGCCTTATAGGGTGACTATATGTATTACCATGTGATGTGGTAGTGTATGTGGGCCTACAATGATTGTTATGTGTTTTGTGGGTTTCAGGACATTAGGGTTACAGTGGTAGCAGGGAGTTGTTTGTTGTTAGTTTTGGAAAACTAAGTTGTCTGTAACATTTTATTATCATGCTACCACTCAACTATCACCCGAGTAGGCGATAGTTTCTGTGGTATCAGATCATATTTCCTTGTTCAAAAACAATCTTTATTATTAAGTGATACTTTTAAATAAAATGTTTCTTTGTTCTTTCAAAGAACATGAGTGAGAGTCAAGAACAATACATCTGATAATCTAGTTTGATTAGAAGATGGAAGAATTATTAATGAGTTGGGATTGGATTGAAACTATATATATAGTTTTCAATAACAAGCTTGTATTAAGATTAAGCGTTAAGTCAAAGAAAAATTATGAACTTGCGAGTGTATTCCCTAATATGTTAGAATATTGAATTTCTAGTTCTGATTTGAACACGTACTTTGAGAATGTCACCTTCTTGGTTTCACTATGTTAAAAGAGCTAGAGATTGGACTTGTATGTTATGTGACTTTTGATGATATAATAGTAAGCTTAAACTTTGGGTGTGTAATAGCAACACCTATAATGGTATGTGAATGAGCTATAGTGATTGTAATGAACCTATAAGTGTAACTTGTAAGTGTGAAGACTGTAAATTTTGGGTTAAGATGATTGATAATCAAAGTCATGAAAACTCTATTAATATCTTGGTATATTGGATCAAGTGTTATTTAACCTCTAATTAGACTGATATATGGTTTTAGAATATTTTTGATTACGCAGAGTTAAAGTGAAACTTGTTTAAGATAAGGATAAACAGGATGAAATGAGATATTGCATCCAAGTGGTAATTGGCATTGAGGTAAGACTGTGAAACCTTGTCCTTGTGTGTGTCTAGTCAGCATCCAACCGTCAATTTAGACACTGGTGAGTGGTTGAGAGTATGAGTCATTGGAAATTATCATTTTGTCCCTATTGGACCCGATCTTTTTTACTCATTTTGAGTAGTCGTGGGCCTTCAAGCTGATTTATTGTCCTTTAGGCCGGCTCGTTAGTGTTTGGGCCGGTTTATTCGTGTATGGGTTGTTCGTTCGTTTTTGGACCCATTTGTTTGTTTCCAAGCCATATTCATTTTTCGAACCAAGTCACTTTTGTTTCAATCCCATACTATATATGTAGGCCCTTGCCCATTAGTTAACCTATCAGCCATTCATTTCTTTCTTTCCTGTTATCTCTCAAGACAACCCTTATGCCTTTCTTTCCTATTTTATACATCATCCTATTCTTTCATGTTCTGTGTGTCGTCTTTCCCATTCCAGTTCATTGTGCATGCACAATAGTAAAACATCATCGGTTTCTTTTTTTCCTTTATTTATGTTCCTTAAGTTGTGTTCTTATTTCTAATTCTTATTTCCTCTTCCTTGTTCATTCAATTGATTTCCACTACACTCGTTTGCCCGTATGTTTACAAGTCTAGAGTTTGGTTTGGGGTTTTTTGAGGTAAGGACCTAATGTGTCTCTATGTATCCATGTGTCAGAGAGGAGTCCGAAGGGGTCTGTAGGGTTCCCTTCAGTTTTTCGTTTATCTTATTTATATAGTTTTTTGTCATAGTGTGTATTTATCTGTTTAGGCAATTCTGGATTGCATGACAAAGGCAAAAGCATTGCCATATATTTGTCTACATAGACGGGAGTCTACATATCATAGGTTTGATCAGATGGTTTTACTTGTTTTTAATTAAAATATGGATGTGTGGTTTTGAACGGAGGTTTATGCCCTGCACTTATGCGACTCTCATTACAGGAACATGGTGTGTGTTTACCACATTTTCAGATGCATCTATATAATTTAATTGTTTAACCATATGTCTATGTGATTGATGCATCAGTGAGTGATGGCGTAGGGTGTCCAGTTGTTTATAATTGAGTTGCAGGTTTGAGTTGGGATTCTTTTGCAAGTTTTGATCTAATTTACAGGCCATGTGACCAGAGTGTGAGTGTTGTGTCTTTGAGGTTCAGATCGTGGGGATTTTGGTAGCCATTCATATTCCTAGAGTTGCACACATGATCATGGGTGAGTGAGAGCGAACGATCGAAGAAAACGAGAAATAGAAAGTGACTAGCTGGACTACGTTAGTTCGACCAGTCAGAGTGATAAGTCCGACCAGTCAAGGTTGGTTTGGCCGACTGTCGAGTTGGTCTTTCCGACTGATCCTACTTTTTACACTTTTTGTTTTTTTTTCCCTCCGAATGTACCCGTTTGTTTTCCCAAGGATTCACCAATGAGTTAAATGTCCAGCAATCAATCTATCTAATAAGTGAGTTTCATGCTCTATAAGTACTCCTTGATGTGAGACTGAGTCCAGTAAGCTGAGATATGGTTTGGGTATTGTGGGATTTACATGACATATTGCATTCACTAAAATTTTTCTTAAGTATATTACTATGATTGTGTTTCTGAGTATTTAATTGTTGAGTTTGCTAGGTCAATGCAAGGTAAGTATATGAAATCCTAGTGAATGGAAATATTACTTACTAGTATGTGAAGTGTATGGTTGATATTGTGTTGCCAATTCTTACATTGGTTTTGTAGGCTTATCAGTTATGTTTTGAGACAAGTATGATTGTACATGTGTGTTTCTCTATTTGGTCTCAGATAACACTAGCAATAGGGGTTGATATATTTATTTTCAAAATTAAACTAACAGTGTCAACGGGCTTTCGGTTTTCATTTAATAGGGGTTACTTGTGAAGCTTTTTTATTATCCATCCCGCTAGGATTTGGCTATAGTACCTATGAGTTGAGTTACCTAAGTATGAGTTTATAACCTATTGAGCTGGTTTGTATACAGACTTTGATACCACATGCATTGCATTGTCATTTTGAGTGTGTGTGCACTTTATTTGCATCGGATATCAATAATTTTTTAGTAAGTATTTTTATAATTAGTGTCATATATGCCTCTGTTCTTTTATTAGAGCTTATGATGATGTGATTTTCAATGAGGTCCTAGTGATCTCATCTTGTTGTTTTCCCTCTTTTAAGATATAGAACATGAGCAATAGCCAATTGATTTGAGGAGTGAGTTTCCAGACAACTTAAGATTGGACTATCGTATCTGCATTGCACTTCAAGGTTTTACTGGCATTCTAATTTTCTGATTCATTATGTTTTAGTTTTGGACTAGTACTATATTTTATAGTATCACATTGGATTTGGACATTATGCTTTGAGTTGTGGACTTTAGACCTGTTTTGATTTTGGGCTTGTGCATTATGGACCTAAATATGTTTGAGTTTCCATTTTTATAATAAGGACTTTCGTTAGTATTGGTTTACTCTCTTTATTGTGCTGGGTGTTTTCTTATTATTGGTTATGCTCCTGTTTATTGAAATTAAATGCATATTATTTTGGAAAATATGTTTGAAAAGTCAAATAAGTCTTATATTTAATTGTCCACCTGTTATGTCAGTCTGGGTTTTAGAGCTATAAGAGTCTCGATTTATTAGAGCGAATTCTTAAAAAGACCATTTAGACTGATGTATTATGACCTACAAACAGTAGTTGAAAGCAAGAAAACTAAGGTTCGTAAACAATAAGAGAATAGTATCTAGCTCCAACTTACCTCAGTTATTGTCTCGCTTCATTCATAGATTTGATCGTAAGATGTTTTGATTCTTTCACTTTAAGAACTCGATTGGGAGGAAACCAGGCACGGCTGTAGCACTTTGGAGGCTTAGTACGACTGAAGTCTCCTTCATTTTTCCTAACAATGATTCTTTTATCTCCTTGAATACTAATGTAGATATTCAAAGTGATATTAGACTTTACAAGTGCTTTTGGTCATGGAAATTTCTGATAAAATTTCATAACGATAGAAAGAATCTAATATTGAGGCATGTATTATTCGTAAATGACTGATTTGGAGCGAATGTTGTATTAAGCTTATAATTGTAGTTACTTAATATTGTAATACATTACAGTTTGTAGTGTGAATCAGTAATGTAATATCACTTGAAAGTGATAATTATGGTGATAGTTTGAAATCTATAACCTAGGATGGATGATGAATTTATGATAGAATTTAATTCAGGTGTTGTAGACTTCAGAGTCTATTGTCAAATCAGTTGGTTGGGCAAACATAAGAAAAGAGTTATGCAACGAAAGCAAAGCATTTATGAGTCGGAAAGAACTTGACATAGTTCTTATATGAATCAAAACTGAGATTATTATCTAAGCATGGTATAATTCCCATTGATGGCCAAGAGTAAAGACAATTCAATTGAATACGGCAAAGTTAGTTGTAATTTATTTAATGTGAAGTTCTCATGACAAGATTAATCTCGGTGTAAACAAATTTTGGGAACAAAACTTTTTGTAAAGTGGATAGCATGCAAGATCATGGAAATTCTAAATAGCATGGGTCGGGAAGACCATTTGAAGACCGTCAATGTTAGTGTGTCTTAACTTGAAATTTTGGAATAAAAATTTTTGTTAATAAATTTTATTAGAATAGAAATTTGATTTCAATTAATGAATTTAATGATTGAAAGATTACAAAGTGCGTGTGAATATGAATTTTGATATTATAAGACCTTGAGTGGGTTCATTAATTATTTATATGTTTAAGATTTTTTGAAGAATTTCTAGAAATATATTTAAAATTATTATGCTTTTTTAAAATTATTTAATGAGTTATTTGATTTTTAGTAATTTATAAATTTATGAGAAAAATAATTTTTTGATCTTGATGGATTATACTATTCATAAGGAGTCTATAAAAATTTTCTGAGTATTTTTTTGGAGTACCATGACATTTATTACGTATTTTTGATCATTTTTGGTATTTATTAAATATTATTTAATATTAATTTATATTATTATATTATTAAATATTGAAATTATAAAACATTAGTCAAAATGATAAGTTGGCCCGTCATTTTGACTCGGGCTGGTTAAAATGGCAGCCAGTTCAGCTGCTTTGATACTTGGGAAGGTTTCTCTCGAGCTATAACATTTGGAGTAACCGACGTCGTTTTATCCACTCTCGAAGTGACGTTGTTTTGATTGGGAACCAGTTGCTGCTTTAGCCTTTCTTGGTCTCCATCCGTGGCCGGTGCTGTAACAAGATAAGTTGCCCGTCACGTGTAAGTCATCCATTTTGTGCCAAAAATTCCCAAAAACTAATCCTAAAGCTTCCCCTCGAGTACCCCATGTTATTCTTATCTTCCTTATGATGATTCCAACCTTCTATTTTTGCCTATGGAAATGAGGGATTTATGCAGGGTTAGGTTTGGATTGGTTAGGGTTTTGTTTTCATAAAGATTTAATGATGTATAGCTGCGTGTGAGAGGTGTTGAGGGTTTTGAAAATTAGGGTTTGAAGGTTCACTTGGGTTTGGTTAAAGACAACCCAATCAAACGACAGGTTGTCTACTCTAACCGATGTTTGACGTGTCGTCGAGTAGTAGTTATAAATGACTCATTGCCCGCAAGTTCAGGGGACAGGTCGTTCATCAGGCTAGGGATATAGGCTCACGAGGCATGGCACATCCAGAAGCGGGCATGCATCACTCTCACGCAAGTTTGGATGGTGGGTTGGCAGCAGCATCTGGCTCTGCCATATGATGCATTCTAATTGGTTAGATTAAACTAAATTACAAAAAATGATAAAAATAGACAGAAAAGACATAAAATTGGGGAAAATATTAGAAAAAATGAGAAAAAATCTTTAAAAAATTAAAAAAAATACTAGATTTCATTTGGAGTCACATGGTACCAATATTGTAAAATTTGGAGATGATTTCATAGTTTAATTAAATAGAGAAATATTCAGAAAAAAATAAGAAAATTACCTGGACTAACCTTGGTTGGTTCACGAGTAGAAATGCATAGGGTAAAGAATATAGATGCGCAATTTTATGTGTTGTTCTAAAATGAGTATGATTTATTAAGAATTTGGAATAGTTGTGCCTAGGTGGATACCTATAGTGGCAGGACCTCGAGAAAAAGGTCCGGTGAGCGATGGAGTGATCTATAGGCTTTAAAACCCATGAGTGGATGAACTTTACTTATTTTCCTTGATTACTGGGATGAATACATAGTTTTGGTTAGTAAATAAGTAATAAATTATTAACTTGAAATGTGATGCATACACTAGTTAACTGATGTTGCGGTATGCTTAGTTTGTATTTTATGTTATGAATTGAATGATTATATCTTGACATGATGTGATGATTGGAATGCATGTATTGCATTGAGTGCATTGGATATACAAGATGTGAAATGCACAGTCATAGTATAGGATAACCTATTCGACTCTTGAGAGCTCTTCGAATATGTTAGGGTGGTATGGAGGTGCCAATGACATTGAGGCTATAAGGAGGGAAATGGGCTATGTGAAGGTGTTGGATGGGTGTACTTTTGGATCCTACAAAGTGGGGACCGTTTAGGTAGAGCTATCATCATCTGACGCCCTGACATTATCAATGGAATTGGGCAATGAGATAAAATGGAAAAGGTAAGTATAGAATACGATTGATGTATCTCAACCTTAATCCGGGACCTCAATGGACTGAGAGATATTGTCAACTCGATCATATTCATGAATATTTTGGAAAGTCATGTGGTTGTATAATATTTTGACTATGATTGTGTTGCATATCTTTTGACTCATTGAGTCTATAATTACATGCCAACGTAACTAGTTATTAAATGCATGATTTTACGTGTTTTGTTATACATATTTTTTCGGTCCACTCACTTGGCAGGCTTCTTCTAGGCTTTTGGCAATGAGTGCAGGATACTACAAATAGGAGCTCACTCCTAGACATAGCGAGAAGCAATCAGCAATAGGCCACGCTTGAGCTAATCTATGAAAGTATTATATTCATCATTCTTCCCTTGAGTTAGTTTGATTGTGTTTGGATACCTGTAAATTATTGACAACGAATTCTAACATGTAGACAATGTAATGTGCTCATTCTTAGATTATCCATTCTTAGGGTTTCCGATGTCACCCATAGACATCAGTCTTTCATTTTATTACCATTGTGCTGAAGCAATTCAGTAAGGGATCTTACAGGCTTGAGTTAACACCTAGACGAATTTCATACGGTCTTTCATGTTAGCATGTTGAAACCGTTTCAAGAAGATAGTGAAGATCCAGATAGAGGAAAGTCAAAAGGAGCTCCCATAGTCGTAATAAATGCCCATGACAGGCATAATAAAATATTGTCAAGGTGTGTTGTTCAGAAGAGTGGGATGCATATGAATCAAGTCAAGTATCTAGTTCGTTGGAAGGAAAATCCACGCGAGACTAGTTGGGAGACAAAACAAGATTTATGGCAGTTCCAAGACCAAATTGATGAGTTCTTACCACAACACACAACTAGGATGTTATCGAGTTTGGTGGATAAGAATATCACATCTCAAACTATGCCTATGAAAGACATATCACCTAACCGAATTGAACGATACATCTCCTAGGCAGACTGAATGACATATCTCCCAAACGAACTGAACAACGTGTCGTCTAGATAGATCAAACTTAGTAAAAGTTAAAATTCATAGTTATAACCACTTCTAAAAATAGAATTTGTTATAATGGACACTGAATATGAATCGTTCAATCATTATAACAGACATTGAATATAAACCGTTGATCTGTGAGTGAAATTACTATATAAAGGGTGTTATCCTTTCATTTGTAATCATTCAGTATTCAAGCAATACAAAACATTCTTTCTTCTATTCTCACTATTTCTATTTTTATTCTTTTAGAGTTCTTAAGCTTAGCATTCTAGTTTTGTTTATGAGGAAGACTAACTTAGCCTATTTTGAGAGATAGTCTAAATGCCAAACGAGAGTTTCATTCCATAAAACTCTAAGTTCGTGACAAAAGACACTCAATTGTTTTATTTGTTTCTGTTAGACTTTCTTGGTTTGGTCATCCATAGTGCCAATTTTTTTTTTCGTTTGGAGGACTTTGGGACGAGAATATATTTTGAGATGAGAGCAAAAAAAATATTATTTGATATCAACTTTTTATAATTTTTTATGATGCAACCTTTTAAAAGTTAACTTTTTAATTATAAATCTAATAATCTTTTTTTTCTAAAATAGACAATTCTACCCTACTCTCCGTGCGGCCTTAGACTATCGCACTCGCAATAGGCTAAGTCAGTCTTCCTCACAAAGCTAGCTAGAATGCTAAGTTTAGAACATAACTGAAAAGAGAGAGACACACAAGAGAATGAAGATAAAGCTCTAAACTCTCAATATTGTAAGTATTGCTGGATTTGGTGGATGATTACAAATGAGGGAAGACACCCCTTATATAGCCTTTACAACTCCCCAATGGATGGTGGAGATCAAGCCATATGATCTAACGGTTATATACAAAAGTAGAAAGCACAAACACGGATCCCAATTGAGTTCCTTGATTCCCTCATTCCCTCACTTAGTGGGGAACATAGTGGGGAACATAATGAGAAAAGATTCCCTCATTGATTAATAAACAATATGATGAAATTTTATTAAGATGTATTACGTTAAAAATGATAAATATATAAATAAAGTGGAATAGAGTAATTAACTCATTCGAAAAATTACCCCCTTTGAGATTAATTAAGAGAAAAAAATTCAACCCTAAAGGATATTCTTAAACCAACCACTTAACTAGAATTTGAATCCAAATCCGGACCTCATAAAAAAAGATGTCAACTGAGTTAAGTATCTTAATTTTTTTTCCTAGATTGTTCTTTCTTTTTATTTTTCTATTTATCTTACACCATCATCACTGCCTTTCCTCTTCTCTCCTATTTTGTTCTCTTTCCTTTTCTTTCTTTTTCTACATCTCCTTCTCCTTCACCGTCATCACTTTCAATCGATTGTTTTTCTATTTTGGGTCTTCTTTTCTTTCTGAAAATTATAATTACTAATTTTATTCTTCAGCGAACATATGTTTACTCCACTCGCATCTTTGTTATTTTTCTGATTTCTATTTAGACCTTTGTACGTTTGCAGTTCTCCTTGACATAGGTCGAGTTGTGCTCTGATTTCTCATACATAACTTTCTCCAAATTAGGAATTTTCAAGTTTGATGTCCCTTAAAATGATACTGCAAAAATTAATCAGGATGATAACAACATATTGGTCTAGTCAAAGATTGTTGGATGAGATAATACTCACAGATAGCCTTTAATTTTGTTGGAAGAGAGGAAGCGAGGTTGACACGAGAGGACCAAAATACTGCCAGCCTCCCTATGTTATCAAGATTCCTTCGGACTGTTCTTGAAAGGCGCGTCCACTGCATGCGCATCCATATCTTTGATCACTACGCCCCTTCACTCATTTAATCTTCAACAAGCACCTTTAATTGATTTCCATGTATTATAAATGAGAGACCCTTGGTGCAGGGGTTGGAAATATAAGCTAAGCTTAACCCATAAGCGTTTCCACATATATACATACCAGGTTGAAGTTTCAGCCTTCCCCTTCATCACCATCACCATGTCCGACTGTGGCAACTGCGATTGTGCTGACAAGAGCAAGTGCGTGTAAGTGTTTTCTTCTTCGCACAACTCAGACTTGTCTATCTTCTATATTGGGTAGGGTGACAGCCGATGTGCAGCTCTGTTCATATAATATAACTTGTGATCTTTTCCAGGAAGAAACAAAACAACACTGCCACCGTCGTTGAGACTGAGAAGAGGTACTTGCAAAATTTTTACTGCATAACATCAATTAGCTTTGTGATGCTGCACCATTTTCCTTCCTTTCAAGCCTAAATAAACCAAGTTGTATATACAAATAAATTTCTCATACAAGATACTGATAAACATCTTACTTTTGCAGCTTTGTCTCCACTGTTGTGATGGAGGTTCCAGCAGCTGAGAACGACGGCAAGTGCAAGTGCGGAAGCAGCTGTTCCTGCACTGACTGCACATGCGGTCATTAAGTATTCCAATAAAAGTTGATAATATAATATAATATTACTGTGCTGAATAATCGGTGTCAAATGTTTTTAATCTTGGGTCTTGAGTGACATACCAGTAAGGTTATGCAACTCCGCTGTCCTTCCTACTTGTCTGTCTTGTGTGATCGGGCCATGCTCATTTGTATTATGGACTTGTGTCGTTAATCAAACAAAAATTAGTATACTCTCTGCTTCTACCTGATAGTTTGTTTCAGGTTACACACAAATGTTTATTCATCCGATACAAACCATCTTCGCCTTCCAGGCTGATCACCAAGCAATTCCATCCTACTCACAGAGAAAACACGCAAATCAAACAGCCAATAAGTAGGACTTGCAACGCATAGAGATAGAGATTGAACTATATTACATGGTGCAAGTTGAAGTGTAATATGCCGCAACCTTTGTGTTAACCAAGATGTAATAAATCTTAACAAACCAGATAGGAAGACTGCTGCTATGGCTGCTGCAAAACTATATAACTCATTATGGCTTCAAATCACAAGTGGTTGCAAAAGATAGAAAAAGTGTACATAATTGTGAATCTTCTGAGATGGCTGTCATTTGTATGTCAATCTGAATAACTAGACACCAGACTAGTCACTGCAGTAAGAACCAATGAGAAAAAGAAGCCTACAAAGGCATCTCAGACAATAGATCAGATCACATTTTCCTTTTACTATTAATAGCATCCACAATCAAATAAATCCAAAAAGGAAAAAATACAAGCCAACAATCCATGTCAAGATTTTCATACAAACGCAAGATTACTGAAAATAGCAAAGTCACTTTTCTTATAAAATATAAAAGTAAAAAATTAAACTTCCTTGCAGTATAAGCTACAAAACGTCTTCCTTCGCTACTGGACAACAGTAAATAAACTGAAATAATGGAGAAAGCAGCTTTCCTACTTTTATTCTTCAAAAAAAGTATCTATTCTCTGGTGTGTATGCCCAAAACTAAATGTTTTACACCCAAAAATGGCCTTGCTCTAACAAGTTAGTCATCTCTGGAAGTCTCAAACTTTGAAGCCCTCGGCACGAAGGCACCGCCAATGAGCCTCAATCCATTTTGTACATGCAGCTTCACCATGCTCCACAATGCATTCGTCTCTCAGCCTCTTAGTTTCAGGGCAAGCGCAGCAGATCTTCTTCCTTGGTTTTGACTCTGAGGCTGATGATGCCTTAATTTGTTCTGACCCAGACGCAGTCAAGGCACAAGTAGAATTCTCCAATGGCAGCTTGCTCATTTTCAAGTCTTAAAATAACCAATACATTGAATGTGACTAAAGGTATACACAATGAAACACAGATATATCAAAAGTTGCTCTTTTCTATTTTTTATTTCAAAAGCAAGAATTCCATAACATGAGCTGAATTAAAGAGGACAACATTTGTGTTCAAAGCAAAGTTAAGACACTCATCACTGAAAAACTAATAGAAGAGACAACAGAAGTCATGATGTAGATGAGGATGATCTGAAAAAAGACCTGGCAGAACTGCTGGTTTTCCCCTATGCAGCAGAATGCCACAGAATTCCTCAAATTCGAGAAAATCTATATTTCCAAAATATGATATAAAGAGTTGCAGCTTAAGTAAATCTATTAACAAAATTTAATCTTTTCCAAGACTTCTATATATATCCTGACTAGACCTGACATCAATAGAAACAGAACTTTGTCAAATCTGTGTTCTCACACAGACTGAAAACCAAACAATTCAGTTTTTTAACTCACAAAATAGAAAAACAGAAGCATTTTATAATGTTGAACAAGATTACCAGGACGAATCCTACACATCAGTTAAATCCACAATATTCATAGCAAATAAAGACCAAAAAACATATTCAAGTGGACTCGTTCATCAGATCTCATCAAAATTTGATAGCCCTCAAACACCAACCCAGTTGATTACCACAGAGGAAAACACATTCAATCATTAATTGAATGTAATAGTTGGATGTGTTTAAATGATAAAATCTATACATTCTTAATCAAACATCAAAGAATTCGATCACTGTAAACTGGAGTCACCCTTGATGCCCCGTTCCTATAAAGTTTGACTCCTTCCCCACATCACAATTAAACTCGAGCTAATACTCACCGATCAATCGACCCAAAACATAAAACGAAGAGTTCCAAAGAACTTGACTTCTAACGCGTTAAAGATAATCACAATCAGCGACCAGAAAAACAAGAAAGCAAAAGAACTCACCGTGGAAAACCCTCAGAAGGAGGTACGTCAGCTGGGATTTAGGTCTCGGGGTTCGGGGTTTGGGTTTTGGGTTTTTGCCTCGCGTCTTTTTGTGTGTTCTCCTCCTCAAATGGGTTAGAGCTTCGGTTTGTTGAATAAGGAAAACACAGTCATTGGCGGTGACCATAAAGGAGGAAAATTAATTAATAATTATTAAATTATTTTATATATTTGATAATTTACTTTCTTTGAACTTGGGATAACGCTGGAGCAGTGAGCAAAATTACTAAAGATCATGTAATAAAAACATACTAACTTATGACAAAAGTTTTTTTTAATAGTGTAGGAGGATATCTACGAACTAATCTTTTAGTTCTACATAATTTCCAACAATTATGCTGTTCTACACCAAACTAAATGTCAGGGTATAATTTTATCTGAACAAACCGTAATTTATTATTTTTAGAGTTATATAATTAATTTAGTATATTTTATTTATCTATTTTGAATTAATATTTATAATTTTTCTTATCAAACATTTAGCATATAAGCCCACAGGCGGCTAAAACTAACATCATTATTGATTGGCTTCTAATTATACTAATTTACTAAAATTATTATATATAATATTAAATTAAATTAAATTCTAAAATTTTATTATGTCAGTAATAATTAATTTTTTTTCACAATCTAGATAATTCTGAACACCGTTCAGAAGATAGATTTTCCGATGTGGGTTTTATTTTATTTTTGTCCAAACTGATGGGCAAATTGCAGGATTCATCAGTATCTTTAAGGATTAACTGATGCAGCCCAGAACAAAATTTGCTTCCCATTAGGAAAGTTCCAAGATTTCAACTTTTATAAAGAGGGAAAATATATTCCACCAATAAAACAGAATATTTCATTAGTGGAATTGGGTATGTCATTGTTTTCGTAATTAAAGAATGGAAAAATGACAACTTCATTGCTTAATTTTCAATAGAGATAGATACCTACTCTAGTGCACCAAGTAAGGAATAATCTGCATGCTCTTCAAGATTGTGACCGACAACAAACATCATCATCAGAGTCTATAGCTTTTCTTATAAAACATGTTTGTTCAAAATAGCAAGTAGGTGCATGAGAACCCAGAATCCCAGAATCCCAGGCATCCATTGCTCACTTTTCAAGAGCAGAAACCATCAGGAATCTTAATTGACCCATTCTTCTTCAGTCATACTTTTCTCTCCATGAGTAAACAAGGAAGAAAACCCAGGAGGCAGCCAATGCAAAGTCACCGACAACTTGCCTAGGCAAGTCATTTGCCAGATCTTCTAGCTTCCTCTCAAAGTAAATTCTCCAAACAGCCATTGAAGCATGAAGCAATACACATCCCTTGGCAAAGAAGCTCTGGAACTCTCTGTCCTGGACAAATGCCACCATGAACAAGAGGAAACCAATAGCAAATAAGAGCAACCCTGAAAAGGAGTCGGAAGTTTGGATCAAGAGCTCATCGTGAGGCGTTGATCCTCTCAGCTTGTTTGCTACCTCAGGGCCATGCCCGAACACTGTGACCTCGTTTGTGTAGAACATCATTAAGGCTCCACAAACCAGAGCTATCAAAGAATGGAGGGTACATATCAAGAAAAACCCAGATGAGCTCATTTCATCAAGCACCTAAAGAATCAAGCTTTTACGCCCTCACTCTTTCCCACTTAACACCAATGATTGATCTTTTCAATCCACGATGCAGAAAGAAGAAGAGTATGAACCGTGTGCCCAATTGATAACGACCCTCGACCTACCTCATTAAATATGCGATCTTCAATATAGGTAGAGTTTTCGCACATACCAGTCCAAAAAGGATGGGCAAACCGTCAAAGAGGGCCATAAATTGACATACCCCAGCAATTAAAACGAGAGCGTCAAACCATGAAACAGATTAACAATACAGAACACCTAAAGCAACCTTGCAAGAACCCACAACGGAAACCAAACAAACCAAGCGAAAACAGTACAAGCATTACAAACTTAGCCTCATAACCTCAACCGTAGGAAAAGAACAGAGATCCACGAAACCCTTTTGGATCCAAAAACCCTACCCTAATGCTGAAGAGTGAGGAGGCATGGAAGGGAAACGAAAGTGAAGAGGTGGGGTTTTAAAACAAATAATTGGCGACATTTATGGGGTGCTATAATTCCGGTAAATTGATGGATAAAATAATGGTTGCAAAGCTGTATCTTAGCAGGATACCTGTATTCGGATAAAGAGTTGGTAAAAAGAAAGTAGAAGGGTTTCGTTAGTGTCACCAAAAAAGTATGACATTTTGTTTGCCCTCCATAATTCCACACCATGCCTTTCTTCCCGACGCACAAAATGCCATGCTCTTTGATGCCTGTCTTCTTCTCTGCTCCCTGTAAAGAGAAATACAAACATCAGTGGGTCGCAAGCTTCTGGGTGATGGGTCTACATTATTATGTTTTCTAGAAGACAGGAAGACGCGTAGGTTTGGGATTTGGATGCTTTATTTTGCTTTCGGGAAGATGGTCATACTCCTTTCTCGTGTAAGGTCGAGCGCAGACAACATCGTAGTTACCATTTCCTATCTAGTGCCCTAACAAACCAACGAAAATAATATAAAAACTAAAATTTAGTAGGAATTTATGATATATGTCGACCTTCTCTGATCTTATGTGCGCGTCAGAATGGTCCAATTGAAATAAGAATCCGAAAATAAAGATATTTTTAAATAATAAGTTTTAATTGATTTGCGATACAAATTAATTAATTAATTAATATTAAATAAATAATATTTTTTTTCTCAAAAATAGTTTTTAATACTCATTTGTCCTTGTCATAGCTTATCATTGCTTCAAACATGTCATGTGTCATTGGTCCTGATAGTTATATCTTTTCAAATTTTTATACACATAATAAAAATATATTTTTAATTATGACTAGAATCCAAATTAAATATACATATATTTTTAATAATTAAATATATATATATAAATATATATTTTTATATAGCAAACTTATAAGGTTAATAGTAGAAATTTTATTATACGAAGAACACATAAGTAAAAGACAGGATGTCGTTTCAGGAGATATTGCATTATAAATAGATCCATAACATAACAACCCAGAATTAGACTTAGTACAACACCCCAAATATACACCAACAAATTCATGAGAAGTACTATGAATATAATACTTATATATGTTATCTCTCGAATGTACTTCATCCATTATCTTTTTCTTGTAGTGCCTGAAAGTGTCCTTCTATTAATTATCCTTGGATACAAATGCCAAAAATGTGAGACTCTGATCCTTAGTGGGTTAGATGTCTTAGAAATCCGTGTGCCAGAAATGATATTTAGGTACCGGTGCAGCTGAAATAACCATTTTGCTATGGAAGAAATTGATGTGTGATGGCCTGAAATGGTTGTGTCGAATCTTTCCTATTTTGGTTCTGGTATTCCTATTCATTTCTTTCATATTTTATTTCTTTCCTAAATTGACATGTTTCTAGAAAGTTTATCCCAGATTTATTTCAGAGTTATCTCCTAGGAATTATCCTCACTTATCTAGGCTTAAAAGTAGGGAAAATTAATCTCATAAGACTTTATAAATAAAGAGGTCGGCATACCCTATTCCATACACCTAAATCTCTCTTATTTTTCCGGAAATACATCATTTCCTCTCCCTCTTGCTGTCGAAATTTACCTTCTTCCTTACCTTAGCCGAAATTTATCATTCTTTATCGGATTTCTACGTGTGATAGCTCGTTGGAATCCTCTCTTCGTGCTGCATTTTATTATCTTGAATTCACAAACAAAAGGTTGGTTCTTCTCTTTTATTATTCATGTCGAGTTTCCTTGTAAGGACCCAAAACCCAAGTTTTGTAATTTTCTCCTATTAAGACTCTTACCGCCGAATTAGAACCTATCTGAATTTCACAAGACTCAAATCTTCCTAAGTTTCGATTTTATTAGATTCATTACTTATGCTTTTAAAGGTTGGAGCATGATATTGGACAAGTATTCTGGTAACACATAGAGTGTATAAAAATATCAGCGGAAGTCTTTAAATTTATTCAATGAAATCCCAACACACAAGTCTCATAGGGATCCAAATATCCAACAAGTAAACCTCCAACATAATTCGGAAACAAACAAACAAAGGAGGAACTTGAAAAACCAGAAAATAGCTCAAACATAGTTCATGTTATATGTGCAAGCAACCAAGGAAACAAGAATGCGAATGTGATGCAATATCATTCTGCCGTGCAGCCTTGATTCTCACACTCTGGTACCACGAACAACGAATGCACCTAAGCTTGAAAAATGGTGAAAATAACAAGATCAGATTACAAGAATCTTAGTAGGGTCACAACATCATGAGATCTGCAGAAATCTTAAACAAATATTTCCAAACAACATCAGATCATCCCTACACATTTAAGGGATATCATGCAATTTAAGAATCAACCAATGGGTTAGGGCCGAAACTATGACTGATGGTGGACTACAAACACTTCCAAAAATCAGAAGTACACAGGCAGGAAAACACATCAGTCACTCTCGACAATAGGAAAAGGTCATCCCTTTCCACCTATGTTGTCCAAGGCTTTGCTGCACAAAGGGTAAAAATTAGCACACAAGCTAATCAACAAGCCTATTCATCTTGCTAGCATACAGGACAAGGCATCTAGCCAGCAGACAGGACAAAGCATCTAGCCAGCACACAAGACTAGGCATCCTAACCAGCATATAGGATTAGGGCATCTTGCCAGCACATAGGACAAGGTATCTAGCCAGCACAAAGGACTAGGCATTTAGCCAGCACAAAGGACTAGGCATCTAGCCAGCACAAAGGACTAGGCATCTAGCCAGCACACAGGACTAGGCATCCAGCGCGCACAAGCTGGGAATTTTCACCCATATGACTCTCATACCAGTAAGAAACTCTCCTCTCCCAAGGAGCATCAGTGCTTACCCCGAATGGCCACCGAAAAAAGATCCTAATACACAAACACGTACAAACACACACAAGCAAGTACAAAGCACAATACCACAACAGGGTATACTCAATCATGTCAGAACACAATCAACATATTTAATGCACACAATACATACAAATTAGGTACACATAACCTATCTCAAGGGTTCGGTATAGTCTAAGTAAGCCTCAAATCAATATGAAACTCATAAATAGACTATCTCATATATGTACATACAACATCACAAGGACATGCATCGAAAATAACAACCAATAACAAGGATCTCTGCAGAAACCGATAATGTATAGATCCTACCTCTCTTGTCTCTGAACAATAAGCTATTCATTTGCCTTTATTCAAAGGATCCGAACCATCTATAACATCATAAGGCAAAGACAAAACCACACTAAGCATGCATACTCAATAACCAAGTAAGCATGTATACTCAATAACCAAGTAAATACCTTATTTCCTTACCAATTCCACTCACCAAACCTATCAGAAACCAATGATCAGATGCCGCAGGTGCCTCCCCCTTGGATGTGTAATGTGATAGCTAAGAACTTAACAAGATTTAACCTGAATTACCATCCCAATTAACTATGCAAATTCCGACACTATAGATAAGTCACAAGGCAAATTGCGATTTCATGCATACAAGGTGTAAGGGTTGCAATTTCATGTTAATAAGGAAGAATTAGGTGTTAATAACACATACAAAAAAAGGGAACAAGATCAGAAACCAACAGGTTAATCAATTGATCAAAATCGGCAACAATAGGGCAAAAGGGTAAGGCATGTCGATTTCATATATAGGGAAGATTCAAAGGATGAAATCATGATTTTACAACATAAATGGATGCCTAACAATCATACGAACAAAAGGAACAATAATAGAAATCAATTGAAGGAAGAATCACTCAAGTTTGGCACCAAAACTGATGAATTATGACTTGAATTTCGACTAGGAAAAACTAACCTTCTGATGACCAAATTAAGATAGTTAGATAGAGGATGGAAAGAGATTTCCAATAAGCTATTATTTGCAGAATTCCGACAAAGGATGAGAGAGTTATGCTAGTTTAAAGATCAAGGAAATTTCAACAACAATAGGGATGGTGTAAGGTTTGATGTTTAATGAATTTTGTGTGTTTCTGATGTGGGATATAGGTGTGGCCGGCTACCTCTTTATATAAGATATTTATAGGATTAATTTCCCTACTTTAAAGTTTAGATAAGGTAATATAATCATCAAAATTAAATTCTGGTATTATCCTTTCTTAATTTTAGGAATTTTATCTTCTAAGGTAAGTTTGAACCAATAAAGAAACAAATCAAAATGAAATAAACCATAAATGATTACTAGACATTCCATACCATTTTCGGTCATCACATATCTATTTTTTCAGGGGTAAAATAGTCATTTTACTTGCACTGTCTTTTAGACTTCTAGGACTAAAAAATTCGGGGTCTCACATTCCTTGCCCTATAGGTTTGCCGACTTTTCAATTTCCTTTGTTGATGGTTTTCAATCTTGTTCCTCTTAATCTTATGAGTATTTGGCACTTATTCCTCTTTTATTTTCATGAAATCGCAACCTCTCCTTGTGTATATGATAAAATCGACAAGCGTAGTCAATATACCTTTTGCATGTCGAAATATATGTCTTGAATTGAGTTGAATAATCAGGTTGATTATAGTTGTGTTCTTGGCCATCACATCACACATTCAAAGGGAGGTTACAGCTGCATCTGATTGTTGGTTTAGGCAGGTTTGGTGAGTTAAATCGGTAAGACATTAGGATGTTCTTTGGTTTCTGAATTCCTATGCTTAGTATTGTGTTGTCTTTGCCTTATACTTGTTTAGGTGGTTCTGATCCTACTGATAAAGGCAAAGGATTAGCTACTTTTTCAGATGCATGAAATATATGACCTATACCTCATCGGTTTCTGCAGAAATTACCTTGCTTGTTTCTTTGATTTCGGTTTGTTTGATAGTGATATGCATGCTTACGGATTGTGATAATTTTTCCTTAGTAATTTCAGATTATGTAGGATCCATACCTCATTGGTTTCTCCAGAATTCCTTTTGCTTGCTTACTTGTTTCGGTTTGTGTACCCATGTCTATGAATGCTTGCGGATTGATTGTTGGTTCCTTAGGTGATTTCGGAACCTATATTGATTGAAGATTGATTACCCCTATTCAATTTATGTACTTGGTATTGATATATGCCTTATGTTGTGATTGATTGAGGATACCCTGCTATGTTCTTATGTGCTTGTACTTGCTTGTGTGCTTGTACTTGCTTGTGTGCTTCTACTTGCTTGTGTGCTTGTATTATGCTTTTGTGTTAGGATCCTCTTTCCGGTGGCCATTCGGGGTAAGTGACCGATGCTCCTAGTGAATGGAGAGGTACTTACCGGTATGGAAGTCGCATGGGTGGCAATCCCTAACATATGCACGCTGGATGCCTAGTCCTTATGTGGCTAGAAGCCTAGTCCTTATGTGGCTAGAAGCCTAGTCCTTGTGTGGCTAGTTGTCTTCTCCTTATGTGACAAGATGCCCTTATCCTTGAGTGGTTTGGATGCCCTTATCCTTGTGTGGCTTGGATGCCTTGTCCTTGGGTGGCAAGATAAAAAGACTTGCTGATTAGTTTGGTTGCTAACCCTTTACTCTTTTTGCGGCTAAGTCTTGGACAACATAGGCAGATGGAGATGAGTCTTTCTTTGGAAATCAATTATGAAATAGGTTGTCACGACCCGGCCCCCAGACCCTCGGCCCAGAGGGCCTGGACGTGTATGTGAGCTTGATGGATTACAACTACAACGCTGAGTTGTGCTTCTAACCACATGGCCCAAAAGATGCATCTTGTTACAAATGATACCATCACACAACACATATAAGCCTAAGATCTCTCCCGCTCCTTTCCGATGTTGGATTGGATAACCTAACTCCCCATACGGGCTGGGTCTCACAATCTCCCCTCCTTATAGACCTCGTGTCCTCACTAGGGGAGCCCAAACGTAACTTACTTGGGCCCAAACTCTCGGGCCTAAACATGAACACACAACACGACTCAAGCCCACCCGGAGAGGAAACGAGATCGGCTCCGCTACCATTTTTCATGACCCGGCCCCCGGACACTCAGCCGAGCGAGCCCGGACGTGTATGTGCGCGTGATGACTCACAACTGCAACGCTAAGTTGGGCTTCTAACCACATGGCCCAAAAGATGCATCTTGTTACAAATGATACCATCACACAACATATATAAGACCAAAACCTCCCCCGCTCATTTCCGATGTGGGATTGGATAACCTGACTTCCCATACGGGCTGGGTCTCACATAGGTTGTCTGTGTACTTCTGGTGAAGAAGTGATTCGAATGTCCATCCCTTTTTTATGATACTTTTGGCATAAACACCTACCTATGCTTATGTGTTTGCTTGCTATTTATTTGAGCCTATTACTACCATATGCGATTTGATATGTTGATTGGGAGATGTTTGATTAGGATTCTGCAGATCTTATGATATTGTGACACTACTGAGATTCTTATAATCTCATCCCGTTGTTTTTCTATTTTTCAGGCTTAGGTACATCTTCTACTGGTCGTACCAAGGCGTGAGATCAAAGTTGCACAATGGGATGATATTGCATCACATTCGCATTGCACTTTCCTTATTGGTTTTTACTTAGTAATTCCCTACTTATACATACTTGATTGGACTAGTTTCTGTCTTCTATTTTCAGTTCTTTTTACTTCTTATTTAAGTAACCTACTATGGACATATGTTGTTTGAGATCTCATTGGGACTTGTGAGTTATGTTCTCACTGATTTTTTGTTATAATGAAAGACTTCCACTGATGTTTTATCATTCCGTACTATACCAGAATAGTTTCCATGCTCCAACCTTTAAAAGCAACTTAATTAACTCGTTAAAACTGATAACTAGGTGACTTGAGCCTTGTGGGATTCGAATATGACCTTGCGAGGGCTTATTCGGGTTTCACAGGGGTAAAGGTCCTTACAATTTGGGTTTGGGTCCTTACAAAAAAATTGGTAGAACTCTTCTAGGTGAGTGGACGAGAAAAAAATACAATACAATTTACACTCAATCACACGTTATTTCATTAAGGCATACTGATACACTACCTTCATCATACTCAGAAAATATTACACATAGTCACAGACAATTCATATGTAGCAACATGACTCTTCAAAGCACACATGACTATGATTGGGACATATAGTATCTTCTAGACTATTCGGGCCAAGGATAGGACTGGAGTTCGTCAGTGGTACTCGATTCTCATTTTCTTTTATTTTATCTCTTTTTCTCATGTAATAGTTAACACCATGTCAAGTTAATTTCCTAGCCTAATCCACTGACGATGTTGGGGCGCTAGATGATGGTAGCTCTACCTAAACAGTCCTCACTCTGAAGGATCCTAATTTAGTCTCATTCAAAATACATTATAATAGATAAAATCCCTTTCTTCCTTATTACCTTATTCTCTAGTATCTCCATACCATGCTACCAGACCTGGAAAGCTCTCAAGGATTGTATAGATTACTCTATGTAGATTCAGTGTGTTGCACATGTCATATCCCGAATGCACCCAATGTATTATATGCTTCTCAATAATCCAAATGCAGCAAGGCAAATTCATACAATTCACAATATAGTACAGTCCAACAATACGATATACACGTCATTCCAGTTAATCATTTTATATTAAACATATTTCATTACTCATGTCAGCAATAAAAAAACAAAAGAAAAGTCAGTCCAATCACAGGTTTCATAGTCCGCACATCCTCCTATGGCGTTTTGGACCGATTTTTTGAGGTTCTACCGCTATAGGTGTCCACCCACACATAATTATTTCTAAATTTTTAGTAACACAACCTAGATCACATAATAACACATAAAATCATGCGTCTATAACCTATACCTGATGTGTTTCTACCCATGAACCAACTCGAGACCAATCCGGATAATTTTTCTACTTTTCTTTATTTTCTGAATCTTCTTATATTTATTTTACCCACAAAACCACATCCAAATCTTTCAATCTTAGTACCATTATACTCGAAATTAATTATAGTATTTTTTATAATTTATTTTTAAAAAATTATATTATTTTTTCTGAATTTAATTCAATTTTTGTCTATTATTTAATAATTTTCTGAATTAAATAATTAGGCCAACAAGAGTATGCCACCTGACACCACTAGGTGCTATCAACCCAACATCGAACCTCCCTAAGGGTGACATGCATCATAATCTAAATGTGTCATACCTTGTGAGACCCAGCCCGTAGGAGGTGTCAGGTTACCCAATCTCACATCGGAAAAGTGCGAGGGAGGTCTTGGGCTTATATGTGTTGTGTGAGTGGATCGTTTGTAACAAGATGCATCTTTTGGGCCATGTGGTTATTAGCCCAACCGAGCATTGCAGTTATGATCCATCACGCACACATACACGTCCGGGCCCGCTGGACCGAGAGTTCGGGGGCCGGGTCGTGACAAATGGTAGCGGAGCCGATCTTGTTCCCTCTTCCGGGTGGGCTTGGGCCGTGTTGTGTGTTCACGTTTGGGCTCTTGAGCCCAAGGCAGTTACGTTTGGCTCCTCTAGTGGGGCACAAGGTCTATAAGGAGGGGAGATTTTGAGACCCAGCCCGTAGGGGGGATCAGGTTACCCAATCCCACATCGGAAAGGTGCGAGAGAGATCTTGGGCTTATATGTGTTGTGTGAGTTGATCGTTTGTAACAAGATGCATCTTTTGGGCCATGTGGTTATAAGCCCAACCGAGCGTTGCAGTTATGATCCATCACGCGCACATACACGTTCGGGCCCGCTGGGCCGAGGGTCCGGGGGCCGAGTCGTGACATGCCTCATCGAGCCTCAGGCTCAGACTGTACTTGGCCCCCTCTAACAGAAGACATGTTTCCCATTCCTATAACTGAATGACCTATCAGATAGAGGGGACCTCAGATGACATATCATCTGAGGTCATCTTCAACCTTCTATCTAGCATGCAATCAATAGTAAAAATAAAAAATTATTCAAATTTTGTTTTCTCCAAATACTATACTAAAACTTATAAAATTTATATCAAAATAAAGCTCTAAATTAAAAGGAATGCAAACATATGTAGAGATGAGTTTTTACCGTCAGAATCCGACTAATTAAATGGAAAAAGGATCAATTTTTCCAACTCTGAAAATTGACCTCAAGAACCCCTCTCATAGCACGAAAACCTCATGATTTCTGTGGGGAAACACTCACAAGGACAAATCACATCTTCTACGAATTTTTTTAGAGCTCGGGAAGCTTTGATTGAAGAATGCCCACTCTCAACCCCGGTATATCCTTATTCGGGTTGAGGTGGTAGGTGAGGAGGATCTCGACAAGGCACAAGACTTGTCTTCCATACGATATTGTCTTGCTTCTTTGCAAAACAACATCATTTCAACATTAAAACAACGTAGCTTGGGAGAAATCCTCTGGAGCGTCAAAATGGCAGAGTTGGTTGCTGTTGAGACCAGCCTGAGTCAAAACGACTGGCAAGTTTGTCATTTTGACTAATACTCTATAATATTAATATTTAATAATACAATAATATAAATTAATATTTTAATTATATTTAATAATTAAAAAATAATTAAAAATATATAATAAATACCATCATACTTTAGAAAATACTTATAAAAATTTTATATATTTTTTAGAAATATTAGAATACTTCGAGACTTTAATATTTTTATTTTTATAAATACACAATTTACTAAAAATTAAATATCTCATAAGACATCGTAGAAAAATCATAATAATTCTAAATATACTTCCAAAAATTCTCAAAAATTTTACCAACTCTTATTAGCCTTAAATAAACTTATCTATGATCTTAAAACTCTGAAACCAATAATGCATTTCTCCTTATAATTTTTTAATGAATAAAATTTTTATTAATTATAATAAACTTTAGTAATAAAAATTTTTCTCTAAAATATTCTTACTACCCCATTAACCCATAATCGATCCTGAACTGTAGACTAAGATCCACTAATATTGAGGATCCTCAAATGGATTTCCAAGCCTAAATTGTTCAAAATTTTCTATGATCTCACACTTTATGTTAGCTATAAAACCAAAACACCGGCCCCTTTCACACTCTCTGACAATACCGCCAATTCTACCCCTCTCGTCCCTTGCTTTAAGAGCCCCATATGTAATTATTTTAATCCTGCCTTGTGATGGAGGATTCTAGCCAAAAAGTCATTTTACCCTTGTTCCCTTCATGTTTTATTTTTATTTTAAAATATGTATATGATCAAATTAATTTAACCTTAATATTAAGATTATATTATTTTTTGCAAGACCAGATTGTGTCCTTCGGAATGTCCAATCAGCCGATGTGTACAGTTAAATCATCTGAAATGGTCATGGTTGAGTAGTTTGACTGTTTGACCGTGACCTTTGACCAATGGACCGGTTAGTTCTAACCCTTTCACAAGACAGTGGACTAGTTGATCGAGTGATGTGGAGATAGTCATAAAGCTTAGTTTTCACGTCTTGTGTATTTTGTCGTTGGTTGTGTGTTGATTGAGTCATATAATATGTCATTTGTTGGTTTTAGTGCATATCTGTGATTTAATGTCGTTTTGTGTGAATTTGAGGATTTAAATCCAGTTAAACCCATATTGTGCCTTGGAAACCTATTGTGAGTGTGTCGAGTTTATTGTGAGAGACCGGGGGCCTCTAGACCCAAACTTTCCACCTTTTATCCATTCTCATTTTACGAGGCTCATTAGTGATTATAAAGCCCAAAATTGACATCCAAGTTATTGAAATGTCAATTTATTCCATTTGGTGTGTGTTAGACTTTTAAAATTTTGTTTCGGAACTTTTGGGTTTTTTTGGGCCCCACTGTATAATACCCAACCTGAACACCTAAGGACATAGAAAATTTTCTAAGTCCCTAAGCCCTTCTTCTCCCCCTTAATACCGCATACACCCAAATGAACCCCCACTCCTCAATATTGATTTGTAACCTAAATTAACCGTTAGGCTTTGTTCCTAAATACTTCCTCTTGCTTTTTTCTATGGATTTTCACTGGTCGAAACCGGATTAGAGTGGTGAATCAAAATTTTTTCTGATTTTAGGATATTTTCACACTTGTACTTGGTAAGCCTGATTTGGTGCCTTTCTTTGATGTTTTTGAGTTTCTTTTGATAGATTTGTTGTCTCCTAAGGTTTTCTGTTGGATTTTATGCCTCGATTATACTGTTTGAGTGATTTTTGGTGGATCGATGGCTTAGGTGCAAGATTGAATTTGTTGGGTTCTGATGTGTGTGAAATTTCAATGCTTGAGAGGTGTTGTGTTGATGTTATTGAGTTGATTAGATGTGGTTTCTACCTTTTGTTCAGTATAAAATTGATTCCGTGTGGAATCAATGGTGTTTTTAGAGAAGGATTGTTTGCTTTTCCATTCGAGTTTTATGAGGTTTGATTTTAGATGGTTAATTGTGTTGGATTGTTGTTATTTGAGAGCTTAGTATGGTTTTACAGTGGTCTTGAGTCTAGTTTCATGTCTTTTTGGTTTAGTAGTTGGTTTTCCCTTGAGTTTGGTTGTGTTGACCTTGTGTAATTGTGTGTATTCTTGGCGATATTCCGAGAGCTTGTTGAGGCTGTGGTTGCTACATTTGTGGTTTGCACTTCAGAAGGTGAGACTTTATCCTTCATACTAATGAAAGAAAATAATTTTGATTTTTTTAATTAAAATATGAAAATATATTTTTGTTTGAATATGATGCATCCATTACTGTCAGTATGTTTAAATATCATATTTAGAGCATGCAATGTGTATAACATATTTTGGCTGTGCAAATTACATATGTTGATCTTTGGCGCATGCATTGATTGTGTATGAATGCATGGTGAGGATGTAAGATTTGTGAGGCTTGATGTTCATGGTATGTTGAAGGATTTTGTGGATGAATTGTGTTGTCAGGTTTTGTGGGAGTTATAAGAGGATATTGGGTGATTTTTGTAATTGAAATGGAGTTGTTTGTGAGTGTGAGAAAATCTAAAAATCATGCCCCCAACACACCCCTGTGTTATTCATATCCCCAAGGCCCTCAACACTTATACCTCTAAGGTCCTAACAATTATGACCCCGATGCCCCAACACTCAAAATCCTGAGGCCCCAGACACTCACACATTTATGGACCTAATACACACCCACATATAACTTTGAACATCTATGACCGCTGATACACCCACACCTAATGTACATTTCCGTGGCCCTAACACACCCACGACCAGCCCATATAGCTGTGGCCTCCAGACAGACCACGACTCGTCCATACAACCGGCCCAAGATAGACCACGACTAGATTATACAATCGTGGCCCCTAGACACACCTATAACAAGTTTATACAATTATTGTGAAATCCTAAAACTTTCGAGCAACATGGGTTGGGAAGCCCTTTCGGGGATCATTATCTTTGGTGGGCCTTATCCCATAGATCAGGATCAAACGTGGATTTAAGGAATAAAATTGGAACATTTAGAACAAAAATATTAATTTTCAGAATTTATTTCAATTATCTATTTATGATTGAAAAATTATAATAGGGGTTGTATTATTAATTTTAGAATTTCAAGACAATAGGCTAGTCTATTGGATTTATTTAAGATTATAGAAATTTTCGGAAGAATATTTGTATTTATTGTGATTTTTCTAAGAAAAAAGATAAAAATATTTAATTTTTAATAAATTGAGTATTTATGAGAAAAATATGGTTGTTGAATTGATATATAGTACTAATTACGAAAATTTTATAGAAATTTTTGGTGTATTTTTTGAAAATATACACAAATTATTATGGATTTTACATCATTTTTAGTATTTAAGAGATATAATTATTATTATTTAAAATATAATATAATATTAATATACTAATACCTAAACAAAAATGACACACATACATGTGTTTTAATCTGGGATGGTAAAAACGACAACCCATCTTGTTGTTTGGAAGCTCGGGAGGGTATCTCCCGAGCTATCCCGCTCCACCTTGGAACGGTGTCATTTTACAAAGAAGCAAAATGATGCTATTTTGCCTTCGAATCCCGAACATTCCTACATTGCTTTTCACCAAAGACCAGCCGGGAATTGATTTTGTTGAAATTGGTATTTACTTATTTTGAGCCACGAAAACACTCCGGAAACATTCCCTCTTGAGCTCGTGACTTCCTCTTGTGTGGATTTATGCACTTTTTGGCCATTTTATGGCCAAATCGAGGTAATCTTTCTTACCTAGAATCCCCGAGTATAACTCTTTTAGATCTAACTATTTTTATTTGTTAAAATCAATTAAGATTTATATGGTTAGATTCGGATCATCATAAGCTTCATTTTCATGTAGTTTTTGTAAGGCATGGGTAAGTATTTGAGGTTTTGATGATTTTCCAACTTGTGGGTATTATTTCCAGCGAATTGTAGGTGACCACTGGCATCCTAAGGTTGAAAATGACCTCGGACGACATGTCGTCCAAGGCGTCTTCATGTGACATGTAGTCTGTGGCTAGGTCGGCCGACGTGTCGTCCATGTGACAGGTGCAAGTGTAAGGTCGGAGCCTCAAGCTTGGGTGACAAGGCACGCATAGGATGGGCCACATGTTATGATCTGGGTGCTTCGGGTGTAGGTCTGGCAACACCAGACGTTGCCACATATTGTCATCTAATTAATCCAATTTAAATAAATTCTAAAAAATTTGAAAAATTAGTAGAAAATGAATAAAATTCAGGAAAAATGAGAAAAATTATAGAAAATACTAGGTTTAATTTTCAGTCTATTTGTACAAAATTTGCATGAAGTAGACTTGGTTTGATAGGTCAATTAAATCGATCGAGTTTCGGAAAAATCAAGAAAAATAATAGAAAAATCACCCGGTCGGGTCCCAAGTCGATTGTCAGGTAGAAATGCTTCGGTTTAAGGATTTAGGCACGTTATTTTATGTGATATTTTTTGATTGAGTTAAATTATTAAGAATTCGAATATGATTGTACGTAGGTGGATACCTACAATAGCAGGACCTCGAGGAATTGGTTCGACAAGATTTGTGAGTGTATTAGACTTCGGAAAACTTGTGAGTGGACGGAATTTCCTTTCTTTCGATAATTTACTGGCATGAATGTTAATATGTGATCAATTAAAAAAAAATTAATTGGAATCATGCATGCTTGTATGTTTGAGAAATGATGTGTTAAGCATGATAACTTGTATAGCATATGTCGAGTAACATAATATGATATGAATTGCATGAATGTGCCTTTGATGTTGTGAACTGTTTGAAATGCATTAAATGCACTGGGTATATTCGGCAATTGACATCAATATATGGAATGCATTGTGTTTGCATAGGGTAACCTATGTAACTTTTGAGAGCTCTCTAGGTCTAGTAGCGTGGCGTGGAGACGTCAAATCACGAGGTAATAAGGTTGGAATAGGTTTTTAATTATTTATTATTAATTGAATTATAAATCAGGATCCTTTCGTGTGGGGATCGATTAGGTAGAGCTACCATCACCTAACGCCCGGGCATCGTCAGTGGATTGTGCTAGGCATTAATTTGACATTGACTTGTCTATTGCATGAAAAAATAAGATAAATGGAAAGATGACGGGATTAGAGTGCCACTGATGAACTTTAGTTCTATCCCTGGGTTGGATAGACTAGAAGATATCGTCAAGCCCAAGTCACGTACGTGTGTTCTGAACAGCCTTGCATGCTATATATGAATTGACTGTGATTTATGTGTATTATCGCATGAGAATAATTGCATGCGTTGATGAGCTAGTGTCTGTGAATCATGTGAACTATTAAATGCCAGCATGATTAATTGATTAAGTCAATGACTGCATGTGAAGTTTTGTGTGTGTTTTTCCGTCCGCTCACTTGGCAGGATTATGCCAAAATATTAGCATGAATGTAGGAGTAACACTTAGGAGCTCACTCCTAGGCATCTTAAGCATTAAATAACAAAGGAATCGCATTCGAGGTAATTTTATGAACATCATATTCATAGCGTTTTCCCTAGAATGTTTGAGTATGTTAGAGCCAATGTAACAAATTGATTTATGGGCAGTATTCGCTAAATTGCTCATTATACGCTGTAATTTTGGGCAATATTGTGCTACTTTATTAAATTTTGCTACTTAGTAATTCAATTATTTATTATCTTACTATCTCCATTTTATTTCTATACCACTAGCCTTGTAGGTATATTATATGTATTGTCGTATAATGTGGCAGTATATATAGTGAGCCTACAATGATTGTCGCGCGAAATTTTTTGTGGACCGAGACATGATAGTTGTGGGCCCCAGACTGAACACGATCAGTTTATATGGTCATGGCCCCAATCAACCCATGACTAGTTTATTCACCTATGGCCCTAAAACATAAGCAAGTCTGGTGATGACAGGTGGCTCGAGATGATTGGTTGGATTTAAAATAATTATAAAAATAAGCAAAAATGGTAGAAAGCTAAGGAAATATAGTAGGAAATTGAGAAAATTACAAAAAATACTAGATTGAATGAGAAATATAGTGATATCAAAATTATTGAAATTAGAATTGATTTGATAGGTTAAATAAATCGTATAAGTTTCAGAAAGATAGGAAAAAATAGGAAAATTCTTCGGATTAGTTTCGAATTGATTCAAGAATGAAAATGCATCGATAAAAGGGATTAGACGCATAATTTTATGTATTATTATGCATTGAGTATGATTTCTGAAGACTTCAATTGGTCCAGTAAGCCATTATATGTGGGCTTCGAAAACCTATGTGTGGAAGGATCTTTTAAATATTTCGAATATTGGTATGAAAGAAAAAGCATGATCATAATTAAGAAAAACGATAATGAAATGATAAATTAAACTATTGCATGTGTTATGAAATGGTTGAGTAATGCCTGTGTTGCCTGCTATGTTATAAAATGCATCGATAAGAGTTTCCATGATATGCTATGCTGGAATTGCATGACTATGCTTTGTTATGCGTTATGTTGGAATGCATGTTATGCATTGGATTTATATATACAGGTATGAGTATGCAAAGCATGAAAGTCGCATAGGGTGACCTATGCAACCCTAGAGAGCTCTCCAGGTCTGGTAGCGAGGCATGGAGATGCCAAGAAAAAAGCTATAAAGCAAGATAGGGACTACACAAGCAAGCCGACAAATACGAGACAAGATCCTATATAGTGGGGACTGCTTAGGTGGACCTACCATCACCTAACACCCTGGCATCATCATTGATTTTGGGAAATGGTAAGTAATAATAAAGGTAATCGTGAAGTACCATTGATGAATCTCAATCCTACTCCTGGCGCCGAATGGAATGTGAGTTAAGACCAAGCCCAGTCATGGTCCCATTGTGCATGGAATTATTATATGTACTGACTATGACTTGTTGATGCATTCGTGTGCTTGTGTGCCTAATACTATTTTGAGTGTATGCATGTGTTATATTATACGTATGTTTCCCGTCCGCTCACCTGGTAGGTATCTGCTAGATCTCTTGATCTGAACTACAACAAGAACTGATATGACTGCAGTATTCCTCTGGACAGAAGAGCAGTCAAGGATTAAATTGATTCGATGTTAGGATTCCTTTATGTTTCCTAGTATATCATGTACATGATGTGCATTCCCCTAGTCTACATGCATTATATTTGTAATCAGAAAACCATAACAAGGGTAAATCAAATACGTAAAATATGTATGAGACTCTTGGGATTTGTGAATATCACCAGGAGACATCGGTATTCCTTATATAATCGTTGTGCATTTTATTTAGAACTATAATCTATTATCAACTCCAACTTTAATCGATCCATTCTAACCTTGTAGGTTCATTATATGTTTTGCCGAGTGATGAGGCAGAGTATGTAGTGGGTTTACAGTGACTGTCGTATGAAATTTTTGGGTTCTAGTGCATGACAGTCATCCCCATATCATGGTTATCTCAAGCATATTCACAACATTCAAACATGATCCAGGAAATAACCATAGAATCACATTTCAATTCAATTTAATGCATAAAATCAAGACTTGCCATGATTAAAAAAAATTTCATCGATCATGCGTTCATGCATGAAAGTAATTCATGGATATGACACATCATATAGTAACAATCCAAATTCATTTAAAAATAATGAAAATTAATTTTAAATCATACACTCACCATTTTGTTGTCCCAATTTTCTTTCTTGATTCGATCCATATCCACTCCGGATTCTTGATCCTTTTATTGCACACCTGCATATATAACCATAGTCTGATACCTAATATCATCATACTAATCTTAATAATCCCATAATTCACACTTCTAGGCCCTCGAACATGTCCTAGAAATCCTAAGACCTTCATCGGATTTGATCCGAACAATTTTCGTATTTTCTCTTAATTACTAGAAACTTCTACTAATTTTTACACCTATCAAAACATATTAAAATCATCTATACTTTATCATCTGATTCTTCATAATTTTTTCTATTTTTTAGAATATTTTCATATTTTTTCTCAATTTAATTCTATTTTTTTCCGATTTTTAAACAATTTCTGTAATTTTCTATTTTTTGGGTCAAAGTCAACGGGACACATGTCACTCTATGACATGGCCATGTTCTTACCAGATATGACCCCATCTTGACCTAGAAACCAGCTCAAACAAATCTTACCAAACCGATTCGAACAACAGATCATTTATATCAAGCATAAACAACACATCATTCGTTTTCTCCTCTGAACGACTTGTCACACAAAAAAATTCATACGGATGAATATCATCAACAGTCATCTCCTTCCTTCCGCTGCACTTGCAACTTGTGATTTTCCAGAAACAATAGTTTCTTCAATCCATAAAATACTTCATACACTACACGAAATTTATACTAACAATTTCGCCCTATCATCTGCAACCAAACCCGGTATAGATCTTAACCCTAAAATGCTTTAATTCAAGCATTATATGAAATTGGAATTTCCAATTAAAGATCGGTGGCATTCACTAGGAATGGGAGGGAAATCACTCAGAAAACTCACGAGCAAGCTCACAGGGACTAAACGAAGAGGATGGGCTAACCACTCGTGGTTTTTTGCAGCTGGAGATGAAAATGAGATGATTCCCGATTTTTTGATCGGGATATATGTATGTAGACGATGGGTCAGCGGGAAGAGGACAACCCGACGAACAAGACAAGGGGTTCTCAACTCAACAATAGTACGACTCTGTTTCAGCTCTTGCTGAAATGGTGTCGTTTTGATTAAAACAACTCACCTTGGACTTTGGGCCGAGCTTAAAAAAAACAGCAGGAGTTCCTGCATTTTGGCCCCTTCACTTAATTCTTTTCTTTTTTTAATAATATAAAAAAACACAATTATTATTTTCTTTTAATTTACCAAATCTTTTAAAATTCGTAATAAATAGCATACTAATCAGAAAAAATACCTTGAAAAATACCCTAGACTCCTTATAAATAGAAAAGTCTAATTAACTTAAAAAATTATATTTTTATCATATACACAATTTATTAAAAATTATAATAACATACAATATTTATTAGGAAAATATTAATAATTAGAATTATCCTTTCAAAAATTTTCTAAAAATTTCTAAACACTAATATTCAATATAGGGACCTATCCATGGTCCTAAACTATCAAAATTATTCTTGTATTTCATTATTTTTATTTTTACATCACATATATACATAATCCTACGTATAAAATTCTTAAATCATTATGTAATTATTCTTTTTGATGAATTTATTAACTCAATTCCATTTCTTATAGCGTAAGTTATTTCTTCATGAGTCTCAAAATATAGATTCAATGGCTTTAGTCATCAAATGACTTATATTACAAGATTGATAGGTAATGGGATATGAAAAGATAATATTAACCTTAGATACTGAGTTCCAAGAAAAACACCGTCCAAGGCTTTTTTGGAGGTGTCCGGAGCCAAGAAATACACTTGCGAGTCCAAATAACTAGACAAGAAGGAATGTGATTACGATTTCTAAACCATCTTCTTTCGAGTCGTACAGTTACATCACAGCCTGAAAACTATTGATTTCGGTCTTCACCGATCTATTATCCATACTTATCTATTTCAATAACATCCATAACTTCTCATATCCTTGGCCTATGGGTTATGGGCTCACCAATTCAGGATTTATTGGGTTATTGAGCTTAAGGCCCAACTCGTTAAACTACGAAACCTCACAGTATATACCTCTATTTCTCCATAGAGCTTAACATATTGTGACTTTCACTGAGGTTTTTGTGATCTCATCACATTGTTGTTTTCCCCTTTCATGGTTAGTATATGAGCAGTAGTGTGAGACCCCGAATTTTGAGCCATAGAAGTCCAGAAGTCAGTGCAGGCAAAAAGACCATATTGCTCCTGAAGAAAATGATGTGTAATGGCCAAAATTGGTAAGGATTGTTTGGTAATTATCTCTGATATTAATTCCCTTTAATTTTCTTCTTAATTTGTTGATAATCACCTTAGGAATTAAAATCCCTAAAATTAAAAAAAGATAATTACAAAATATAAATCAGGTAGTTATCTTACTTTAATAAAGCCTTTAAAGTAGTAATCTTAATTCCATACCCATCCATTATAAATAGGAAGTCAACCTCACAAAAATCATTCATAGAAAACACACAAAACCCGTATAGCCTAAAACCCTTACACCTCTCTATATCTACCAAAATTCGCTGAAATTTTAAACCAGCATAACTCTCTTATTGTTTGTCGGATTCCTGCAACTAATAGCTTGTTGGAAAGCTCTCTTCATCCTCTTTCCAACCATATTTGTTTTTTGGTTTAGAAATTCGTAATTATTTGTCAAAATAAAAGTTAAAACTCGGTGAAACTACCAAAATCTTCTTGAACTTCAATGTAGCATAATTGTTTCATTATTTTTCGGATTCCTGCAAATAATAGCTTGTTCGAAAGATCTCTTCATCCTCTTTCCAATCATATTTTTTTTGTTGTTTGGACATTCGTAGTTCTTTTTCAAAAGAAAAGTTAAAAATTGGTGGCGGAATTAGGTTTTAAGATTTGTATAATTCTCGTTTGATTGATCTCTGATGTTGTTGCCCTTATTCATATGATTGTTTAGAATCCATTCATAGTGAAAAATTATGATTTCATCCCTTGAATGCATGAAGTCGAAAATTGTCTTGTGCCTTACTCTTAGTGTCGAGCTTTGCATAGTTAATTGGGATGGTAAATCAGGTTGAATCATTAAGTTTCTGGCTATCACATCACACATCCAAGGGGGAGGCACCTGCGGCATCTGATCACTGGTTTTTGATTGGTTTGGTGAGTGGAATTGGTAGGGAAATAGGGTATTTACTTGGTTATTGCGTATGCACGCTTAGTTTGTTTTTTTGTCTTTGCCTAATGATGACTTAGGTGGTTCGGAAGTATCTAGTAAGGGAATAGGAATAGCTTCTTGTTCAGAGACAAGAGGGGTAGGATCTATGCTTCATCGGTTTCTCCAGATACCTCGTTGTTTGCTTAATTGATTTCGGTACCTATGATTGTGAAACTATATGCGCATTCATATTAAATAATGCATGCTTGAGTTGTGGATTGAATTGAGGAATTTCTAGGCTATACTGAATCTCTTAAGGTAGGTTAGGAGTGCCTAGCTTGCATGTGTGATGTGTATTAAACATGCTGAATATGATCTGATAGAATTGAGAATATCCTGTTGTGGTTTTGTGGTTTGTGCTTGCCTGTGTGTGCTGGTACGTGTTTGTGTGTCAGGATCCTTTTCCAGTGACTATTCGGGGTAAGCTTTGATGCTCCTAGTAAGAGGGGAGATTCTTACTGGTATTGGAGTCGTATGGGTGGCAAATCCCAGCAAGATCTCGCTGGATGTCTGGCCCTTGTGTGGCCAGAAGCCCTGTCCTTGTGTGGCAGGAACCCCTTATCCTTGTGTGGTTTGGGAAGCCCTTATCCTTGTATGGTTTGGGATGCTCTTGTCCTTGTGTGGCTTGGGATGTTTTGTCCTTGTGTGGCAAGATGAATAGGCCTGCTGATTAGCTTGTGTGTTAACCAATTATCTTTCTTGCAGTAAGCCTTGGACAACACAGGTGGAAGGGGATGGTCTTTTCTTCTTCATTGCGGAGAACAATCTGATGAGTTCTACCTGCCTATATACTTTTGATACTTTTCGGAAGTGTTTGTAGTCCCCCTCAGCCTTAGATTCGGCTCTACCCTTTTTGATTGAATCTTTGAATTGCATGAATCCCTTTAGTTGCCTAGGAATGATCAGATGTTGTTCGGAAGATTTGTATTTATGGTTTCTGCAGATCTTATGATGTTGTGACCCTACTAAGATTCTTGTAATCGCATTCCGTTGTTTTCACCATTTTTTTCAAGCTTAGGTACATACACTGCTCGTGGTACCACAGTGTGAGATCAAGGTTGTACGGCGGGGCGATATCGCATCACTTTTGCATACCTGTTCCTTGATTACTTGTGCATATAACTTGAATAAAAATTGGACTACTTTCTGGTTTATTTTAAGATTCCTTCTTTGCTTGTTATTCTCGACTATGTTGGAGGAATTCTTGCTGGTTATTTGGATCCTTACGGGACTTGTGTGTTATGAATCCAATGATTTAATTTAAAAACTTCCGCTGATGTTTTTTTTACTCACTCCGTATGATACTAGAATGATTGTCAAATATCATGCTCCAACTGTTATTAAACATGTAGAATGAACAAGCTAAAAGTCGAAAACTTAGTGAGTAAGCCTGGTGGGATTCAGATAGGTCCTAGGTGTCTTTGGGTTTATTTGGGTTTCACGACAGTAATGACCTTAACCGGAGCAAATATTAATAGGTAGGAATTGGGGTCGTTACAAGTAGCAGTTTCGTTTGTCGAGTGAGTTTCTAGATGACTAGTAGCTAGACTATCTTATCTGCATTGACTCTACACGATTTTACTGCCACCTTACTTCTAGATTTATTACACATTGATTTTGGATTTATACTATGTTTGGAGAATAAGTCAGTTTGGCTTTTATGTTTAAGATTTGATCTCTAGGCCTGGTTTTGGTTTTGGACTTGAGCAATATGGACCTGTTTATGTTTGAGTTTTCCGTTTTTATAATAAAAACTTTTGTTGGTATTGTTTTACTCTATTTATCATGTCAAGTGTTTTTTTCTTATTGGTCATGCTCCATTTTTGTGAGAGCTTGACCCTTTGGGCTATTTGGGCCGAAGGCCCAATCAAACTTTGTCGATGAAATTAGTGGGCTCTGAATCATAGCCTGGGATTTACTACGAGTCAAATGGACGGATTGAGGATTTGTGACGGATGGTCAAAATTTATTCGATGATTTTATCAATTTGGGCCATAATACAACCTTTGAGCCCATAAGTTATTTAATTTTAATTCGATATGATTGTTTATTTCTGATGAGTCATCGGGACTCATACGTGTCAATTTGAGATTTTGACTCTGAAAAAGGAATATCGAAGTGCGTTTTCTTGGAAACGGGGTCCGAGGGTATTTTGGTCATTTTACAACCAATATTTGTCATACTTAGGAAAACGAGCCTTGTGACTCTTGTACTATTATTGGAATATATATTTTTCAGCCTCAAAGGAATTTTGATGATCTTATGATCGATTAAGAGTATTTTCAGAGAATTATTATGATTAATGAGATACTATCTCATTTAAGTAAATTGTGATTGAAAAATCATATGATAAGTTATATTGATAGTTTTGATGTTCTAAGACTTTGGAAAGGTCTATTGATCAATTATAAGGGTTGAGAAATTTTGTAGGAATTTTTGGATTTAAAATTCTAATTATTATGATTTTTCTAAGGTAAATTGAGAAGTAATTAATTTTTAGTAAATTTTTAATTGATGAGAAAAATATTTTTGAATTCTAGTTAATATTACTATTCATAAGGAGTACATAGAAAGTTTTTGGATATTTTCTGATAAATTTGATATTTTATCGAATTTCTAATGATTTTGGAAATAGAAAATGATAATTTTTATTATTAATATTAATTATTATTATATTATTAATATTATATTAAAATAATATATATAATGAAGAGGGTGTGTCGTTTTTTACTAGGGTTGGTCAATACGATAATGGTATAAGACCCCGTCTTTATAGTTGGCTCCTCAGTACTGTTTGAGCCTCGATTTTTCATTGAAGAGCTTCGCCATTTCCTTTCGAGCTCACCCACATCATTTTCATACATCTTTTGGCTAAAATGTCACCGAATTTAGGTAATCTCTAACTCGGAAATCCAGATTCATGTCTTGCTTTCTCTAGCCACGTTTGGCCACGATTCTTAACAATTTATATGTGTGTCTAGATTCACTGGGATGTAAGCTTTGATTTAGGGTAAGATATGTTGACAATAGACATGTGGTTAGTAGATCGAAACTTTTGGTTTAGTTGCAAGTTTAGGCCTGGCTAGAGGAAGAAGACGATCCTGGACAACATTTTGTCTAGGGGTCGTCGAAACAACTGGTCGTTTGTGAGAAGGATTGAATGACATGTCGTCTACATGAGCAGGCGACGTGTCGTTCTCTGTAGGCAAATGGGAATCACCCGAGTCAGAGGCTCGGGTGACATAACACACGGGGGGTTTAACAGCATGTCATGACCTTGGAGGTCCAGAGGTAGGTTCAAGTGTACCTGGCGATGACAGGTGGTGCGAGATGATTGGTCGGATTTAAATAATTACAGAAAATTAAAAAATAGGTAGAAATGGTAGAAAATTAAGTAAAAATAGTAAAAATTTGAAAAAAATTTGAAACAATTTTGAAAAAAATTAGAAAAAATACTAGATTAAATAAGGAATTTATTGGTACCAAGATTTTTGAATTAGGAGTTGATTGGATAGGACAAATAAATCGTGCAAGTTTTGGAAAAATAGGAAAATTTTCTGATTTAGTTTTAAATTGATACAGGGGTAGAAACACGTTGATTAAAGGGGTTAGACACGTGATTTTATGTATTATTATGAATTGAGTATGATTTCTAAAGAATTTGATTATAATCATGCATAAGTGGATTCCTACAATGGCAGGATTTGTAGGCATCAGTCCAACAAGCCATCGATATGTGTGTGGGCATCAAAACTCATTAGTGGACGGAACTATTTATATTTCAAGTATTGACATAAATTATTGCATGAAGGATAATATGTAGATAAATTGAAATCGTATGCATGCTACTGAAAGGCATGAGATTTGTCGTGTTTCTTGCTATGTTATTCATTGAAATGCATGTTATGCTATGTGTAAGGACTTAAACCCAACCTATTAGGACCTTAACTGCCGTGAAATCCAAATAAGCCCTCGCAAGGTCCTATTCGAATCCCATAAGGCTCAACTCACCTAATTGTCAATTTTATTGGTTGATTCATATGTTATTTAAAGGTTAGAGCATGTTTATACATTAATAAATTTTTGGCTTATACGGAGTGAAAGAAAACATCAGCAGAAGACTTATATTAACACTAAAAAAAAGTGGAAACATAACACACAAGTCCCATAGGAATCGTAAAACATCAACCAATAGTATTATGTATATTTCGGAATCAACAAGAAAGAGAAAAAGGGATTGAAAAGCCAAAATGCAAATCCACACAAGTTCAAAGACATGACATGCACATTCAATAGGAAAGGGGTGCATATGATGTGCAAATTCGTCCAGCCATGCAGCCTTGATCTCGCACCTTTGGTACCAGCAATAAAGCACACACCTAAGCCTGCAAAAGGGGAGAAAAGAAGGGATAAGATTAAAAGAATCTCAGTAGGGTCACATCATCATAAGTCCTAGGGATTCCCAATCAAATATCTCTCAATAACCAAAAGATCAACACCTAAAACAAGCTAAGATATCTAATTAAAACCGCGAGCGTCAAATACATATAATAAGGGCCGAAATCATCACAAGCACACAATATAAGGGTAGGCCAAAATTGGTAGAAAACAAGGAGAAAGAGTGAAAACACTTCTTATTCAAAAGCACACGGGCAGCCTATAACATAATTTGATTTTCAAAACCAAGGTTTTTCCCCATCTATCCATGTTGCCCAAGGCTATGCCACAAAAAGGATAAAACGGTTAGACAATCAATATTATAGAAGCCTTTTAGTTGTTTCCAACATCTTGACTTTAACTAGCCTAAGAGCACTATTGCAGCTGCGCATACAAGTCATCCTGCCACACAAAAATAGGGCATCCTAATGTCTAGACTTGAACTAGCCTATAGGGCATCTTGACGTCTAGACTCGAACTGGCCTACAAGGCATCCTAACATCCGGACTTGAACCGGTTTACAAGGCATCCAGCGAGCTCTTGCTGGGAATAACCACCCATAAACCTCCTGGTTCGGTAATCATCTCTCCTTTCCCTAGAAGCAACAATATTTACCTCGCATGGCCAACGATAAAAGATCCTTCAAACAAAGCACAAACAAGGCAGACATGTATGCATACACACAGAGTACACGTATACACAAATCACAACAAAGGATCCTCAATCAAATCACAACAAAGGATCCTCAATCAAATCACAATACAAATCAAATATCAATCCTCAAACTCACAACCGAATTAGGCAACCTATTGCCCTATTAACTTTTGAGATTCCCTATCATCACAATTACACATTCTGCAAGCATATAACAAAGAAAGGCAATCGAATTCAATCATATTCAAAAAATCAAACAATAGGGTAACCAAAGGAACCGATGAGGCATAGATCCTACCTCTCACATATCTAAATCAGATGCAATCCTTTGTCTTCCCAATAAGATCAGAATCTTCTAAACCATCACAAGGCAAAGACCACACAATACTAAGCCACAAGATTACTTAATTAAAAACCAAAGGCATTGGGAATCCTTACCGATCAACCTACCAAAATCTAGCAATCCGGATGTAGCAATATCTTCCCCTTGAATGCGTGATGTGATGGCTAAAAACTCAACAAGAATCAACCTGATTATTCACCCTAATTCAATATACAAATTTTGGTAACACCTTAGGGTTAATAGGGCAAATTGCAATTTCATCATACACATAAGAAGAAGCTGCAATTTCATGTGAATAAGGAAGGAATAGGTACCATACACTCAAACGATTAAGAGGAACAAGATCTGAAATCAATAGACAAGTCAATTGATTAAATTTCGGCAAATATAGGGTTAGAAATAGGGTATGTCGATTTCATGTATAGGGAAGATTCAAAGGATGAATTCATAATTTTACAATGAATGGATGCAAAACAATCATACAAAAAAAAGAAAAACAACAGAAATCAATTGAATGAAGAATCACACAATCTTAACACCAAAACCGACGAATTACGACTTGAATTTTGACAGGGAATAGCTAATCTTCTGATGAAAAACCCAAGATAGCTAGATAGAGGATGGAAAGAGCTTTCGAACAAGCTATTATTTGCAGAAATATGACAAAGGATGAGAGAGTTATGCTAGGATGAAGATCAAGGAATTTCGGTTAAGGTTTAGGGTAGGCAAAAATAAGAAATTGAGAGGAAGGAGAGGGGATAATTTTCGAAATTTTCAGGTGGATTTTGGTATATTTATGTAGGGTAGGCTGACCACTCTTTTATAGGGTCTTAAGGAGGTTTAATTTTCCTACTTTTAAGCCAAGATAAGTTAGGATAATGCTTAAAAAATGATTCTATTAAAAGGATAATTCTTATTTAAATAGTAACTCTTTTTAAAACGAAAAATTATCTAATACTTTGGATAATAGGGGATAAAATTAAGGATAATTGACCAGAATTAAAGCATGAAATATTTTACAACAACCATTTTAGGCCACCACGCATTCATTTCTTCAGGGGAAAAATAGTCATTTCAGCTGCACTGATACCTGAGTTTCATTTCTGACCTGTGGACTTCTAGAACATCTACCCTATGGAGGATCAGGATCTCACACTATGGGTTGCATGAATATGATATGCTATGCTAAGGAATGATGTGTGAATTCTTTGATTATGCTTTGTTATGTGTTATATTAAATGCATGTATGTATGGAATGTATACGAGTATAAAATATGCAAAGCACTAAAGTCGCATAGGATAGCCTATGCAACCATTGAGAGCTCTCCGGGTCTAATAGTGAGGCATAGAGATGCCAAGTATGAAGTTATAAGGCGGGACAAGGACTACCTAGTAAGCCAACAGACACAAGGCAGGATTTTGCAAAGTGGGGACTGCTTAGGTGGAGCTACCATCACCTAACACCCCGACATCGTTAGTGGTTTTGGGAAATGGTAAATAATTATGAAGGTAAGTGTGAAGAACCATTAATGAATCCTAGTCCTACTCCTAGCGTCGAACGACCCGTGAGTTAATGCCAAGCCCAGTCACGGTCTTGTTATGCATGGATGCATTCTATGTGTTGACTGTGACCTATTATTGTATTTGTGTGCATGCGTGTCCATATGCATGTGCTGTATTATACGTGTGTTTCCCGTCCGCTCACATGTCAGGTTTCTACTAGATCTCTTGATCTGAATTCAAATATGAATGGACATGATCGTGGCAACCTTCAGGCAGACAGATGGATAGTTGAGGATTTAATGCGATGCAAGGTTAGGATTCCCTTACAGATTCTAGTATACGCCATATATGATGTGTATTCACCTTGTGTAAATTAAATATGTAAACCATGTTTGAGATTCTTGGGATTTGCGATGTCACTCGAATACATCGATACTTCATATATATTCTTTGTGCATTCTATTAGATCTATATTTTATTATCGACTCTGTTATTAACCACTACATTCTAGCCTTGTAGGTTCATCATATACATTACTGTGTGATGTAGCGGTATATATAGTGGGCCTTCGCCAACTGTCGCGTGAAAAAAATTTAGGTTTCGTGACGTGACAATTTTAATATAAATTAAATATATTTTATTTTGGGAAACGTGTTTGAAATGTCAATTAATCTTGTAGGATTCTGATTGGTCCACCTGTTGGACTAGTCCGAGTTTCACGACAGTAAGGATCCCGATTGCTGGGAGTGGGTCCTTACACACTCTCACCTGTATGTAGCAACTAGTCAAAAGACAACCAAACACGATATTCAGTCCATAACACAACAATAGAAACCACAATACATGTCAATTGTCTGCATATACCATAACAAGCATACAATCACCAAATATACCAATCAAACTAAATAAAAAATAGTTCAGGTACTTAAATTTACATAGAACGCAAACCAAGGTAAAATAATATTTTTCTACAAGTATTCCAAAATTGGAAAACCAGTTAATTAAGTCTCAAATCATATTTTTATCAACATAGTATTATTAATAAAAAATTTAAAAGTTTATAACTTATAAACAATATTTCAGATTAGAAAACAGATCATACCATCGTGTTCAAAACGTTGAAATTAGGCAAAAGGGTCGAAACAAATATTTTGGGTTCGAGGTGGTGTGTAGCCGAACGATGACCAATCAATGGTGGCACGTGCGACATCAGATGGCGGTGATGGGCAGCACCGACGATGGTTTTTTCTAACCGCCTCAAACCTCAACGAAAACACACATTCTTTATGTCAAAATGAAACTAACAACAAAAGTAACTAAACTCTGAAGTTAGTTTAGAAAGAACATCACCGAAGTGGCCGAAATCTAGGTTTTTCTGAGCAAAAAAACCCATGTATTCACGAGCTTCCTCCGGTTGCATTCGGCCTCTGATCAGGATGAGACCTACACCTAAAGCTTCCTACGGAAATGATATGTTGATAGGTGCCAGAGGTGACATGATCCGTGGCCAAAATAAGGAGATATGTGCCTTCATTGCTAGTGAAGAAGGTCTGGTCGTAGGGAGAGAAAAAAAAAAAGAAAAAATAAACAGTAACCTTGGAAAAAATAAAAATAAAAAATAAAAAATAATTTTTTAAAATATCAAAACAAAATGGGTGTAGTTTTAGCTCTCTGCTTATATAATAATATTATTAATTATTTAATTATTTAATATTATAATTTTCTGAAAATAAGTTATAAATTTTAAAAAATATAATAAATAGGATATAAGTTTAAAATTTATGAAACTTTCACCCAAATTCATAAAAAATATATCTTTCCAAAGAACCAAAAATTATATTTTTTGACAAAAAAAATTAATTAAAAATAAAATACAATCCAAAATATCTATTAAATTCTATCGTTTTAGGCCTAAAAAACTCGTTTTAAATATAGGCATTCGATCGTAAATTTTTATAAAAAAACTTCTCTTTAACATCCGATGGCTCCAACCAAAAGCTAATACCTACTGAGTTTTGGCTAGGGCTCGACGAGATCCAAAAAATTTCGGCCAAATTCTATCGTTTACTAAAAACTCATTTTAAATTTAATACCTTACCGTAAATGATTTTCCAAAAATCCTTAATTTGACATCCGAAGGCTCTAACCAAAAATACCTATCGAGTTTAGGATAGGCTTTAATGGGATCCGATAAATTTTGGCCAAATTTTATTGTTTTGGGCCTAAAAAACTTGTTTTAAATAAAACCTCATTTTGACATCTTGTGGCTTCAATTGAAGGTTAATATCCATCAAGTTTATGTTAGGTTTCAAAGAATTTGGAAATTTTTTGGCCAAATTCAATCATTTTGAGCTTAAAAAGCTTGTTTTAAATACAGTCATTCTATCGTAAATGAATTTAAAAAAAAAACCTTATTTCGACATCCGATGGTTCTGACCAAAGGCTAATATCAATCCGGTTAATTAATATTATAATTTTTCAAAAATAAGTTATAAATTTTGAAAAAATATAATAAATAGGATATAAATCCAAAAATTATGAAACTTTCACAAAAATTCAAAAAAATTATCTTTCTAAAGAACTAATGAAATATAATAAATTCAATATGATAATATAATATTTATTAATACAAATATAAAATAGTCGCGTCCACCTCCTCAGGAGAGATAGACCATAATAGAGAAATACTTTATTATTTTTTTTATCCTATCCTTACATATAAAGCAATGTAAAAGAGTGATTGGAATATGAAAAATACCTATAGTTAAACATCGGAATTGTTAGAAATCTTAAAAGCAAGATAAACCTCCAAAGAGTAAAGCAATCCAAAGAGACAACTTTAATAATTTGTTTTTCTCATGATCAATTAAAATTCTATTCCCTATAGATAACCACACAACAAATCTTCTTACTGAATTTATGTAGTTAGTATATTTGTGTTTCTAATCCACAGAATAAGAACTAAATAAAAAGACTGCCTACAACCAATTAAAAAACCTCCAAGCAGTTCCCAATATTAACAAAAAAAATATAGTGTCGATTTAAATCCAATAAATCCATTATTACTAGTAAAGAACCATTCACCCAAGCAATGACAAATCAAAACCAACAAAATCAAAAATGTGCCAATGAGCGTTAGCTCAGATGGCATGACCCTTTATGGGGTTTGAGGAGATTAAAGGGTGGGGTAGGGGTGTTCATTTTTTTCGACCCGGCGGGAAATTCCCGACCCGACTTATTTCGGTCGGGAAATCGGTCGGGAGGGAGGTTGGATACGGGAAATACGGGTCGGTTTTTTTTTACCGACCACGTTTGTCGGTAAACAAAAAAAATCGACGTCTCGGGTCGGTCGGTTACCGACCCGACTTCTGAGTATAAAAGCTCCTTCCCCAAATTTTTTTTCATTTTTACCCCTGGTGCCCCGGAAACTGAATCCCTTCTTCTTCGTCTCTCTCGTGTGTCAGTCCGTTTGTCCTGCGATCAACCGCCCGTGACCCACTTTCTCTCCCTCCCTTTGAATCTCCGATCCGATCAAACTCAAACTGTTATTCGGGTTCCCTTCCCTCTTCCTTTGTTGCATCGTCTTCTCCTCCATCCTTCTTCTCGTCCTCACTTCGTCTTGTATCTGATCTGAGTCGTCTGACTTCATCTTGTCTCCGGTCTGACTTCGTCTTGTTTCCTTTGTGCGTCCGTCTATTTACTTACTCTGTGTTTACATTTGTAGCCTGTAGGGGACCTTGGGTTGGTTTCTGTCTATTTGGGGGTTTGATTTGAAAAATCCCCAAATTGAAAACCCTAATCGACTATTTTTTCCTAAATCGTTCGTTCTGGTTGTGTCTTTGGAGTTGCTGGAGTGAGTTCTATCGATTTGGGGGTTCGATTTTGAGAACCCCTAATTTGTAAACCCTAATCCCCAAATTAGGTGAATTATTCTATTTTTTAGGGTTTTGTTAGTTTTGATTATCGTTTTCTAGTTGTTAATTGATTATGTATGTTATTGTGTAGGACAACCGAGAGTCATTTGAGTGAAGAGGAGTTCAGACAGTGGACGGTTGGGCTGGACATCTGATCGTTGATACTACGTGAAGTGTAACAAACGCATTACAGGTTTTTTTTCAAGTGTAGACTACGTTTCTTTTACGTTATTATATATTGTATATAATTATTTATGCATGTTGAATTATTTATGCATATTGGTGATGTAACCTATTGTATTTGAGTGTTGAGCCTGCATTGCCTTATTGCTTCGCCTTATGCTAATGTGTTGAGTGTTGAGCCTGCATTGCTTTATTGCTTCGCCTTATGCTAATGTGTTGAGTGTTGAGCCTGCATTGCCTTATTGCTTCGCCTTATACTAATGTGTTAGTGTTGAGCCTGCATTGCCTTATTGCTTCGCCTTATGCTAATGTGTTAGTGTTGAGCCTGCATTGCCTTATTGCTTCGCCTTATGCTAATGTGTTGAGTGTTGAGCCTGCATTGCCTTATTGTTTCGCTTTATGCTAATGTGTTAGTGTTGAGCCTGCATTGCCTTATTGATTCGCCTTATGCTAATGTGTTAGTGTTGAGTCTGCATTGCTTTATTGCTTCGCCTTATGCTAATGTGTTAGTGTTGAGCCTGCATTGCCTTATTGCTTCGCGTGCCTTATTGCTTCGCCTTATGCTAATGTGTTAGTGTTGAGTCTGCATTGCCTTATTGCTTCGCCTTATGCTAATGTGTTAGTGTTGAGCATGCATAGTATTGCTATGTTAAGCTGTTAACCAACTTAATGAATGTTAGATATATAGGATAAGATAGGCAGTGGACTAGAAACATGCATAGGTCTGATTTGTCATATCCCATGCTATCTTGTTCAGTTGTTTGTATGTTTGTTATGTGGGTGTGCGAGTTTGGGACATCCAAATGGCCCGGGAAGTGTGTACTGGGAGTGGTGTTTAGGCTGGAAACCAGAAGTTGTGGGGCTAACAGGATGCTACGAAGTTGTGAGGCTAACAGGATGCCACGGGCATCATACAACTGGTGTAACAATGCCACGTACCACTCCCAGTACACACTTCCCGGGCCATTGGATGTGCCAAATCCACATGGAACGGTGATGATACTACATTCTGAGTTCCTAAGCACCTTGTTTATGCCTTTAGGTTATTGCATTTTGCCTTATTGCCTCGCCTTATGCTAATGTGTTGAGTATTGCTATGTTAAGCTGTTAACCAACATAATGAATGTTAGGTATATAGGATACGATAGGCAGTGGACTAGAAACATGCATAGGTCTGATTTGTCATATCCCATGCTATCTTGTTTAGTTGTTTGTATGTTTGCTATGTGGGTGTGCGGGTTTGTTTCATAAGAAATGTCTGGAATGGAGGGCGAGTGCCAAAAATAAGAACTAGACGATGTGATCCTGATTCCAACATCTAGACATAAGTGAAATAGGCATTGCTCATTCTTATCCTGATCACTTATTCCTGGATCTTGGCGTCAGCACCACATCTTCTCGGTCTTACTGTTGGCATTCGCCCTCTGTTCCGGACAATTCTTGTTGAAGGAAATGATGATGAGATACATTCTAAGTTGCATGACACTTTTATGTTATGCGTGTTTTTTCTTTTCCTTTTGTTCTGCTTGAGTAATTTCCTTTAGGACTTAGAATTTTGTACTGTGATCGAATTTAAATTACTAATTTTAGACTTTAAAACCTAGGAAAATGAATACACAACCGTTTGATGTTGGAATTTCTACCCCTGTGAGTCCTGTTGACCAGTCTAAATCTCCCTCACACGATGAGGATCAACATTTCCAAAGACCTGGTACCTCATTGCCGGTTCATGATGAGCCTATAGTGTCAGAAACACAGAATGTTGCAGATGGTGGTAGGTTTAGGTGTAAATCAAAAGTCTGGGATAATTTCACTAGAATAGTGTTACCTAGTGGGTCTGTGATGGCTAAATATAAGTATTGTGGGAAGGAGTTCAAGGCTGATTCAAAAAAACATGGGACTTCTGGGCTAATATATCATGCCAATAGTTGTCTTAGGAAGCATAATATTATGGGGCAGTCACAAATTAGCATTCAGTATGATGATGAAGATGGTGGTGCTAGGACTGGTAGGGCAACTATTGGAACATATAGGTTTGACACTGAGGCTTTACGAAGGTCGATTGCAGAGATGATTATCTCTGATGAGTTACCTTTAAAATTTGTAGAGACAAAGGGCTTTAAGAAAGTGATGTTGACTGCATGTCCTAGGTTCAGAATGCCCTCGCGATCAACTATAACCAGGGATTGCCTTCAGCTATATATGGAGGAGAAGAAGAGGTTTAAGCAATATTTGACTAGTAATTGTCTGACAACTGATACTTGGACTTCTGTCCAAAGAGTTAATTATATGAGTCTGACAGCACATTTTATAGATACTGATTGGGTTTTGAGGAAAGCAATTTTGAACTTTTGTCCCATTGGTAGTCATAAGGGAGAGAAGATAGCTTCTGCTATTGAGAGGTGTTTGATTGAGTGGGGTATAACTGGAGTATTTACAATAACCATGGATAATGCCTCTGCCAATGATGTGGCAGTAGCTTCAATGAAAAAAAAATTACAAAATGGAAGGGTAGTATTCTCGGTTGTAAATATATTCATGTTAGGTGTGTTGCACATATTGTGAATCTGATAGTAAATGACGGGCTAAAATTCAGTGGGAAGTCTGTGTACAAAATAAGAAATACAAAATAAGAAAGACTATTAGATATCTTAGGAGTTCACCATCTAGGTTGCAGAGGTTTAAAACTTGTGTAGAAGCAGAAGGAATTACTACCAAAGCTTTGTTGTCTTTGGATGTACCCACACGGTGGAATTCAACTTATATGATGTTAGAGTCAGCTTGTAGGTTTGAAAGTGTCTTTGAGAGGTTTAGTGAAGTTGATGATAATTTTCGTGCTGATATGGAAATAATGGATCGGGATAAGTCAGTGCCTGTGGGTGAAGATTGGACAGGTACTCCTGATCAAGAAGATTGGGAGGCCGCCAAGAAGTTATGCCATTGTCTTGCTAATTTTAATGAATTGACTAAATTTGTATCCGGGACATCTTATGTTACAAATAGTGGTTGCTTAGATGAAATTTTTGATGTTCTGAGGTTATTGAATCAGTGGGTGGATAGTCCAGATCAGGATTTATGCATCATGGCTGAAAATATGAAGTATAAATGGGATAAATGTTGGGGTGATATTGACAAATGTAATATGATTACATATGTTGCCTCAATTTTAGATCCCAGACACAAATTTGATTATGTAGAGTTTTCAGTCAAACAAGCATATGGTGAATCTGTTGGTGAGACGATTTGGCAGAAGATAAAAAATGCATGTAAGGAGTTATTCCATGCATATAGGGCTTTGCTATTTCCACCAAATGAAACTTCAGCTTCCCACAAATCCAGTGAGATAGATGAGGTCACTTCCACAACAGCTCAGCACCATTCGGTCATTTCACTAGAGGAGATGGTACTGGAAAAGAGGAAGAAAGCTCGACTGGAGATGATGACATTGTGGAAGAAAAGCAAGCATGGTGATCACCGTGAAACTGAAAGCAAGTCTGAGTTGGAGAAATATGGCAGTGAGGATGTGGAGGATTATGCCGATGATTTTGATATCCTTTGTTGGTGGAAACTGAATGCCCCGAGGTTTCCTGTACTGTCTGCCATGGCCAAGGATGTGCTTGATGTCCCAATTTCAACAGTGGCTTCAGAGTCGGCCTTCAGCACTGGTGGAAGAATTCTTGATCCCTATAGAAGTTCATTGTCTCCTAAACTTGTACAAGCACTTATTTGCACACAAGACTGGCTCAATAATGGTGTTTCGGATATTAGTTTCGAAGAAACTCCTATAGACGTAGAGAAGCTTGAAGCTGGTGAGTGGATTACTGCAATATTATTCTTTTGATTTCTTTGTCTACCTAGTACCCCTCTTTAACTGATTACTATAACTTGATGTAGATGTGGCAGATTTGGTAGTGGACTCACCAGTTGAAGTATGAAGAAGCATATGGGTTTCTCGGGTGTTTGGTGTCAGGTGTGATTATGCTTATTTTCTTACTTATTTTTTTACTAACTATTAACTAATGTGGTTTTTCACTTTGCAGTTTGTAGCTGACAGCCTTACAGTTTATAGTTCTTGTGCCATATGTGAAGCAAGTGAAAGTGAGTATCCTTTGCTTCTCCTGTTTTAGTCTTTTATTTTTTCCAATTTGAAGTCTATGCATTTTTGTGACGGTTCTTAGTTTATCAACGTGAATCTCTTGTGGTACTGTATATTGATAGGTTCCTATCTTAACAAGCTTGGAGCAGGAACAACCGAACAACCTACAACTTCTTGGTGTTACTTGCTTGCTGATTGCTTCTAAGAAAATGGCACCTTTTATGCTTCGTCATTACTTGTTGGTTCAACTTTTGCTGCTGTATAATGTTCTATTTGTTGATTGCTTCATAAGAAAATGGCTCCTTTTATGCTTCGTCATTACTTGTTGGTTCAACTTTTGCTGCTGTATAATGTTCTATTTGAAGGTTTAGGTTGGATACAAGGTCCGGCTTGAGGGTGTAACCCTGGTCCCTGGATGCCCTATCACAGAACTGCAACCCTGGATGCTGAACTATTCTCGTCTTATTTTGATGGAGCTCCAGTTTGCATTCCTGTAAGTTAAAAGTGTAAAGCATTTGGCAAACCATGAACTGTTGATTAGCTTGATTGTTGATTTTCTGCGTTGAACAATACATTGTCATTGTTTCATGTTGCTGCTTTAAAATGGGTTTTTGTTTGTCTGACAATCTGATCTTTTTTGTTACTGATACTGCAAACAACATATTTTCTTACAAATTATCAGAATGGTAGGTAACGGATCATGGTGTACTTATTTGTAATCTCTTGCTCCCGAATCTATGTATGGTAACGGGTTGGGACGGGTCGGTAATGGAATAGGGCAACAATATTTCCCGTCGGGAATGATAATTTTCGGGAAATTTTCCCGCGAAATAGTATTTTTCCCGACGGGGCGGGTCGGGAACGAAATTATTCATGCAAATTTACCGATCGGAACTGGATACTTCGGGAAATTGTGCCCGCGGGAAATTGTTATACCGACATAAACGGGTCGGAAATTACCGTCCCGACCCGATGAACACCCCTAGGGTGGGGTGAGGTAGGGTGAGGAATAAATTAGGTGATTAAGGGTGGAGTAGGGTGAGTAATATCGATTGTATTAAAAAAAAACACAAAACCAAAAATGTATACATGTGTAATGAAATTCGAGACGTAAGTAAGTGTGTTTTGACTTTCTATGCCCCACCACTTACTCTTGGTAAGCAGAAGGGAAAAGACTAAGAGCGACAAAATTACAACTATGCGCCGTCATCTTAATTGTAAATATTAAAATTGTAATAACTCCTCACAGTGCCGATAACGAATACCCACACTCTCCTTTTCTTCCGTCCAACTTCCCTCTTATTTTTTCTTTCTTTCTTCCTTTGCTTTGTCCTTTTCTGTATCTTCTCTGGAAGCTTACTCTGCGCCTGCGTTAATTTGTCTCTCACATCACTAGCAATCAAGTCCTTTGTGTTTGCCCTTGCCCTAGATCTCTCCTCAGAGCCCTAGATTCGGCTCCTTATGCTTCTCATTTTCGCATCTCTTTCTGGTACTTCTTTTTGTTTTGGGTTCAAGTTGCAGTCTTTAAGGAGCACGGTGTGTTTCTAGTTTCTCACATTCTTCCCTTTCGGAGGATTTAGGGTTCGGTTGGCAGTGGAATTGTGAACCCTGTTGGGTTTGGGTTGTGTGTAATAGCAAATTGTAGTCATTCTGTTAACGTGTGTTCTGTGATGATGCGAGTGATTCGTTGTTTGTTGTGTAAATTTTCGGTGTTTTTTTGTAATCGTTAGCATTTTTTTTTTATAAAGACTAGAATATTTCATTGGTTCGGAGCCATTCACTGTGGGGCATTGTTCAGAATCTTGGAGGTCCTTTTAAGGATTTTAACTTTTATAGTTATTATAGTGTCATACTTGGCTATATTCAACTGGTGGTTGTTGCAAAATGGGATTTGAATCATCAAGGGGGAAACGGAAGAAGAGGATAGGGTTTCAAGGACAATAACGCTGAAGAGTAATTCTTGCTTCTGAACGCAGCTGCTGTTGGGTGTGGTGTTCTTCATAATGGGCTGCGTTTGTTGCAAGCCTTCTGCAATCAAGGATAGTAAAGACAGCCCAAGAGAGAGGCTCTCTGGCAAGGCCTCGTCAGACTTGCCGATACCCAGGGTTACCTCTTCAAGGAGGGAGGAAACCTATAGGGCCAAAGACCTATATGATAATAATGATAGTAAAACAGCATTGTTAGACAAACAAGTGAATGGATCTAGATTGCATGGTGGTGAGAATTTTGATAGCAAGAGGGATAAATCCCAGTATGATGCTGCCCAACATCCGGGAATGGGCCGTGTGCCAAAAGCAATTGAAGGAGAGCAGGTTGCGGCGGGTTGGCCTTCCTGGCTAGCTCAAGTCGCTGGAGAAGCGATAAGAGGTTGGTTGCCGCGCCGTGCCGAATCATTTGAGAAGCTGGATAAGGTATGCTTTTTATTCGTTTGTATACGGATTATATTTTCATCTAGAGTCCCGGTTCTTCATCTTCGAACGCTCACTACCTCGTTATTGTTTTGGTCTCGTGCTGCTTCATAGATTCCTAGGAGAAAATATACCGGTATAACATGAATAGATATTGTTTTTAGAAGAACTCCTGAAAGGTTTCCTTTAGTATCAATGACTTTTGACTGTATCCCAAAAGTAGGTTTTATGCTGTGGGAGATCTAGGAAGCATTATGGTCGAGGTATGGGTTGCACATCAATGTGTAGCTCATGAAGAAGTTGAATTTTTAACTGACTTATGCTTACTGCGATAGAAGGGGTGACTTAAAGTAATTCTTGATGCTATGCCATAATGCATACAATATCATTTTTTTTTCTTTATTATGTTTGTTCAAAAAATTCTCATGGAAATTCTGGAGCTTTCCTGTGAGAGATTTAAGAGTGAAAAGTAACAGATAGGAGGTACTAGCTTAGACACTGAGAAACTATGCCCGGTGATTAGAAGATTTTTAAATGTTATGCCTGCACTATTTTGCTAATTGCTTATTGACCATCAGGACATTGTATCTGAAAAAATAGTGCAATTCTATCTGGTTCAAGCTTTGATCATGTGGGTCAAATGGATCTTCAGCACCGTTCATGATGATCTAAAAGTAGTATTCTTGTTAAAGAGATCAGTGAAAATTCTTACAGAGAGAATTACATGCATAATATCTTTTGCATTTGTTCCATGCTTATGATATGTAATTGGTGATCAATATTCTGTTGTAATATGGTTAGTTTAATTTGATTCCATAAAATTATGAAAATTTTGTTGAGGGTAATTTGTATAACTCATCTCTTGATAATGACTTGTAGAAGTTGTAGGATAACGATGCTGAAGGCATAATTTTAAAATGCATTTTCCGGATTTTCTCCTATGAGTTTCTGGGTAGTAAATTACTGTACAGAAGTTCAACCTCAGAGTCTAAAAGATTCAATCAATTTGTTTGCTCTATAGAACTGCAAGTTTTTAATATGTTGTCTTTGTACGTCCTACCATGGACTTATTATTGCCTGCTTTTGTAGGATTCTTATGCTGAAAGGAATACTTTTAAACAGCACTTTAGATTTTCTCCCATAAGTGGTTGTGAATTCTCTATACCTGAAGAAAGTTCAATCTCGAGTCTCATAGAATCAAGCAATTGGTTTGCACTATAGAACTGCAAGTTTCATCATAGTTTGATCTTGTAAATTCTACCATGAAATTCTTATTGACTGTTTTCAAATACATAATGGTGGATGTGTATTAATCATTTGCAACAAGATGGTTTTTTTTTTCTTTTTTTCTTTTTATGTTTTGGGTGGTCTACTGTTCTCATCTTTCAAGTCATGTTACCTGCTGGCTGGCTTCGTTTTTGTTTATGAAACTACGTTACTAATTGCAGATTGGCCAGGGAACCTATAGTAATGTTTATAGAGCTCGTGACCTTGATCAAAAGAAGATTGTTGCTTTGAAGAAAGTGAGGTTTGACAACTTGGAACCTGAGAGTGTTCGCTTTATGGCCAGGGAAATTCACATATTACGTAGGCTTGACCATTCCAATGTAATAAAGCTTGAAGGTCTGGTAACATCAAGGATGTCCTGCAGCTTGTACCTTGTTTTTGAGTATATGGAGCATGATTTGGCTGGCCTTGCATCACATCCTGGGGTTAAGTTCACAGAAGCACAGGTATTTATTAGGAAATTTTTTCTTGCCATTAAGATAGAACTTTGAAAGTATTATTTTCCTTGACAGCAGTTAATTGTAAAGTTTGTATGTTTCCCTGACATCAATGCCTTGTAGTTTTATGCAGTCTTTATCATGTAAAATTGTATTGTAGGTTGTCAAAATTAAAATATGACTAAAAAACTAATTTTCCTTTGCCGGTCAACTTATTATACTTGGTACTTATCTTGGCAGGTGAAATGTTACATGCAACAATTGCTACAGGGACTTGATCATTGTCACAGCCGTGGTGTGCTGCACCGTGACATAAAGGGTTCCAACCTCTTAATTGACAACAATGGCATGTTAAAAATTGCAGACTTTGGACTTGCAAGTTTTTATGATCCCACTCATGTTCAGGTCTTGACAAGTCGTGTTGTGACTCTTTGGTATCGGCCGCCGGAGCTTCTACTTGGAGCCACTTACTATGGCTCATCTGTTGATTTGTGGAGTACAGGTTGCATACTTGCCGAGTTATATGCTGGAAAGCCTATCATGCCAGGGAGAACTGAGGTACTGGTCTTCCTCTTTGTTTGTTCATTTTACCAGGGGCATCTTTTCTTTTCTGAGGTTCCTTTCTAAATACTATTGCTTACTTCCTGTTAACTGGCATACAAATTCAGTTTTCACTGGAACTTTTGAAAGGTACAGATTCTTTGAAATACAGTTTACTAACCTAAAAAATGGAAAAAAGTTTTTCAGCACTAAATTGTTTTTCTATTCTCTATTTTTCTGAAAAATCGAAACACATAAACATTGTTTTCAAAGTTTTCTTCCTTGTATTTTGATATTTATTTTATCAACATTGTATTTGTTTTCAACATTGTCTCATTTTTTCTTTCAAGAAAGATATTTATGATCCACATCTTAATATAAGCTATTTTATTATCGTAAACATGTTTTCTAAATTTTCCATAGAGTAGTGCCAAAAGATGAAAAAGGCAAGAATTGTTTCTTAGTAAGGCAACTTTAGCATTTCTCTTAGCTGCTTGTTATTTGGTGGGACAATATCTTGCGGTTAAAATCTTTATCTTTGCTGTTTTTTGCTTGTCATAAATATGGATCTCAACCATGTTATAATAATGGGTGCTAAAGAGATCTTCTAGCTCTCTGCTACATGTTATAATGTAGGCGGAAAATAAGGTTCCATCTCTGAGGAAAAAATATAATATCCTTTTACTGATCTGTTTCCTCGCGTTAGTATCTTTTTAGTTTTTAATCAAAGTCGTATTAAGCTGTTGACGACTATTATTGATGTCTCTACATTGCAGGTGGAGCAGCTGCATAAAATTTTCAAGCTTTGTGGCTCCCCTTCAGAAGATTATTGGAGAAAATCTAAGTTACCGCATGCAACTATCTTTAAGCCTCAGCAGCCTTATAGACGTTGTCTTGAAGACACATTCAACGAGTTCCCTGCACCAGCCTTAGCACTGATTGGGACCCTACTTTCCATTGACCCTGCAGATCGTGGAACTGCATCCTCTGCTCTGAAAAGTGAGGTATGATTATGAAGTATGGTAAACTCATATGTTGGATTTTTCTATTAAACTGTTAGCTTCACTCTTGTAAAATTTCTACATTTTCATGTATGATTAAATTAAATTCATACTAGTACACCTGGAAGTACATTAATTTGTTGGTTCAACTCTCTTTTGTTTCTTTGATCTTTCTTTTTCACTTGACTTCTGTTTTACATGGTATATGATGATGTATAATGGATAAGAGTCATGCACTGGCTGGAGCTTTTCTATTTTATTTCTACTTTACATAATCAGGAAGGGGTTTTTCTGATTGATTTCTCTCAATCATGCAATTTAGTGACAGTTACTGCTTCATGCCATATTCTGACTGTGCTCACGTAGCCTTTCCTTTCTTTTTATTTAATGCAGAAAAGGAAATATATTCTTCTCTCTATTCGTATTTGTTTTGAATATGGATTTTCTGAATTCTATCTTTTTAATGAAGACAGTTTGAATTTGATTCCAGGCCTTAAATCCTTAAAAGCCTCTTCCTATAATTTAGCTACTTTCTTGTAAGCCATTGCCAAGATTTCTTCTAGGCATGGAATTCAGGACACTGGGTTGTGATAGTGCCCGCATTCACATACTTAAACTGGTTGTAAATTATTTTTCCGTAATATGTCAGCTGCGGATATTACATGCAACTGTGGAAAAAATTCAAGTATTGTTGCCCGTCCTCTATGGAGCTAAATTGTCCTATCTAGTTTCTGTTTCTTAAGCTTTTATGCTGTTGGAATATTTTTCTTGTATGTTTGCCACACTATTTGTGGAAGCTTTTACTTATTGAAATTTGTAGTCAGATATTTATTTCGAGGTTAATGGATATAAATAGGATTTCAGACTGGAAAGTCTTTTGGGTGGTTTTTTGTTTCTGAAACCTTTTAGATAATGTATCGATGATATGGGATCACCCATTAGTTCAGTTGCAGTTGAAATAATATCTTTATGTCCATGCTTTTAGGAAGTTTTCTGAAGTAGCTGTGGCAATTAGTACCGGTTATAATCAATGTTTTTCTAGTAATGTCTTGTTATGTTATCTTTAATTAGCCCTTGTTGCATTCCTGGTTGACAGTTCTTTACCACAAAGCCACTTCCTTGTGTTTCTTCAAGCTTACCAAAGTATCCACCGAGCAAAGAATTGGATGCAAAACTACGGGATGAAGAGGCTAGAAGGTGAATATTGTTGGAACAAGCAGAAATTGCGTTTATTTTAATCTATCCATCTTTTAAGTATAAAGCTGAAACGGTAAAAGCTTATTGTGGCAGTTTTGATCTAAAATGGATATCTTTAATTCCTGATGTCATGGCTCACCACAATGGCATTGACAAAATTATGTTTTTGGCATTATAACAACTATTATTTGTGGGACTCCTGAAAAGTGAAGATGTATATGCTTACCTTTTTTCTAGGAGGACAAGGCCTCAACATTTTTCATCTTGGATCTCACTGCGGGAGGTTGTTTGCTTGTTGGCATCCTGTGGGAAAAGAATTAGGCTATTTTTGAGATACTATATGTCTTTTGTCATGTTGCTTGTAATAGTTATTTCTTAATGATCTGGCAATATGTTCTTTTGTTATGAATGGGGATATCTACTTTCTATTACACGTCTGTACTATTAAAATGTTCATTGGTAGGATGTTTTATTACTAATATTTGTATTTTGTTCTCACAAACAGGCAAGGAGCTGCACGAAGTAAGTGCCAGAAACCTGACATTGAAAGAAGAGGAACAAGAGAATCCAGAGCTATACCAGCACCTGATGCTAACGCTGAGCTAGTCACATCAATGCAGGTGAGTTTTGAGATACTCAGTTTCCTATTTCTTTCTTTGTACCCGTCATGTATGTTTATTTGGTTATATTTTGTAAGAAAGCTATGTTTTTTTCATCGCAGAAAAGGCAAGGGCACTCATCTTCTAAAAGCCGAAGCGAGAAGTTTAATCCTCATGCCGAAGATGTTGCTTCTGGCTTTCCAATCGATCCACCTAAGCCATCTCAAGCTGCAGAATCAAGCATGGATCCTCAAGGGCATCAACATAAGCGAGCCTTCCATTCCGGGCCATTGGCGCATCATACTGCATGGTCAAAGGCAGTTGGAGCTGATTTATCAGCCATGTCCAACTTAGTTGTGGCAAGGAGAACTTTGCTGGCTGATGATCGGAGAGAAAGGTCCGGCCCTTTGCAAAAAGAGTTTCCAAAACTAATGGCCAGGTTTCCTGGATCCTTCAAAGAAGCCTCAGAGTCGTACATCCAGCAGGACTCAAAGCATCACTTGCAAGGTGTTGCACTTTCTCATCAAAAGGATGGAAGAATTAACAATAGAGACCCAGTCCTTGTAAGTCTTGGGATTCCTATATTTTCTTAATTTTCTATATAATAGTTTTCCTATGCTTTCTTCTTCCATTTTCCTTGATGGGTTGGTGTCTGCCAAGGGCGAGGTTATCATGACGAGTTGTATTATTGTTTGTATATTTCCATAGTACAAGCAATTTAACCAAAACAACTATAACCTTTGGTGGTTGTATTAAATGAAGTTTTGTTCTTTGTTCCTAATCAGGTTGGATATGGGTCAAAGGATCACAAAATCGATTACTCTGGCCCACTGATGGCTCCTTCTGGGAACATGGATCAGATGCTGAAGGATCACGATCGGCAGATCCAAGAAGCAGTTCGTCGATCACGCCACGACAAGGCGAAGGCGAAGGCGAAGGTCAGGAAGGTTCAGGCTGAAGCAGCCCAGATAGCAACAAGCTCATTATTTGTATCCGGTGGTTAAATGAAGGAGGGATTAAACCGCAAAATGAAATGGGGACTGGGAAGAGACCACTGCAGAATAATAACTTGGACGTGGTTGTTTTCCCTTTGTGCAATATGCTAAATTGTTGCTGGTTGCTGGTTGCTGGTTGCTGGTTGCTGGTTGCTGGTTGCTGGTTGCTGGGCAGGGGGGGTTGTATAGTAGTTGTTTTCTAGAAACAAAGCATAGCAAGCTCATGGGTGAGCCCCAATCCAATGACCTCCTCGCTCGCCTATCTTCTAAATATTACGATAGTCCATTCTTATTCTTGTAGAAACATTATCATTACCCCCCTTAATTGTAGGGAATGTGGGCTTCATATTTTCTGCTATTGCATCACAGAGATGTTAATAAGTATCATTTCCTCTGTTTGGATATCTTCCCTGGATTTTCCGGGATGACTTGGCCAAATAAGAGGTTTGATTAGTTCCAACTGGGCACCCAATGTCTTCACCTAAAACTTTGACCTTGACCCCCCACCATTTCCATCATCCAGGTATTTGTATCCTAACACGTATATATAATTAATTATTAATTATATCCATGTTCAATCAGTATTTTTAAAAATATTATATTCTTTTTTAAGACTTGTATATAATAACAATTCTATTATGTTAAAAAAAAAAAAAAAAGCAAAGCAATTCTATTGCTAACTACTTTGTATCGAATAAAATAATTATTTACTAGTTACGAGGAAGATTCCTGTGATCTGTTGCCCCAAGTTTTGCTGTCCCAACTGTAATCATACAGTTGGTTAGGTCATATATGATTAGCAATATTGACTTTTCCATTATAGGAAAGGGGAGAGAATTATTATTATTATTATTATTATTATTATTAATAATCTTCATCTTCTTTTCCATTCTGCCAAGCTATGGTGGCCCGCAGTTTCTGTTCGAATTTACCCTTTTGCCTTTGGGGAGAAACCAGCTTGAGGCCATGGTGAAGCCACGTGATCCCCATGGGTATAAAGCGGGAAGATAAGGGATATGAAAGAGCGGAACAGTGAACCTCGTTGCTTCAAAAAGGATCCCATACTAAAAGTCTAGAAGAGATCAACTACTGTAGACGTATGAAGTCCCGGAGTAGGTAGGACCTGGCAATTAGAGAGCCAGCTCAAGTTTGTATTTTTATTTTTATTCCAAACATAATTTTCTCGTTTTTTTTTTTTTAGATTTCGGTCGTCTGTGGGCGGCTTTGTTTGTATATTTACTTTTTAAACTGAAAAAGAATTTAAACCAATTTTTGCGGCTGTGGTGCTTCTACATTGTGTGATCAGTGCAGGCCTGGTTGGGTGTGTGGCTCTCTTTGCAGGCTGGTTTGGAAGGATTAGAAAGATCCATTCTTGGTGCTAGTGCCTGCTTGGTACTTATCTCCTCCTCGCCCTTTTTTTCCATATCTTATTAGGGTTGTTGCATGTGTTGGTTTCTGTTAGGAAAGTTGAAACCTTTGATGCCAGTGTTTCTATTTTTGTTTCTCACGTATATCTTGAATTTTCCTCTCTTTTGATAACGTGTTGACCCTCTTGGTTTGTTGACTGTAGTCTTGTGCTGGCCTTCTTTTTCTTGGTGGGAAGGGTGCATTTGTGTTGTGTAGTTCTGAGGTAGGAATCGTGGGAAGAAGCAGATAGAGGAGGATCAGGATTTCTACAATCCTTACTGCAGCACAGAGTATTCCTGACTTGTTCAACGACTTCCTTTGATTTTCGTATTGTGATTATTGTCCCCTGAAAAGGTCCGGTTACTTAAAAATGATACTCTTTGCTTCACTGCCCATTGTGAGATAGATAGCTTTTCATTTTGGCAAGGGCCTTTTTTGGGATTTGGCTTGATCGACAGCTGGGATCGTTCTACTTGTTTAGAGGCAATGAGGTTTTGATTGAAGATGGTGATTGTGAGGGTGAGTGTGTAGTGGAAGTCGGAGGATACATCCCTTTCTCGGATGTGTTTGTCCTGGTCTTCATGCAACCCTTGGGGAATAACCATGGACAGTCCATCTGATTGTGCTTGGCAGAAGTCGTCTGAAAGCTCTAGAGTGGTGAATACCACCTCATTAATCTCAGACAAGAATCCAAAGTCTGCTCAACGGGATTCCGAGTTAAGAAAAGAAACTAATAGGGTTGTGCTGGCGCGTGATAACCTCAAGAACCAGGTTGGTCTATCTGGGGTTTGTGAGGATGATGTGACGGTTGATCCCTTTGTCCGGGCCACAGAATGGGGTGATGTTAGCTTGAGGCATTGGCTGGACAAACCAAAACGATCTGTTGATGAATTTGAATGTTTGCACATATTTAGGCAAACTGCTGAAATTGTAAATGTGGCACATTCACAAGGAATTGTTGTTCATAATGTTCGCCCTTCCTGCTTTGTTATGTCATCATTCAACCACATCTCTTTCATCGAATCTGCTTCCTGTTCGGATTCTGGGTCTGAATCTTTGGAAGATGGAATGAATAACCGAAGTATGGAGGTTAAAAATCTCTTATCTGTCTTTTCCCATGACAACTATCCCCAGAGTACTCCGTCTCAAATCGAATACAGTCGACCTGAATCCACCGCAAATGCTTTATCAGATTCTAGTTGCATGCAGTCAAGCTCAGTCCATGGGACACTTGTACCATTAGGGGAAGAGATTGAAGAAAATAAAACTAGCGATTGCATAAATGCTGAAGCAGAAGAAGAAAGGAAGAGACATTTTCCAATGAAGCAGATATTGGTAATGGAGAGCAGCTGGTACACTAGCCCTGAGGAGGCTTCTGGTTCACCAAGTTCTTGTGCTTCTGATATCTACAGGCTGGGTATTCTACTTTTTGAGGTCAGCAGTTTACATGTTACCTTCTATCAAAGAACTAATTAGAGATGTAATGCTGTCAAGAGGAGCTATTTTATTCATGTATAAGATAGTACTTTGAAGCTTTCGAGCTATCTGATTTATTCTTTATTGTCCACACCATAATTTGACATAGTTATTTCCATCAACAGCTGTTCTGCCCATTCAGCTCAAGGGAAGATAAGAGCAGAACCATGTCTAGTCTGAGACATCGGGTTCTTCCTCCTCAGCTGCTACTAAAATGGCCAAAAGAAGCATCATTTTGCTTGTGGCTACTTCACCCTGATCCAAGTAGTAGGCCAAAAATGAGGTAAAACTATGCATTTCCATTTCTTTTTCGCTTTACATCTTATTAGAGGTATCTACTGTGACAATATGCATAACAGTCTGCAAGCTGTGTGTATGTTTCAAATCTTTATTCAATTCAGAATGCATTACTAATTTCTGTCACAGATGATTCTGATGGCAATAAGAAATCCATCTAGTTTACGGAAGTACTGTGTTTATTTATATTCTATAATTAGAGTTTGTTTGCAGTATAGAGTGAAATATGAGTACATGCTTTGGCATTGGAGTGAAAATTTTCTGACATTTTCTTAAACTAAAAGCACCATCGGTTGTTCACCCCTTGTTGGAACTAACCAGGACCCTGGAAAAGTAATGTAAACACTTCAAAATTACTCTTTTTCCCTGCTGGGGTGGAGTCGAAGCTATGGCACCAGAAAGTCAAAGAGATTCCTTCCCGAACCACTCGTGTAGTCTTCTTCCTGCTTACGGCCCAATCTTGCTTTCCATCACTTCAGCAAGTAGGAAACTTGTCAATTTAACATGGCTGGCATGATTGTGACATCTCCTTTTTGGTACTAGCAGTTTTTAATTCTGGTTTTAAAATAAATGAGTGAATTATGTTTTTGCTTATTACTGAGCCAGTTCATTGTTATTTTGTTCCAGTGTTGCATTTAGACATCTCTATGTGCATCTTAGGTTGATTTCTTATTTTGAAGATTTTGAAGGTGAATGAAAGCTTCTCCCACATGATTGGCAATTGAGATTCATATCTTTTGGTTCTTGAATAACAGTGACTTGTTGCAAAGTGAGTTTCTTAATGAACCGAGAGACAACTTGGAAGAACGTGAAGCAGCAATACAGCTTAGGGACAGAATAGAGGATGAGGAGCTATTGCTGGAATTCCTTTCGCTGATGCAGCAAAAGAAACAAGATTCTGCTGATAAGTTGCAGGATACTGTATCTCTTCTTTGTTCGGACATTGAAGAAGTGATGAAGTATCAAACTTCACATAAGAAAAAGAGTGACTCCTTCTCAGAAAAGGGAAATGATGATCATTTAAATTCACATCTTCCTGAATTGAGTTTTGCTGATGAAAATTCTTCTAGCTTTGGTTCCAGAAAGCGTTTCTGCCTTGGCCTTCAGATCCATGATATAGGTGATGGTGAAGACACTGAAGCACTAGAGAGCCCTCTTTTTAAAAGTTCTCGACTGATGAAGAACTTTAAGAAGCTTGAGTCAGCATATTTTATGACAAGATGTAGGCCGTTAAGGCCATCAGCCAAGCCACTGACTAGAAATTCTCCTTCAAGTAGCGAAGGGAAAGCTTCTTTTGTGACTGAAAGGAGCTCCATCAATAACACGATGCTTAAAGAGCAGTATATGAAGGGTGGACAAAGTGGATGGATAAGTCCGTTTCTTGAAGGTTTGTGCAAGTATTTATCCTTTAGCAAGTTAAAAGTTAAGGCTGATTTGAAGCAAGGGGATTTGCTAAGCTCTTCAAACCTAGTATGCTCTCTTAGCTTTGACCGTGATGGTGAATTTTTTGCTACTGCTGGTGTGAATAAAAGGATAAAAGTATTTGAATGTGATACAATCATACGTGATGATCGTGATATCCACTATCCTGTTGTTGAAATGACTAGCCGATCTAAGCTCAGCAGTATATGTTGGAACAGCTACATCAAAAGCCAGATTGCTTCGAGTAACTTTGAAGGTGTCGTGCAGGTAGGTTGAGCTTCATTTCAATTACCTTTAATCTTCATATCATTTGATGTTAAAACAGTTTCTTTTACATATTTAGGTTTGGGATGTCACAAGAAGTCAGATTGTTACAGAAATGAAAGAGCATGATAGGCGGGTATGGTCCATCGATTTTTCATCCGTGGATCCAACAATGTTGGCTAGCGGCAGTGATGATGGTTCTGTTAAACTTTGGAGCATTAATCAGGCAATCTATTTTGCACTTGGTGCATGTCAGCTTTGAAACTGATGTTCTTTTGTCATCTATTATTTTGCTGTCTATATTTAATTGCGGATGTATGATAAGTTTTCCCTCTGTGGGTTACTACTGCAGGCAGCGAGTATTGGTACCATCAAGACGAAAGCCAATGTCTGCACTGTACAGTTTCCAGTGGATTCTAGCCGTTCTCTTGCATTTGGTTCAGCTGACCATCGAATTTACTACTATGATCTCCGTAACCCAAGAGTTCCTCTGTGCACATTGATTGGACACAGTAAAACTGTGAGTTATGTGAAGTTTGTAGATTCAACCAATCTTGTTTCTTCATCAACAGATAACACACTAAAGCTCTGGGATTTGTCAATGTGTGCATCACGGGTTATTGATACACCCCTCCAATCATTTACAGGCCACATGAATGTTAAGGTACATTTGTTTTTCATTTAAAGTGACAATTAGTTATGTGCTTTTTTTAGAATGTTTTTTACTACAGATTATGTCATTTGATAATAAGGTTAAATTCTGCCTTCTTCTGCTGTTGTTGGGATTACTTTTGAACCGACATAGGACAAGGATAATTTATTACATATTCTGTATCATGTCTCAATTTTGAACATTTGACTGCGACAACTAATTTGGGCTGAATATTCTTTGAAACTCTGTCCTCATCATGTGCTCCTTAACCGATGTAATGAAAGAACCAACAACCTCTGGTCAATGTAGAAACTATTTTGTGCAAACTGTGAATTACTTGATCGTTTGTAAAGTTGTGTGCTCTTGTTTAGAAAGAGAATGAGATGCAAGATGCAAAGTATCATTAGTATGGGAGACTTGTCTTTTATGTTTTGGATAACTAGGAAATTGTCAGTGCCTTAAGAGAGGTAGATCCCATGTCTTCTTTATTCTTCTGTTTGGTAATAAAAGGTCTAGTTAATGTTTGGTAGAGGCTTGGCTATTATACTTTCCAATCTACAATCCTTTTTGGCAACGTAATTATCAATTATGTCTGTTGTAGCTACGCATCTTTTTCCCTGTAGTGTTAGCTGCTTAAATTGTGTTTCCTTTTACTGCTCATGTCGACCTATTCTTTTGTTTATGCAGAATTTTGTGGGTTTGTCTGTGTCAGATGGTTACATTGCCACCGGCTCAGAAACAAATGAGGTACTTATATTCTTACTGGATGTTGTTTTGAGGTACTTGGCATTGCTCATATATTTACCTCAAGGAGAAGCTTTTTACAAGCTTTTCTTTTTCTTTTTCCGGATTTGTGGGAATATCTTGTTTCGACCTTTGACAGTTGAAAAGTTGTGTGTTTCCATGGCAAAGATACCAATCATTATATAGTGGTCAGAACCTTGTAATTAGCGTGGGATTCTCACAAACCATGCTAAAACAAATCCCCAGAAATCCACCTCAAATCCACATATCAAAACTCATTATCGAAAATGGGTAAGCTTTTCTTAAGCGTTCCTGACAGATGTGAATGAAGGTGACACATCTGGAAAGATGGTGTCACCGTATTAGTGGGGAATCAAGATTCAGGAAGAGATTATTAGTCTTGTAACCCACCCGCTAGACTACTCGTTGGTAATAAAAGTAAAGACTGCTCCCACCCACATCCACTCGATATTCCTGGGAGCATTATATTATGCATTTGTCCTTACGCGCTTGGTGTTACCGCAGAACAGTAGAGAAGTTATTGATTCTGATGTTTTGCCTTGTGCATCTATTATGCATTCGCAGGTTTTTATCTACCACAAAGCATTCCCGATGCCAGCATTGTCATTCAAATTCAACAGCACGGATTCACTTACCGACCACGAAATGGATGACAGTGCACAGTTCATTTCTTCTGTCTGTTGGCGTGGCCAGTCCTCTACCTTAGTTGCTGCAAATTCCACTGGTAATATCAAAGTTTTGGAGATGGTTTAGTTTGGAACCATTAACCTCATATTATACGAAAACTATAGCCAAGAAGAATGGGAGATAAAGACTCTCTGGAAATGATGCGTCGTGCTCTTGGAAAATATTAGACTGTGTAGCTAAGATAGTAGTGATTAGAAAGATATAAAACCCCGAGGGTTGTGGTTACCAAAACAATTTTTGGCTCGATGTAGATACAAAATCCAGGGTAAAACTGCTTTCCTTGTATATACTGCAAGCTTATAGGTTGATCATTTTTTATGAAAATGGATTCTGACATGCATGCTGGGATGATGTTTATTAAGGTGTGCTGGTGGTTTACGAATATCTTAAATGCTTTTTAAAATATTGTAAGCAGGTGGGGATCGAAGAGAAAGTAGTCATGCAACCAGATATTCTTTTTTTTTATTTTATTTTTTATATAATGTGGTGGATTGGAAGCAAAAAAAAAAAAAAAAAAAAAAAACCTCCAAGTACTGTAAAAATGGCAGACTGGGTTGCCCAGAAATGAAAAATGGAACAGCACAAGCTTGAAATTCTCCACTTATCATCATCAGGGTGTGCCGTGCCAATACAGCGCATGATAAGAAAATCTTTGAATGCAAGAGACAGATATAGTATAATATGAATCCCAATATTTTGAAAAGACAATGATAAAATATACTAATAATAGTGTGTTCATTTTGATCAAAATTAGTATTATATTCCTTTATTCTAAGGATTGAAAACAAAAAGCATAAACTAGCATTTTTATGCCAGCATTCACAGACGGAGAGCGGAAATATAAAAGCATAGATAATGCACCACCGGAACCGGAGAAACAAAGGAGCCATTTATTGAGAGACCAAATGTAGCGAAGAACAAAAAGGCAAAAATCATGGAGTAATAATGCTTTGGCAAGAGACTACATGCACTCTCTGTCAACGTATCTCATCTCTATGTCTAGAGGCAAAGCGAAGAAATTGTGTGTTATGCTAGACCTGCGGTGTAAATAGCAGTAAGTTGTAGGCTTCTCGTATTTGCTGCAAACTAGTAGTATACCTTCAATTCATAAGGAACCTTGCATCTCTATCTGCAACCAAGAATATTTTTTTTTCAAATGTCTATTTACACTGATCCTTTTTAACCTTTGCTTCCACAGCTAATCTAGCTAAGAGGCGTCTAAATCTGTCAGCTCCAGGACCTGGTTTAATCTTGTCAGGATCCCCAACCTTAAAACACTTGGGGTGATCAGAGCACCATCCACCGGGAGTAAAACTCCCCTTCTTACGATTCAGTAAATCTTTATCAATCTTATCCAAGACGGGATCGTTATGTTTGAATTTTCGGGCAAAGGCGGCACCACTTGCAACCATCTTGCTACTGTCATTAAGAGAGAGAATGTGCGGATGCTGCTTTGGAGGATTGTCCCAAGAAATATAATGCAAGTCATGATTGACAGCTGTTGGAGCAAACTCAGGAACATTGCATATTACGGTGTGAAAGTATCCTTCCGGAGAGGAGACAAAATTTGTATAGTACATGAGCATGGTTCTTGGCAGGTTATCCCAGCCCCAAACCAAGTACTCCACAAATGAGTGCGTCAGAACCATCCATGCAGATCCTGCACAAGGATTGAAAACAAAATTCAATTTGTGTAGTTTAGAGACAACAGAATCAACATCACATCCTCCATTGCACTGTTTGTTCAGGCATAGGTGCCGCAGCATAGTTTGATGGGTTTCAAGGAAGGGACATGCCTTGATTGTTTTCATAGTTATTAGCTCGCGGGGATCTCACAAATATCTATGCCTAGAACAGTAACAGCAAGAAATCCAATTAAATGCGAGAAAAGAGAAATGCCATGCACTAACCAGTGAATAATTTAAATGCCGTAGGCAAAGGTCTCTGAGGAGTGGCCCACACTATGTCTTCCTTCTTTGTTGAATACAGCCCTGGGTCTATGATCAAAGGCATTGCCCGTTTATCACTAAGTAGAAGACAAAGATGTTTGAGTTATTCACTGGACAAAAGAAAACTAGTGCTCATGTGGTTTGTGCAGTGTGCATTTTTGAGTGTCTGCGTATGCATGCATATGGGAGATACACACAACTCACTTCTTCCAACCCAGGTCACTTGTGTGCTCGATGAAGTTTAGATTGCGGTTTACAGTTGAAAACGCATAAAGAAGATCTGCAGAATAACACAAGTAAATAATCAGACAGAGGCTTCGACCAAATCCTATCCGCAAAAATACCAAAAACAGACACAGAAAAAGAAACTTGACGTTTTCGCACACAGCATACCATCTTGAGTTACAAGAGGATAATCTGAAGCGCTCAGATTGATAAACCAATCCCAATCTTTACTCTTTCTGAGAAGAATTGCGCAAGCATGAAGAGTATTTGAGACCATTGTGGGTCCTTTATAAGTGACCATATTAGCTTTGGTGACCATGTAAACATTTCCAACCTTGGAGAAAATTGGATGCTTTCCCACTCGTGAAGCAAGCTCCTGCCTGTCCTCTGAAGGAGACTCCAAGTCCAAATGAACCACATACTGGTTTCGTGGATGGTAAAGAGCGTGAAGGGTTCTCCAAAGCTTATCCAAATCATCTCTAGACCCAGAAATCAAATAAGCAAACCGAGGAGTTTTAGGGATAAAAGGAGAGGAAGAAGACCCTGAAACTGTTTGGTTTGTGCGAAACTGGAAAATAGTGAAGATGTGATTGATTGTGTGTAGGGAGGAAATTAGGCCCATGTTGAAGCAAGTTGCTAAAAGGAATACGCATACAAGAGAGCTTATGGCTAGTGGGAAAACCCATTTCTTCTCCACATTCAGTGACCCCATTACTGCACCTTATCATCGGCTCCTATCAACAACAAACTACCTTCACATCCCAACTTCACTAATCCACTCTTCTTCCACTGAATCAAAGAAGACAGCAACTTGATTCAAAGCAGACGATGGTCGTTTCCTTCAAGTCAGAAGGCCACTATCAAACCAGCAAAACAAACACAAAATACTGCATTAATTCATCGTCACAGAAAAATTACACTTGGACAAGAATAGAATCATTATCACACAGCTACGGTGCATTGAAATAACAAAAAACCACAGCAAACTAAGAAACTAATCAAATTGTGATGCACGACACCACCATTCAGAAATCCACTGGTAATGATTAGATGATTAGACGATTAGACGATTAGACGATTAGACGATTAGACACCACCATTCCGATTTGAAAGCAGGAAGAAACGCCACAGATTTACAAGTATAATAAAATCAAAATCTTTCGTTCCATATGCGTGTATACCCCAGGAAACCCATTGACAAATAGACGATCAATTTACCATATTTAGAATCCAGAATTTCCCAAATGATCTCTTCGCAGATCCCAGTGTTTGTTTTGATAGTGGAAAATCCAAAATCAATACAGAAGATTCAACTTAAAACAGAGCATCAACAGAATAGGAAACAGCAATCATATGTTGAAAGAAAAAAAAAAAAGGAAACCCACGTCAAGATTGAGCTCACGTAATCATCACAACCCATAAAACAAGAAACAAAATGGCACACATATAAAAAAGGAAGAAAAGGCATCATAGCAACAGTTGCATGAGTTTGTCGTGAGAACATAACTGAACAAAAAAAAGACCAAGGAACACAAATATATACCAGCACTGAAAACACCAACCAGAACATAAAATAAACATGATTTGAATAGACAGCAAAGAACCTGTCTTCCTCTGTTCCGTGTGAAGAGAAAACAGAACTCCGATAAGAACCGTTGCCTCCTCTGTCTTCGGACAAACAAACTAAAAAAGGACAACGTGAGCTACAGGGGAAGAAAGACCAAACTACAATATATACAGAGACCATTTTTATTAAAATATGACAACAATAAAGATTTACGAGAGAGAATAATAATTAAAATAAGGAATCTTCCATTTTTTTGTTAGAGGACTCGTGTCAGTGAGATAATAAAAAAAATTTCTCTTCTTTTTTGGCGTGTTTCTGTTACATTGGTGGAGGGAAGTTAGGATTCTGATTCTGACCAAAGAGGGAAATTAACATTTGATTTTCATTTTATTTTAATAGAAAAATTTAAGGTACCAAATTGCCTTATGATTAATAGCATAATTAAGGGAACATCAATAAAATATGTAATTGAGTAATGGACCAAATCCCGAGAAATGTAGACTTGATTAAATTAAGCTAGACTTATATTAGGGTACTGTAGTCCTACTTTGCCATCGTAATCGAAACAGAAAGCTGATCTGATACTATAATATACCCCTCATATGAACACGTAATTCACACTCCCTACGTGTTCATATGAAGTGTTGTTGTTTCTTAATAAAAATTATATATATATATAAAATATTCAAGACATTATTTGGCAGAAGTGAAGAGAGTCCTTATCATTTATCTAAACATCCTTGTATAATCCAACTAGTCCGAAGGTAGACCAATAAAAATAACACAATACTAATTTGATTTTTCAAATGTAATTCTCAAAACAATGTATATTTAATTTTTAAGAAAATGAACATGACCAATAAATAACAACCATAATTTTATTCATAAATATAACAAGGTCCACTTTAGGACCTAAGACCATACCTCAAAACTCAATATCTGAAATCCAAATTCAGTAAAATAAGTCCAAGATAAACTGCTAATTAAAACCAACAATTAATATAGTACAAATGCAATAGTCTATCCCTAAGATATCCCGGAATTCAACCCTAAATTAGGATTGCTATGCTCACAAACTAACCTTGAAAGATTGGAAAAATAACCTCAATGAGAGTCATACTATCATAAAGAAGTTATAACGGTGGAATAAGAACATCTAAAAAAAAGTAAAATAATTGGTAAAAACTCAAATGATATCCATGCTACTAATATGCATATAAATACTACTTTTCTAAATTTGCCGACTATACAGACAATACTGGCTAGGCATACAAAAGTAGAGATCTCGCATTTTGTATTTTTAAAAATTAATTTACTTCTTATTTTTAATTAAATTAATCATATTCTTATTATATGAAAATTAATTTTATATATATTATTTTTAATATGAATTATAATTCTATTAAATATTAATAAATAAGAGTGATGGTCTCATTTATTTTAGTTAAATATAAAAATATCGATTACTAACACGATAAGGAACATACTAAAAATTTTAAACCAGTTAAATTTATCATTATCTTTACGATATAATAAAGAAATTAATTATTATTATTGTTATAATAAATAAATAATTAAGTGAGAATACTAGTAAAATAATGGTTTATTTTTCACTGTTTGGTAAAAAAAATTAGGGGAAACTGTATTTTTTTTTCGGCTGTTAGATTGTATAAGAAAGCAAACAAATCGAGAGCGGAAACAGAACAGAACAGAACAGAACATAACAGAGCAGAGCCGAGAGAGATCGAGATCTGTTCCCCTCTCATTCTATTAAACTTTGGGACCCTTTCGATAAAGGGGTCTGATCTGTTTTGGTTTCTCCTCACTCTCCTCTCTGGTAGTGATTTCATCTATGTTATCTTTGTGTCTTTTGTTTATTTATTTATTTCTTATGTTGTCTTACTCTTCTCTCTTGGGATGATGGCTATTAATCCCGACCGTGATTTGTATGCGTTCGTGCGTGACCGTTTTTCTATTGATCTTCTTTTAGCTTTTGATCCGTTGTATTTACTGATGGTGTACTTGTCTGTAACTTTTTTTCCGTATAAAAACTAGAGGCTTGATCTCGATTGGAACGTGATTTCCAGATTTTGTACGGTGTCTGATTCGGATGTAATTGTGAATGTTAGATTTGGACTGTTCCTAACATGTTTTTTTATTTTCTCATCTTTGTCTGTGAATTTGTTGAGTGTTAATATGTCGATCATAAGGAAAATTTTTTAATTTTATTTTTCTATTGGATAAGTGATGGATCTTTTGTTACTTTTTTGTATTCCATCCAACTGTTGGGCGTATTTGTGAGTTTCGCAGATTAGCTTGTTGACGGTTAGATTGATCTATCTTGAAATTCTGAAAAGCTGCCTATTTGTTCTTTTTTTCAAAATTATTTATTTTTGTATGTTGTGTCTGCTAATTCAGCAATAGGTAAGACTTTTGATTGTCTATGTCTGGAAAATGGGGTCTGGTGTCTCCTTGATGACATAATAATTATTGCTTTGTTCATCAGGCTGTGGTTGAAGCATTATGGGCGTTGAGGTTGTTGAAACCGAGATTGCTCAGGCACCTGCGCAAGAAGTTGACAGTTCTTTACCGCACGAGAAGGAAAATGGGAAGCTAGACAAGGAATCTGGGCCAAGCGAGCAAATACAATTTGGTACACATGAGCAGGTGCCAGGCCAAGGAGAAGGGAATGATGTAGATTCCATTTTTCCAAAGGATGCTGCTGACGAGTGGCCTGCTCCTAAACAGATTCATTCCTATTATCTTATAAAATACCGACCACTTGAAGATCCAAAAATAAAAGCCAAAATTGATCAAGCTGACAAGGAGATTCAGAAGAGGAATCAGTCTCGTTTTCTCTTAAATGAAGAGATAAGAGCAAAAAAGGTAAGATAAAAAAGTTACTGGTTTTACTAGTAATCCTGTTTTTCTCTATTGATTGTCATGCTATATAGTGTCGTTTTCTATATTTGGACATGTCAATAAAATAATCTTACCTATACTTTTTTATTTTTTGTAGCCCTTTGCTCACTCTCTAAGTGAGCAACATCTTGGTTGCAAAAAATTGTAATGTGCAAGTGTATTTCAAATAAACATGTCTGGAAAAATTTTAAGGAGAAGAAAATATGTGTCATCTTATGGGGAGAATACAGATATTACCCATTGTTTTCATCATGAAACCATTCTGTAAATTGATTTGGGGTTGCTTTATTTTTTTTTGAAAAAGGAATTCTGGGTGAGGCCCTTTTATTGTAAAGAGAAATACACTACCTCAACTCATAAGGAAAAATGTGTCGTCTTATTAGTGGAACACAGATGTTAGCCACTGTTTTTGTCACGAAACCATTGGAAAACTGATTTTGAAGATGCGTTTTTAACATTAACCAAAGAAATTTTGGGGAAGCCCTTCATGCTAAAGCCCAAAGGCATAAGAATAGAGAATATACTTCCTCAACTCAAAAGTCGGTTATAAATAGTTTCTCTGTATGGACATTATTTTTCCATTTAATTTCAGCTTCAGCTGAGTGGAAGAATCTTTTTTGTGTCCCTCTCCTGTATCCTTTCTTTTTTTAATCTTTTCATGATGAGGACTGATAATAGGTAGCATGCCCTATCAATAATAGAGAACATTTTACTTGTTTGTGTATGACGCAAGGCGACAGAAGCTGGTTTTTGAGGACTCTCAAGTGTTTCAAGTTCTAAGCCTTCTGATGACTTTTTATGTTTGCTTGCATATATGATAGATTTCTTCATCCTCTGCAAAATGACATGTTCATACTTTTAGCTATTTATTGCTTATAATCTCTAACCTATACTGAAACTGTCAATGTGCTGTAAATATAGCTTATTATCTTCAATAACTCTAAATTTTTTGGGGCCATACTTTTGGCAGTTGTAATTTACAATTTTATTCCAAAATTATGATTTCATTGGATCCTCTTTTTTCCCTTTGATACTTCCAGCTTGATGGTTATGATGCAGTATCTATTGGAATTTGCAGTTCTAAGATGGTTGGCCATACTGCAGCTAATATTTGATTAACACATTCTTGAACCATTTATTTACTGCTATGGATTGTTGCCTTGAACTGTATTTATATATTGTATTCTTAGATTATAGCATTGCATGCCTTTATAATCATGTTAAAGTGTTACTACATGGTAAGTGTGGCATTTAGCTGCCCTAACTCAATGATCAAAATAAAATTATGGAAGAAAAGGCAAAAAATTTTGCAGCATTTTGCAATTATGATGTAGATGAAGATTTAGACGAGCAATTTCCATGTTGATTTGTCTTCTCATATATGATGCCATATGCTTATTGTAATGTTCCAAACTTCAAGTTGTTGTAAAGAAAAATTGTTCTTATGTGCGGTTGATCTAATTCTTTAATTGTTTTCCTCCTGCAGTCAATACGGTTTGAGTTGATTAACCAGATTAGGAGTCTTAGGAGTGAGAATAGCCAGTACACGGGTATCTTGCAACAGAAAAAGAAGGAAATTGAACCTTTGCAGCAAGCATTAGGCAAGCTGCGCAACTCAAACACTGCTGGCCATGGTGGTATATGTTCATCTGAGGAAGAACTCAACGAACTTGTATGTCTTTAACCATTAGCTATGCACATGCCAATTATTTCTGATTTTTATGTTTGTGCAAAAATAAACATTCTTATTTAACTTTTGCTATTGGTGAATTTAGATCTTCAGTTTGAATTACCGCATGCAACATGAAAGCATTCCGCTGACTGAGGAGAAGCAAATACTTAGAGAAATCAAACAACTTGAGGGGACTAGGGAAAAAGTAATTGCCAATGCTTCTATGAGAGCAAAGATTCAAGATTCACTGGGACAGAAAGAAGCTATACAAGACCAGGTCAAAGTAAGACACTTTTGCTTAAGCACAGTTATTACGCAGCATTGCTGGACCTGTAGAATCTGCGTCATCTTAATGTAAAAATTGATTGATTCACTATAGCTGTGTTACTGTAGCTTATGGGTGTTGACCTGAATGGAGTAAGGAAAGAGCAAGAAGGAATTTGGAAGAAAATCAAGCAACTTGAATTAGAAGCCAAGGCATTTGAGGATGAAATTACTGCTTTACGGAAGGAGTTGGATGGTGTGAATGAGAAGAAAGACAAAGCATATGAAACCATACAGGAACTGCGGAGACAACAAGGTGATGGGGTATGTTTGTGACCACAGTTATTAACAAAAGATCTTCTACTACTGAAATGACAACTGGCCGTACCTTGTCTAAATGAAACCACCTTTTTCAATGCAGTCACTTTAAATGGACGGCATACGTAGAGCAACAATACATATTTTTTTTCTTACTGCATCGCCAGTTTATTCATCATTACATCTCTACCAGAACACTGTAGTTTAAGGGTGCATATTTTTAATTTTTTTTTCTGGGTGATTTATGATTTATTATTATTATTTTTTTTATGATTTCTGCTTGAGTGAATATTTAAGGGTATCTATACCCTTTTGGGACATTGGGATAGAGATATGTTTTTTCTGAGTGATTGCATTTATGCGTGGTTTATCTATACTCCCGTAATGCTCAAATGATGTCATTGCCTCCAGCTAGAGAATTTATTCAGTTGGATGATATTATTTATGTGTGATTCATATTCTAAGAAAACATATGAACCTCAACTCATGACCTCAGCGTCGTCTAAGAAAATTGATATAAATTGGATGATATGTGAATTACATAAATGTGTGATGTACTTGAAGTGCATTTTCTTGTTGATGTTATGCCATCTGTCCTGTATCAGAACGTGCCCTTTGTCCAAAATCGCAATGCCTTGAACAAGGCCAGAGACTTAGCTAACAAGAAAGATGTAAAGGCTCTGGAGGAACTGTCTCACGCAGAGGTTTGTTTTACCGGTATTTAACTTTTAATTTTTTTAATCATTATGCAAAGTTGTTTCTTGTCAGTGTTACATGCTTATCTTTGATCTTAAATACTTAATTAGGTCGAGAAATTTATGTCCTTATGGAGCAGTAACAAGGCATTTAGGGATGATTACGAAAAAAGGATTTTGTCATCACTTGACTCGCGGCAGTTAAGTAGAGATGGACGAATGAGGAACCCTGATGAGAAGCCATTGGTGGTTTTGGAGACACAGACATCCCCTGGACCAGAGGTAGTTGCTAAAGCTATCGTGAAAAAATCGAAGGAAGATCCAAAATCTGTTCCACAGAAAGATAGTCTGCCAGCACAGAAGGTCCAAAAAGATGGAGGCAATACAGAGTCAAAGACCAGCACTGAGCAGGTAGACTTCACGGAGAAGGAGGAGATGGTGGCAGCTGAAAAAAAGGAGCGTTCTACTGAAAAGGCAGTTGATGAAGCTAGGTTGAAGGAGCTTAAAAGAGAAGAGGAGATGGAAAAAGCCAAGCAAGCTATGGAAAGGAAGAGAAAGAAAGCTGAGAAAGCTGCTGCAAAAGCTGCTATAAGATCTCAAAAGGAAGCAGAAAAGAAGCTTAAGGAAATTAGTAGTTCATTCCTTTTTTCTTTCTTTCAGCCTTTATCTTCCTTTATACATGTGTTTTCGTAAATGATTTTCAAGTAAAAGGAGTCTTTGCTTTGAATCACTGCAGGAACGTGAAAAGAAATTAAAGAAGAAGGCTGCAGCTGTTAAACCTGCAACTGATGGTGTTGAACCGTCTGAAGAAGTCGCGGAGGTTGCAGAGGAAAAGGAGGAAGGGGAAGAAGAAGGTCCTGTTGCTGCGAAGGAGAAAGTGAGGAAGGAGAACACGGTGAGGGCCAGAGGTCGGCCTAGGGGCGGAGATTCAATTCCCAGAGTTATTTTGAAGAGGAAAAAGGCGACAACAAACTATTGGCTGTGGGCCGCTCCTGCAGCGTTGCTGGTTCTTTTGCTGTTGGCACTTGGGTACTACTACTACTATCTTGTCTAGTTGTAGTAGATTATAATCCTCAAGGAGTTGCTGCTGTCGCGGAGAGTTGACGTCATTTTTGTTCTGTTTTCATCCTGTTACCGGACTCATAGTTGCTTTCAGGTTTATTACATACATTGTTTAGTCGTAAAAGGACAACCATAGATATTTTATTTGTTTTGTTTTGTTTTGTTTTGTTAAAAGTTTTGACTTGTGTTAAGCTAACGAGAATGCAATTTCTTGTTTAAGTTTAGTGGTGAAATTAGTGGAATTATATTTTTTTCGTATGACAAATATTCCAATAATAGATAAGAAAAAAAGATTATATAAGCGGCAATATCGTTAATGCGCTTACAATTGCAATTTCGTGAGCGACTGCCACGTAAGGGCAGCAGGAAAGTTCTGTGCAACTTTCCATCAAAATCAAAAAGTTAAAGTGGTATGAGGATTACAGAACTGGGGATGGCTGCCAATCTATTCCTAAGAAGATCGTTTCAAGATGCTGCAAAAAGGATTACACAACTGGGGATGGCTGCCAATGTCCTGCGTCTTGGGCCTTGCACATACACGCGCCTCCCTTCTTTTTATCTGGCTTCTCCGCCCTCATATCCAGGTCTACTAGTGCTTTTGTTTTATAACTTCACATCACTCTCCCTAATGATAAACTCGCCACTTGTTGATGATCAATTAATCCGAATTGAGCTAAAAACGGAGGAAGACGGGAAATGTTGGTGAAATGGACGGCTTTGGTTAAGGTGTTGGCAATATGTGTGCGACAGTTGTTTGATAAAAAGCTCCACTCCAACCAACTTGTATTCGGAATAAGCTTAGTTAGCCTGTTGTGTACGGGTAGACTTTGCGGTTATGAAATTAAAATGTGCTTCACTTACACTATCAGTTGATCGCGTATCCATTGCTTGTGCTACAGCTGCAGGATTGTGTCACTTGGCACAAGCTGTGAAGGGGGAACGTGATGCTCTTCTCATGGGTGTACGGGACAAAGGTGTGGTTGAAGATGTGAGGCATATTCTTGAAATGGTATTATTATTATTATTATTGAAAAAAATTGTGAGCAACTAAACAGCAATTATCTAGCTCTGGTCTTTAATTTTCCTGCTTTAATCTTGTCCAGGCAAGAACGGCGTCACATAGAAGAGAAGTTCTTCATACAGATTTTCTTACTCCACCAACATTGAAAGAGTCGTTGCTTGCATTGCAAAAACATGCAGACATTAAAGTAGTTGCTCAGGGAGGATATCCGCAGGTTCTAACTGAACAATTCTTTTTTGTATTGTGTGTATTTCTATGTTATCCCCATCCTTATTTAGATGTCTTTATATTCATTAAGATGCCTTCATATAAAACTTTTCAGGCTGAGCGTCGACGCATATCGGTTGGACATCCAGACGCACTGGTTAGTGATCCGGACATTATTGCGGCAGTAAGGTTAGTGCTCAGTGCTTCTGTTGCGTAATCATATTACTTGATGTGTTATTATTGCTTTATAATACTGAGGTTTTAGGTATCTGCATTATTCAGTGTTGCAGGAAATTTTGGATTTCAATCTTGTTCTCATGGTGATTTCCTAGGAGCGATTCTTGGCACTGGGATTGCCAGAGAAGGGCTTGGGGATATAATTTTGCAGGTATTTTCTTCATTCTACTTTTGCATGTTCTCTTTGTTATTAGTTTGAGGTTTTTGTAACTGATGTCTGAATTCGAGGTATTTGGGATGAATTTACTTACGAGAATAGCTTTGACACCTCAAACTAAGAGATTCAACTGGATCTATTATTTGGAACATCCTAAAAGATGTCCATCAGACAAACTTTTATTTCTGAAATATTTTGTCATTTTTATAAGTTTTAGATGAACATCTTGGAACCTTGGCCAGCATTTATTCAAGGGTTCAACGCACTGTTCATCCCTAACAATTGGCATTTTATGTTGTTTCGAATTAAATTTGGGGATGAAGAGGCCATTCTTCTTATTTGTTGGAAAAATCAAACTTTGGTGAAGTGTGGTAAGTTGTGCGTTGTGCGATGAAAACTATTCAGTGTTTTCTGCACTATGTTAAGCTGAGTACTATATCCAGTCAACAAAGCCAATAATTATACAAGTTGGATAGGGATTTTGTTGTTGAAGAACTAAATGTAGTATAACAACACAATTCTTCCATGGTGTTTACCAAATTGATTCTCCCAAAACTGAACCATGGGAAAATGGTCAATGAAGGGCTGGGATACCCTGTTCACGAATGCTGTATTGGTTCCAGGTGCTTTGAAAAGTTTGAATGGCATGACATTAGTAACCCACTTCCCTAGCCAGGGGCACCCATTGAAAGCCAAAACATCCTTGATTCGCTCTTGGCGTGGTTTCCACGTGTTGAAGGAAGCATTGAACTGTGACAGTGGATAAAAGATTGCAGAGACAAATTTTACGTTTCCTTTTGTTTTTAAATCCCAGTCTGCAGCTGAACTTCCTTATAAATTGGTATGCAGAGTATTCCTCAGTTAGCTGCTATTTGGATTGTATATAGTATGTTCATACGCACAGTTTGTTTAGCGACCAAATTTTCAGTGATCTGCTGAGCTCTTGAGAAATTTTTTTATTAAGGTTGGGCAGAGATTGAGAGGTGAAGCTTGCGTAAAGCTTGTTAGGTCGTTAAAGTATGATGATGGTAAAATGTTGGGCATTGGACTGGATCAAGCAGTCATTCCTCTACCTTGACTTTCTAAAAACATTTTACTGCTAGTATCTTGTGGATCAATTGCATTCTTTGTCACACATCTAATAGTTCTGATTGAGGGAATTTGCAGCCCTGCTTACTTTATCTAGCATGACTATTAGTTAATATTGTCCCATAGAATGCTTGCTCAGAACAACCCTTCTAATTCTTTCTATTGCTTAGGATAGTTCTGGATAAATGATCCCAGCATCTAACTACTATATCACTTTCTTCCTAACCACATTATTCATATTAGGATTAAGTCGCCACCTCTGATGCTCAATGGGATTAAGCCGCACTAGGCTTCATCACTGTTTTTAGCTTTGGCAACACTATCTCTGACATCAAAGTCACTGATTTCAACTCTGATGGCTGCTTCATATCAGATGGCAAGGTCCCCTGTGGTCTATTTTGAAATAGCTGAGAAATCTAGCTCATTTGTGTCTCCAAGTTCTTAATCCTAGAGTCTAATAACATTATAAAATGTTGTATCAAGTCCTCCAAATTACTCTTCTTTTCAACTAGCTATGAACTTTTGAAATTCTGATTACCCTGCTGGTAACCCAAATTATAACATCCTTCTTTATTTTGATTGGAATTCGGATCAATGTTGGGACCATTATTACTCTTATTAGAGAAATTTGGATGATATTTTTACTTCTCATTATAAGTGGTTCTGAAATTCAAAGGTTGTTTTTCTGGATTATCAACATAATTGGCCTCTTCAAAATTATCAAGCACTGATAATTGTTGTGATTCTCATCACAATGATCATATAAGGCCATAACGGGCAGACCGTCAAGATTTTGATTCATTGCCCTGCTCTGAGCAAACTCATGCCTTATGCCTATCATCTTTGTAGTCAACTTGTTAATAGCATCAACCTCTAACATTCTTAGAGTCCTATCAAAATCTGAATTAATGTTCCCAAATCTGTCCCCCCTATGCTACATTCTCTATCAACTAGAAGGTTTCTCCAACTTCTTTATCTAGAATATTCCCATTAGAAGTAACATTCAATATAATCTTGTGCATATTTGACAGATCTTTGAAAAAAACATCCAGTTGATGAAAATCTGGAATATTATGGTGATTACACCTCTTTAATAGTCCCTTGAATCTATCATAAGTTTCATATAATGATTCGTTTAATAGCTACTTGAAGTTACTGATTTCGTGCCTCAACTATGAAGTCTTCACTACTAGAAAAAGCCTTGTCAGAAGGGCATTCATTAGCTCTTCTCAAGTGGTAATAGAGTTAGTGGTCCTATTTTCTAACCAATCTACAGCTTTTTTTGATAGAGAAAAAGGGAACAAGTGCAACCTAATTGCCCCAGTAGGTATCCCATTAAACCTGAAGGTGTTTGTCAACTTGACAAATGTCTTCACATGCTTTATTGGATCCTCTTTTTTTCAGCCATAAGAATTGATGATTCTCCATTATCTGAATCATTGTAGGCTTGATCTCAAAGTTGTTAGTCTGAATGTCAGACCTCTGGATATTGTCCCAGAGGGCATTAGCAGTACGAGTAACATAATCCATCACTGTCTTACGCCTTGCCTGTTGTTGCCCAATTAGGTCTACATGATTAGCTCCATTGGCAGTAGCAAGATCCTACGGATTCATTTTCTTGTCTGTTAACTTGAGCTTTTGTAATTTTTGTATTGTCTTTTTTATAGACAAATCAATTGGGTCTAGGTTTAGCTTCTTGCTTCTCAAGTTATCCTATTCTCTAATTAAGTGCACGATAATACCAAAAAAAATTAATCTAAAAAAATTAATCTAGAAAAAAAATTAGGGATTAATTTTTAGTTTTAAAACCATTTTTTCAATAATGACGTCAAAACTTTGTTGCGTAAAACCGAATTACAATCGCAAGTGCATGATTATCAACAAATAATATAGATACGGATGAACCAATGTTGATCCCATAAAAAAATTTGTTTAAAACTAATCAATTCACCTAACTTAGGATTCTAGTTAAATGAGATGAATAGAATGTTAAGTAAACAAGACATATAAAACTGAATATAATGTATTAAGTATGAGAAATAAATTGAATATAAATTCGGAGTTCTTACTTGGAACCTGTTATCAATCTAACCCATAAAATATTTGATTTCTGCTATCAAATATTATCCTTTTGGATTATTATTAGCTACTCTGATTAACCTAATTAGTTATATTCTGATGCTACTCTGGTCATAGAACCGTTTAGTTCCCAATCAATATATTCTCCAGGTCTGACAGATATATGCTTATTCTGTTAATTGTGGATAACCTAGGAATTATACCCTCTTGTTGAAACCTAGACTAATCTCCCGATTTACTTTAGGTTCACATAAAACGAATTGATCAGGTTCGTAAATATTGCAAGGTAGAATTGATTTTTTGGCTTAAATCTTTAACAAATTCTGGTTTGGATTCTAGTTATCATTAAATCTAGATTAGCGAAGACCAAAAGGATGAAAACGAATCCAAATCAATTGTCATTGACTAATATCCAATAAACATACCATGATTTTGATCTATAACGAATCAAGTTTGCTTGCAAAAAATATGAAAAATAAAAACTGTACACTCTGAAATTAATAACTTGATTCTCCAAAAAATTTTACATTTGAAGCTAATATTTATACATTTATCACAAATCTGACCGGTCGGTTACCGACAGAATGATAGGTCGGTATTCAAAAATCAAACCTCGCGTCTTCATATCCTGAGTTTGACCAGTGGGTTACAAACTCCGACTGGTTGATGTACCTTCAATATTTGGTATGTAATTTGTATTTTGGAAGTTCGAACAGTCGGTCCTGATAGTTCGATCGGTCAGTGTGCCTTCGCATTTAACACCTACTTTCACCATTCAATGCTGACTGGTCATTCTTAATCTGGAATGATTGGTTGTCTCTGAACCTCCGCACAAGTCGGGTGCGACTGTCTAGTTACGTTTGGGCTGTGTTGTGTGTTCATGTTTGGGTTCGTGAGTTTGGACTCTCCTCGTGAGGACACAAGGTCTATAAGGAGGGGAGATTGTGAGACCCAGTCCGTAGGGGGGGCAGGTTATCCAATCCCACATCGGAAAGGAGCGAGGGAGGTCTTGAGCTTATATGTGTTGTGTGAGTGGATCATTTGTAACAAGATGCATCTTTTGGGTCATGTGGTTAGAAGCCCAACCGAGCGTTGCAGTTGTAATCTATCACACTCACATACACGTCTGGGCCCGCTGGGCAGAGGGTTTGGGGGGCCGCGTCGTGACAGATGGTAGCGGAGCTGATCTCGTTCCCTCTTCCGGGTGAGCTTGGGCTGTGTTGTGTGTTCACGTTTGGGCTCAAGGCAGTTACGTTTAGCTCCCCTCGTGAGGATACGAGGTCTATAAGAAGGGGAGATTGTGAGACCCAGTCCGTAGGGGGTCAGATTACCCAATCCCACATCGGAAAGGAACGAGGGAAGTCTTGGGCTTATATGTGTTGTGTGATGGTATCATTTGTGACAAGATGCATCTTTTGGGCCCTGTGGTTAAAAAACCAATTGAGCATTGCAGTTGTGATCCATCACGCACACATACACGTCCAGGCCCGCTGGGCCAAGGGTCCGGGGGCCGGGTCGTGACAGTCTAGTTCACATGATCAACTATTTTCACCATTCAATCATGCGAATCACTTCTTTCTTCTGCATTTGTTCGTGAACTTGTGTTAAATCTTGCTCAATACAATACTAAACAAACACATAAAAACGTGTAGTTTATCAGTGCAAATAACATATAATAATGTATATGAATTAAAAAGTCAATAGATGACCAATGCAAAACACAAGTTATCAAAACCCTGGTATCATTCTCTTCATTTGTTGTTTCTTTTCATTCTCAAATTCCTTGCAGGAGGCCTCAAATGCTTAAATATGGATTTGGTTTTCAGTTTGACATTATGTTCAGAATATTTCAGCAAATGGTAGAAAGTTGAACCTGCTTTGCTCCAATAGTGATGCAAGGTGGCATTGATTATTTCAGCAAATAGCTGACATGAACACTTACAAGTGGTTCAGAGTCTTTTGTACGCACCATAACTGCATAATTGTTGAGTCGTTGCTTGTGACATCTACTTAGGGGAAGTTTGAATCAGTGTGCGGTTGACTTCTAAAATGTACAATATAATATTGAAAATTTGCATTTACCTGTTTCCCTTTAGTATATTCTTTAGCATGTATATAGTCTATGGTACTCGAATATTGGAGCTAACATCCAATTATCGAAGACAGTGGGGTGAAGCTATAGTGGTCGGATTCTGATTTTTTTCTTTCCATTTTCCATTTTTTTTTAATTTCCAGGGAGAGAAAGGGGCTCAAGTGCTGATTGTTCCAGAACTTTCCGACTTCATTGTGTCAACGCTAAACAAGGTTACTTGTTGCTTTGTGAGATAATAGTTTTGTTCCTGCAACTCATACTATCTTACTTTCTCCTAACTCTATCCTAATTTACGAAACCTATTATAATGGCTGCTTGGCCACATGTTACATTTGAGTTGGAGGGGAGTTACCATTTTTTTCTAGGTTTAGGATATATTAGCCTCTCACCTTACCAGAGAAATGATTTTCCGCAAAAAGTGTCTTACTTCAGTAAGGTACCATTTGGTGATGTATCAACTAAACAGATAAGTGGAATGTTGCATTTTTTTTAGTTTCATGCAACTTGATGCTTCACGATCTGCATTAATGCTATTTTTTTCTTACAGGTTGGTAATGTCTCAGTTTCTTGTACAAGGATACCGTTGCTTGCTCTTGAATATGAACCTCCGAGGTCAAAAGCTCATATATCAGCATCTTTGGTGTGATTCTTACCGTATTTTGAAATGACGTGAATTAAATGTTGTATGTCTCATTTACTATTTACAGGACCAAGTCATTTAGAACAGTGGAGGCATCATTGAGGGTTGATGCTCTAGCTAGTGGAGGCTTTAAAATTTCTCGGTCAAAACTAGCTGATTTAATCAGGTAAGGCTATGCTTATAAAATTTCTCCATCTGTTGTGTGTTGGCAAAACTTCGATTATTCTTCATTACTGTTTGGTTGTTGCTGTTGCTGATGAGCTTTTCTGCTGTATGTGTCACTGCTTATTGACGCTGAAATCTTTTGTTCTAGCAATATCTATTGATCTACTGATTATGCAGCAGTGTCACGGTGAAAACTTCTAAAGTGGTGGTATTTTCAATTAGAAATTTGATTTTTTTCTCAGCTTTTTCCCTATGCCTTTTCTTTTTGAGCCTTCCCACTGCTCTTGATTCCTAGACATGTTAATTCTTTAGACCAGCTGAACCCACCTTTAGTTGGTGTTTACAATACAACAAAAAGAATTAAAGGAATTAGCTACTGTTGTCAATGGTGGATACCCTTTAATATAAAAAAATGTTGCTTTAACATAGAAGATGATAATATATTAAGACACGACTACTGGTAATATTTGAATGTTCACAACCTATGAATAAGCATTTACTGTACTTTGTTATTATATTCAATATTTTCGGTCAATTTTGGTTCTTTTGATCCAACCTGCTTGTTCAGATATTTGCGTAATTTGGTTGCATTTGGCTACTATGTGAATAGCATAATTATTGAGTTGATTGTTATGTTTGAATTTTTATATAACTGCTGTAACCTTTTACTTTTTGTTTTGGAGAATTTCATTTTGTTTTATCATCATTTTCATTTTGCTTTGTCGTTATTATGCAAACGCATGCACTAAAACAAGTTAGACAATATTTCTTCAAAAACAATAACAAGTTAGACAATATTATAAATTGGCTAGCACTGGTAACAAGGCTGTCAGTAGTTATCTATTGCATGTTCGATACTCTATTGCTTATGCAGTTGCAGGACCTAACATATACGAACTGCTTTTACTATTTGCAAAAACTATTTCTGCTTGTAGCATTACTCATAGCTGCTTTTTCTCTTCTTGCAGTAAGGGGGATGTACGAGTGAATTGGACCACGATCACAAAAAATAATACTACCTTAAAATCCGGAGATATTGTCTCGGTTAGTGGCAAAGGAAGACTGCAGGTATGTTCTCTGGTGGAGTGTCAGTGAAGTTTTTTCTATTGTTAAATTAGATTATGATATTATAAGTTTTCTCTATCTTAGATTGGAGAAATAAACTCGACAAAGAGAGGAAAATTTTCCGTGGAGCTGATACGCTATTTGTAAAGTCTCAGAAGTGTGTAACATTCGTCAAGAATTAGGTCAATCCATTTCCTTCCAAATGCATGACAGCTAAGCTTCTTGGTCCAAAACCTGTTCTATGCTCACTGTTCATTTGGCAAAAACTGTCACAGTTTTAACTTCAACTATGACTTTTAAGCCTCATTGTCATCATACGAAAACAATAAGACATGCTCATCATGCTTATGTCTAAGAAAGGATAGAAGGACAACATTACTGACATGTTGCAATTATGAATTTTTTTTTTGCAAAGACGTTTATGATACAAAAGCATTGACAGATAGAGAACCTGAAATCTCCTCTGATATTAGGGTAGAGAAGGGTCAATAATGATCTATAAATTGTTATTTCTGTTTATAAATTTTTTCTTTTTTTTTATAATTCCATTGAGCTACAAACTCATTGATGAGATTATGATGCATGATAATGGTTCATACAATATATTTTGTACTCTCACGAAACGAAATGCATACTCTGATTTGATTGTGTTTTTGAAACCTACACATATTTTCAGATGCTGTTTACGTTATCAATTCTTGCTGCCATTTATTTTCCTATAGAAGGTTGTTTCTGAAGGGAAGTATCAACTGAACAAAAATGAGATTCGCCTCCAGGTAGAAGGCCCTTCTATTTTACTTATTGATGACACAAACCTCTTCTGATACAACTCTATACTCTAGTAGAGCAATGCAATCCCACTATCTTCCCCTCTCTAAGAACACATACAGAAGGGAAGAGCAAGAAAAATTCATCCCAAACAATATGAACTCGTTTTCCTTATAATCTAGCTACATCATTTATTATCAGATCAACCTATGTATATAAGATGTCCAAGACTGCTTGTTTTCTTTTTTTCTTAACTTGCCATACAAGATACAGATTAGGCATACCCGCATGATTTATTCTCACATTTAATCCCTGGGGCACACTGGCGGTTGCACTTTCCACAGTGAGAGTCATTGTTGAGGATGCTAATGCACTTGCCGTAGCAGCAAGCCTCCCCATAGCCGCATTTGTGGCCGCATTGCCCACAGTTGTTCTTGTCTCCGAGAACATTTCGACAATGTGTCTTGCAGCAGTAGAGTATGCCAGTTCCTTTATTGGCTGGGATACCATTGCATATGTTGTTGGACTTGGGATTGCACTGTGCTCCTTTCTTTATTACTCTGAGCAAGAATCGGCTGCTTGATCTGAAACTGCCTTGTGCACTATCCACCACGTACTCTTCCTCATCATCGTCCATATCATCATCGTCATCTTCCATTGAGAGGGTCACCTGAGCATATATTGGTAGGAGGAGAGTGATGACTAGGAAGAGAAGGGTGGTGAGCTTGAGTAGAGAACTAGCCATAATCTCTACAAAAGGTGGGAGTTATGCACGCAGGAGTGTAGGAGTGCAGGAGTGCAAGGGCAGGGATGATTTAAACTGCAAAGGTTGGTGTTAGAAATATATTTTCTTATAATGATGCCTCGTAAGAAATTCTCCAATGGAAGTCTAAATTGGTGCCTCTAGATTCTGGGGGTTAGTCCATTAAATATTAGGTTTGAATTAATGCAGCTCTCAAATTGTTTATATTATAGATGTTAGGGACACGGAGTACAACAGGTGTCCCTATTTGATTGCAGAAGGTATGCTATGCAAGAGAGGGGAAGGGTCATCTCATTAGGGTAATAGTGTGGGTGCTACACAGCTAGTGCCAATTAAAACAGCAGGCAGTGGCATATATGTATATATAAATTGCTTGACCTTTAAGGCTAGGTCGCCGGGGAACGTGGAGAGGATCTTCTTTCCCGGCTGCAAATGCGATGGAAGCCACTGATGGCTCACGCCGCCCTAACCATGTTCACTGCCAATGGCATGTAGAATAATGGGAGGATGTCCATTTTACTAATCCAGAGCTGCACAAATCTTGACAAATGGTTGGCTATACCTCTATGTTGCGTAGATTTGATGATAGATTAAGATTATTGTATAAAATCAAAATGGGTTGACATGCCTCGAGTGCCTAATTCTCCAACCGAGATCCCAATGTGTTGACTGACCCAGCAACCAGTTTTTGGTTTTCCCTTGTTTTGCGTTTCCAGATCATTTTTCCATGTGCTCCAAGAGGAAGGAATGTGGTTCGATTCAAACGATTCAAAGCATTCTTTCGTCAAAAATAATTTGTTTTATACGGCGTCGTATGTTACTTGCATGAAATTCTTCGATAAAATGCATTTGTTGATGGCTTGATTTTCTTATCTTATTTTATTGTGGAGATTATATTGCGTAATTTGATAACAAATCTCACCCATACCTTAGTACGATAAGATTTAGGATAGAAAAAACAAGTTTTCCTAGTAATTGGAAACGAGTGTGTGGAGGAGGCTTTAAAGTAGGTTCGTCCATTGAAAATTGAGAGATATATTATATGTAACATTAATGGTAAAATTTAATCACCCTTTTTTTGCTTTCTCCATCCCAATGTTAATAGTAACTTCACCTATCCACAATATATATATACACGTGTATTCATACTCCGACAATCTATTTAATAAAATGAATATTGTGATTAAATGGTCAATTTTATTTATTTTTAATGGAAGATGATTTGATAGCTGATTTTGAATTTAAAATATCTAAAAATTTTGGATTAATTAAATTCATCTTTAATTAATTTTTGCGAAATAACAAAATATATTATTTAGTATTACATATATTGTAGACACCCTTTAATCCAAAAATATATATTTATATATATTAGCAATATATACCGTATATTTACATAAGAATAATAAAAATTAATAAAAATTTTATTCCTACTAATATATTTAATGATTGAAAATCATAAGAAGGGTTTGTTATCAACTCTGGTAATGCGGGGTTATAGATTCCTCCATTGGGGATTTATTAGATTATGAAAATTTTCAAAGATAAATTTAGATTTATTGTGATTTTCTAAAGAATGTTATGGAGGTATATAATTTTTAATAAATTACGTATTTATTAAAAAAATAAAATCTTGGACTTAGATGGATTTCCTTATTCATAAGAAATTTATAAAAAAATTTTGGATATATTTTCAGAGGAATATAGTATTTATTAGGAATTTTTAATGATTTTATAATAAAAATAATAATATTTAATAATAATAATAATAATGTTACGAATATCAAAGGTTTTGAGATTGAAAAGACAAACTTTAATATGTTTATTCAATTATGTAATGAATATTTTGTAACTACAATATTCTTTATCTCACAATGTCTCTTCATGTGCCCTATCATGTTACCCATAAATAGGAGGTAACATTATTTATTTTGTACACTTGTCTTAGTACTTGATAAATATATTATATTCTCTATATTGTTCTTATTTTTTTCTATTGTTCTTATTGTTTTCTTTTGTTCTTCTCTTCTCAAATTCTTATATTTGAATTGTTATTATTCCTTAAAAGGTTATATTATTTATATTAAATTTCTCCTCAATTCTTCTTATTTTATATTCTATAACACGTTATCAGTACGACATTCTTAAAAATAAAAAGAGAATCAAGAGTCTTACAAGGGTTCTTCACAAAGAACAAACAAGAATCATAATTTCAACAAAGGTATATTTGGGTGAGTATATTTTTATAATTATTTAGATATACTCATGTTGTAATATTATTGTTTCATATTGCATATTCTTAATTTTTTTTCTATATTTTTGTAGATTATTTCTTATGTTTAAATTAGAAATTTATTTCTAATCTTATTATGTAATTAATTTTATGTGTTTTTAATATTTTATAGTCTTACAATGACAAATATTACAAAGTTTGAGTTTGAAGCTCTTGACATTACTAGAAAAAATTATTTATCATGGATATTGGATGCTAAAATTCATTTGGATACCAAAGGGCTTGGAGAGACAATCGAAACACCAAATGAAGCATCAAATCAAAATAAGTCAAAGACTATGATTTTTCTTCGTCATTATCTCCATAAGGGATTGAAATCTGAATATCTCACAGTAAAAGATCCTGCAGATATTTGGATAAATTTAAACGAAAGGTATGATCACCAGAAAATAGTGATACTCCCAAAAGCTCGTTATGATTGGATGCATCTTCGTTTACAAGATTTTAAATCTGTGAGTGAATATAATTCGGTATTATTTAAAATCAACTCACAATTAAAATTATGTGGAGAAAATATCACTGATGTTGATATGCTTGAAAAAATATTCTCTACTTTTCATGCTTCAAATGTGCTTTTACAACAGCAATATCGTGAAAAATATTTCACAAAATATTCTGAGTTGATTTTATGCTTTCTGGTGGCTGAATAAAACAATGAGTTGTTGATGAGAGAAATCATGAATCTCATCCTATTGGTTCTGCTCTATTCCCTGAAGTGAATGTGATGCTATCTCATAACCATAGTCGTGGTCATAGTCGAGGCTGCGGATGAGGACGAGGATAAGGACAAGGTTATAATAAATTTCGTCACGATGGTGGTCAATCAAGTAAATTTATCTTCCAAAATCAGAAAGTCCTAAAGGATGAAGGACCTGGAAAAATAATGGATGACATAAAGAAAAAAGTTATAATTAGTAACTGTCATCGATGTGGAATGCAAGGTTATTGACAACGTACTTGTCGTCCACCAAAATATTTTGTCAACCTATATCAAGAATCTTTGAAGTCTAAAGGCAAGAATGTGGAGACAAACTTTATCCAAGATGATTTCACTGAATTTGCTAATGGCCTTGAGGATATAACGCACTTGGATGTTTCTGATTTTCTTAATGATGAAAGTGTAAGAAATCAAGAATGATTTTAATTTTATAACCATGCAAATTTCAATTATGTTCTCTTGTTTTATTATAATAAAAGTATATTTATTTTATTTATTTATTCATATTTTCTCTTTATATTTTAATTTGTTTTATTATATCTTCTTATTAATTTTATTTATTCAATAAAGAGAATGAATATTGGTATAGATATATCTAAGATGAACGTCAAGGAAATATGTTTGGTTGATAGTGCCACAACGCATACAATATTAAGATATAAGAGATATAAGAGATATTATTCTATCTAGTGGAACCAAAATAATGATAGAAGATGCATTATACTCTTCTAAGTCTCAAAGAAACCTGTTAAGTTTCACAAATATTCGTTTGAATGGATATCATATTGAGATAATGAACGAAGGAAGCATTGAGTATCTTTGCATAACTTCTATAATTTCGGGTAAAAAGTATATATTAGAAAAATTACTCATTTTTTCTACCAGATTGTACTACACAAGTATTACAATGATAAAATCTCATTCTATAATAAACCATCAGTTTAATGATGTGTTTAAAATTTGGCATAGCCGGTTAGGCCATCCCGGTTCAACAATGATGTGAAAACTAATAGAGAATTCTTGTGGTCATCCATTGAAAAAGAATAAGATTTTTCAATCTAATGAATTCTCATGTGCTGCTTGTTCTCAAGGAAAATTAATAATAAGACCATCATTAGCAAAAATTGGAATTAAATCTCCAAAATTTTTAGAAAGAATTCAAGGAGATATTTGTGGACCTATACATCCACCATTAATTTTGATAGAGAACTTCTTCTTTACTCAAGATCTTCAAAGCAAAGGGGAAATCAATGTCCAACAAATACGCTCAAGTGATAACCTGGCTGATTTATTTACTAAAGTTTTTCCCACATCAACATTTGAAAAATTTGTTCAAAAGATCAGAATGCGACGTTTGAAATATTTAAAGGGATGACTAAATCAGGGGGAGTATGCACTGTACTCTTTTTTTCCTTCACTAAGTTTTTATTCCCATTGGGTTTTTCTTGGTAAGGTTTTCAATGAGACAGTATTCTAATTTCATACTCATATTCTTAATATCCAAAATATTCAAGGGGGAGTGTTATGAATATCAAAGGTTTTGAGATTCAAAAGACAAATTTTAATATGTCTATGCAATTATGTAATGAATATTTTATAACTACAATATCCTCCATCTCCCAATATCCTCCATCTCCCAATATCCTCCATCTCCCAATATCTCTTCATGTACCTTATCATGTTACCTATAAATAGGAGGTAACATTATTTATTTTGTACACTTGCTTGAGTACTTGATAAATATATTATACTCCCTATATTGTTCTTAGTTTCCTCTCTTGTTTTTCTCTTCTCAAATTCTTATATTTCCATTGTTATTATATCTCTTAAAAGGTTATATTATTTATATTGAATTTCTCCTTAATTCTTCTTATTTTATATTCTATAACAAATATTTAATATTAAAATAAAGCAAATTTAAAACGGCGGGATGAGATGTCATTTTGACCAAGAGTGGTCAAAACAGCACACCCCTTTATCATTTTGACGAAACATATAATCTGTGTGTGTTTCAAGTGAAATGGTGTCATTTTCACTTATAGGTGAATACAACATTGTTTTGGGTGGCAACAGGTTGTTGCCTTGGCATCTCCCGGTCACTATTTGTCTCCAATGAACCCAACAGGATAAGACCCTGTTTTTTCCATATGCTAATTTAGACGATCCCAAGCTTAAAAAACCTCTCCCAAATCTCGTTTTCTCTCTCACAAGTGTTTCCCAACGGATTTCATGCTGATACAGGTCCTCTATCGCCAAATTTAGGTAACTTTTCTACCAGAAAATCTAGGTTCTTGATCTCTTTGTATATTGGGTTTTAGTTTATGAAATTAAAAGATTTTGGTGAAGATAGGTTTGGTTTGTGGTAGGTTTTTAGAGGGTATGAGTTTCCTGGTATGTAGCATTGGGTTTAGGTTGATTAGATTTCTTTTTCTTTTATTTGAAATTTTACTATTCATGCAGGGTGGAGACTAAACAAGACCTATGCGAACAATAGGTAGTTCACCCTCAACTTGTGTGATGCATAGTTGGCTTGCATAGGCGAAGTGTCATTCAATAGGTTAGCCAGGTTAATATCCTAAGCCTTAGGCTCGGGCGATGTGTCACGCATAGGATAGGCTGTATGTCACGATCTGGGTGCTTCGGGTGTAGGTCTGGTAGCGCCTGATGCAGCCAAGTGGTGTCTCCTGATTGGTTGGAATTAAAAAAAATCTAGAAAATAGTAAAAATAGACAGAAAATATATAAAATTTGAAAAAAATAGTTAAAATTTAAGAAAAATTACAGAAAATACTAGATTAGTTTTGAGTTTGATGGTACTAAATTTGTTAAATTTGGACTTGATTTGATAGGTTAAATAAATCGAATAAGATTCGGAAAATCAAGGAAAAATAGAAAAAAAAAACCGGGTTGTATCTCGAGTTGGTTCTCAGGTAAAAACGCATCGGGTTAAGGATATAGACATGTAATTTTATTTGTTATTATGATATGAACATGATTTACTGAGAATATGAAAATGATTATGCGTAGGTGGATACCTATAGTAAGAGGACCTCAAGGAATTAGTCCAAAATGCCATCGATGGATTTGTGGACTTCGAAACGTGTAAATGGATGATCATGATAGGTTGTGAACTGTATGAATATGTCTTGCTGTGATTGAATTATTAAGATGGATAAAATACATTGGGTGCATTCGGGATATGATATTGACATGTGGGATGCCCTAAATCCACATAAGGTAACCTATATAATCCTTGAGAGCTTTCTGGGTTTAGTAGTGTGGTGTGGAGACGTCAAACAATGAGGTAATAAGGAAGGAAAGAGTTTATTTATTTTATTATGAATTGAATAATACTAACTAGGATGTTGCAATTGGGGATCGATTAGGTGAAGCTACCATCACCTATTGCCCCAGCATTGTCAATGAATCAGGTTAGGAATTAATTTGACATGGATTTGTCTATTGCAAGCAATAATGAGATAAATTGAAAAATAATAAGAATAAAGTGCCATAGACGAACTTCAGTCATGTCCCTAGCCCGGATAGACTGGAAGATATTGCAAATCACGGTCATGTGTGCTCTGAAGAGTCATGCTTTTGTATATTAATTGACTATGATTGTATATATTAATGTGTGAGTTATTAAAATTATTACTTTCCAGCATGTCTATTTAATAAAGCTATTATTGCATGTGAAATGCTTTTTATATTTTTCCTGTTCGTTTATTTGGTAGGCTTCTGCCAGATTATTGACAAATTCAAATGCAAGGATAATGATTAGAAGCTCACTCCCAAGCAAAGCGAGAATCGGCAATTGGCTATGCTTGAGGTAATTTTAAAGGATTTATATTCATAGGAGTATTTTCCCTAAACTTGTTTGTGTATGATATTGAGTCAAAGCTTAGGTTGTTAGGTTAAGAGTCGGTTTGTTATGGGATGCCACTCGGGATGACATCTTGACTTTTAATCTTTTTTGCTGTATGTTTACATGTTTTTGGGATGACAAATTCTTCTCCACTTAGATTTTGTACCTTTAGCCTTGTAGGTTTATTATATACATTATATTGAGTTGTGACAATATATATAGTGAGCCTATGATGATTGTCGTGTAATTGTTGATCCTGGGACAAGACAAAATCCATTAGTATAGGTATAAATAACATTACTATAACTAAAAAAGTATTATACATATACATCCAATATTGTATTCGTAACCACACATTTAGTGACCATCTCAGTTTGTCAAAATAAATCTATACCGACGACAAATTTATATGTGAGATTTATGAAGAATTATAATATTGAGTTTTTCTAAATGACTATGATGAAGAATCAGTGTTTTTGACCGAATTAATATTATAGTCACTCTAATTATTTTTCAATAGAGTTATTTTGACTATATAATTATAATGGGTTTAAAATTTTACGGAATAAAACTCTCTGTGACACTTAGGTTATCTCTCAAAATATACTTAAATCAGATTTCCTCACGAACAAAGCTAGAATATTAATCTTAAGAACTTAAGAAAATAAAAAATAATAAAAACAAAGAGAATTTGAGAAAAAAGACTATATTACTTGACTTCTGAATGATTTACAAATGAGCGGATATCGTCCCTTATATAGTAGTTCAGCTCCCTCATCAATGGTTTACATTCCGTGTCCATTACAATGATCTAATGGTTTTCAGTCCATTATAATCAATTTTTATTTTTTGAAGTGATTATAACCGTTTACTATTTTTAGAACTTTAAATTTTACTAAATCTTATGCTCAGTTTGTCTAGAAGAATGTCATTCAATTCGTTTGGATGACACATCGAACGGTCCACTTGGATGACTCATCGTTTAGTATTGTTTAGTATTGTGTGATAGGTTTTTCATAATTTTTATAATTTTGGGACGTGGCAATAATATATTTCTTGAAAAATAAATTTTTATCTAGTCTTTTACAGCCACCCAAACATATATGCCATCACCATCCGTTCTTGGATAATTCTCACAATAGAAAAAGTTATTGTTACTAAGCATTAAATCCACTAAAAATAATAGTGTACAATTAAATATTCTAACTCAAACTTAATTACTATTAAATAAAATTTATGATAAAAATATATCATTATAGAAATTTATATAGAATATTATTTGTTTAGAATAGTTTCAGATTTCATAAACATCTTCACATTTAATATTTTTAGTTTTTATTTCATGCTTGAAATTAATGATTTGATTATGAAGAATGGTATTCTAGTATATAAGTTATACTGACTATGAAATCTATCAAAACATCTATGAAATCTATAATATAATAATATATTATTTATAAATAAATAATTATACAAACATAATATTTAAAAATTTTATTTTATGATGAAGAAAAGAATTTCATAAATGTTTAATGTTTTGATTCTACCTAAAAAGATTTTCTTGCACTCAATTTTAAATTTTTATGGGGTATAATCCAAATCCAATGAATTGGTATGATACCGCATTGCATTCATCATTCATCATTCATCATTCATCATTCATCATTCATCTCAAGATGTGGGATCATTTTCAATGAATATATTTTTTATATCTAACTTTTATATAATTAAATTTAAGAATTTGAAATTAAGAGAAGACAGTACGTGGTAAACCATTGCACGAGGAATTCATTGATAAGAGAGATGTTGAGGCACGAAATTTATTGGTTGCAAATCCTTAAATAACAAGCTGTTATTGTTCACATATCTGTATGGAACATCTTAAAATTTTCCGACCAATTAGATTTATACTATGTAAGTAGTTATGACATAACAAAATAAATTAAGTGAATAGTCATAACGATCATGGTTCAATCAAATTTAGGGTCACGTATACTTGAGATAGTTGAAATGAAGTCAAGCCCATGCTCAAGAACATACCCAAGGCCGAGGCCCAGCAATAGACCAAGCCCAAGATCGAGCCCGATAAAAGCTTTCGTCGTCCTAACTATGCCCCCAAAATTTCAAATTCAAAAGACCACACTGCGCTACCGCTACTTTCCAGACAGTGGTGCCTTTCTCCATTCCCTTCATCCTCTGTTGTTTCCATTTCCATTTCCTTTTTTACTTTTAGATAAAAGGCTCAGCATCACACTTGACTTGCAATGGCGACCACAAACTCCTCTGTCACTACGCCTTCAAAAACCCCATCCTCTTCTGCTGCTTCCACTCCCAAGAGACACCACCACAATCCCACGGCCTCCTCCGCCGCCAGCACTACTGCCTCCCGATTCGAGGCCTACAACCGGCTTCAGGCGGCTGCGGTGGCTTTCGGTGAGAAACTCCCGATTCCGGAGATTGTAGCAATCGGTGGTCAATCCGACGGCAAGAGCTCCCTTCTGGAAGCCCTTCTCGGGTTCCGCTTCAATGTCCGTGAAGTGGAAATGGGCACCCGTAGGCCACTCATTCTCCAGATGGTTCATGACTCCTCTGCTCCCGATCCCCGCTGCCGCTTCCAGGACGAAGATTCTGACGACTACGGTTCCACTGTCGTCTCCTCGACGGCCGTCGCCGACGTCATCAGGTCTAGAACCGAAGCGCTTCTTAAGACCACCGAAACTGCGGTTTCTTCCAAGCCGATCGTGATGAGAGCCGAGTACGCTCATTGCCCCAATCTCACCATAATTGACACTCCGGGGTTCGTGCTAAAAGCCAAGAAGGGAGAGCCCGAAACCACCCCCGAGGAGATCCTCTCCATGGTGAAACGCCTGGCCTCTCCTCCCCACCGCATCCTCCTGTTCCTTCAGCAGAGCAGCGTGGAGTGGTGCTCCTCCCTATGGTTGGATGCCATCCGGGAAATCGATCCTACCTTCAGGAGGACTATCATTGTCGTCTCCAAATTCGACAACAGGCTCAAGGAGTTCACAGATCGATGGGAAGTTGATCGGTATTTGAGCGCTGCTGGATACCTTGGAGACAATACGCGCCCCTTTTTTGTGGCGCTACCCAAGGACCGAACCACAGTCTCCAATGATGAGTTCCGGAGGCAGATTTTTCAGGTGGATTCCGAAATCCTGCGTCATTTGCGTGAGGGAGTCAAAGGAGGATTTGACGAGGATAAGTTCCGGCCTTATATTGGTTTCAGCAGTTTGAGAGACTATTTGGAATCAGAGCTTCAGAAAAGGTACAAAGAAGCTGCTCCGGCTACCCTGGCGTTGCTTGAGCAACGCTGCTCTGTACTTACGACGGAGCTCGCCAGAATGGATTCCAGGATTCAGTCTACTTCTGATGTTGCTCACCTGCGTCGGGCTGCAATGTTGAATGCAGCTTCTATTTGCACTCATGTGGTTAGTGTTAGCACGCATTTATTAATAATTCAAGTTAGATGGCCATCTTTTTCAACAACTACGCATAAGCTTAGTATTAGAATCAGTTACTATATATTTTTGCATCGAGAAACCTTCCTTATTGTTTCTTGGAGAGGATCATGTACAATTTCCCATTTGAATGGAGCAACAGATTCTCTATTATTAAGGATCTGAATTAGAATCGAGTTCTTGATTCTGGTTTATATGGACAGGGAGCTTTGATTGATGGAGCAGCAGATCCTGCTCCTGAGCAGTGGGGGAAAACAACAGAGGAAGAGCGGTCAGAGAGTGGTATGAATGGTTGGCCAGGTGTTGCTCTAGACATAAAACCTCCTAATGCTACTCTTAGACTCTATGGAGGAGCTGCTTTCGAAAGAGTGATGCACGAGTTCCGTTGTGCTGCATATTCTATTGAATGCCCGCCAGTGTCAAGAGAGAAGGTAAAATTACATAAAAAATGGCAATATGAACGCAAAACAATGAAGTATTTTTTTTAAAATTAAAGAGGTATCCATCGTTAGCAACACAGTATGCAGTGCTTAATCATTCGTTCTTGTTATTGTAACCAGGTAGCAAATATATTACTCGCCCATGCAGGGCGAGGAGGGGGTAGAGGTGTTGCAGAAGCTGCTGCAGAGATTGCTCGTGCAGCCGCTAGGTCATGGCTCGCTCCTCTACTTGATACGGCTTGCGACCGGCTTGCCAATGTGTTGGGAAGCCTCTTTGATTTGGCTCTAGAAAGAAATCGCATTCGTGACTCAGGATGTAAGCTGCTTTTGGAGATCCCGTTCTTATTGTTTATGTGGGTGATCACAAGATAGAATATTGCATTAGTCGAGTTTGCATATCTTATGGTTAGCTATTGGAGCTTTACCGTGCATATCGTCCTGTTATGATTATTACTTAATTTGTTGCTGGTCTTCTCATCCATCCTTATTTCACTATTAAGAGTTGAATAATAGTAATTTATGCTACGCTTTTCTGATGTCTGTTTTGCTTGTGGCAAGCTAGTTCCTCCAAATTGATTCTCTCTATGGTTGCTTCTTTGTTTTTGCAGACGGGAAGGAAAATGGGAACATGGATGGATATATTGGTTTTCTTGCTGCCCTGAGGCAGGCTTACAGTAGGCTTATTGATGATCTTGCCAAACAATGCAAGCAGCTAGTTCGTCATCACCTTGATTCCGCCACAAGCCCATATTCTCAGGTCTGTTATGAGAATGATTTTCAAGGAGGGTTTAGCTTGAGTTCGATGTCTTGTTTGAAATTCAACCAAACTTTGGTCAGTCCATACTGTTTTGAGCTATCGGATGGCCCATCTTGTGATATAACAACCAGAGGTCAGGAAAATATTCCTCCAGAAGGAAATTCACTTCAAACCACTCCAGGAAAAGGTTCAGAACCTAGAGAAGCTCTCAAAGAGAGCCTAATGACTGTGCCCGAGACACCATCTCCCGAACAGCCAAGTGATGTGATGTACGGGGGGACAAAGAAAGATCAAGGGAATTTCCCTGAAGTTGGGCCAAGGAAGCGGATTTCAAGAATGGCAGGAAACAACAAAAGTAATGGCGGGAGTCTTCTACTTGAAAAAGGAGGTGGTGGTTCAAGATCAGGCTCCGCATACTTAGAGATCTGCTCTTCTGCTGCGCAGCATTTTGCACGGATACGGGAAGTTCTTGTGGAGCGCAGTGTGACCTCTACCTTGAACTCTGGATTCTTGACCCCTTGGTAAGTGATATTTTAACTGTGATGTTAATTTTCATCTGAATATATACGAGTGAAAGAATAGATTGAGGTTTGTCCGTCTAGTCTGACTCTGGATCAGATATATGTATATACATAGAAATTGAACAGTAAAACTGAATATATGTATTGCAGTAGGCAAGTAATGCGAGACGGTATAAATCGTTGATTGTTTTGTAATAGCATATACATTCCGGAAGCTTCTGCTATTGTTATATATGGTCTTCTTACTAGTTTTTTTGACACTAGTATTGGCATCTGATCTTTGATCTAACCTCTTTCTTTCAGATAGTGTTATCTAGACCAGGCAATCCGTCTTGACTGTTTATAGAATTCACATTCTTCTGCTATAATGTTCTGTCGATACATTTATGTCAGCTGACACTCAGAAAACAAGATGTTCTATATATATGATGTTCTTTGAACTCAGAATTCACATGCTGCAGCTATAATGTTCTGCTATAATGCTCTTCAGCTTGTTGTTGTATATTTTTGGCCAGAAAACAAGAATACCATCTTCTCCTACTCTATTATATTATATATTCTAAAGTCCTATTGCATATTAGTAAAGTGGCCCGGGTCAGAACTAGCGTAAACCAAAGGTCCAAACTGGAGTTTTTGCATTAAATGCCTTGTACTTTCGCTTTCCCTGGTATGCAAAATAGGAAAGCTGTATCAAAGATACGGTGGTAAGATTTTTCTTGTGTGTACTTTGGTGGTTAACATTTTAGATTGCAACAAACTGTGTTTCAAAAGTTAGGAAATTCAGATTGCAACATACAGTCTCTCAAAAGTGAGAAAATTCAGATACGATCTAAATACCCAAGGTGGCAAGGGCTCTGGTAGGATCTGCCCATTATGTTTCTTATTCTACATGAATGAATTTATCGAACGATGAAGGAACCGTTATAGCTACGTTATTAATTATTATGTTCTTGGACATGCTTTTATTTGAAGAAGTTAATCTTTTTGTTCTGCTCCATACAGCCGGGATAGGCTTGTTTTGGCACTTGGGTTGGATCTCTTTGCTGTAAATGATGAGAAGTTCATGAACATGTTTGTTGCACCTGGTGCCATTGATGTGCTGCAAAATGAACGACAATCTCTGCAGAAACGTCAGAAGATACTGCAGTCCTGCTTGAACGAGTTTAAAAACATAGCTCAGGCGCTTTGATAAGAGCTCCAGCGCCATATGACATTGCCATAAGTTTCACAGCCAGTATAAAACACAGAATTTTCATTTCAGGCTCATTCTTGGTAATTGGGTTATCTGAAGACCGTTAAGTCGGTGCATGCACTATTTGCCACTGTGAGTGCTACTTATTCTCTTCATACTCTCATCCATTTTTATTGGCTATCGGATGGCCATCTAGTCCTGTAATTGCTTTAAAAATGGCTGTTAATTCCCACCTAATGAGCTGACAATGTAGATACGGCAGTTGTGTATGTTTTTTTGGTTGTATAATAGCAGATGTTAATATAAAGTTTCAGTATTTTGTTATTACTTTTTGTTTGGTATATGTAAATGTCCGGTTTTGGTCGTTTCAAATTTATTACTTTAAAAATTAATATAAAGTTATTTTAGTATTGTAAAATTAATAATTTATTTAAAATAAAATTGATTGATTTTGACGTTCTTTTTAAATTATTATTTTATCTTTCATAAAATATTTTTGATATTTATGGAGGTAGTTGTTATGTTATTTTTATTTTTATATCAATTAAATAAAGGATAATATTGACAATAATAATTCGTTTTATAATTTTTGAATAAAAAATGTTTTAAAGTAGTAGGATTTTGAAAATTAATAATTTATTAAAACCAAAATTAAAAGAAGATAGGCTATTATTTTAGTTTTGGTTTTGATAAAATCAGAATGCCAAAAATCACGTTAGTGTTATTACTTAGATTCTAAGCTGGTGGGGCTCATTACTATTCTGTGTGACACTATAATTGTTTGATGTTTGACAATCCGAGCATTGTACTCTTCACAATTATAGTGACACTATATTTGTTTCCTTTTGAATTAGTAAGGAATGGAAATAAAAAAGCTGGATAGTTAACTGATGTGGTGTCGACATTCACTCAAATTAATCATTTATTCTCCTTGATAGATAACAAGTGAAAGCAAGATCGAATCTTCTGAGAAACTGGGATCAAGTATGACTGATATTGGTTATAACTGTGTCGTACCCTCAACACTTTCAAAATAGAGAGTGAAGATACCAAAAGGCAATTGTAATGATTGTTGTGAATTGAAAACAAAAAATAATAACTAAAAGAGAACTTTTGATTGATTGAATTGTCTAGTCTCAGTCATTGTTAGTAATCCATTCGTGCTCACGGACCACTCAAAATTGAAAATCGCCTTCTTACTTAGAGACGTTTGACAAGGCTGCTAGGTATGATCATGGTAGTCTAGGAGCTCAATACAACTCGAGGCCCTTTCGTTTGTCTTCCCTTCGATATTTATCCCTCAGATTGCTAATGAAATCAATAATTAGATTTTCTCACCTTTATCTTATATATCACTCACCGGTTAATCGGTTCACTCTAATTCATCTTAGTAACAAATGGAAAATTGGCTTTGATAATAAGAAACCAACCTATCGAATTGATCAGAAACTATAGGTTAAGGTTCTATGAAGTTTCACAAAAGGTAAGATAAACAAAAAGAATATTTCACTAAAAAGAAATACTAGCCTTGTAGAGGACTCGAGAATGTCACGCTAATAGCAGTCACCCTAACTGATGCCGAGGCTAGTTCTGATATGGTGGCAGGTACCGTCGCTTTGTGAAGAATTTTTCATTGCTTGCCGCACCATTGAAAAAAAACTGACACGCAAGGGTGAGCCGTTCGTGTGGAACGAGAGATGCTAGCCAAGTTTCGAAGAACTGAAAAACCAGTTAGTTTCCGAACCTATCCTTACTTTACCTATTTGCAGAAAGGAGTATGTGGTTTACGGCGATGCGTCGAAATCCGGACTTGAATGCGTATTGATGCAAGATTTGAAAGTCGTTGCATATGCTTCCCGACAGTTACGACCGCATGAAAGCAACTATCCTACACATGTTTTGGAGCTTGTAGCCGTGGTGTTTGCATTGAAAATATGGCGACATTACTTATATGGCGAGACATGCTGAATCTTCACCGATCAAAAAAGCTTGAAGTACCTACTCACGCAAGAAGAATTGAATATGAGACAACGAAGATGGGTATAGCTGATCAAAGACTACAATTTGATCATCGAATATCATCCTGGAAAGGAAAATGTTGTTGTTGATGCCTTAAGCTGAAAGTTTCATCCTCCTTCCCCATCGGTTTTGTCCTATATGCGCACCCATTACATGTCTATGTTGCTGAATTTGAGGACTAATCATGTGCATCTTGGCATTGATTATTCTGGTTCATTGTTGGCACGAATCAAAGTCACACTTACCTTGATTGAGGAAATCCAGAATCAACAATTAGAGGATCCAAAACTAATTGAAATTCGGAAGCAACTTTCTGATGCCATAGTTCGTGATTTCAAGATACGAGATGACGAGGTGCTTGTCTTCAGAAACTGGGAATGTGTTCCACAAGATATTGATATTCGTAATCTTATTCTATAGGAGGCACATAGTTCAAAGTTCGCTATCCATCTCGGAAGCACTAAGATGTACCGATATTTAAAGGAGCAGTATTGGTGGCAAAACATGAAACGCCACATTGCTAAGTTCGTTGCCTGATGCCTCGTATGTCAACAAGTAAAGATAGAACATCAACGACCCACTGGACTACTTTAGTCACTTCCGATTTCAGAATGGAAGTGGGAGCATGTCACAATGGATATTGTGACCGGTTTGCCTAGATCGCAGCAAGGATATGATGACATTTGGGTGATTATGGATTGATTGACGAAATCTGCACACTTCCTCCCTATACGTGTGACAGATACACCTGAGAAATTGGTTGTTCGTTACTTGGATGAGATTGTTCGATTGCATGGAGTGCCAGTTTCCATCGTTTCAGATCATGACCCTCGTTTCACCTCATGATTTTGGGAGAAATTCCAGAATACGCTGGGTTCGAGATTGAATTTCAGTACGGCATTTCATCCCTAGACCGATGGCCAAATAGAAAGGACGATTCAAACACTCGAAGACATGCTACGAGCGAGTGTGTTAGATCCGCAAACTGGTTGGGATCGATGCCTACCATTGACAGAATTTGCTTACAACAATAGTTTTCATGTAAGCATCGGTATGGCACCTTATAAAGCATTATATGGGAGGCGTTGCAGAACTCCCATTTGCTGGAATGAAGTAGGCAAAAGACGGCTAGACAATCTGAAATTGATTGATCAAGCAACGGAACAGTTGAACTTGATTCGACAATGGCTAAAACCAGCCCAGAATCGACAGAAAAACTATGCCGATAATCGACGGAGGGAGCTAGAATTTATGGTAGGTGATAAAGTGTTTTTGAAGGTCGCCCCATGGAAAGGAGTCCGTCGTTTCAATCAGCGAGGTAAACTAGCACCTCGTTACATTGGTCCGTATGACATTGTCGAGAGGATCGGCCCTGTTGCAGACCGACTTGCCTTACCTCCAAATATGGAAAGAATTCACAATGTGTTCCACGTATCTATGTTGAGAAAGTATGTGCAAGACCCTGCTCACGTGCTCGAAGAACCCCCAGTTGTAATTGCTGAAGACCTATCCTATCCCGTACAGCCAGTTGCCATACTAGATCGGTCAGTTCGACAGCTTCGCAGTCGAAGCGTGCCTATGGTGCGAGTTGTTTGGCGTAATGGCCAAATTGAGGAACAGTCTTGGGAGACTGAGGAATCTATGCGTGCAAAATTTCCTTATCTGTTTGCTTAGGTACTTGTGCTAAAAATTTCGAGGACGAAATTCTTATAAGGAAGGGAGGATGTGAGACCCTGAATTTTGAGTCCTAGAAATCCAGAAGCCAATACAGGTGAAAAAGACCATTTTTCCCCTGAAGAAAAAGATGTGTGATGGCCGAAATTGGTAAGGGATGTCTAGTAATTATTTCTGGTATTCATTCCCTTTAAATTGATTCTTTATTGGTTGATAATTACCTTAGTAAATAAAAATCCTAAGTTCAAGGGGGGATACTTACAGAATTTAATTCTGATAATTATCTTACTTTAATTAAGCCTTGAAGATAGGAATTTTAATCCCATAACCATTTTATATAAATAGGAAGTCAGCCACACAAAAATCTTATACAGAAAACACACAAAATTCGTAGGACCTAAAAACCCTACACCTCCCAATTTTTGCCAAAATCTTCTTGAACTTCAAACAAGCATAACTCTCTCATCGTTTGTCAGATTCCTGCAAATAATAGCTTGTTCGAAAGATATTTTTATCTGATTTCCAACCATATCTATTTTTTTTCTGAAGCTTAGTATTTCTTTCTCTAAAGTTAAATCTAAATTCGGCAGAACTACTAAAATCTTCTTGAACTTCAAACAAGCATAACTCTCTCATCATTTGCCGGATTCCTGAAAATAATAGCTTGTTGAAAATACCTCTTCATCCTCTTTCCAACCATATTTTTTTTTCTCTGAAGGTTAGTATTTGTTTCTCTAAAGTTAAATCAAAATTCGACGAAACTACCAAAATCTTCTTAAATTTCAAACAAGCATAACTCTCTCTTGGTTTGCCAGATTCCTGAAAATAATAGCTTGTTGGCAAGCTCTATTCATCCTCTTTCCAACCATATTTTTTTTCGAAATGTTAGTATTTCTTTCTTTAAAGTTAAATGTAAATTCGGCGGAACTTCCCAAATCTTCTTGAACTTCAAACAAGCATAATTCTCTCATCATTTGTCGGATTCCTGAAAATAATAGCTTGTTGGAAAGATCTCTTCATTCTATTTCCAACCATATTTTTATTTTCCTCTGAAGGTTAGTATTTCTTTTTCTAAAGATAAATAGAAATTTGGCGGAATTAGGTTTTCAGATTTTTATAATTCTGCCTTTGATTGATCTCTGATGTTGTTACCTTTATACGTATGATTGTTTAATATCCATTCATAGTGAAAAATCATGAATTCATCCTTTGAATCTTTTCTATACATGAAATCAGTATGCCCTACCTTTGCCCTACTGCTTTATTGTTGCCTATCTTGATCAATTGATTAACCTACTGGATTCTGATATTGTTTCTTTTGATTATACATGTTATAAACCCTTAATCCTTCCTTGTTAACATGAGATCCCAACTCCTACATCTTGTTAACATGAAATTGCAACTTTCCCTATTGCCCTATTCTTAGTGCCGAAAATTGTATGATAATTAGGGATGGTAATTGGTAAGGAAATAGGGTATTTAATTGGATATTGGATATGCATACTTAGTTTAGTTTTGGCTTTGCCTTGTGATGCTATAGGTAGTGCAGAATTATTAAATAAAGACAAGGGAATAACTTCTTGTTCAGAGACAATTGAGGTAGGATCAAAGCCTCATCAGTTTCTCTAGAAATCCTTGTTGTTTGCTTGTTAATTTCGGTATCTTTATATGTAATGTTGTATACGCATATGTTGTAGTAGGAATGCTTGAATTGCTGACCAAGATGCGATCGTCTAGGCTATACCGAATCCCTTAAGATAGGATATGAGTGCCTAGTTTTCATGTGTTGTGTGTATTAAACATGTTGATTGTGTTCTAACATGATTAAGGATACCCTATGGTGGTATTATATTTTGTACTTTCTTTTGTGTGCTGGTACGTGTTGTGTGTCAAGATCCTTTTCCGGTGGCTATTCGGGGTAAGCGCTAATGTTCCTTATGAGAGGGGAGGTTCTTATTGGTATGAGAGTCGCATGGGTGGCAATCCCCAGCATGAGCTCACTGGATGTCTGATCCTTGTGTGGCCAGAAGTCCTGTCCTTGTGTGGCAGGAAGCCCTTGTCCTTGTGTTGCTTGGAATGACTGGTCCTTGTGTGGCCAGAAGCCCTGTCCTTGTGTGGCCAGAAGCCCTGTCCTTGTGTGGCAGGAAGCCCTTGTCCTTGTGTGGCCTGGGATGACTTGTCTTTGTGTGGCAAGATGAATAGGCTTACTAAATAGCTTGTGTGTTAACCATTTACCTTTTGACCTTTTTTCTTTATTACCGAAAGCAATCTGATGAGTTCTACCTGCCTGTGTACTTCTGAGTTTTCAGAAGTATTTGTAGTTCCCCCTCAGCCTTAGATTCGACTCTACCCTTTCTAACTGAATTCTTGAATTGCGTGATCCCCTTTAGTTTCTAGGAATGATCTGATATTGTTTGGGAGATTTGTGTTTATGTTTTTTGCAAATCTTATGATGTTGTGACCCTACTGAGATTCTTATAATCTCATTCTGTTGTTTATACCATTTTTCAGGCTTAGGTACATTCATTGTTCGTGGTACCAGTGTGTGAGATCAAGACAGCACGGCGGGGCGATATTGCATCACTTTTGCATTCCTATTTCCTTGGTTGCTTGCACATACAATATGATCGTAGATTGGACTACTTTTTTGGGTTTTTTTCAAGATCCCTCTTTTGCTTGTTATATTTTGGAACATGTTAGAGGGTTTCTTGCTGGTTATTTGGATCCCTATGGGACTTATGTGTTTTGATTCCAATAATTAAATTTAAAGACTTCCGATGATGTTTTATTCACTCCATATGATACCAGAATGATTGTCCAATATTATGCTCCATTTGTTATTAAACATATAGAACGATCATGCTAAAAATAAAAAAAATTTAATTGGTAAGCTTGGCGGGATTCATATAGGCTCTAGTTTTCTTTGGGCTTGTTTGGATTTCACGGCAGTAATGGCCTTAATCGGAGAAAATTTTGATAGGTAGGAATTGGGGTCATTACATTGATGTCCTTATCTTTTGTGTGGTTTTGATGCCCTTGTCCTTGTGTGGCTTGGATGCCTTGTCCTTGTGTGGCAAGATGAATAGGCTTGTTGATAGCTTATGTGCTAACTTTTATCCTTTGTGCAGTGAAGCCTTGGATAACAGAGGTGGAAGGGGATGTCCTTTTCTTATTGCCGTGATGATTGATGAGTTTTTCCTGCTTTTGTACTTCTGATTTTTGGAAATTTTTGTAGTCCACTCTCAGCCTTAGTTTCGGCTCTAACCCGTTGGTTGATTCTTGAATTGCGTGATATCCCTTAGATGTGTAGGGAAGATTTGATTTTGTTTGAGAGATGTTTGTTTATGATTTTTGTAGATCTTATGATGCTGTGACCCTACTGAGATTCTTGTAATCTCATCCTGTTGTTTTTACCATTTTTCAGGCTTAGGTATAATCGTTGTTCGTGGTACCAGTGTGTGAGATCAAGGCTGCATGGCGGGACGATATTGCATCACATTCGCATTCCTATTTCCTTGATTGCTTGTGCATATAACATGAACAATGATTGGACTATTTTATGGTTTTTCAAGTTTCTCCTTTGCTTGTTGATTCTGAATTATGTTGAAGGTTTTCTTGTTGGATATTTGGATCCCTGTGGGACTTGTGTGTCGTGGACTCATTGATTAAATTTAAAGATTTATTGCTGGGATTTGTCACCCATACGACTCCCATACCAGTAAGAACCTTCCCTCTTACTAGGAGCATCAGCGCTTACCCCGAATGGCCATAGGAAAACGATCCTGACACAAAAACACGTACCAGCACACACAGGCAAGCACAAAGCACAAAACCACAACAAGGTATTCTCAATTCTGTCAGATCACATTCAGCATGTTCAATACACATCACACATGCAATCTAGGCACTCCTAACCTACCTTAAGGGATTTGGTATAGCCTGGAAATTCTTCAATTCAATCCGCAACTCAAGCATGCATTATTTAATATGAATGCACATACAGTTTCACAATCATAGGTACCGAAATCAATTAAGCAAACAACGAGGCATAAATCCTACCTCTCTTGTCTCTGAACAATAAGTTATTCCCTTACCTTTATTCAATAATTCTGCACTACCTATAGCATCACAAGGAAAAGCCAAAACCAAACTAAGTATGCATATCCAATATCCAATTAAATACCCTATTTTCTTACCAATTCCACTCACCAAACCTATCAGAAACCAGTGATCAGATGCCGCAGGTGCATCCCCCTTGGATGTGTGATATGATAGCCAAGAACTTTAACAAGAAACAACTTGAATTACCATCCCTAATTATCATACAATTTTCGGCACTAAGAATAGGGCAATAGGAAAAGTTGCGATTTCATGTTAACAAGTTGTAGGAGTTGCGATCTCATGTTAACAAGGAAGAATTAAGGGTTTATAACGTATAATCAAAAGAAACAAGATTAGGATTCAATAGGTTAATCAATTGATCAAGATAGGCAACAATAAGGTAGTAGGGAAAAGGTAGGACATACTGATTTCATGTATAGAAAATATTCAAAGGATGAATTCATGATTGTTCACTATGAATGGATTCTAAACAATCATATGAATAATGGCAACAACATCAGAGATCAATCAAAATCAGAATTATATAAATCTTAAAACCTAATTCTGCCACCGATTTTCAACTTATCTTTTGATAAAGAAATAAGAATGTAAAAATAACAAAAAGCTATTATTTTAAGGAATCCGACAAAAGATGAAAGAGTTATACTACATTGAAGTTCAAGAAGATTTTTGCAGTTCCGCCGAGTTTCGACTTTTCTTTCGAGAAAGAAATACTAACCTCCTGGAAAAAACCAAAGATGGTTGGAACTAGGATGAAGAGATATTTCCAACAAGCTATTATTTGCAGGAATCTGAAAAACGATGAAAGAGTTATGGTGGTTTAAAGTTTCAGCGAATTTTGACAGATATAGGGAGGTGTAAGGGTTTTAGACTATACGAGTTTTATGTGTTTTCTATGAATGATTTTTGTGGGGTTGACTTCCTATTTATAATGGATGAGTATGAAATTAAGATTACTACTTTAAAGGATTTATTAAAGTAAGATAACTACCAGATTTAAATTCTGTAATTATCCCCTTTTAATTTTAGGTATTTTAATTCCTAAGGTGATTATCAACAAATTAAGAACCAAATTAAAGGGAATTAATACCAGAAATAATTACCAAACATTCCTTTCCAATTTCGGCCATCACACATCCTTTTCTTTAGGGGAAAAATAGTCTTTTCACTTTCATTAGCTTCTGGACTTCTAGGACTCAAAATTCGGGGTCTCACATCCTCCCCTCCTTATAAGAATTTCGTCCTCAAAATTTTTATCACAAGTACCTAAGCAAATAGATAAGGAAATTTTTCACGCATAGATTCCTCAGTCTCCCAACACTGTTCCTCAATTTGGCCATTACGCCAAACAACTCGCACCATAGGCACACTTTAACTACGAAGCTGTCGAACTGACCGATCTAGTATGGAAACTGGCTGTACGGGATAGGATAGGTCTTCAGAAACTTCGACTGGGGGTTCCTCGAGCACGTGAGCAGGGTCTTGTACATACTTTCTCAACATTGAAACATGAAACACGTTGTGAATTCTTTCCATATTTGGAGGTAAGGCAAGTTGGTATGCAACAGGGCCGATTCTTTCAACGATATCATACAGACCAATGTAGCGAGGTGCTAGCTTACCTCGCTGCTGAAAACAAAGGACTCCTTTCCAAGGGGCGACCTTCAAAAATACTTTGTCACCTACCGCAAATTCCAGCTCCCTTAGTCAATTGTCGGCGTAGCTTTTCTGCCGATCCTAAGCTGTTTTTAGCCGTTGTCAGATGAAACTTTCGGTTTAAGGCATCAGCAACAACATTTTCCTTTCTAGGATGATATTCGATGATCAAATCGTAGTCTTTGATCAGCTCTACTCATCTTCGTTGTCTTATATTCAAGCCTTTTTGCGTGAGTAGGTATTTCAAGCTTTTGTGATTGGTGAAGATTCGGCATGTCTCGCCGTATAAGTAATGTCTCAAGCTGGTAAGGTGTACGATCTTCTTATGGTGCAAATCGGGACAACTCCCTTAACACTTTCTCATATTCCAGCACCGAATGGTTGCCTTGTTCAAGTTTGTAAAAATCTTGTTGCTGCTCGCTTTTATGGAACCTCGTATAAAATATTTCGTCGAATTCGTACCGAAATTTTTCCCAAGCTGGCAAACGATCGCCGAGTCGTAAGCTAACAGATGTCAACCATTCGAGAGCTTCTCCCTTGAGTAGGAAAGTGGCGATGACAACTTTGTCATCATCTGAGATATGTAAGAACAAGGATACTCGGTATAAGGTGTCTATCCACTCACGAGCGGCAGCAGCTCTGGCTGAACCATTGAAATCTTTACATCCCAATTGTCGAGCTTCCTTCAACAATTTTGTAATCACGACGGGAAGTCTCTCGGCTTCCTTAGGATGTGCCGACTGTACAGGTTCAAGTGGAGGAATAGGTTCTTCCACTGGTGCAGGTGCAGGAGCATTCTGAAATTGCGCCTCCATACGCTGCTGATTTGCAGCAATTCCTTATAATACGTTTAATATTTGTGCCATTACAGGATCAATGACTGGTGCAGCTGGTGGCTCAGGTTGATTTTCGGGCTCAGCTTGCCTTTCCTGCTCAATTTGTGCATTCGACTCCTCTTGCTCAACAGGTTGTTGTTCGGCCTGAATCCCATTCCTACCCCGTCGATCCCTCGTAGCATTCAACCTTGCTATACTATTTAAGCATTCGATTGTTACTTACACATAACTAAATACGATACTAGGAAAAAAAGTGGTACCTGGTGGAGAGGCGTGCACCGGACGATACTCATATGCTGGAAATCAACATATAAATTTTTAGAAATCACATGCACACATGCAAAGGTATTCTCGGCAATTACATCAACACTCATATATACTCTCGAAAATCATTATCAAACATCAAGCAAGCATGGATTCACACAACGTCCATATTCGGGAATACACATCAGCAATCACATACATATACATTCAGCAATACAGGAGTCAAATAGGGACACTCAGCAGTATGCACAAATCAACACACACATTCTCAGCAATGATAAGAAACACAGCAAACACTCACCAAAACATATCATGGCATACCGGGCGTAAGAACATACACGAACAAACATCACATCAGATTATCATTCTCATCATTTAAATCTTACAAATCAATCCCATTTTAGCATTAGTTCACTTTTGTTATTAACCCCTAAGTGGGTGAGTGTGTGCGCATGTCCTTACCTACAAACACTAAAATCAAAAAATAAGTTAGCATATAACAAATTATTTTCCCTAAACCATGCTCCGCTACCAAACCTGTAACGATCCCAATTCCTACCTATTAATATTTTCTCGATTAAGGTCATTACCGCCGTGAAACCCAAACAAGCCCAAAGACACCTAGGACCTATCTGAATCCCACCAGGCTTACTCACTAGGTTTTTGACTTTTAGCATGTTCATTCTACATGTTTAATAACAGTTGGAGCATGAAATTGGACAATCATTCTGGTATCATACGAAGTGAATAAAAACATCAGCAGAAGTCTTTAAATAAAATCACTAGATTTATAACTCACAAGTCTTGTAAGAATCCAAATAACTAGCAAGAATTCCTCCAACATAGTCGAAAATAGCAAGCAAAGAAGGAATTTTAAAATAAACCAGGAAGTAGTCCAATTTTTATTCAAGTTATATGTGCAAGTAATCAAGGAACATGTATGAAAAAGTGATGCGAAACCATAAACACAAATTTCCCGAACAACATCTGATCATTCTTGCGCAACTAAAGGGATTCATGTAATTCAAAGATTCAATCAGAAAGGTTAGGGTCGAATCTAAGGCTGAGGGGGACTACAAACACTTTCAAAAAGTATCAGAAGTACACAGGCAGACAGAACTTTTCAGATTGTTCTCGACAATGAAGAAGAAAAGGCCATCCCCTTCCACCTATGTTGTCCAAGGCTTACTGCACGAAAGGTAATTGGTTAACACACAAGCTAATCAGCAAGCCTATTCATCTTGCCACACAAGGACAAAACATCCCAAGCCACACAAGGACAAGGGCATCCCAAACCACACAGGGATAAGGGCTTCCCAAACCACACAAGGATAAGGGGTTCCTGCCACACAAGGACAGAGCTTCCGGCCACACAAGGACAGGGCTTCTGGCCACACAAGGACCAGACATCCAGTAAGCTCTTGCTGGGATTTGCCACCCATACGACTTCCATACCAGTAAGAACCTCCCCTCTCACTACGAGCATCAGCGCTTACCCCGAATGACCATCGGAAAAGGATCCTGAGACACAAACACGTACCAGCACACACAGGCAAGCACAAAGCACAAAACCACAACAGGGTATTCTCAATTCTGTCAGATCACATTCAGCATGTTCATTACACATCACACATGCAAGCTAGGCACTCCTAACCTACCTTAAGGGATTTGGTATAACCTAGAAATTTCTCAATTCAATCCACAACTCAAGCATGCATTATTTAATATGAATGCACATACAATTTCATAATCATAGGTACCAAAATTAATTAAGCAAACAACGAGGTCTCCGAGGAAACTGATGAGGCATAGATCCTACATCTCTTGTCGCTAAACAAGAAGTTATTCCCTTTCCTTTATTCAATAATTCTTCACTACCATAGCATCACAAGGCAAAGCCAAAACTAAACTAAGTATGCATATCCAATATCCAATTAAATACCTTACTTCCTTACCAATTCTACTCACCAAACCTATCAGAAAATAGTGATAAGATGCCACAGGTGCCTCGCCCTTGGATGTGTGATGTGATAGCCAAGAATTTTAACAAAAAGCAAACTGAATTACCATCCCTAATTATCATACAATTTTCGGCACTAAGAATGGGGCAATAGGGAAAGTTACGATTTCATGTTAACAAGTTGTAGGAGTTGCGATCTCATATTAACAAGGAAGGATTAAGGGTTTATAACATGTATAATCAAAAGAAACAAGATCAGAATCCAATAGGTTAATCAATTGATCAAGATAGGCACCAATAGGGCAGTAAGGCAAAGGTAGGGCACACTAATTTCATGTATAGAAAAGATTCAAAGGATGAATTCATATTTTCATTATTAATGGATTCTAAACAATCATATGAATAAGGGCAACAACATCATAGATCAATCAAAGTCAGAATTATACAAATCTTAAAACCTAGTTCCGCCGCCGATTTTCAACTTATCTTTTAATAAAGAAATAGAAATGTCCAAAAAAAAAAATGGTTGGAAAGAGGATGAAGAGAACTTTCCAACAAGCTATTATTTGTAGGAATCCGACAAACGATGAAAACGTTATACTACATTAAAGTTCAAGAAGATTTTGACAGTTCCGCAGAGTTTCGACTTTTCTTTTGACAAAGAATTACGAACATCAAAAAAACAAAACATATATAGTTGGAAAGAGGATGAAGAGATATTTCCAACAAGCTATTTTTTGCAGGAATCCGACAAACAATGAAAGAGTTATGCTATATTGAAGTTCAAGAAGATTTTTGCAGTTCCGCCGAGTTTCGACTTTTATTACGAGAATGAAATACTAACCTCCTGATGAAAAAAAAAACGATGTTTGGAAAGAGGATGAAGAGAGATTTCCATCAAGCTATTATTTTCAGGAATCCGACAAACGATGAAAGAGTTATGCTGGTTTAAATTTTCAGTGAATTTTGGCAAATATAGGGAGGTGTAAAGGTTTTAGGCTATACGAGTTTTGTGTGTTTTCTATGAATGATTTTTGTGGGGTTGGCTTCCTATTTATAATGGATGGGTATGGAATTAAGATTACTACTTTAAAGACTTTATTAAAGTAAGGTAACTACCAGATTTAAATTCTGTAACTATCCCCTTTTAATTTTAGGGATTTTAATTCCTAAGGTGATTATCAACAAATTAAGAACAAAATTAAAGAGCATTAGTACCAGAAATAGTTACCAAACAGTCCTTACCAATTTCAGCCATCACACATCCTTTTCTTCTGGGGCAAAATGGTCTTTTCACCTACACTGACTTCTGGACTTCTAGGACTCAAAATTCAGGATCTCACAGTAAGAGTCCCATTAGGAGCAATTTTGGAATATGGGATTTGGTTCTTTATAGGTTTGGAAGCGGAGCATGGTTTAGGAATATGATTTGTTATATGCTAACTTGTTTTGTTGGTTTTATGTTTATAGGTAGGTACTTGCACACACACCCACTCACTTAAAGACTAAAACCGAAAATAATCTGATGCTAAAAACTTGGTTCAAATTATTTGAATGACATGTTTGATTGTTTTATTTGTTGTGTGTTTATGTGTGCTTTTATGAATTGCATGATTTGATGTGTTTTGCTGAGTTTTGTTGTGTACTTTGTTGTGTTCTTTTTGTCATTTCCGAGTGTATATGTGTATCTTTGTTTCCTGTTGATGTGTACTGCCAAGTGCTGCCAAGTGCTGCCAAGTGTTCCTCTATGGTTGCCAAGTATGTGTGATTAACTTGTATGTATGCCAAGTATGTTTCTGTGTGTTGGTTGTCGAGAATGATTTATGTGAATCCATGCTTGCCAAGTGTCCTAATGATTGTTGTCGAGTGCTTGTGTATGGTTGAAATTCAGAAGCATTATCTGATGGTGTTGATGCCATAGCTCGCAATTGCAGAGTACGAGATGATGAAGTTCTTGTCTTCAGAAACCGAGTATGTATTCCACAAGATGTTGATATTCATAATCTTATTTAATCCGAGGCGCATAGGTCGAAGTTCGCTATCCATCCTGGTAGCACAAAGATGTACTGAGATTTAAAGGAGCAATATTGGTGGCCAAACATGAAGCGTCATATTTCTGAGTTCGTTGCCGGATGCCTCATATGTCAACAAGTAAAGATCGAGCATCAAAGACCCACTGGTTGACTACAGTCACTTTTGATTCCAGAATGGAAGTGGGATCATGTCATGATGGACTTTGTGATAGGTTTGCCTAGATTGCAGCGACGATACGTTGCCATTTGGGTGATCGTGGATCGATTGAAGAAATCTACACATTTCCTTCCTGTACGTGTGACAAATACACCTGAGAAATTGGATGTTCGTTACTTGGACGAGATTGTTCGATTAAATAGAGTGCCAGTTTTCATCGTTTCAGATCGCGACCTTCGTTTCACATCATGATTTTTGTAGAAATTCCAGAATGCGTTGGGTTTGAAATTAAATTTCAGTATAGCGTTTCATCCCCAGATTGATGGTCAGTCAGAGAGGACGAATCAGACACTCGAAGACATGCTACGTGCGAGTGTACTGGACCAAGATACCGCTTGGGAGCGACGCCTACCATTGGCAGAATTTTCTTACAATAATAGCTTTCATGTAAGCATCGGTATGGAACCTTATGAAACACTATTTGGGAGATGTTTTAGAACTCCCATTTTCTTGAATGAAGTGGGCGAGAGACGCCTAGACAATCCGAAATTGATTGATCAAGCAACAGAGCAGTTGAACTTGATTTGACAATGGCTAAAGACAGGACAGGATCGGTAGAAAAACTATACTGATAATCGACGAAGGAGCTGGAATTTGTAGTAGGTGACAAAGTGTTCTTGAAGTTCGCCCTGTGGAAAGGTGTCCTTCGTTTTTAGTAGCGAGGTAAGCAAGCACCTCGTTACATTGGTTCGTATGATATTGTTAAAAGGATCGGCCTTGTTGCATACTGACTTGCCTTACCTCCGAGTATGGAGAGAATTCACAACGTGTTTCACATATTGATATTGAGAAAGTATGTACGAGAAACTGCTCATGTGCTCGAAGAACCACCAGTCGAGGTTGTTGAAAACCTATCCTATCCCATAAAGGCAGTTGCCATACTAGATCAGTCAGTTCGTCAGTTTTGCAGTCGAAACGTGCCTATGGTACGAGTTGTTTGGTGTAATGGCCAAATTGAGGAACAGTCTTGGGAGACTGAAGAATCTATGTGTGTAAAATTTCCTTACCTATCTGTTTAAGTGCTTGTGCTGAAATTTCAAAGACGAAAGTCTTACAAGGAGGGGAGGATGTGAGACCCCGAATTTTGAGTCCTAAAAGTCTAAAAGCCAATGCAAGTAAAATGACTATTTTTCCCTTGAAGAAATAGATGTGTGATGGCCAAAAATAGTATGGAATTTCTAGTAATTATTTATAGTTTTAATTCCCTTTGATATGGTTTCTTATTGGTTGATAATTACCTTAAGAGAGGAAATCCCTAAAATTAAGAGAGGATAATTAAAGAATTTAATTCTGATAATTATCTTACTTTAATCTAGCCTTTAAAGTAAGGTAATTAATCCTATAACCACCATATATAAAGAGTAAGCCAACCACACTTAAATCTTATACAGAAAATACACAAAATTTGTCAAACATCAAACCCTACACCTCCCTACTGCTGCCAAAATTTCTTCAACTTCAAACTTGCATAACTCTCTCATCCTTTGTTGGCTTTTTGCAAATAATAGCTTGTTGGAAAAATCTTTCCATCCTCTATCTAGCTACCTAAGTCTGGTCATCAGGAGGTTAGTTCTTCACTGTCAAAATTCAACTCGTAATTTGGAGGGTTTGGTGCCAAACTTGTGTGATTCTTCCTTCAATTGATTTTTGTTGTTGTTCCTTTTGTTAGTATGATTATTTAGCATCCATTCATGTTATAAAAACATGAATGCATCCTTTGAATCTTCCTTATACATAAAATTGGAATGCCCTACCCTTGCCCTATTGTTGTCAATCTTGATCAATTGATTAACCTATTAGTTTCTGATCTTGTTCCTTTTGATTGTATGTATTATAAACACCTAATACTCCCTTTTTAACATGAAATCGCAACCCCTATAACTTGTTAACATGACATCGCAACTTGCCCTGTTTCCCTATAGCCCTATTCTTAGTGCCGAAATGTGTATGTTGATTGGGATGGTAATTCAGGTTGTTCTTGTTGAGTTCTTGGCTATCACATTACATATCAAAGGGGGAGGCACCTGCGGCATCTAATCACTAGTTTCTGAGAGGTTTGGTGAGTGGAATTGGTAAGGAAATAAGGTATTTACTTGGTTATTGAGTATGCATGATTAGTTGGGTTTTTTCTTTGCCTTATGATGTTATAGGTGGTTCAGAGACAAGAGAGGTAAGACCTATGCCTCATTGGTTTCTCTAGAGATCCTTGTTGTTGGTTGTTATTTTTTATGCATGTTTTTGTATTATGTTATGCGCGTATGTGAGGGAATGTATGCATGATTTGCAGATTCATTTGAGGCTTACTTAGGCATTTTCAAACCCTTGAGATAGGTTAGGTGTGCTTAATTTGCATGGGTTGTGTGTATTGAACATGTTGATTGTGTTCTGACATGATTAAAGATACCCTATTATGGTATTGTGCTTTGTACTTTCCAGTGTGTGCTTGTATGTGTTTATGTGTCAGATCTTTTTTCGATGGCCATTTCGGGTAAGCGCTGATGCTCCTGGGGAGAGGAGAGGTTCTTACTGGTATGGGAGTTGTATGGGTGGAAATCTCTATTAAGAGCTTGATGGATGCCTAGTCCTTATGTGGCAAGATGCCCTCATCCTTGTGTGGTATCTTTGTGTGGTTTGGATGTTCTTGTCCTTGTGTGGCTTGGATGCCTTGTCCTTGTGTGGAAAGATGAATAGTCTTGCTAATTAGCTTGTGTGGTAACCTTTAATTTAATAAACCGACAGGGTTACTATTGGCGGGTGATTATAATTGAATCATCAAAGATGATAGAAGAGCAGATTTTGGTCGATATAGAGAATAATGAGAATGCAAGTGGATATCGCATTCTAGATTAAGAATCAGAAGTATGAGATTGTTTGCTAAGAGTAAGTATGATTGATGATAGAAACAAGGAGAATGCAGTTGAACACTACAAATCTGACTATGAATTAGTAAGCGTGAGATGTTTCATGATAACCGTAATCTTGTTGCAAGCAAGTTTCGAGCTCTAAACTTTGTATAAGTTGGGTATGATGTGAGAACCCGATTTTTCGAGTTATATGGGCCGAAAAGCCCATTCAAGGATTAACGATGTTAGTGGGTCTTAGACCACGAATTGTGATCAATTTCAGACATAGGACATGAATTAATTTTTTTTGGGAAGAAATATTAATTTACGGGAATTATTTTATTTACCTATTTATAATTGGAAAATTTTGAGGAAAAGTACTAATTTTTAGAATTTATCTTAATTAACTATTTATGATTGAAAAATCATAATAGGGGTTATCTTACTGATTTTGGAATCTTAAGACCATAGATTGGTCTATTGGATGTGTTTGAGATTGTAAAATTTGTTCAAAAATTTTCGGAATCGTATTTGAAATTATAGTGAATTTTCCAAGGTATTCAATTACATATATTATTTTTAGTAAATTATGTATTTATGAGAAAAATATGGTTATTTTTTTGATGGATTTTTCTATTCATGAAGAATTTTAAAAAAATTTTGGTGTATTTTTTTAGTTTTATATAATTTATTATGAACTTTATATTAATTTTGAGATTTAAAAGAAATATATTTATTATTAATTAAATAATATTATTATATATTAGTATTTATTTGCTCAAAACAACACCCACCCATGTCATTTTAATGATTCATGGGCAAGAGTGTCATTTCTCTTGAAATGACTCCGTATCAACCACCACAACACGATGTCGTTTCATTGTGCATTCTAGAATAGTTGACCTGTCTCCCTCGCTTTTGACTGGTGACGGGATAAGGTTGGCCCCCCTTGATTCTTGGTGTTCATTGTAAATCGAGAAACTGAAATGCACAAGAAGATTTCTCTCTCCCTCACCAGCTCGTCCATGCCATTTTTGTGCCAGATCTGACAATATTACGATCGAAATCAGATGAGAAATCCACCCAGAAATCCAGGTAACAAACCCTTCAAAGTGCTTGTTTTCTATTGTTAAAATGTATTACAAAACATGTTTTTAGATTCACAAGATTGTAGGCTTTGATTTGGTCTGAATTTTGTATAGTATGATTGAGTATTTGAGGTGTTAGGCATTTTCCGGCATTCAAGTCGCTTTCCGGCATGTTACAGGTCACCGATGGTGGCAAGATGCCTTGTCCTTGTGTAGCAAGATGAATAGGCTTACTGATTAGATTGTTTGCTGACTATTTACCTTTAGTGCAAATAAGCCTTGGACAACACAAGTGGAAGGGGATAACCTTTCAATTGTTTAAATCAGATGATGAATTACCTACTTATGTACTTCTAGTTTCAGAAGTATTCTTAGTCCACCAAAAGACTTGTTACTTTTGGCCTTATCCTTATTGTGATTGATTGATGTTTATTTGATACCTCTTTAGTAGTATGAGCGAATCTGATGTTGATTGGGAGATATTTGTTTAGGTTTCTGCAAATCTTATGATGTTGTAACCCTACTGAGATTCTTTTAATCTCACCCTGTTGTTTTTCTCCTTTTACAAGCTTAGATACATCTTCTATCAGTGCTATTGAGGTGTGAGATCAAGGCTGCACGGCATGATGATATTGCATCACATTCACATACTCCCTATTTTGTTGATTGCTTCCGCATTTATCCCTAATCATGCAATTTGATTGGACCACTTTTTAGTTCTTTAGATTTCTCCTATTCCTACTAATTTCGGAAATGTATTTGAGAGCTGCTTGCTAGATTTTGAGACTCCTTTGGGACTTGTGTGCTATGGTTCCTTTGATTAATTATAAAGACTTACGTTGATATTTTTATTCACTTCTTTTGATACCAGAATGTATGTCTAATGTTAATATGCTCCAACCTTTAAAAATATAAAAATGAAATTTAAAATTTGTAATTAGTGTGACATAAGCCTTGTGAGATTCAAATAGGTCCTTGGAAGGGCTTGTTTGGATTTCACAGTAGTAAGGGTTCTAATAGGTTGGGTTTAGAACCTATAGGTAGGGCCAGACTAGTCCTAAGCCTGAGGCTTGCACAACGAGTGTCACACCCTGCTAGTGATATATTAATGTTCAGAATAAGGGTTGGTGTAAGTCTGGCAACACCATATGCTGCCACATGGGGAATTCTTATTGGTCAAAATAAAATAAATTTCGAAAAATGGAAAAATACCTAGAAAATAAATAAAATCCAGGAAAATAGTAGAAATTTGAGAAATATTCTAGAAAAATTACAGAAAATACTAGATTTAATTTAGAATTTTATGGTGTAAAATTTTATGGTCGATTAAATCGAACAAGATTCAAAAAATTAAAGAAAATAGGGAAAACCACCTCATTGGGTCCAGAGTCGATTTTCGGGTAGAAACACGTCGAGTAAAAAGGATAGACGCATTATTTTATGTGTTATTATGATATTTGAATGGTTTATTGGAAATGTAAAAATACTGTGCATAGGTGGATACCTATAATGGCAGGACGTCGAGGAATTGATCTGGAGTGCCATTGATGGCTACAAGGACTACAAAACCCGTGAGTGGATGAAACCTGCCTTTTTTTGATAAATTCCTGGCATGAATTGTTAAAAATGTGATTGGTATAAAATGAATAATCAAAATTGCATGTTTGTGATGGTAAAACGTCATGTTAGGCATTATGGTCTTAACCATCAATCCTTGTATCTCCTTTTTATTTTTATATCACATTTACATATATCCCATGTATAAAATTCTTAATTTATCATGTAATTATTCTTTCTGAATAATTTACCAACTCAAACCATTGGACAAGATTGCTACACACAATTCTAAAGCCTCGAACCAAGTTGAAGCATCCAACAGCAGAACAAAGAAGGATAACAGAGCCCTTGATAAGCAACCCATCAGCCGACAGGAAACTAAGTTAGAAGTAATCTCACAACCTAAGATCACTATTCCACCTCTATTCCCTTCGTGGCTGGTAAAGACTCGTAAGGCAATTGAAGAACAGGCCATACTCGACGTCTTTAGGAAGGTGGAAATCAATATTCCGTTCCTTGAGTCAATCAAACAAATTCCCAAATATGTGAAGTTCTTGAAAAGAGAGCCTATGTTGGGGGAATGAAAAACACAATTTCATAAATTGCTCCAAGTACTCATAGAGATTCTCATCATCTTTTTTATTGATTATTGCAATGACACGTATGAGATCAGATTCTTTTGAGGGTGGAAACTACTTAAACTAGAAACCGTCTATCATCTTGTCCCAGGTATCAATGGAATGTGGTGGCAGCTCAAACAACCAATTATCTACATCCCTTTTGAGGGAAAAGGGAAAAGATAGTAGCAAGATATTGTTTTCAGAGAGTCTCTTGGGTTTGAAACTAGAACAGGCCATCCCAAATGCCCACAAATGGCTGTTAGGATCCTCTTTCAATAATCCATAAAATGATGGTAGCATTTGGATGAGACTTATCCTTAGTTCGAAACCGACATCCAAGTCTTCATACCTTATGTGAGACCCTGATTTTTTTCTTAGAAGTCCAGAAGCTAGTGCAGCTGAAATAACCATTTTACCTCTAAAGAAATGGATATGTGATAGCTGAAAATGGTAATGAGAGTTCAGTGTTCATTTCTTATTTCATTTCTGCCTTATTTCATTTTTAGCATTAATGGTACATTATCTATGCTTAAGAGATAAGTCCAGAATTAAATCCTAAAGATTATCTTCTTATATCTAATCTTAAAATTAGAAAAATTAATCCCATTAAACTCTATAAATAGAGTAGTCGGCCGTACATAAAATCCCACACCAAAAGCACACAAACTTATCACATGATAAACCCTACCCCTTACCCTTGCTGCCGAAAATTCCTTAACACTCACCATAGCAGAATTCTTTCATCCTTCATCAGATTCTACAAATGGTAGCTTGTTGAAAACCTCTTTCCATCTTCTATCTTGCTATCTTGGTTTCATCATCAAAAGGTTGGTGTCAAAATTTCCTGATTCTCCTTCAATTGGTTTCTGTTGTTGTTCCTCTTGTTTGTATGATTGTTTGGCACCTATTCATATTGTAATATCATGAATCCATCCTTTGAATCTTCCTTATGTATGAAATCGGCATGCCCTATACCTTATCCCTATTGTTGCCGATTTTTACGAATTGACTTGTCTATTGGTTTCTGATCTTGTTCCTTTTAATCATATGTGTAATTAACACCTAATCCTTCTATATTATCATAAAATCACAACCCCTAAACCTTGTGGGCAAGAAATCACAATTTGTCTATTTCCTTAACCTAGTGTTGAAATTTGCATGATAAATTGGGTTGGAATATCAAGTTGATTCTTATTGTATTCTTGGCTATCACTTCTCGCATCCAAAGGGGAGGTCTCAACAGCATCTAATCACTAGTTTATGATAGGTTTAGTGAGTGGAATTGGTAAAGAAATAGGATGTTTACTTGGTTATTAAATATGCATGCTTAGTATGGTTTTGTCTTTGCCTTATGGTTATATAGGTGGTTCGGATCCTCTTAATAAAGACAAAGGATTAGCTACTTGTTTAAAGACAAGAAAGGTAGGATCTATACCTCATCGGTTTCTCCAAAGATCCTTGTTATATGATTGATGTTTTCGATGCATGTCATTGTTATTGATTGTATGCGCATGCTTGGTATATTGTATGCATGAGTTGCATACACTCAAGGAAAGAGTACTCAGATTTTTTGGTTAAATTTTTACCTCAATATGACCATTACAACACCGGATCCAACATAGAACCAATTGAAAACTCTCGGGGAACAAAGATAAAGCTTGAGCAATGATTTTGGTGGCTCAGGAAATAGCACAAAACCCAGCAATTTCAAGTTTATCTCGTCTAGATTCCGATCAAAGGCAGTGGGTTAGACCGGCGACACTCCCAACAACGAAATGATGTCGTTTTCGTTTTACTCAATACAATATCGTTTCAAATGAAATGACCCCCTTAGCCTTGAGCAAAGCGGCATGGGCTAGTCTTGTTTTGACCAATCTCGATAAAAACGGCATAGTGGCTTGTCGCTTTGGTCAATATGACATTAATATAATATTATATTATATAATCAATTTCTTAATATAAAAATTAGTATAAAATCCTTAATAAATAGTATAGTCCTTCAAAAAATACTAAAGTTTTTATAAATTCCTTATAGATAGGAGAAACTATGAATACTTTAAGATAATTTTTCTCATAAATATATAAATTACTAAAAATTAAATACTTTAATTTAATAACCTAGAAAATCATCATAATTCCAAATGTAGTTCTGAAAATCTTCGAAAAATCACAAACACCCACAAACTATAAATGGACCCCCTCAATGTCATATGGTATCAAAATTAACTAGCACACAGTCTTCATAATTTTTCAATCATTAAATACATTAATAAGAATAGAATTCCCATAAATTATAATAACCTTTATTAACACAAATTTTCCTTTAAGATATTCAATTCACTCTTTAATCCCATAAACATACCCAAATGAGCTTCTTGCTCGAAATTTCAAGATCTCACATTAAGAGTTTTCCATTTTTGTACTGATTATAGTTTGAGAAAGTTTAACCATGATTATGATGATTAGAGTATTCACAAGCACAAGATTTACTCCATGTGTATTTCCATCATAACTTGATATGTTTCGCTATATGATTTCTTGATAGATTTTATCATGTCTTACCAATGATTTTGATATTAAATTTGTATGATTCAATTTTTTATCCACTTAAATTTTACTAAATAATTTGGTTGTCTAACTTGTAGGCTTTAAGTTGAATTTTTGGAGTATCTATTGAATTCGTATGCCTCTACTTATACATACGCATTTTTCATACTTCCTATTGTATTCTAAGGATATTGGGATATAATTGTATTATGGACTTTATTATTAGAGATTTATATTTTTGGTACTATATTCTTTTTTATATACAATGTTTTAATATTTATTTCAGCATACCCGTCATGAATTTTATTTTCTTACTTTTGGTGTATGCTTTTCTTGTCTAGGAAAATGTCTAATCTATATGCTTTTTTGAAGAAACCTTGATAACTATTCTAGAGATATGATGTAACAAAAACTTGATATTTTTTTTTTTTTTGGGGGGGGGGGAAGGGGGACCAACTTTCATAGTAATTTTCAGTTAAATGAGTGATATGAAAGAATTCCTTACGAGATGATGAATATTATATAAATTATTTTTCCAGAAACCATGATTTGGGTTTTAGTGCTGCCATGATACGACCATGTTAAAACCTTAATGCCGGTACACCACTCAACACACCAACCAATCTGCCACCTCTGGTCAAGGTGGGGATTGGGGTGTAAGATTTTGTTGGGTGTGGGTGTGTTCCTCATTCAACGGCGCTTACGGTCGTTGCTTGGGATCGTAAGTGTAGGTGGGGAATGATTGCTGCTGAGAATTGAGAGAAAGAAAGAAAAGTAAAAAAAGAATAAACTATAGATGTCACATATTCTCCTCTTTCTTCTAACCCTCCCTGCAAGTCCAGGCCAATGGGACCTCCATCCAGTACAAAGACAAGGTCGCAGATTTGATAATTGAAATTGAACTTTTCTGCTCTGGTCAACATTTAGCAATCATGCTGCCTAAATAAATTAAAAATGTTCCATTTCTATATTTGTTAAAGGGACATCAGTGCAGCCAATTTTTCTGACCCTTCCTAATTATCATACGTGCACAAGGTTTATACGTGTTTTCTGTTTCTCTCTCTCTCTCCCTCTTTTATTTTTAAAAAAATAAAAAGAATAATTCTACCGATTATATAATAGTTATTCTCTTCTTAGGTTCGATATAATCTATTCTTTAAGGTTCTGTTTTATCTTGTCAAGGTCGGTATCCTAGTTCTGTTCTATCTTGTTAAGGTCGGTCTCTTACCTATAATCTTTACCAAGTCAAGCGGACATCGATCCTGAACTTCACCCAGAAGAACTCCTGCTTATGGAGGACTTGCAGATGCATTTGGACACAAATTAGAAGCACACTCTGTTTCCTTGGTACTCTCGCTTCAAGCAAGAAACCGAAGACGTTGCAGCACAAGAACTTATTTGAAGAGGATTCTTGGACCAATAGACTCAGGATCACCAGCAACAAAGTTTGGCGGTGGTGGCACAGGAAGGCCAAGTTTAGCGGACCATACGAGATGGGTGCAACCAGAAATGATTCTCTCATATATAATTAGTCTGCATTAGTCTACATAAGAAGGACCAAAACCTACCCAAACATTGGAATTGTTTGTTTGACATATTAGTCAAGCCAGCCAAATGACTATCATTATTAAACAAACTTCGTATCATATTATGTTATCTTAGTTGTCTGTACGCTTTATACTCTACATGGTCCCGACTTGTTCTTAGACACCGTCATCCTATTTAAATTATATGTATCAAATTAAATTCTCATCTATCTAGGACAGAGATTTGAACGAGTAATACATATATAAGTTGGTGCAAAGGATGCTTATAGTTAATTCATATTTGTAGGACTAATCTCGATGATATCTATTAGTATTCAATGATCGATGTCTATTAAAATAAGTATTCAATGAACATATGTATAATTCTAATTAAATACTTGAGGAATCCATGGTCTATATATATATATATATATTTATAATGTAATTTTAATACTACAGACAAAAATAAGTCTAATTTTAGTAAATATTTAATAGGATTAATTTTTGGGGAGTTTTATTATAAATGGGTTAAAGTGGAGTCGATGTTGTAAGATTACAGTAATTCTGTGATGAACATGAAAATTTTAATAGAAGCTTGTTCAATCTTTTAGATGATTGTTCGTCCTAGTTATGAAGGCCCAGATAATTATATGGAAATCAATTGAAAAGAAGAGACAAGTATGTAAGAGGGAGATACACAAACCAAATGTCCATTCTGGCAATTTGCATTGCAACAAACAAGGATGACAAGGTAAAGGCAGTCCCTACCTTACAGAAAAGCAAATTCATGAACATGCATTTTGACACTGAAATACCATCTAATTCTAGATTGAGCAAGCCAGTGCCACGCACTAATCACTTGGATCGATGCATCCATTAGGGTGGAAGATCAATAGCTTCAGATTTTGCTGTCAATGTCCCCCTTTCTTGTTTATCCACTGACCCTACATGAGGATGCTTTGCTATCCACATGAGATGGCACTCAACTCTCCACTTGCTTTCTTTGTTTTCCTTCTTTTTGTGATCGATCCAGATATTTCTGGGCTTGGTAACAACAGCATGCAATGTAATGCAATGCTTGATAACACCTTATTCTTTTATTCAATAATTGTCATGTTATTTTAGGATAAAAGACTGTTATTTGATATGATTTCGTTATCTTTTGATAAACTAATAGGAAAATATACCCTTGAGAGATTTGCAGAAATTTAAGGGGCATTTTTAGAAGAATTATCGGAGCAGCTGTGACCTCCGATGTGTACGTCTGAAGGAGACTCCCAACGATTCCAGAAACAAGATAGTCTTTATCCAAAAACAATCATTTGATATTCGAACGATCCTGCATGATCCACAATCTATATAAAGGCCTGGCCTACTGTGACTGGGCATAACGAATTCTAGTTTTTGCATCTTTATTTTCTTTTATTTTCATTTAAGACTATGTCCGGCTAGATTTCTTTAACCTAGTTTCGGAGGTTCTAAAAGTCCCGAGCCCTCTACAAGGCTCTGCACTTAATTCAGTAATTGATCATTTTTGTTTATCTTACTTTCTGCGTAATTCCATAAATCTGATCCCTTTGTTTCTGGCCAATTCAATAGGAGCGTATTTTACCATCAAAACTAATAACGATTCGCTTTTAGCTAAAGTGACCTCTCCAGTGAGTGACACACTGGCGAAGAGCTTGAGTAAACCCATTAATTAGTGAGTGATACACAAGAGAGTGAGTAAGTCCAAAGATTGACTACATTAGCAATCCAAGGTCTTGAAATTGAAGGAAGGCAAGCGAAAGGGTCTCTAGTCGTACCAAGCCCCCGGAGTGCCACAGTCATACTTGGCAACCTTGTCAAAGGTTTCTAAGCAAAGGACAAATACGATTTTCCATGGCCCGTGACCATGGTTTGGTGACAAATGACCATCAGACCTAGATACTACCACCAATTGAAGACACTATTACAATCAAGTTTAATTTCTCTTTATTGCACAACTTTCTATTAGTTATAACGTTCTTTTGTGCATCTCTATTTCCATTTTGAAAGAGCTGAAGGCACGACTCAAAGCAATCTTTAGTGATTACGCTTGATCCTAGCTCTCCAAAGGATTCAACCCTAATTCCACATGCTACTCATCAAGAAGTACAAAGTATTAATTTGAATGATGAACGACAATAAGTCAAATTTGGCGCCACTGTCAGGGAGCTAGCATAATAGCACGATCAATCAAAGGTTGTATGCCCAGATCATTACGAACAGTAACACTAGTCTCTTTTGATCCTGAAATCAAGGTGACTTGTAGAAAGAACAACACTAGAAGAAGGGTTGTGAAAAATTTGTCTCCGGCTTTTGAAGCAGTAGCTGATTCACCAGAGACCTCTTCCTACCTACCTTCTCCAAGCACCTCGACATCATATTCCAATCCTCTATTCAAAATGATGGCAGACAATGGAGGACAGGCAGTCAATCTAGGTCAAAATGAAGAAGCTGATAACAATCAACCAGCTGCACTCAACCATGCAAGACCGGTAAATCTGGGGCCAGGAAGGAACCATAACAGGAATAATGTAAATCAGGTAGGCTCGGCAAACCAAAGGGGGTCATAACCAGTATGCCCAAGAAGATTTCCTTAATAATGGAGAGGAGGATGAAGGGAATGATGAGCCACTCCGACCCATTAATGAAGGTCGGCCCCTACGTGGAATCAACACTTTGAAAGAACATCTCGGGGGTCAGACAGTACAAGGATGAATCATTCCATAAATACTGAGAGAGTTACAAAAAGCTATACCTGGCATGCCCCTCTCATGGGTTCTCTAATAGGCAGCTCATTCAGTATTTCTGCAGAAGCTTGACTAAAGCCTGTAAAATGATGTTGAATTCACATAGTAGCGGGAATGTTATGAATTTGAATTACCAAGAGGCTCGGGAGGTCATAGCTGACCTAGCTTTGCAAAATCAGCAATATATAAACAATGAGGATGAATTTTCCCAACCGATAATGGAGGCAGTATCATAATTAAATAATCAGGCTACCCAGCTAACGTATATGGTGAAAAAGATGGCCATTGGAAACCCTCAGGTAAAGATATGAGGTTATTGTGACAACACGGATCATGCCAGTGATAATTATCCATCCATGCCCCTTGGAGAGCCACAAACTGTCAATGCTTACAGAACCTAAGCTCCCCCAAACAAGAGGATTGGCATGAACAAAATGTCATATGAGCAATGAAGAAAATATCATCTTGGACTTTCCTATGCTCCTCAAGGCCACGAACCATCCCATAATTTTCGGCCTCCAGTAGAGTATGCACCACAACTGAATTTCCAGCCATAACCGAATTACTCACATCAAGCTAATGGTCCTGCACATCAAAATTATCAGAACTATCCCCCAGGAATGTACCATGTAAAACCCGGAAGTGGACCATCTAAAATAGAGACCTCTATTGAAGAAATAGTAAAACAACTGGTTGCAGCCAACAAATACTACAGACTCATCTTGAGCAGATGGCCTCAATAATCAGTCAATTAGAAGCACAAGAAAAATTACCTTCTCAGCCAGAGGTCAATCCCGAGCAAACTGTCAGCATGGTAAAGGTAATGAATGAGAAGCAGAAACAGGTTACTTCTGATGTAGTTGATGAGATAATGAGGACCACTGAGGAACCAGTTTCAACCAAAATTATGGACAAGACTGCTACACACAATTCTAAAGCCTCAAACCAAGCGGAAGCATCCAGCAGCAGGACAAAGAAGTATAACAAAGCCCGGGATAAGCAACCCATCAGCCGACCGGAAACTAAGTTAGAAGTAATCTCACAACCTAAGATCATTATTCCACCTCTATTCCCTTCTTAGCTGGCAAAGACTCGTAAGGCAACTGAAGAGCAGGCCATACTTGAGGTCTTTAGGAAGGTGGAAATCAATATTCCGTTCTTTGAGTCAATCAAACAAATTTCCAAATATGTTTTCTTGAAAGAGTTGTGCACCAATAAGAAAAAGCTGAGGGATAGTAACAGGATCACCATGGAAGAAAATGTCTCGGCGGTCTTGCAGAGGAAGTTACCCAGGAAGTGCACTAATCCAGGTATGTCATATGTTCCTTGCAGGTTTGGAGGGAAGGATATATTGCAAACCATAGGTGATCTTGAAGCTTTAATTAATGTCATGGCCCTGTCCATTTACAAATCCTTAAAGCTACGGAAACTGAAGAAGACTGGAGTTTTAATATAACTGGCAGACCGGTCCCTAGTCCATTCTATAGGGATCTTGGAAGACTTGCTCATACAGGTGGAGGGTCTGGTTTTTCTCACGGATTTCTTTGTCAATAAAATGATAAATGACAATGCTCAAACAATCCTGTTAGGGCGTCCAATTCTAAAGACCTCTAAGACAAAAATTGATATACACAATGGTTCGAAGATCATGGAATTTGACGGCTAGATAGTGACCTTTAACATTTATGATGCGTTGAAATTTCCAGATCTTGAAAGTATAGTTTCTATGATAGATATAGTAGTGTCCCTTGCTCAAGAAGTCTCATGGATACTGTACCCTGATAAACTTCAATTAGACATTGAAGAAAGCTGGTACATTACAGGATTTGTAAGCAATAATCTTGAGATTGATTCCGACTGTGTGATGTAATTCGAGACCTTGAATGTGAAATATCTACTGAAGATCTCCAGTACGTGTCATTGCTAGTTACTCATGAAAACCATCAGCGAAGTATGGTCAAGGCCCCCGCTGTCGAATTGAAGAAGCTTCCCAGTCATTTTCAATATGCCTTTTTGGGAACTGATAAGACACTTCCTATAATAATTTCAAAAATATTATCTTAGGAGGAGATTGAGAAGCTTGTGTCAATATTGAAAGACCATAAGGAGGCCATCAGGTGGACTAAAGCAGAAATTAAAGGACTAAGCCCTTCAACCTGTATGCATCGTATCTTAATGGAAGAGGATTCAAAGCCTATTAGGGATGCCCAGCGACAGTTGAACCCCCCAATGATGGAAGTTGTGAAAAAAGAGGTCCTCAAGTTATTAGATGCCAGCATGATATACCCCATTTCAGATATTAAATGGGTTAGCCCCGTCCAAGTAAATCCAAAGAAGATAGGGGTCACGGCTGTTCAGAATTCCAGTAGTGAGGTGGTGCCCATGAGAGTGCAAAACGGTTAGAGGGTCTGTATCGATTACAGGAAGTTGAACAAAGCCACAAGGAAAGATCATTTCCCTTGCCTTTTGTTGATCAAATGCTTGAGTGATTGGCTGAGAAATCTCATTACTACTACCTTGATGGATTCTTTGGATTCCATCAGATTCATATGGCTCGAAAGGGACCTTTGCTTATCGATGCATGCTCTTTGGACTTTGTATTGCCCCCGCCATATTTCAATGGTGTATGGTGAGTATTTTCTCTGAATATATAGAAGAAATAATCGAGGTCTTCAAGGATGATTTCACAGTCTACGGAGATTCATTTCAGTCATGCTTGGACAATCTAGCCAAGATCTTGAAGAGATGCATTGAAAAGGATCTTGTGTTGAACTATGAGAAGTGTCACTTTATGGTAGATCAAGGGTTGATACCGGGACACATTGTTTCAGTTAAGGGTATCGAGGTGGGCCAAGCTAAGATTGATATTATAAAACCCTCCCCTATCCTGTGAGCACGAAGGAGATCCACTCATTTGTGGGACATGTTTGATTCTATAGAAGATTTATCAAAGATTTTTTCAAGATAGTTCAACCTATGTGCTGAATTCTTCAGTAGGATGTTCCCTTTGAGTTTTTCAATGGTTGTAAAAGGGTCTTTGATCTAATTAAAGAGATGCTTGTTACTGCACTAATACTCAAGGCTCCCAATTGGTAGCTTCTATTTGAGATCATGTGATACCAACAACTTTGCCGTAGGAGCAGTACTGGGACAAAGAATTGGGTGATGCCTTCATGCCATTTACTATGCCTCTAAAATGGTTGATAATACTCAGATAAACTACACCACCATCGAGAAGGAATTATTGGTTGTGGTCTTTGCATTGGAAAAATTTAGGTCCTATCTCCTGGGGTTTCGAGTGACTATTGATTCAGATCACTCTATTTTAAAGTATCTCCTGCTAATTCAAGAGTTCGACTTAGAAATCAAAGATAATAAGGGTTTTGAGAACTATGTTGCAGATCATTTGAGCCGAATTCTTACAAAGGAGAATGAAGACCAATGTATAAAGGAGACTTCCCAGATGAATATATATTTAGTATCGAATCTGTCCCGTGGTTTGCCGACATCGTGAATTACTTAGTTACTGGACAAACTCCTAAGGAAATGCCAAAACACTGGAGAGCAAAGCTCATACGTGAATACAAGTTTTATGTCTGGTATGAACCTTATCTATAGAGATATTCAATGAACGAGGTAATTCGAATATGTATAGAAAATACCGAGCAACCTGCTATCATGCAATCATGCCATGCCAAGGCCTGTGGTGGGCACTTTGGGCCTCAGAGGACAGCAAGGAAGATACTTGACTCAGGATTTTATTGGTTAATATTGTATTCTGATGCGGCCAATTATTTTCGGTCTTGTGCAAGATGTCAAGCAGAGGATTCGATTAGCCATAGAGATCAACTATCCCAAACACCAATCATGGTATGTGAGGTCTTTGACGTTTGGGGAATCGATTTCATGGGCCCATTCATGTCATCCTTTGGGTTATCCTACATTTTACTAGCAGTTGATTATGTTTCAAAATGGGTTGAGGCCAAGGCCACGAGAAAAGATGATGCCAGAACTGCAGTTGACTTTGTCAAAACCTTTATCTTCACAAGGTATAGTATACCAAAGGCCATTATCAGCAACAAGGATACACACTTCTGTAACCAAATCTTTCAAAATTTGATGACCAAGTATGGGGTGACCCATCGAACATCTACAACTAATCATCCTAGACTAATGGTCAAGCAGAGGTCTCCAACAAGGAGATCAAGAATATTCTTCATAAGATGGTTAGACCAAGTTTTAAGGATTGGAGCCTACGACTGAATGATTCCGTGTGGGCTTACTAGACTGCCTATAAAACCCCTCCTGGAACCACACCCTTCTGCATGGTGTATGGAATGACATGCCATTTTCCGGTTGAATTAGAACATAAACCATATTGGGCTGTGAAGAAGATCAATCAAGACCTCGAGAAAGCAAGCCAAGAAAGAAAATTATTCTTAACAACACTTGAAGAACTCCGAAATGATGCCTACGATAAAATTACAACTTACAAGGAAATGACAAAAAGGTTCCATTATCTTCGATTATGATCCAAGATGTTTGAAGTAGGCCATAAAGTGTTGTTATATCACTCTAAACTTAATTTTTTTTCCTGGGAAGCTTTTTCCTAAGTGGATCGGGCCATATATCATCAATATAATCTATTTTCATAGAGCAGTAGAGATCTCTAGTGAGGAGACAAGCAAGACTTTTAAAGTAAACGGGCATCGGTTGAAACCATTTTATGAAATGTCTCGCACTATAGAGCAGAGTCCTCTGAACATTTCAGAATACAGATGAGGCCTTAGCTCAGTCCAGCTATAGACAGTAAATGAAGCGCTTCTGGGAGGCAGCCCAGCTTAACCCTTTTTTCTGTTTTGTTATAATTAAAGATCCTGAAGCGGGGATATTTACCTGAGACCTTGAGATAGCATCTACTCAAGGATTTGAAAAAGGGAGATAGAAAGACTGGGGCGGTAATATCGGCGGATGAGAGGATAGCTGAGATAATGGAAAATATATGTCATAACTGCCGCAAAGCAGTATTATAACTGCTTTTCACCAGGGGTGCAGACACGTGCCCACGACTCAGGACATGAACAGCTGCTGGTTATCAAATCAAATCATGTCATCATTGATTCTCATTCGGCACCCCTAAATATAGAATATCCTCCAAACCTTTCAAATTCCATTTTCAAAAAAAAACACTAGTTCATTAAAACCTTTTCTACCTCTAGCCCTCACATAAGTAAAGATCGACAACAATACACCATCCAACATCGGAGTTCCTGCTAGAGAACCAGACCTCGCCTCGGCTCTGAGGGAGCTCGAAAGGCAGAGGGGAAGAGATGTTAAAGTGTTTCAACGAGCAAATATTGCTTCTAGCCAATTTGGCAATGACGACCTAAACTCCTACTCCGGCCAACCCACCTGCTCCAATGGCGACGAAGGAACCTATGGCTACAGCTATCAAAGGCAGTCCACTTGCTCCAATAAACTCTGAAACTTCAGGCAAACAGCAACGAAGCACTGAGGCCGCCTCCCAATAGTCGAAGAGGACCAAGCCTCTCGAATCAGCATCCTCTGACGACAAATCAGTCACAGGTAATATGGTTGCGAAGGTTGTAGCTGCTTTCATCATAGGTATAGTGACCAGAGACGAGGCTACCAAGGGAGCCATTTCGTAGCCTGCAGAATCACTAGAGGTCTCGATGGCTCAAGAATCCTCCACGGCCCTAAAAGAATCTATTGAGCCCACCCAAGAGCCTAACAAGCCAGTACAGGAAGATGTCCAAGCATTTGAGAATCTCCTGGAGGGCATGGAGGAGGCAGAGTTGTCGCCTGCCCTTGAGCCAAAAGAAATCCCACCCATTCTATCCATTATTACCGAGGGAGGAATGGGTGAAGAAGATGTGGTGGGTGTTACAGAGAAGTTGGTCTCTTTAACTCCTCAAGATGAAGAAAAGGAGGCTCCTATGCCTTCGCCTAATTTTGCTATTGATCTCAATCAACCAAGCCCTCTATTAGTCAAATCAATGGTCGGAGGGCCGCCAAATACTGATGATATTGATGATAATGATACCACTTTACCAAACATTGTTTCCGACGTTCATATCTTGCCACCCGAGATCCCTATCCAAGAACCACTTCCATAATTACTGCCAGAACTAACCCTATCTTGGGCATCCCCTTCCTTAGATCCCTCTATACATGCTAGTCCAGCCCAAGTACCCTAGGATACATCACCTGAACCAGACCACCAAAAGAAGAATAAAGTTTTTTCTTTTGTAGATCCCCCACGAAGAACATGTTTGAGGATACAAGGGAACACTACTGAGGCTCTGACTGTTAAAGCTAAAGGGAAGAAGCTAGTTGTTGCCTCTAGGTCTTATGCTATCAACAATTTGTACTTATGAGATTGAGATCTACAGGAACTATGCCAAGCCCTCTCTAAATGATAGATGAACATTTACAAAAGCATTTGTGCCAAGACTATAGTCATCCTGGGGATCAGGGATGTAGTGGAATTGCTCGTGAACAACATCAGCTGGACAAAATGTTTCCACATTGACTAGCTAGCATATGCTGAACTTATGTGGGAATTCTACACCAGTTTTGATTACAAAAAGCTATCCCGCTTCACCTCCAAGACCCCCTCGACTTGGTATGCTTCCGACTACTTGGCCGAGAGTTCAGTAGCTTATACGTTGAATTCAATAGGCTACTCTGGTTGCACGACCAAGAATGGTGTAAAATCTATTATTGCTGACATCGACACAAATGCTGTGTACCAGGAATGGACAGGGACCTCGATGCCCTATAGCTCTCCCATAGCAAAGGATTATGATCTACTGTCCCCAGCCCTCAGATATCTACACCGTATATTGGCATATAATTATTTGGGTCACACCAATTCTATTTCGACCTTGAACAAAAAGGAGCTTTTCCTCCTTTGGTGTATGACCTCGAGCATACTAGTAAATTTGGGGCTCTGGCTGGCACTTTAGTTCAAGGGGGCAAGGAAACAAGGGAAGCCATTACTGATGGGAGCTGTCGTGACGTATATCGCCATTCAGGCTGGTTTGGTAATTCCCTCAACAATACGGGTGGCCCATAATCGTAGCTCGTTAAATATTGCTAGTCTTTACAATATGGGGCTAATTTATCAACGACCTGATGGTACCTATGCATTCACAAGGACTGGCAAACCTCAGAAGGGAGAGACCTCGATAGCGGGCTTATTAACAGGGGCCGCTGCTCCTTTCGATGCCATCACAGACTAGACTTTCTCTAACCAAAATGGACATGCGATTGGCACAAATAGAGAACCAGTTGGACTTATTACTTACGGCTTAGGACCTTAAATGATCATATGTTTCAGGTTCTTTTTGTTAGGATTTAAATTTTCATTTCTATAATTCTTCATTTCATCATTATTGTTAGTATACATGCTTAGGGTAAGCATTGAATAAGTATGAGGAGGTGTATTATGGTGTGTTATGCATGATAGATGCTTTGTGATGCTCTGTGACCTCTGAGGATTGCATGTGATTATGATCTTAATTGAATTGCCATGATTGTATAGAAGTCTCTACTCTTTGATTGAAAATTTTTCATCGAAGGTCTTGATTGAAGAAATATCAAGATAACTGTATGATTTGAAATAAGATCAGACACACACACACATATCTGTGAGAGTTAAGCTTATTGAGGCATATTTTTTTCCTTAGAAATTTTTTATTCTTTAGAGATCTTCATGTATTGATAAACACTAGAACTTGCCTTGAATACCATTTTGAAGCTTAGAAACGACTTTATACATAAAGAGATGACTTGGGCACATTAGGTTTTAGCCAGTTGTGGTCAAGGACTTTTCTTTCTCATACCACCCTATAAATATTACCTTCTAGAGAAGCCCTTTCAGTCGAGACTTCTATTTGTTCATTCACCCGAGACTTGAAACCAAACCCAATTCGATTTTGATCCTTATGTTTCTAATCCCAGCAATTAGTCAAAATTATTCATACAAGAACAAACGAAGGTCTCTGAAATTATAGACATTCCTCAAACGCAAAGAACGATAAAGATATCTCAACCGAGCCCTCGGATGATTCAAATACAAAGAAATAGATAACCTTCACAACAAAGGAGAAGGAGTACATTACAAACAAAACAAACTCTGAATAGAAACTGAGGGACAAAAAGAGATGAACCCTAGAGGGCCTATCGAATAAACAAATAAATTAGGGCACAAAGAAAAAAAAAACTAAAAAAAATGAGATTGGAAATCACATTCTGGTATGATCAAAAAATTCTAACTGCCTACTTAGCCTTTAGTAGAGCCCTCGACTCACCTCTACCACATCCCCATTGCAACCAAAGGAAAGACCTATCGATCTCTATCTGTCAAGTTTTGCGTAGTGGAGTCTAGGTATGATGGCAAGCCTATGGAAGTCTATTGATCATGAATCGATGCAGAGTGCTTTAAGCACTTACCTTTAGAAGTATAGATGTTCACTGACCAAAGTGTGTGAATCTGATTGAACATATTACTGAGTCTAATGTTTCAACTAATACTGAGGTCTCGTATGAGTATGAGTAAACCGAGGGTAGATTCGACTCTATGGTTTCGTGGTTTGTAAATTCAGATTATTTTACATATGTTGCATGCTTAGGGACAAACATCACTTAAGTTTCAGGATATATGATAACACCTTATTTTTACATACTTTATTAAATGATTATCATGTTATTTTGGGATAAAAAATTGTTATTTGATATGATTTGGTTATCTTTTGATAAAATAATAGGAAAATATACCCCTTGAGATATTTTGTGAGACCCAGCTTGTGTAGGGGGTTAGTGTTATCCAATCCCACATCGGAAAGGAGTGGGGCAGGTCTTGGGCTTATATGTGTTGTGTGATGGTATCATATTTAACAAGATACATCTTTTGGGTCATGTGGTTAAAAGCCTGACTTAGCATTGCAATTGTGATCTATCATGTGCACATACACGTTCGGGCCCGTTGGGCCAGGTCGTGACAAATGCTAGCGGAGCCAGGTTCGCTCCCTCTTTCGTGTAGGCTTGGGTCGTGTTGTATGTTCACATTTGTGCCTGTGAGTTTGGGCCCAAACAAGTTACGAGTCTATAAGAAGGGGAGATTGTGAGACCCAGCCTGTGTAGGGGGTCACTGTTATCCAATCCCATATTGGAAAGGAGTGGGGGAGGTCTTGGGCTTATATGTGTTGTGTGATGGTATCATATGTAACAAGATACATCTTTTGGGCCATGTGGTTAGAAGCCCGACTTATCGTTGCAGTTGTGATTCATCATACACACATACACATCCAAGCCCGGTGGACTGGGTCATGACATATTTGCAAGAATTTAGGGGGCATTTTTAGAAGAATTATTAGAGCAGTTGTGACCTCTGATGCATACGTCCGAAGGAGACCCCCAACGATTCCAGAAACAAGATAATCTTTATTAAAAAACAATCTTTTGATATTCAAGCATTCGAATCTTTTTCCTTATCACATGGGATCCTACATGATCCACGATCTATATAAAGTCCTGGCCACCTATGGCTGGGCATAACGAATTCTAGCTTTTAGCTTTGTATATTTATTTTCTTTTGTTTTCATTTAAGACTATGCCTGGCTAGATTTCTTTAATCTAGTTCCGGAGGTTCTAAAATTCCCGAGCCCTCTGTGAGGCTCTTCACTTAATTCAATAATTGATCATTTTTGTTTATCTTACTCTCTGCGTAATTCCATAAATCTGATACCTTTATTTCTGGCCAATTCAATAGGAGCGTATTTTGCCATCAAAACCAATAACGATTCGCTTTTAGCTAAAGTGACCCATCCAGTGAGTGACACATCGACAAAGAGCTTGAGCGAACTGATTAATTGGTGAATAATACACAAGGGAGTGAGTAAGTCTAAAGATTTACTACGTTAGCAATCCATGGTTTTGAAATTGAAGGAAGGCAAGCGAAAGTGCCTCTGGTCGTACCGAGCCCCCAGAGTGACATGGTCGTACTTGGAAGCCTTGTCGAAGGTTTCTAAGTAGAGGACAGTTACGATTTTCAGTGGTCCGTGACCATGGTTCGGTTACACTTGCAGATCTCTATTTCTATTTTGAAAGAGTCGAAGACACGGTTCAAAAGCAATCTTTTGTGATCACACTTGATCCAAGCTCTCCAGAGGATTCGACCCTGTTTCCACTTGCTACCCATCAAGAAGTACAGGTATTAATTTGAGTGATGAATGACAACATGTCAATGCTCTCGATTACTATACTATCAATTAAAGAGACAACATCAACTTCCTTGCATGCGTAGCCTTTATCTAAAAATGAAACTAAAGAAGTTGAAAAGTCTAACCTACATGAGGGTAGAAAATCAATTACACCATTTGTCAACCATTTGTCAACCATTTGTCAACAGTGGCAATCTTCTTCACCAAATAAAGGGTAGAATGAACCACCAGCCTGAAGCCGCAACTTTGCAGGTTTCTTGCTTGTGGTTTAATCAAATTTGACTTAAAGCAAACCCATGGCTTTTTTTCCATCAACCATCATGAAATTAGCAACTCCACAAAGCTGACAGAATCATGTTGGCTATGGAAGAATGTGATCCTTTTTTACCAGCAGTGGTGTTTTAATGCGATTTTGGTCCCCCTCCCCTCCACCCTTGGTTTTGCTCATCTTTGCCCTACAAATGAGAATTGGGTTCTCTTTGCCTCTCTTTTTTCATGTTTTCCTGCATTATAATTACCAAATGCTGATACGGTACAACATTTTATATAAGTTTAGTAGAATCCGATCATTGCTTTTGCTGGTTCCGCACTTATTCTTCTTCTTCTTCAATACGAATAGATTCAATCGTAATTAATTTGTATGTGAATATTTTTAAGAAACTTTGTATTGATTAAATTGATTGATTAAATTGATTAAAGATGATGGAATAAATCTTAGCAATCAATTATGTTACATTTATTTTTGCTTGGGCTGATCAAGAAAGGAACGAAGGATGTCTCTTCTTTCTTTTCAATATTGGTGATTAATCTTATCCAAGCCATATTGATAATAGTAATGGTAGTTACAATGAAATCAGGGCGATTCTTATTCAACTAGTGTACTCTTGATACAACTCTTAACCTTAATCCATTGAAGCACATGCATTTGTCGGTTCTAGCTTGAAAAAGGAAAGAAAAAGGGCTCATCATCCTTCATATGCACTATTGGATGCATTAGCCCTTTTAAGAACAAAGAGAGAGTAATTACTCTTTTTTTTTCTTTTTTTTTCTTTTTTTTTTCATTTATATAATTTAATTTGAAAATATTGATTAAATATATTTTTGATTTCGAAAAGAGAAACAGTGGCAGCACAAAATGAAATGAAATGAAATGAAATGAAATGAAATGTGTAAAAGAAGAATCTGGCATTGCTGGTGGCATGGATATATAATATAATTTTAGAGGATGGTGATGGTGAAGGTGAAGCATAGTTTTTTGTGATCCAATGTTGCCATCATCACCCATCCCATCACTACAACAGTCCTTTATGTCAGGGAACTGAAGTCAATGGCTCGCACATATATATGGGGACTGGGGAGAACATATCCAACAACTATCTCTCCAACACATGTACTGATTCCAAAATGCTGTTGGCCAAAAGTTGCAAATACAACCAATGCCCTTTCATTCTTTCTAATCCTCAAACTCTTTGTTGTGGTGCTTTTCGTTATAGCCAATAGCCACCAACTTCGAACAAAAGCAAGCATTGAAATTCTACACACTAGAAAAGAAATAGCCAAACCACATAAACTAAAGAGAGACCTCAAGGTAACACCACAAGAACAAAACACTGCACATCAGCTACCCGTCTCTTAATTTGTTCTTATATTTTGTTTTTTACCTCTTCTTCCTCCTCTCCCCATCGTCAATCATTGCTTTTTTCTTTTCCTTCTTTCTATTCCCTGTTTTCTATTTCTTTCTACCTCTCCTCCTCCTCCTCCTCCTCCTCCTCCTCCTCCTAAACACCCCCGGTCTCGAGTTTCCTGTTTCCTGCAAGTTAGGGGTGTGGTGCAGGTGGGCAGCGCTGTGAGACCACTATCAAATGGAGACCATAGCAAGGCATCAGGAAAGCAGGAACCATTCTCCGTTAAACTCGCCGCATACCAATGGAAACAGAAATGGGGTCCAAATTCACACCCCACCACTCACTCCAGTTCCCATCTCCAGATCTGACACTAACCCTTACCCAACTACCTTCGTACAAGCAGATACTTCCAATTTCAAACAGGTGGTTCAGATGCTAACTGGCACTACCCAAACGGCTAAACAAGCATCCTCAAAAACAACCCAAGATCCACTTCCACCACCAACAACAGCAACAACTAGAAACTTCAACATCCCACCAATCAAGAACCCACCGAAGAAACAAAGCAGCTTCAAGCTCTACGAGAGAAGAAGCAATAGTTTCAAAAACAGTCTCATGATCAACACTTTGATGCCAAGTTTCGCAAACAATAACTCAGTTACAGGATTCTCCCCAAGAAGCAAGCCAGAGATCCTGTCCCCGAGCTTGCTTGACTTCCCTAAACTCACACTGAGCCCTGTGACCCCATTAAATGAAGACCCTTTTAACAGGAGCCCGTCATCTCTAGGGAATTCGTCATCAGAGGAAGAAAGAGCAATAGCGGAGAAAGGATTCTACTTGCATCCGTCGCCCATCTCTACTCCTAGAGATTCAGAGCCACAATTATTGCCACTGTTTCCGGTGACTTCACCGAGAGTTTCAGGTTCTTCTTCCTGAAGCTCAGGTGGAAAGGGATTGGTACTTCTTGGATGATGGTTTTGAGGGACAGAGAGGGATGTTTGTGGACACAAATTGTACAATCTGTTCTCTCTTTTCTGATATATGGTAAAAGTCTTAGCTTAACCTTTTCCTTTTTTCTGTTCAACTTCTTCTTGTTTCTTTTCTTGATGTGTTCCATCGTTCTACTTTATAACTAGAACTACTATTTATTTGTTCTTTGTATTTTTTTTGAATAAACTACTATTTATTTGCTAGATAAACTTAATCAAAATGAAATCATTTTTGAGAAGAATCAAAGAGAAAGGAAAAAAAAAACTTGATACTGCTTGTTTCTGCTCCTTCACTCTCTTCAACAGTCTATGTCAAAAACCAATCTGCATTTGACTCTGTAAGATGGGATGTTCCATCCAACTTTCTGTGAAAATGGTTCGTTGGCAATGAAGGCAAATCTAGAAAACCCAGTTTCATAGTAAAATTACCATGGGTAATTTACCATTTTCCGAAGATAACTATGGTAATTTGCAACCCTCAAGCCATGTAATTCTTTGTTTGAACTAGTTGTTGAATCAAGTTAATTTCTGTCTGCTCTTCTCCAAGCCTATCTATGCACAGAAAACTGAGACAAGCGATGAAGAAGACACTGATGGCTCAGAGTTTTTTTCGACAATATATCTTAATCAGAAGCTCACCATTATTTCATCTACAGCTGTTGTACAGCAGCTGCTACTTTAGAGCCTCCACTGTTTCCTTCCAACAAGTTTGTCAACTTTTCTGGTTTAACATACTCGGAAAAAAAAAAAAAAAAACTTTTCTGGTGTAGGTAAACCTTTTGCGGTTGTGTGTATAATCATCCGTCTTTTACTGGACGAAATGGACGAAATGGACGAAATGGACGAAATGGACGATCTTTGTGTATATATAATATTCCTACTGGCTGAATCTACTCTATATCCTGCATGCGGTCAGGTTATTAAGTAAAACTGTATCTGGCAATTAGTGCACTTTGGTGGGTCGCAGCAGCAAGGCATCATATTTTGGGTCAATAATGTATGTATAAAGGGTTACTCTGAAACTGATGTTGCTCAAGTTATTGTCCTTTGCCGTAAAACTTTAATTTAATTGTTTTAATAGAAAAATATAATCTCATGGTATTTATTATTTATATTTGTTTATATTTTGTTTTAGTCACCAAAAATAATAATGTTGAATTTTCTTCTGGCACGGGAAATAATTAAATTATATATTATTATTTTACCTTTATTCTAAATCCAAAATTTCTTAACTCTCCAACTTACTTTTAAGGTAAAATCCAGCACTATATTAAGATGAACATCTTGTCATAGATATAGTCTCTCCCAAACCTGGATATAATAATCACTTACTAAGTTAGGTTGGCACGTAGATTGCTTTGAACTGTTAATCATGCATTTCAGTGTTTTGCGCTTTTTTCTTTCTAAAAGATGTTAGAAACTATTGTATGCACTTACTTGAAGAACATACGGTACAGCCTTACTTTGAGCCACTTCTTACCAGAGTAACCAAACACAGGATCAGCGTGAGGAGAAGAAAGAGGAAAAAGGGAAGTTGGACCAGGTTATGATAATGACAAGGATTAAGAAACTATGAAGGGAAATAAAAAAGTATGACATGAACCATACAACAAACAGGGAAAAACATTAGGAACTTGTTCATTTGATCCTCTTTAATTAGGATACTATCCTGACAAGGTTATGCACATTTCGGCGCTTCTGTGGGTGAAGTTTCCTGACAAGTGTAGTTTCCACGACAATCCATCCTCAACCTTGAAGTGAAACAATGATAAGCAAAACCTTTTCACAGCACTGAAACGTCTTAGGGTTAGTAATGTTATTTCCTTTACCATCGGGTTACTGATCATCATCCCTACTCAATACTCATGCTCACTTCTTAGATAGGTTATCCCTGTAATTGTCTCCTGACAAGAAAGAAAGAAAGGAAGAAAGAAAAAAATAAAAGCATCTTTTGTAATCACTTAATAAACAAGATTGAACGGTGGAGAAATCATCTGCTTTAAAAGACTTGAGATGAGCAGAGCAGCCATAGGCCCACCACCACCATGCATTTACTTTGACAGGATCTGGTGCCATATAACAAAACACTAAACCCCTCATTGGGAAGAAATAAGGAATAATGACCTCAGCTCACATATAATATGATGCAGAGTATATTACTGAAAGGGTCTGCAGTTTTCCACTTGAAGACTCTTAAAACCTTTTGAATCAGTCGTATAATGTTGTATACAAAGGATTGATTGATATTTGGTGCCCACTTGTCCATCAGTTTGTCAAGTGGTCAGGAAAGTAGTGCATAATTTAAGCTTTGGTATCACCTTTTTCTATATATTTCGTACAGCTTTTTTTTTTAAAAAAAAAAAAAGTATCTGAACAAGTGAGCAAAACAGCCATTAGATATAACATATTAGTATGGATCAGGTGTTGCCGAATGTCAACACAAGTGGTCCATCTTAACAGTCTAATCATCATCTTTGGCGTATTGCATTTAACCAGCCCCACACTGAAGACTTTATATCCCCATGGCATGTCGTGTTGTCATAACAAGATTAATCTTTCTCCGGAATCCAACTCATTTATTTGCAAAGATAACAAAAATACCTTACCATCTCTGTCTGTTCCATTTGTACTCAAAAGTGCCAGGACCCGGCCCTTGTCCACTGAGAAGAGAAAAAATATTAGACCACATTTGGTTGACAAGCATGCAACTTTATTTATTATATGAAACAACTATTAAGTAGCCAGCCACCCCACGAATGGCCATGTAAGATGAGAGCATGCATGTAAACAATAGAAGAGGAGATAACTTCAATCGACCAGCTAGACGTCACAAGAAACACACATACCAATCCTAAACTCTAACCTGAGTTGAAAGAGTCTAGAGTGAATTATTGATACACGACCAGGTTATTCTGAGTCGACCCAATTGATACAATGGGAAAACAGAAAGCATAACCATTATAGGTGAATTTATTCTATACGAGAGAGTATATATGATACAGTCTCGGTTCTGTAAATGATTGATGGATGATTTGATTCTGCCCCCAGAAACAATGGAAAAGAGAAGATCAAAGTGTGGCATTTGCTTTTACACCTTGAGAAGATTTGCTCTTTGCCATATATTACGAGCAACATTAAATCCTACTTTGAGAACACAGGTGGCCTTCAGATTCCATGGCATAAGAGCTGAATGGTGTGATAGGAGCAGAACCAACATATTTGCTCTCAGATTTCTGAAAAAGACTTGATTGTCCTGAATCCGTGGTTTTCAGGGAGAGCAGCATTTCCCGGCCGTAAAGAGATCAAAACGTTCAAGCCTGCAATAATAATTCAAACGAAACATCATTCATCAGATACTACTCTTTCATAGGGCATAATGAATGTGAAGAAAATGGTTTACTGATCACACTCAAAGGTTGCTACTAGAGTGCCAGGAATCCTGTTAAGCTAACATGTTAAGGGTTCAATTTTTCACATAATCACTAGTTCCCTAAAGCAACTTATTATGATAGACTAGAGCAATTCCTTTACCTGCCGTTTTTGCTGCTACAGCTTCTTGAACAACATCTGTCACAAACAAAATCTCAGACGGTTTATCAACTCCTAGCGATTCCGAGATTTCAACGTAACTGTGTGTCTCTTTCTTGTTCCTGCACGAGAGAGAAAGCCAGTGATTTGTTACCTTGAAAACACAGCACCTGGAAAGGAAATAAAATAGAACTAAGAGTGAGATCTACAAAAGTTACCCCACTGTGGTGTCAAAAAATCCTGACAAGTATTTTCTCAAATCCCCATAGTTTGTCTTTCCAAATATGAGCCTCTGTGCCAATCGGCTTCCACTGGAATATATATACACCTGTGGAAAAAAGAGTAACTAACAACAGTAGAACAAATATATGTAGCCATACGAGCCTTGAATAATGATACTATTCATGTTTGAAATCACAATCGGGATAGATACCCAAACAAAATGTAAACCCGTGGCTACCACAACAGGATGCCACTGTCGATGGATATTTTTTGATAATATCAAGGAATCAAGTACAAAACGGCTTGAGGGTAAAGTGGTCTAAGCATATACATATGACAGGGGTCAAAAGGGTAAAGGAGAAGAACCTTTATGCCCAAAGCATGCCACTTCTTCAATGCTTTAGGCACATCTTCAAAAACTACTCCTTCCATTTCATTACTCTCATAACCAGTTCTCCAAATATGACCCTGCATCAATTGATCTCAGCAATGTCCAAAACAGTAAAGCTTCAATAGCAACATTTTATCTCTTGATAACCTGGCAACTGTTTATATTTTTATGCTTACTTGCAATTGTTTTAAGGCAGTGATTTTCCTATCTGATCTTATCATTGCCTCCACATTAGCAACCAAAGCTGCAATTACCTCCTCTTTGCCCTTATCATTAGCTGGAATGGGAACGGCACCATTAACACCTTGAGACAAGTCATTTTCTACCTGAAAAAAGTTTTGAATGTTTAATTTGGCCAACAATGAGGAAGCGTCAGGAATTCTTGAATTGAATCATAGGAGTAAGAATTGTCATGTAAGAGAAAAAAAACCCACCACATAGATCTCAACATGGTTTTCCAGTACTCTAGTTATGAGTGCCTTAAAATAAAAGTACACCCAGAGAGCACTATCTCTCAAGAACACAGGTTGTGCTTCATCCAATTTTACAAAAAAAATGACCCCAAAATACTGACAGTTGCATTTATTTTTCCATTGCATGGCTTTGATGTGAATAGGAATCCCAAAATCATTAAGCTCAAGCTAATTAACATTAAAATCCATGAACAATGGTTCAGAAAACAACTTCACATCAGCACTTAAACAAAGAATCTTACTTGAGAGAGCAACAAGTTAATATCATCTTGAGTTTCTGCAGTCTCAAAAGTTGCAGACAAGTGCCTTCCAATATTATCACGTGCATATGGAAAGAGAACATCAGAAACAAATGATATAGGAGTGGTAGTCCCTTCAATGTCGAGAAGAATGCAGCACTGCATCCAAGCAAATTTCAAGTATCAATGATCTTTTTATACCAGACAGCACAACTTTGAAACTTTCAGGCTTTCCAAATACAAGGGAATTGTGATTAAGAACATCCATAAGTTCTCCAAGGATCGAAACAATTCGGTTGATAAACATTGAGAGACAAGAAATATCGACAAAGACAAATCCAGGACTTTCAAAACTTACAGGCGACAGTCGAGTTCCATTGTTTGAATCTTTCATTGCTAACTTCACAGACGGGCTTAGATACTGGTTGCTACCTAAAGAGCTAGGGTCCCTCTGGATTGGACCATGGCTTGGAGTCGACCAATCCAGGCCGAGCTGATGAAGTTTGATAGCAGCATCAAACAGGTAGTGATAGCATTCGGCCTGCAAAGTTGTAAAGGAATCAAGATAAGCAAAACAATGACCTGAAAGGCAGCATGATCCAAGAAGAACCAGATCAGGATGAAAAGAGATGCAAACATAATCTGATAGTGTATAGACACAGATGCATCAGCTTGTGGTGTACTACCATTGAAATATAACATTAAGTATCTCTGAAAATGCATTTTGTGAAGGCTTCAGAAGGATGACACGACTTCAAAAGGAGGACAAAATAGATTGAAGAAGATCAATGAAATAAGCCATATGCATATGTAAAATCATATGAGATAGTTAAATGGTGCTTCCTATCAAAAATATCTTATAAATGGTCAAAAGAGAAATTTAATTAAAGTATTCAACGCTTCTATTATACTACAAGTAAATAACACCTCACATCAACAAAATGACAAAAAGTTTGTGTTAGGCCACCAGTCCGCTTGGTATACCAATGACATAGCGAGAAAGTGAGAGACAGGGACAAATTCTAGAAATGATGGGCCATTACCCGACACTAAGGGAATATAGCACGCAGAGAATGACAGCTAATCATTGTGCTGACTAGGATGATGATTAGTTACGAATTACAGTGAATATATAGGAGGCATGGAAGGATATGGAAGGGGAAGGAAGATTTTGTTAGGATTCTGGTGAATCGGAGAGAGGGTAGCCTCTCGAAAGCTGTCCATTTCCTTGTAAATCATGTCGTTGATAAATAAATCCTTTCCATTACACTCCAGCTAGTCCATTGTTCATATTCCTTAGTGAGAATCCTAACAGTTTGCAGCAATCATGTCTTTACAGCTAATTATTTATTGTATCCTAAAAAGAATTAGCTGGAGTAGTATCAATGTCGCAAGTGGATGGTTTTTATTTTATATACTATAATTTGCATTTATATGAAGCTTAGTTCAAAGTAGAGTTAGTAATAGTAAATTTGAGTATTATTTAAAACAAAATAAAGGGAGACCACATTAGAGTACTGTACTTGTTAGTGAATTATGCAACATGACACTGGAATATGAAGGCATGATCTTATATAATATTTGTGTTTATGCTTTAACTACCTTCTGATTTAATTTGTTAAGCTATTCTGGCAGAAAAACAGTAATTTTCCAAGACGACTAAAATAAAAGTACTATGGCAATTTACTCTTCAGTATTCTTTAAAACCAAACTTTTATAAATAAAACAGCTTTCAACAGGAAACTTATGTACTTAGTCCGATTTTTATCATTAATTGAGCTTAGGATTAACTCATGACAGCAGGATTTTCTAGACCTTGTAGAATTCAAAATGTCAGGAATTGTGCTCTAGAAAGAAAAAAAAGCATGATTGAATGAACCCTCCCAACCAAGTCGCTTAGCAACTTATTTTCAGAGTTCAACACACTTAGCTAAGAAGATTCTGTGCTCTTTTTTCCAAAATTCGGCTGTCAAGTCTATTAGGATGTTTTTCATTTACTTCTTTAACAAGTAAGCTCCACATAGCATGCAATGGCTAAATTCACAATGCAGCTATAAAAGCAAAATAAACTGCAAATAGCAGGAAGCCATTCAGAAGTGATAGCAAAAGAAAAAAAATTGTAAACACAGAGACCAAAAGAAGATCTTAAGAAGTGTCCGGTTCAATGTAGGTCATCTTGCAACATTAACCACTATAAATAGCCACCAATTCCAAATGTCGGAATTGTGGTACCAACCATCATGGTCTAAGATATATAATCTTCAGGGCAATCTTGAATGAAGATCACAATACAATTTAATTATCTCTGGTTCAAATTTAACTGCAGCCTCTCATCAACATAAAAATAAATAAATAAAAACCATCCGACTGACTAGCAAGGTGTTCTATATTAACATCATGCTCATAAGCCTATTTGCCCAGCTGCTTACTATCAAATAGAACAGAAGGAAAAGAATTTAGAATTAGCATCCTATTACAGGACAATAGCATCCATATTAATGAATACAAAGCACAAACCTGTGTTTTGGCACTGATCCATGAATCTCCCCATACGAATATTCCATGGTTCCGAACAAGGACAGCTGTTGTTTTTGGGTACTCCTCTATCTGAAAAAGCATGCAATCTTTGGTTGAAAACCTTACTGATACCAAGAAAATAGACTCTTTTAAAAAAAAATGGAATGAAAAATAATGCATAAAGACTGCATCCACTCTGTCTCCCACAACCATCCAAGTGTTTATCCAGTACAAACAAACACTATTAAACAAACTTGGCTTTAACCGATCGAGCCATAAAAGGTCAGTATGAAAAATATATCATTGGCTAAATAAGCAAAGTAACAAGGAAAAACCAGTAGCTCTATTGAGTTTATTTGGTGCAAAGATATAAGATGCAAAAATACCTTAACTACAGTCAGGTCTAGTTCATAGAGGAACTGTTACTAGCCCATACAGGAACTGATTACTAGCTCATAACATCATTGTGATGCATGAATGACAGTAAAAATAAATGCCACAGTCATTATTCAGATTATAGAAAATAACGTACAGCTTTAGCAAGAGAATCTGTAAGCTCATATTCATAAGCTGTGTTCTCTATAATGGGGACAACAAGTTCGTCATAGTATCCATGCCCCTTTATTCCTTTAATCAACTCCATATGAGTAATCTGCAAGTACACAGATGAAAAATCTATTTGAGAGAAGAAACCTGTTTTAATAATTTAATAGAACCATCAACTGATATACTGACACAACAAGAGTGATTTTAAACATTCCAATAGATGGCTTAACCTCAACTCTCATTCGGCAATTAACAGAGAAAAGAGTAACCTTTTTTTTGTTATCATGAATTTTCCAATTTATCATGCTAAGCATTTCTTCATGTTTATCATTTATATACCTTGTAACCAGAAATTAATATATCTCTCTTTTGGACCACTAGGTTGGATTTATTGTCTGCACATTTAGAGTAACTTGTTAGCAGCTCAGTCACTTTCTAAACTTGCAATCAAATTAGGCATCTGAATCATGTTTACTTATGAGACACAATATTCCTTTTCTTTCTGAGAAACATTCCATCTATAAAGTGCCGAAAGTTAATGGTTATTGAGTCAATATTTCTGCAAATTCCTGAATTCCTAATGTCTCCACCAACTCCAGTTAAAGAATGAATAAATTCCGAGTACAAACACAAGAATCGGCACCATCAAATAGGGAACTTTTCAATTCTTCAAAGTCACTATGCTAATATGCAGCTTTCAGAATTCATTACAGATTACCAACTATGAGCAGAGCATTTTGAGTATACTGATTATTATCAATATGGTTCACATATGTTTTCAAGGCTTTCACTGCAGACCATTACCTACAATGATGAAATTCCAAACACTATCTGTCACGACCCGGCCCCGGGTCACCTGGCGTGTATGTGCGCGTGATGGATCACAACTGCAACGCTCAATTGGGCTTCTAACCACATGGCCCAACAAATTCATCTTGTTATAAATGATACCATCACACAACACATATAAACCCAAGACCTCTCTCTCGCTCTTTTCCGATGTGGGATTAGATAACCTAACCCCCCTTACGGGCACAATCTTCTCTCCTTATAGACCTCGTGTCCTCACGAGAGGAGGACAAACCCCCCCTTACGGGCTGAGTCTCACACTATCCTTTAGAACAATAAAAAATTTCATGTTTCATGGTCAAAATTTTTCATTTATCCTTCACTTTCAGATAAAGAACATGATGGACATCATGTAGTAAGAAAACAAGTGGTTACTGAAATTCAGTCAATTCTGAGTTTCCAGAATAAAATACCCTGAATTCTTTGGATAATGGATTGAGCATTGTCACGAGGCATGATTCTATCCCATGGCTGTGGATAACAGCTCCAGCGTCACGCATCTCGTATGCCTGGATTTCACCGGAAATAAGTATGAGTTTGACTTCAGGAAGCACAATAAAAACTTGACATCTCTTATTAAGCCAGCAAATAGAACGCTGGAAGCATCATTATTTTTTTCTTATAAGGTCGACTCTTTAGCATAAACCAGTGCTGCTACTGGGAACTTAGGGACTTGTGAAGACAACATGGTTATAAAGGCATTGCTTTAATTCAACACAGCTCCAACCCAAGATACCATGAGATAACACAAATACCATGAGAACAGCCATCCAGCTCAAGGGTTCAAAGGACCCTATAGAACCCTCTCATATGAAAGAAAACTTACAGCGATATTCCCATTGCAGTATCTTTTTCTACAGAATATAGTAATCTTCATTTATTATTTATACTAGATGTAGACTGAAAGGCATACCTTGAGGAAAAGAGGAGCACAATCGGAACACTTTGGAGGCTTATGAGGGTATGACTTCGGGGAAGGGGCCGACAGTATACTCCCATTTGCAGCCGAAACATACATGTCCTCTGGTTCCATTCTCTCCTTCTGCACCCCTGACAAAATCCAATATATTCTAATGACGCCATAAATCACTCGAAAAGAAGCAAGCAAGCGGCCAGGTAAAGAAAAAACTCCATAAGGAAAGGCAAAGCAGTGATACCAGAAGGGGACATAAGGATGAGCTGCTGGGATTTGGGGACGGAGTCATCGTGGGCCTTGCTGGTGATGCTTCCACCTGTACCGGAGACCCATCCAAGTGTGTAGAAATGCTTGCAGAGATCAGTTAGAAGCACCCTCGTGTCCTTCACCGCTTTGCCCTCCAGGTATGCCGGTGTCCCCAACATCTTCGCGATCCCCGTTGCTCCTCCGTTCACGCCCACCGCCGCTGCCATAATATTCTGGTGGTCTGAATTCTCCGTAGCCCTAGGATAGTATCTTCACTTCACTAGCCTGGCCTTCAAGTCCCGCGGGGGTAGTACATGATTAATAAATGCCATAATAAAAATAAAGGTATTGGATTCTTGTATTAGTGGCTGCTTTCCTGGGATAATTGATTGGGTTACTGGGCGTTCACTGAATCGTGGGCTCCTGTGGTGCCACGTGCGATTGAGCCCCTCTCGTGTTTGACCCTTCTTCTTATTGGAACTATCGCTAAATTTTAAATTATCAATAAATTTTAAATTTTTTTGAAATTGGTATCTTAATTTTATCAATTCCATGACGAGGGAGGGATCTGGGCTGGGGTTAAATAGAAATACGTTAATTTAGTAACTTATAAGAAGAGTATTTTATTCGATGGGATGAATAATTGATTAAATTATAAATCAATATTTATTAGAATAAATATCCGTTAAATATCTATTAAAAAAAAATTTGTTTTTATCCTAAATTTGAAATTCAATAATATCGAATATTATTATAAAAAAAGATATTTGTTTAGGCGAATATTTCACCCGTTAGATCTTTGGTCAGACAAACACTCTTTTATACTATTATTTCTGTCTTAGTCATTTTGACTTGGTATTTTTTTAGATTAAACTTTTAATCAAATCCCATAAAAAGATCCCAATTTTTTCTCCTTTAAGATCTTAGCCTTTGTTTACTATTTGTTCCAATTTTACTTCTTTCTTACAAATGACATGTATCCATCCATCCTGCCACAAAATAAAATATGTGATGACCGAAGAAAACATAATTTAAAAAACTAATAGATGTTTTAGTTAATAAAAACAATGATTTTAAATTGCGTAAACCACCCATAATTATTAGGTAGCTGATTCAGAATATGAAAATTATGAAAAATTAACTACACAAATAAGAAATAATAATTATTATTATTTTGTATATCGGTATAGTTAAATAAAAACAAAATTTGATAACCCTAACATTTGTTTTGGCAACATTGTCTTAGAATTAATATCAAAATTATCATAGTAGAATTTGGTTTGATATGTCGATATTTCATGACAGAATTGACAATATTCGGAACTAATTTCTGAAGAATTATGTAAGAAAATAGATGCGGACATCTTAATCAAGATTAACCATTGCAATAATTAATTAAGATCAACAATGTGAAAAAAAAATAAAATCCAAAGGAATGATGTGCTTAGGGAGAGACACCTGCGATGGTACTGAACAAAAAAGAAACTACGACGAGCATTATGGTAGGAGTGGCAATCCAGGAAGCAGAAGGCCCCGGAGCAGGAGCTTGAAAGTTTTTGGAACCAGATGGAGGTTCTGTCGGGGGTAATGGAGATAAACTGGGTATATTGGCCGGTGAATAGGCGGGAGATGGTGGTTGTGCTTTAGGTGCTGGGTGTTTGGAATGAGGAGAGGGAGCCTTTGGAGACAAAGCTGGTGCATACGGTGCAGGTGACAAAGTAGTAGCCGATGGAGCCTTTGTAGGAGCAGGATGTAATTCAGGAGACTTGGCTCCGTCTGATGGCAATGGTGATGACGCTGGAGGTTTTTCATGTGGCCAAGGAGCCAACTTTGGACTCTTGGACGGATCTGGAAGATATTTTGGTGAGGTCGCTGGCACTGGAGCCGATGTTGGTGGTTTTGCATATGATGACGATGGGGCATTGGGTGAACGTGAGGGATATATAGGTGTGTGATGATTTGGTGAGGCTGCTTCCGGCACTGGAGCCCATGTTGGTGGTTTTGCATATGGTAACGATGGGGTATTGGGTGAGGGTGAGGGTGAGGGTGAGGATGTGGGATATCGAGGTACGTGATGTTTTCGTGAGGCTGCTTCCAGCACTGTCGCCATAGGCCATGAAGGTGACGACACAGGGGCGAATGCTGGTATTTGAGAAGGAGCAGGTGGCACATAAGGTGGATGTCGTGGATGTCGTGGAGTGGCGGCAGGTGGAGGGGTTTGTTTTGGGCCAAAGACTAGAACCTTGAGCTTTTGTCCTTCCTGACAGTGTTTTTCTCTTCCGCTGATGAAATAAAAATGACCCGAGCGATGGAACTTGAACATCGAGGAACCAGAGTTCATGGTTTCGACAGGCTTCTTTGTATTGCAATGCAGGTAGTCTTCCTTATTCACTCGCAGGACTGAGTCCGATCCTTTCATGAACCTGAAAACTACAGAAGACAAAGACCACAACCAAAACGATTGGGAACAAAATTGCAGAAAAAGGTAGAATGCCACAAACTAATTTATTAGGGGTGAAGAATGCAAGAAAAGGAATTAATTACCAAGAGTGTCATTCACTTGGAACTGATACCTCCGAGCCCAATGATTGTAGCTCTCATGGGGGCTTAAGACCCACCCATCATCACCACCTACGTAGAAGTTAGTGTAGGCCACCGATGAAGAAATGAAAGAGCAAGTACAAAGAACCCACAAGAGGCAGAGAGATCTTCGGGTCTTCATGTTTTGAAATTGATCAATTGACGACCATCGTGGTTTAGCCCGCTCTATATAGCAGGGGACGAGGGAAGAAGGGAGGGTAAGAGAAATAATTGCAGCTGATGGTGTCAACAGCAAGACAGAACAGTTATATGATTATAATGCAAAAACAGGAAATGGAATTTATGAATTAGCGGGAGTTAAGTTTTTCTTTTTTCCAATTAGGGTTTGGTAGCAATTGGAAATCAATGCCATAATTTTGTCCCTGATTTTGTCCTTGATTTATGATATTTCCAGAGGTAGAAGAAAACATGGTTGTCGCCAGTTATTTCATATGGTATCTGTCTAGGTTAGGAAATCTCCTACGTGATCCTCTTTAATTTTGTCTCCTTCTGTAAATAGAAAAACACCACCGCTGCCTTAACTCTCCTTTTGAAGATACTGTTGTTAGTTAGTTCCAACGTAATTTTGAGGTTAGTAATTACATATTACAACTTCCGAGTTATTCTACATTAAAATCTCTGTACGTCTAAGGTTTTTGATTTTACCAATTTTGTACAGCATTATATTAATTACTTTTAACATATAAATATCTAATTTTATCAAATTTTGATATAAAATTATTTTTCAAATCAACTCTTTAAATTAAATATAGATTGCCCTTCACTTCACATAAACATACTTAATTATACTATAAAGAGCTAGTTTTTTGTGTATATGTGTTTTAAACTCAATAACTTTTTTATTTTGGAATAGGAGAGTTGTTATGAATATCAAAAATTTTGAGATTGAAAAGATAAATTTTAATATATCTATTCAATTATGTAATGAATATTTTGTAACTACAATATTCTTCATCTCACAATGTCTCTTCATGTACCACTATCATATTACCTAAAAATAGGAGGTAATATTATTTGTTTTGTACAGTACTTGATAAAGATATTATACTCCTTATATTGTTCTTAGTTTTCTCTCTTGTTCTTCTCTTATCAAATTCTTATATTTCTATTGTTATTTTCTCTTAAAAAGTTATATTATTTATATTGAATTTCTTCTCAATTCTTCTTATTTTATATTCTATAACACGTTATCAACACGATACTCTTAAAAATAAAAAAAGAATCAAGAGTCTTACAAGAGTTCTTCACAAAGAACAAATAAGAATCTTAGTTTCTACAAAGTTATATTTGGGTGAGTATTTTTTTATAATTATTTAGATATACTCATGATGTAATATTATTGTTTCATATTGCATGTTCTTAATTTTTTTACTATATTTTTTTTAGAAATTTAAGTTCATGATTGTTTTATTTGTTTAAATACATGTTATATTAAAAAATAATTTATGTCAATTTTATAATATAATCACAACTTTAATACAATCTTAAAAGAAAGAAATAATAAAATCTAAATTTCTAATATTATATTATCATAATATTACCATCATTAAATATTATTCTTGTTGATTATTTCTTATGTTTAAATTAGAAATTTATTTCTTATCTTATTATGTGATTAATTTTATGTATTTTTTATATTTTATAGTTTTACAATGGCAAATATTGCAAAGTTTGAGTTTGAAGCTCTTGACATTACCGAAAAAAATTATTTATCATGGATATTGGATGCTAAAATTTATTTGGATACCAAAGGGCTTGGAGAGACAATCGAAACACTAAATTAAACATCGAATCAAGATAAGGCAAAGGCTATGATTTTTCTTTGTCATCATCTCCATGAGGGATTGAAATCCGAATATCTCACAGTAAAAGATCATGCAGATCTTTGAAAAAATTTAAACGAAAGGTATGATAACCAGAAAACAGTGATACTCCCTAAAGCTCCTTATGATTGGATGCATCTTTGTTTACAAGATTTTAAATGTGTGAGTGAATATAATTTGGCATTATTTAAAATCAGCTCACAATTAAAATTATGTGGAGAAAATATCATTGATGTTGATATGCTTGAAAAAATATTCTTTACTTTTCATGCTTCAAATGTGCTTTTACAACAACAATATCATGAAAAAGGTTTCACAAAATATTCTGAGTTGATTTCATGCCTTCTGGTGGCTGAACAAAACAATGAGTTGTTGATGAGAAATCATGAATGTCGTCCTACTGTTTCTGCTTCATTCCCTCAAGTGAATGTGATGTTATCTTATAACCATAGTCATGGTTGTAGTTGAGGTCGCGGACGAGGTTATAATAAATTTCATTATGGTGGTGATCAATCAAGTAAATTTGTCTTCCAAAATTATAAAGTCGTAAAGGATGAAGGACCTAGAAAAATAATGGGCGGCATAAAAAAAAGTTACAATTAGTAACTGCCATCGATGTGGAATGCAAGGTCATTTGGCAACGTACTTGTCGTACACCAAATTATTTTGCTGACCTATATCAAGATTTTTTTAAGTCTAAAGACCTTGAGGATATCATGCACTTGAATGTTTCTGACTTTCTTAATGATCTAAATGATGAAAGTGCAAGAAATCAAGAATGATTTTAATTTTATAACTATACAAATTTCAATTATGTTCTTATTTTATTATAATAAAAGTCAATTTATTTTGTTTATTTATTCATATTTTTTATATTTTTTTATTAATTTTTTTTATATGAAGAGAATGGATATCAGCTTGGATATATCTAAGATGAATGTCAAGGAAATATGTTTGGTTAGCAGTGCCACAACACATACAATATTGAGAAATAAAAGATATTTCTCTTATTTGGATAGTAGAAAAACCAATGTATATACAATAAGTGGTGGTACAAGATTAATTGAGGGCTCCGGAAGAACAAATATTATTCTATCTGGTGGAACCAAAATAATGATAAAAGATGCATTATACTCTTCTAAGTCTCAAAGAAACTTGTTAAGTTTTAAAGATATTCGTTTGAATAGATATCATATTGAGACAATGAACAAAGGAAACATTGAGTATCTTTGCATAACTTCTATAATTTAGAATAAAAAGTATATATTAGAAAAATTACCCGCTTTTTCTTCCGAATTGTACTACACGAGTATTACAATTATAGAATCTCATTCAATAGTAAATCACTAGTTTGATGACGTGTTTAAAATTTGGCATGGCCGGTTAGGCCATTCCGGTTCAACAATGATGCAAAAAAATAGTAGAGAATTCTTGTGGTCATCCATTGAAAAAGAATAAGATTTTTCAATCTAATGAATTCTTATGTGTTGTTTGTTCTAAAGGTAAATTAATAATAAGGTTATCACTAGCAAAAATTGAAATTGAATCTCCAAAATTTTTAAAAAGAATTCAAGGAGATATTTGTGGGCCTATACATCCACCATGTGGACCATTTAGATATTTTATGATTTTGATCGATGCATCAACCAGATGGTCACATGTATGTTTATTATCATCTCGGAATATGACATTTGCGAGATTGCTTGCACAATCTCCATTTCTTAACGACTTGCTTGATTTGGTTTTTTCTGTCATGGATAATTCGTTTGCGAGCTCAATTTTCTGATTATCCGATAAACTCTATTCAAATGGATGATGCTAGTGAATTTACATCAAAAGCTTTTATAGATTATTGTATGTTTATTGGAATAAATGTTGAACATCCTGTTGCTTATGTTCATACACAAAATGGTCTTGCAAAATCATTTATAAAATGCTTACAATTAATTGCAAGACCTATACTTATGAGATCCAAACTTCTGGTTTATGTTTGGGGACATGTCATTTTACATACAGCAACAATTATATGCATTAGGCTACCAAGTTATCATGAATACTCTCCGATGTAATTGGTTTATGGTCAGGAACCAAATATTTCCTATCTAAGAATTTTTGGTTGTGTGGTATATGTTCAAATTTCTCCATCATAACACACAAAGATGAGTCCTCAAAGAAAGATAAGAATATATGTTGGATATGAGTCTCCATCTATCCTTAAATATCTTGAGCCTTTAACTCAAAATTTATTTACAGCAAGATTCGTTGATTGTCATTTTAACGAGACTATATTTCCAACACTTGGGGGAGAAAATAAACAGTTGGAAAAGAAAATCTCTTGGAATGAATTATCATTATCTAGTTTTGATCCTCGAACAAATCTATGTGAACATAAAGTTCAAAAGATAATTCATTTACAAACGATTGCAAATCAACTACCAGATACATTTACTGACCTTAAAAGAATAACTAGGTCTCATATTCCAACTGTAAATGTTCCGATAAGAATTGATGTCCCTGAAGGACAATTTAAAGTTGCTAGTGAATCTAGACCATGTCAGAAACGTGGAAGACCATTCGGTTCTAAAGATAAAAATCCTCAAAAATAGAAAAGAGCAACTACACAAGATAGTCATGAGGAGGATATAGTTTTGGAAAATCCAATTGACATAATTAATAAAATTCCAGAAGAAACACAAGAGAATGAAGAGATCTCGATTAATTATGTCACTACAGGAACAAGATGGAACTGAAGCTCAATACTCGTCGACAATATTTTTGCATATAATATAGCGCTAAATATTATAGAAGAAAGTGAGGATTTTGAGCCTACCTTTGTGGAGGAATGTACAATTAGAAATGATTAGCCAATGTGGAAAGACGCAATTCAATCAGAATTAAACTCATTTGAAAAACGTGAAGTTTTTGAACCCGTAGTCTATACACCAAAAGATGTAAAACCGGTGGGATATAAATAGGTATTTATGCAAAAAAGAAATGAGAAAAATGAAGTTGTGAGATATAAAACAAGACTTGTTGCACAAGATTTTACCCAAGAACCGGGTATTGATTATGATGAGACATTCTTTAGTGGTGGATGCAATAACATTGTGATATTTACTTTATTTGGTAGTACATGAAAAACTTGAAATGCGTCTAATGGATATAATTACAGCATATCTGTATGGCTCATTAGATATTGATATATATATATATATATATGAAAGTTCCTAAAGGATTTAAATTTCTAGATGCAAATAAATCAAATTCCTGAGAAATTTATTCAATAAAGTTAAATAGAGCTCTATATGGATTGAAGTAATCTGGACAGATGTGGTATAATTGCCTTAGTGAATGCTTGATTAAAGTAGATTTCAAGAATGATCCAATTTATCCATGTGTCTTTATAAAAAGATATGGATCTGGTTTTGTTATAATAGCTATTTATGTTGATGATTTAAATATCATTGGAACTCAAGAAGAGATAGATAAAACTATCAGCTATTTAAAAGATGAATTTGAAATGAAAGATCTTGAAAAAATAAGATATTATTTGGGTCTTCAAATTTAGCATCTGAGTAAAAGAATATTTATTCATCAATAAAATTATGTGGATAAAGCTCATCCATTAAGTACAGTAATGATTGTTAGGTCACTTGATGTGAAAAAAAAAAATTTCGACCTTGTGAAGAAAATGAAGAACTCTTAAGTCCTGAGATTCTATACCTTAGTGCTATTGGTGCACTTATATATTTTGCTAATAACACTCGACCTGACATATCATTTGCAGTAAATTTACTAGCAAGATATAGTTCTTCCCCAAATCAAAGACATTGGAATGAAGTTAAATATATTTTTAGATATCTGCGAAGGACAATGGATATGGATTTATATTATTCAAATTTATCAACTTTTGATTTAGTTGGTTATGAAGATGCAAGATATTTGTCAGATCCACATAATGCCAGATCGCAAATAGGTTATTTATTCACTATAAGGAATAATGCTATTTCATGACGGTCGGTGAAACAAACTTTGGTTGCCTCTTCTTCTAACCATGCAGAGATCTTAGTAATTCACGAAGCAAGTCGTAAATGTGTTTGGCTAAGATCAATATCACAACACATAAGAGAAGCATGTAGATTATCAAGTGATAGAGAATTTGCAACGACACTGTATGAAGATAATATTGCTTGTATAGCTCAATTGAAGGAAGGCTACATCAAAGGTGACAAAACAAAACATATTTCACCAAAATTCTTCTTTACTCATGATCTTCAAAGAAAAAGGGAAATCAATGTCCAACAAATACGCTCAAGTGATAACCTGGCTGATTTATTTACTAAAGTTTTTCCCACATCAACATTTGAAAAATTTGTTCAAAAGATCGGAATGCGATGTTTGAAAGATTAAAGGAATGACTAAATCAGGGGGAGTATGCACTACACTCTTTTTTCCTTCACCAAGTTTTTATTCCCATTGGGTTTTTCTTGATAAGGTTTTTAATGAGACAGTATTCTGATTTCATACTCACATTCTTAATATCCAAAATATTCAAGGGAGAGTGTTATGAATATCAAAGGTTTTGAGATTGAAAAGATAAATTTTAATATGTCTATTCAATTATGTAATGAATATTTTGTAACTACAATATTCTTCATCTCCCAATATCTCTTCATGTACCCTATCATGTTACCTATAAATAGGAGGTAACATTATTTGTTTTGTACACTTGCTTGAGTACTTGATAAATATATTATACTCCCTATATTGTTCTTAGTTTTCTCTCTTATTCTTCTCTTCTCAAATTCTTATATTTCTATTGTTATTCTCTCTTAAAAGATTATATTATTTATATTGAATTTCTCCTCAATTTTTCTTATTTTATATTCTATTACAAGAGTATCTTTATTGATTTTTCTATTATATTATTGATGCTAATCAAAGTGTGTGCTTGCCACACAAGAGTTGTTGCTCAAAACAAGAGTTGTGCATTGTTTTAAATCAAATATATGAAAATTGAAGTGATTTTTTTTATTGACTTGATTTGTGTCATGCTTATTCAATTTGTATAATGGGTTAGTCTTCAATTAGTTCTGTAGAATCAATATTATAAACTATTAATATTAATGGTAATGTTCTCTGCATATGTTAATGTTATAAGTTGGTTTCAATGTTATATGGCTGAAATTTGTTTGGTAGTCGTGTGTGTGCATTGAAGATTCCATTAAGACTCAAAATCGTGGGAATAAGTCTTACAGGTATTTTGGACAAAGTTATATAAAGAACCATGAGAGAATCCAAAGAAGTAACAATGTAAATTGTATGATTTTCTGATGTCAATATATGGGAGGATCACAATCTTTATATAATAGTTATTTAGGTTAATTGTTAATCAAGTTCACCTTCAGTAGCAATATACCTGTGGATTTCTACACATAACCAATGCACAATCCACACCTTAACTTAAAATGACTAATTCTAATATTATTATCAGATCACTTTGGGCTTTATATTTTCACGTACGTACTATATTCCACTTGTATATCCATGCATAAGTCCAAATGAACTTACTAATAGATTATGTGAATAATGTCCAAAAATTCTAACTTGAATATGCCAAATAAGCACAAATTAGTTTTTTTTTTTTTTTTGAATAATATCGAATTATATTAAATTGGAATCTATACAAGTGCTGGACAATGAAGCATTGTGCCCACCCATCTACAAAATGCAAGCTACAGATGCCAGAAACATAGGTCGGTATCTGCTACTTACATCTGTCCTGATATCTAATGAGATAATAAGAACATACAATCTCCTGAAGACAATACATCCAGACTGTCTAGGGAAACATCCGGTAGGTTGGTCTTTGCCCAAAAAAAGCCATGACGCAAGCCATTATAATACAAGTCAGCTGCACTGCTTTCTTCTCCACGAAAAAGTTTAGCATTCCTACCTAACCATATACTCCAAGTGCAAGAAAACATAAGCACGTACCATAAACCTTTCCAGCGAGGGGGGATTGAAAATCCTTGCCACTGGACGAATAGTTCTGCAATGGTCTGCGGCTGAACCCATTGGAAGCCCCACTTGCGTATCAACAAAGACCAACAATACCACACCTTCTTGCAATTCAAAAGGATGTGATTGGAATCCCCTTCCACCCCGCCGCAGGCATCGCAGTATTGCTCTGATACTGATAGGATGCCTATCCTGACTAACTGGCCTTTGGTTGACAACTTCTCCCTGCACGCCAGCCACATAAATGATTGCCATTTGGGAGCCCCCTTTTGACTCCAAACATTTGGAATCAGTCGGTCGCTGTCCATCATTGCATTCGCTTCCAATGATTGATAGCATGCTCTGGTGGAAAAAAACTCTAGCTTTTCTCCCCACCACAAACAGTCGGCCTCATCTGGATGGAATCGAACTGCAGCCAGTAACTCATGCAATCGTTGGGATTCCTCTTCCTCCCAAGTAAATAGCTCCCTTCTCCAGATAAAATGCCAGTGCTATACTGTTCCATTCATCTCCCCAAACTGTAACACTACACCCCTCTTTACCACAGCTAAAGCAAACAATCTTGGAAAAGCCAAACGTAATGGAAGAGAATCACACCAAACATCATGCCAAAAATCAATTGAACTGCCATTACCTAATTTCCAACGGAACAAGGAAGATATGCAAGTACCATCCAGTAATAACAATCTACTGGTCCTCACAATTCCATTCCATAGTATTGACGCATTCCTGGCAGAACATGCAAGGCCATCAGAAGTTAAGGTAGGTTTATATTTCTGTAAAATTACCTTACTCCATAAGGAATCAGGCGCCATCACAAGTCGATGACTCCACTTCAGAAGCAATGCAGTATTCCTTAGTTTCAGACAACCCACCCCTGCACCTCCACGATCAGTTGCACGGATTACCGTTGACCATCGCACTTTGCACAAGCATCGTTTCTCTGCTGTTCCTGCCCATAAAAAACGCTTTGTCCATTTTTCTAACTCTTTCCTTACACCCACCGGTATCTGGAAAAAGGTCATGTAGTAAATAGGCAAGCTATTTAGCACCGCTTTCACCAGCGTTAGTCTTCCACCCAACGATAACAGTGAGCCTTTCCACGAAGCTAACTTGCCTTTGAAGCGAGCCAGCACCATCTCCCATGTACTACGACGCCGCGGATTTGCCCCGAGAGGGATTCCCAGGTATTGGAATGGTAGATTCTGTAGCCTGCAGTGAAGCAAGGATGCCATGCGCTCAGCCTCCATGGAAGAGACGTTGATCCCGACTAAACCGGACTTAAAGAAATTTACTTTGAGCCCTGACAGTAGTTCATAACAGCGAAGAATGCCCTGGAGGTTGTGAAGACCCTGCCCGTCGCCAGTGCTGAATAAAATAATATCATCAGCGTATTGAAGGTGCGTTAGCTGTAAGGTGCCAATGGTCATTCCTTGGAAAAGTTGACACTCAACAGCCCGATCCAACATGCAGGATAACACCTCTGCTGCAAGGTTGAAAAGGAGAGGGGACATAGGATCACCCTGACGCAGGCCTTTCCCTAAAGTGAATTCCTCGGTTGGAACTCCATTTATCAACACTGCACAGCGCGCATTCGTGAAGCAGGCCTGTATCCATCTGCGCCATTGATCCCCAAATCCCATCTTGTCCATCACTTCCAGTAAGAACGTCCAATCTACCGAATCGTATGCCTTCTGAAAGTCCAGTTTCAGACACCAGCCACTCCGTTTGGACTTTTTCATAGAATGGAGTATCTCATTCGCCACCATTACTGTGTCTGCGATTGAGCGACCCTGCATAAACCCGGTCTGCCGTGGGGATATTAATCTATCCATCACCTGCTTAAGCCGAGATGTCAACAGCTTGGCAATGATTTTGTATATTCCATTGATTAGGCTAATCGGTCTGAAATCCGAAAATTCACTAGCACCCCGCAATTTGGGAATTAGAATCAAGAAGCTGGTATTGATTCCTCTAGGAAGAGTCCCTGTGGAATGGAATTCCTGTACCAGCCGAACAATATCAGCCCCAATGACTGCCCACGCCTTTTTGATGAAATAAAAATTGAAGCCATCCGGCCCTGAGGCTTTATGGCTGCCACACTCCCAGACAGCACACTTGATTTCATCTTCAAGGAAAGGTCTTTCCAAGCCATGAGAGACAGCAGAAGGCAACCGAGGTAGAGGCAAGGATCCCAATCCATAGCCCTGTACACCTGGGTCTGCAAAGAAATGCCGAAAATGCTGGACAGCTGCAGCCTTGATTGCGGTAGGCATTGTCAAAAGTTCACCGTTGAACCGGATTGTCCCAATGGAATTCCTACATTGTCTAATGCTGGCGCAGGAGTGAAAAAATCTGCTATTCTTGTCCCCAAGACATAGCCATTGTTGTCGAGATTTCTGTCTCCATATTGCTTCTATCTTTCTTTTGAGATCCCATTTTTGTGTCTGAAGTTCAACATATCTCACCTCTGAAGTAGGCCCCTGATGACTTCTTCGCTGGTCAAGTATGTCTAATTCTGCAAGGATCTTCTGTAATTGGGTCGGTAAGGAGCCATAGGAGTCTCTGTGCCATTCCTGCAACTTCCGCTTCAGAACAGCCATTTTGCGCACAACACTGAAATCCCCAGGGAATAGCCGGCCTGCTTCCTGCCATTTCTCCGACACCATCTGCAAAAATCTTCTATCCTCCCACCATATGTCCCACGTGCGAAATGGTTTTGTGCCCCACAAGAGTGCATCCGCTCGCAGAATTATAGGTGTGTGGTCAGAAAAACCTTAATCCCCGGCGTGCAACTGATGTCGATTAAAGTATAACATCCAGTTGGGAGAAACCAGTGCCCTGTCAATCCAAGATGCGCTGTAGGGACTGAACCAAGTATATTCCTTGCCATGGAGCGGCATATCAACCAAGCTAGACCGGTTGATGAAATTGGAGAAACGACGTGCTGCACTCAGATTGAAAGTTCGCCCAGTCCGCTCCTCCGGGGTAATTATTTCGTTGAAGTCACCCATAACCATCCAAGGAGTCGAGTCTGAGTCCTTCCTTCGCCGCAACTCAATCCATAATTCTCTGCGTTCAGTTGCTGAATTTGATGCATGGAGGCCGACGCAGACAAATTGAAAGCCTGTATCGCGAACCTTCAGCTCCAGCAACACCCAGCGTTCAGATTTCTCAATCCCCTGTATCTGAAGCTGGGCGTCATCCCATAAGCATGCCAATCCACCAGCCAATCCTTGTGCATCTATAGCTGTCCATTTTATACTACTACCTGACCACAATTTACTGGCTAGTCGATTTGAAAAAATGTTCCTCCTTTGTTTCACATAGAATCAACAGACTAAGGCTTTCTCTAACAATCAGTTGTTTAATCTGGGATTCCTTCAATCGACCATGACATCCACGTATATTCCATAATGCAAAATTAACCATAAACGTAAGCAATACCCTGAGCACGAATCAATACCAAAGAGACCTTACTTGGCGCAGTGAGTCCTCCATGCTTGTCCATCCTCAACAATTCTCCCCAACAGTTTTTGTCGGATTGCCTCCTTCGTTAGCGTACAATTGAGACCAAGGGTCTAAGTGATGTCCATCGAACGTTGAGTCTCTACCTCGATAGAGCATGGGCCCGATTCGGGTCCCTTGGAAGCTTGGGTCTCCATCGTGCTTGCTCCATTTTCGCCGATTTCGTCCAGGAACGACGGATCTTCTACGAGTTAAAGAACACCTTCCTGCGCTGTAATGCTCACACGGCCTGATGAAAGACTGCCGGTGGGTTTTAAATGTCGAATTTTCTTTTGCCTCCTGACTCTGTAAGCTAGCTTGCTGCTCGATTTTCTTCTCCTCAGTTCTTTGTATCCAACCTTCCACAAGGGAGGGAACTCAGTGACTGGAAGACAGGAAGTGGGAACCGAGAGCCGTTCAGATGAGTCCGGAAGCGGTCTCTTGTTCGAAGGTGATTGCATTAAATCTTCAACACTGAGCTGCATTAAATCTTCCTGACAAGCCATCCTCTTGTGTGAGAGACGTGCTCCGCACCGTCCTCTCCCCATATCGGGTATTGTTATGCTCATAGGGTTCACAGTACACCCAGCCCACTGGTCTTTTGCACTGCTGCAGCATTGTGCTCACCCCTGGACTCGAACCCCCACCGTCCCACTTATGAGCCTTTTATTGTTTCTCAGAACACGCCTCTCACCAATTCAGCTGCTGAATTGGTGAGAGGCGTGTTCTGGGAAACAACAAAAGGGAGAGGTTGAAGGTTCGAGTCAGGGGAGTGGCAAAATGCTGCAGCAGTAGCACTGAGCCCTACCGAACGTGCCAACCCTGCCACAATACCTGATATGGGGAGAGGACGGTGCGGAGCACGTCTCTCACATCTTGTCCAAGGGAGACAAGCGCTCCTTGCCTCTAGGAGTCCTATCCCGACAGTCTTGTGATTGTGAAAGATGTATCCGTGCAGAACGGCTACAACATTCTCCTGGCACAGGCGGTATAGCACCCGCCCCTTCGTTCGTCATCACCGGCTCCGGTGCTTCTTCAATATCGATCGTGAAAGGATCCCCGTCCACACATAGGTGCAGCTGCTTCTGTATTCGCTGCAGCCCTGTAATTGCCACTTGCAACTTCACTGAAGCAAGGTTCTGCCATGTCACTGCACTATGATGTATTTGGACCAGAGATCCAAACTGGGAAGCCAACGTACGAAAAACATCCTCAGTCCATGCATGAAGTGGTAGGCCATTCACCTCTATCCAAACGATCCTTCGACAGCCGATATCTGTGGGGACCCACGGATGAAACGCAAAGAATCTCTCAGTCCAGAAACGCATGTTTGAAGTGGTCTCTCGATGCAATACTTCAGCACTGGCAAACACAATTAGGCGTTGTGTCCCTCCCATTGACAAACACTCAACACCGGAAGGGAGAGTCAACTCAGCCTTAGTACCATCTCGGAGAAAGCCCACTGCACTGCGACGTAGCCGGTCCAAATTGCCCGCATTGGTCGATACTGATATAGACGATAGGACCGGTGCATGATGACGCGGTCCCGTGATGACCTCTGCATAAGTTCTACCGTCTCGTTCTGTTGGAGGCAAGCGGGTAACCCTCGTAGGAGGTGCCTGCGGTATACCGGTGATCGGGTCGTGGCCATGAGGGTCATTGGTTGAACCTCGTCGCCCTGACCTGGCTTCATATTGGGCTTCATTGAAACGAATTCTCGTAGACCCACCAAAAGCCTCCGCAACCTGTTACTCTCCTGTGTGCCACATCGGACGAACTTGATGAAACCAAAACGTAAACCTTTACGAGATTTACGAACCGAGATGAAAACATCTGCCACAGGTTCTATGAGTGCTATCTCCTTAAAGAGTTTATTGGCTGACCATCCCTATGGGATATCTTCAACAAAATAGGAGATGTATCTGTCGGGACTAAGGATCTTTGCAGGATCCCACTTGGCTGGCGACCGTCGAGGTGTAACCTTGTCTTCCTGATGGACCTGACAGTGGACTGGTGATTTCCCAACGTTCCGCGTGATCTGACGAGGGGCATGAGGTTGGGTGCGGGGCTTAGGGCGGGGAGGAGATGAAGGGGGAATTGGTTGAGAGATGGTTGGGTTTGGGATGATGGTGGTGGGATTGATATTAGAGAGAGGTGGGAGAGTTGGGGAGGTGAGAGAAGTCATTTTTTTTTTGGAGTACTTTTTGATCAAGCACAAATTAGTTGATGAGGTATATAGATTGGATCCCCTATAGAAGAGCTAAAGGATACTAATCCAAATAAGGTTACACCTGAACTTGGTTGATGCTAAGATTAAAAGATAAAGAACTGGTGTGTAAGGTGAAACAATGTCACTTACTTTATTGACTAATTTGTAATTGTTTTCGATATATTCTGATTTTGCTTGGTTGGCTTTATGATTGAATTTTATTAAGGTGTTGAGTGTTTATGTGTGCATGTGCTAAACAAGTGCTAGGCAAGCATAATTTAGTTGATGAAGCATATAGGCTATTCGCCCTAGAGAAAAACTGTTGGCTATTGTTCTTAAAAATTTTATATTTGAATTTGGTTGATGTCAAGATTGAAGGGTAAAGAACCGACGCTTGAAGGTGCAATAACGTCACTTAATTCTATTTGATTTGCTATTTAATTCTTACAACGAACATGGTCTGTAGGAAATATGATAACGGTTTTGCAACAAATTATAATAAAATATTTAGAATTAGATTTGCTATTTTTGATTTGCAATTGACTTCCGCAGAAAAAGTTAAATAAATAATATCTTTCTGACATCACCCAATTTGTTTTTGACCTCTACAACTACTATAGAGTGTCTACAAGCCATGGACGAAGCATCGTCCTCTAAGTCAGCCGCAGGGGGTGACTGGTAGAAGTCGATCCGTTATCTCGCACCATGTTGGGGCATAGCGACGGCTGACCCATGCAATCAACGCTCAAAATAGAAGCCACACAAGGCATCGGTCCTAGCTAAAGTAGTTTAAAGCATCCTATTTGAAAACTTTAGTAATTGTTACGTCTGGCCTAACTAGGTGTGTGTAGCAATAAAATAACCGAGTCAAAAATTTAAATACGTGAAATATGAATGAAAACCTGCAAATAAATTTTATTTTGAAAATATCTATTTATGGAACCATATTCCGCTATCACCTTAACTTGACCCTTGATCATATTTCAGGTTTAGACAAATTGACAAATTGACAAGTTGCTGCATGATGAAAGTTAAGCCAGATTGTGATTTCATCGAGTCCTTATATTTTTTCGAGTAAATTTGAACCAATTAGTTATATTTAATGGAGTTTAATGATGGAAATGCAGTAGATAAAACTTATATGCATACTATGTTTTGGTTCAATTATTTCCTCCCAAAGAATTATATCTCATAGGATTATTCCTATAAAACCCGCATCTTTTATGCGCAGATCTTGCTAGAAACTCAATCCATGGAAATTATTCATACTATGGATAAAAAATTTTCTGATCAAATTACTTTCTCCCGAATAAAAATATTACGAGTGATGACCAAAGAAGAATGGAGGCAACATCCCTTCACAAACAAAATCGTCTTGGCAAAAATCCCAGATCAACAACTTTCTGCTTATAATTATTATGATTATCAGAAGGTCTGGTTCAGAGTATTATGGTACAAGCCCATATATCACACCTGGTTCATTTATTTCTCAAAGACATGCCAAAGAATCTTTCCTTGGTGGCTTAACTGGTTCAATAATAGGCAATCTCTGATGGGATTATTTCAAAAGGAAATAAAAGATGCCATCAGAGTGTTTTCACAATACTCAGACTTAGAAGACATGACTCCTCTTCCTCTGCTACAATATTTAATTACTTTTGTGGTCCCATGGATTATTTGTTGGGAATTGGCCAAGAATAAAGGTGCCTCTACTCAAATCACTTACTTGGTTTGAAGAGTGAAGCAAAAGAACTGGCCCAAGTACGAAGTTAAAAGAGTTTGCGTCCAGACCATAAAAAATTTATTAAAACTAATAGAGGCAGAGATAAAAAGAGTACTTTCTCCTGTAGATAAAGATGAAGACATGACATCTAGAGTCTCATCTTTAGAAAAGTTAAAAGAAGTCTATAATCAAAAAGAAAAAGAAAAGACAAGTGAAGAAGATGATGATGTCTTTTCCAATCATGATCCAAACCGAGATCTACTCTTATCCTATCGATGAAGGGCAGCTCGCAAAGATAAGAAGATAAGGCATCTGCTAAAAGAGAAGATAAGGCATCTTCTAGAAGATAAAAAAGAATCTACTTTATGACTGTGGTCTACGATAAAAGAGAATACTTTCCTAATAAGGGTATGCATTATTTAAAAAAGAAAGGGATAAAAATGTAAATAAGGAGCCATCTACTGGGTTATAAAAGGGCGTACTATTTCAATATGTAAGCACAAAAAATTTTGAGTGAAAATTCTCTTTGTAACATATCTCCATTGCTTTATATCATTACTCCATTCTCTTGTTAATGTATTATAGGTAAAACTCCCCTCCTATCTTTAAAACGTTGATTCCATTTATCATACTCTTCCAAATATATAATTTTAAGGATTGGAGGGGACATGGTAGGTGATTCATTTTTATCTTTTACTGACGAAGTTGCAGTATAATATGATTGAGGGATACTTTTAGTCCAATCTACTCATTTTAATGAGGGTTGTTTGCTTTTTACTGATTTATTTGTTATTTTTTTATATTTATTAGATAATGATCTTCTAGATAGTTCTGGTTTATTTTAAAGTTTAAATACTATCTCAGCTTGTCCTTTATCATTTTCTATAATTTCTATGGGTTGAGTTGTAGGCTTGATTGTTCTTGGTGGCATAATATTCATTATTTGTCAGGAGTCAGGGAAGCTTACTTGATCCCAATTTGTTAACTTGGGTGTATGTATATTGACATGTTCATAATTGGCTTCTTTTAACACAATGGACTCTTTTCCTGATTCTAGTTTAGTTCTTGGACTCAAATTAGATTTCATTACTTTATAATGTATTCTATATATTATAGCTAAATTTTGGAGCTATTCATCATTGTTGTTGATATCTTCATATTTAACGTTAAACTTTTACTTAAATTGGTGTTAAACAAATCTATTTAAAAGTTTGGGTAACAATTAAAGTATACTGGTTCTGTTGCTAGATTAGATTCACATACTACCAATAAGGAGTCTATGAATGATGTAAACCTAGCATCTCTTAAACACATAAATATAGAAGAATCTAATTCTATTCTATGTAAAAGTTTTATAGCTATTTGAACTAGTTCAATATGCATAAATTTATATTGTCTTTTAATTTTTTATATTTTATTTATGTCAACCAATTCTATTTGTTCTACCCGTGGATTTACAGGTAGAGATCTTTCAGATGTTTCTATTACATAATCATGAGTAAACAGATTCGAGAATCCTAATCCCGTCTCATATATCTTATGAGTAGGGATTTTAGGTATATTCCAATTTTGCAATTTTTGTTCTATCACTGATATATGTAATTCTCTTGTATTAGCAGAATCCATCGATTCTATATCTTAGTTCTCCTTGAGTCGTTTAGATCCTATCCTTAAGAGTCTATCCATTACTTACTCTTCATAATCTACTACCTTTCAATAATAGAAAAGTTTAATAGAGAAATCATACCTTTTGGCGTTAAGCACGGGAACACCTGCGACATACCAACAGTCTTACTTCGCTCCGTGCTGCTGCTGGGAACACCGTACCAAGCTTACCAACACTCTTAACACTTTGGATATGAATTCACAATCTGGCTCCGCTACCATTGGGAGTGGATCGTATATATGGAAGGGTATAATAAATGGAATCGACGTTTTAAGGATAGGAGGGGAGTTTTACCTATAAAACATTTTAACAAGTGATTGGAGTAAAGATATAAGGCAATAGAGACATGTTACAAAGAGAATTTTCACTTAAAATTTGTCGTGCTTACATATTGAAAGAGTATGCCCTTTTATAGCCCAGTAGATGGCTCCTTGTTTACATTTTTATGCCTTGATTTTAGAAATAATGCATACCCTTACTTGGAAAGTATTCTCTTTTATTGTAGACCAAAATCATGAAGTAGATACCTTTTTATTTTCTAGCAGATGCCTTATCTTCTCTTCTTTTCCATTTTCCCTTCATCGATTGGATAAGAGTAGTTCTCGATCTGGATCATGATTGACAAAGGGATCATCATCTTCTTCACTGGTCTTTTCTTTTTCTTTTTGATTATAAACTTCTTTTAGCTTTTCTAAAGATGAGAATCTAGATGCCATGTGTGAGACCTAGCCCGTAAGGGGGGTCAAGTTACCCAATCCCACATCGGAAAAGAGCGGAGGAGGTCTTGGGCTTATATGTGTTGTGTGATAGTACCATTTGTAATAACAAGATGCATCTTTTGGGCTCTGTGGTTAAAAACCCAACTGAGTGTTGCAGTTGTGATCCATCATGCGCACATACACGTCCGGGCCCGCTGGGCCGAGGGTCCAGGGACCGGGTCGTGACAAATGGTAGCGGAGCCGATCTCGTTCCCTCTTCCTTGTGGGTTTGGGCCGTGTTGTGTGTTCACGTTTGGGCTCGTGAGTTTGGGCCCAAGTCAGTTACGTTTTGTGAGACCTCACCCTTCTGAGAGTAGTGTACGATAGAGTGCAGATTCGATTCGCAAATTTTTATGTTGGGTGCCTCAGCCTTAGGGAGTCCTTAGCGTGTTTGAGTGTTTTAGGGTGTCTAGATGTGATCGAAAGTACGATAGAATGCGAGATTGAGGATTGAGTCAGTGGAATTTGACAGATTATGACCCGTTTTGAGTGACCATGAATTTTTGGGTCGATTACTATTCATCGAGCCCAAATACTGTTCATCGAGCCCAAATACTGTTCATCGAGCCCAAACACTATTCGTAAGCCCAATTGCTTAACCGAAATTCCAGACACCCGTATTGTCACACAAAATTTTATTCGGGTCATTTGGGATGATACGAGCTGTGAAATTAGCATTTCTGTACTTGGCAAACCTTGGGATTTAGCCCAATTCAGTCTCAGCCCCAATCCATTGTGTCAGCCCATGTACTAACCCATTAGTTACACTTAAGTCATGCCATTTGTGCATTAAACCCAGCCCATGTACTTGCTAACCCATTAGTTACACTTAAGTCTTGCCATTTGTGCATTAAACCCAACAGACCATTCATTTCATCTGCCCTAAATGCCTTTCCCGTTTTTCTTTTCTCTTCACCATCCAAGAGTACCAACATTCACCTTCAACTCAGTTTTCCCTCAGAAATCGTTAGGGGATCATACCCTAACACTTCCCTAGTGTTTTCCACACATTTCCACTGGTAGTTTGGTGGGTGGGGGTGATTTCTAAAGCTGTTTTCATTCTGGACGAAAATTGAGATTTTACTGGTAAGTGGTTTAATTCTTGTTTCCATGCTTCTAAGATAGTTCTTTTAGGTTGCTAGTACTGTTGCTGAGTTAATTTAGTGAGTGATTGTGTCTGGAAACACCCTGAAAGTTTTGTGTAATTCTCGGGTGAACAGTGTCAGAGGGTGGAATTTGAATGTTCTTGATGAATTAGGTGTATTGGTTGCTTGAGATAAGTTCTGTATGTATGGAATGTGAGTTGAGGGATACAGGTTTTGTCATTAAGTGTTATTGTGATGTGTGAATGCTTGCTGGTCAGAGTTGTGATTAAGGGGGAATGGTTGTGAGTTTATGGAGTGATATGAGTTTGAGCAGTGACATTAAATTGTTCAATTGCAGAGGAGTGTTGAGTGGTAATTGTGAGAGGGTCCTTTAGGTTTCAATTTCAGTTGTAGTTTCTGATCACTTGAACTCAGAGTAGCTTACGGTTCTCTGATTGCCTTTATGTGTATAGGTGGTATTGCGGCAGCTGAGAAAGGCAAAGGTATCGCTGGTACGTCGTCAGCGCGACAAGAGGTGGGAGTTTAAGTTTTATCTGCACATGCGTACTGGTTGATTTGTTTAATTAAAATTGGATTACATGGTTTGATTTGAATAGAGGCATTGCTGGTACTCTGATAACTAATCATGTTAGACTCATATGAATGCTTGTCATACTTTGGAACGCATTAAATGTATGTTCAAAACTAAGCATGATGGTTGTGTGATGTGCATTGTGTTGCCTTGAGTGAATTGCTGCTTGTAACTGAGTGTGTGGCAACACAAGGGAGACTTGTTAAAAATGTGAGATTGGCCTAATGTGGAATTGTATAAATTCATAGCATGCATTACAAGTTTTTCCTAAACAATGTGGTATAAGTATTTTCTTAAGAATTTACTGGAATTGACGAACTATGCTTGATCAAGCTAGGTAAGTATATGGGGATCCCAGCTGAGGGGACAATTGCTTACCTTGGAGGGTTATGGAGGATATATCTGTATGAATGGTTACTCGAGTGCACTATAAACTATCAGTCCTCATGATGCTGTATGCATACACATGTACGAAACTGAGATGGAATCTGATAATTTGATTTCCTCCATTCAGTTTCGGACAACCTTGATGGTAGGGGTTTTGAACTGCTAAATTAAAACCATCAATGGGCTTCCAGGTGATCCTTTAGCGGGGATTATTCGGGAGTGGTTTGTGTCTGCCCCGGTAGATTTTGGGCATACTAGCCGTGTATCAGAAAGATGATTTTCTGCAATTGCATAATGTTTTGGTCATCGCGCATCGTGCATTGTGCATTGTGAATTTCGTTATGTGCATATATGAGCATGAGACTCAATTGTGTTACGTACTTGCTTTACAAACTGATTTAGTAACTGCCTCTATTCCAACGTTTGTGCTTATGACGCGGTACTCCCACTGAGGTCCTTTGATCTCACCCCCCCTTGCTTTATTTTCCTCAGGGCTAAATTGAGAGACTAGCAGTTCAGCTCCCAGGTTACGATTCCATTGTTGGTCGTAGGGCTGGACATTGTACTCCACACATTTTGGACACTCGGCATTATTTGTGTTGTAGGTATACATTTGACGTGTGCATATGTATGCTAAACGTGTGAATTTGGAATTTAAATTTTATACTGCAAAGTTTATATGACAGTGAGATATTATGTGAAATGTGTGACAGAATTATATCGTGGGTTGATATGTGTAAAAGATTTCCGCTGACGGTTAATAATTCCGTTGTTGATTTTGCCGAGTTTTTATTATAACGTGCCATGCTTCAATTTCAAAGAAAAGTTTCAAGAATGGGAAATGATTTTTACAGTAAGCCTTGTGTGGTTCCGATTGATCCACCCGTTGGGTCGATCAGGGTTGCACGGCGGTGAGGTTCCCATTTACCGGGAACGGGTCCTCACACGTTTGGCTCCTCTCGTGAGGACATAAGGTCTATAAGGAGGGGAGATTGTGAGACTCAGCCCATAGGGGGGGGTCAAGTTACCCAATCCCACATCGGAAAGGAGCGGGGGAGGTCTTGGGCTTATATGTGTTGTGTGATGGTATCATTTGTAACAAGATGCATGTTTTGGGCCATGCGGTTAGAAGCCCGACTCAATATTGTAATTGTGATCCATCACGCGCACATACACGTCCGGGCCCGCTGGGCCGAGGGTCTGAGAGCCGGGTCGTGACACTATGCCTTCATATTTATCTATAGAAGAAAGCACTCTTTTTATCTTTGCCTCTGTTAGTTTTAATAATTGTGAGATCCCGTCTATTGTAGTGCCGGTCAGAGGCAGGGTCAATGGTAGAGTTAGTGCCAGTGGCAGCGCGCCAATGCTACGTTGTTGGTTTGTGAACACGGCCATAGCAAGCCTTTAAGTAACCCATAGTGAATTTGAGAGTGTTTAAGTATGATTGTGAGTGAGATAGGTTAGACGATCGAGGTTGAGACAGTGGAAAACAAACCAGGTTGACTTCGGTCCGTTTTAAGCGATCGCAGGCCGTTTGGGCCAAAATTTTGTGTCTTGGGCTGTTTGCGATTTTGTTTTTTTTTTCAGGGCCAATCTTTATGTTATAGCTTTACATACTCAAAAAAGTTTTTGGGCCATTTGGTTGACATTTCACGAGCCCATTGGGCTCATTTGTGATGAAATGGGCCATCGATTGCCCAGTCCAGCTTTGTTGAACTTTTGAGCCCAAAACCCATCAGCCCAAGCCCACACTCATCCTTTAAACACTTCTCTTCCAGAAGTGACCAGCACATTCCAACCCTAACTCGTTTTTCTCCTTCCTTCACCCTTCCAACCTACCAAAATGCAAACTTTGCCCAATTTAACCCCAAAAACTTGTGGGGGATTGTCCCAAAACACTTTCCCATCAATTTTCTACACTTTTCCACTGTTAGTTTGATGTCTAAGGCCTGATTTTTGAGGTGTTCTTCATTCTGGCCGAAAATTGCAGAGTTGTTGGTAAGTGATTAATCTTTGGTTTCCTTTTGGATTGGTTGGCTTATTCAGGTTGCTAGTGATGTGATTGAGTGTTTTTGATGGATGGAAATGCCTGAAAACAACCTATGATTCTTGTATAAATTTCGGATGAACAGTACCAGGGGGTTGTTTAGACATGTTATTGATCATGTTGGTGTGTTTGTTCTATGTTAATGAAGTGGTTGTAGGCAGTATTGATGGGAAGGGTGTTGTGCGTAGCGTGCGAGGGTCCATAGAATTGCTTTCCTTTATTTTCCCTTTGATTCCTTGATTAGATATGCTTAGTGTGGCTGTATGGTTTGTGCTTGTTTAGGTGGTACCAGATCAATCACTAGAGGCAAGGATATTGTTGGAGAACCATCGACGCAACGAGAGGTGGGAGTTTATGTTTCATTTGCATACGCGTAACATTTTATTTTCAGAATCAATGTTTTGGTTTGAATGGAGGCATGACTTGAATTGTGTTTAATATTTTGTTAGAATCATAATTGCTTGCCATGTTTAAATGCATCAACTGTATATTCAAAAGTTGAAGCATGCTGACTTGTTTGGTGTATACGAATTTTCATACGTGTTTTGCAACCTCCCATACGATGTGATTTTTCATCTCCTTATACATGTTTGTTATTGTGGCTGAATACTTTGAATATTATTTTGAGATGTTTGGCATCTGATTTACATGATGGAAATGTTTAAATGCGTGCATGGAATATCCGATGAATTTTTAGCTTTAATAACCCATACTTGATAACTTCGCTATTTGGTCACTAACCGGTCAAACTCCCCGATTTCCAGTAAGGACCTTGATGATGTTTATACCCTTTTGTACCACCTGGATGAGTGTTTTCAACCCCAGGGAGTCTTATTTTGAGTGTGATAAATTATGCTATGTGTTTATGCATTATGTTTTCAAAAAGGAAGGTGCCACATATAAGTGTTTTCTCGGCACTGTACCGACTGGAATTGACGGTTACTGCTGGATCCAGTTAGGTAAGTATATAGAGTCCATATAGACAGGACAATTGCTTACCTTTGAGAGGTATGGTTGGATATATTTATGTATATTGAGTGCTGTGTGCACTATGAATGAAGAGGCCTTACAATTGCTTCATATATAAAGTACGACGTTATATCTACGTGTGCACAAAATTGAATGTGATAGATTGTGTTTCTCCATTCAATTTCGGACAATACTGATGGTGGGATTTTGTTTATATATATGTATATGCTACAACTGAAAACCATCAGTAGGCTTTTATGTAACCCTTTAGCGGGGGTTACGTGAAAGTGGTTTGTGTCCACCCCGTTATGTTTTGGGCATAGTAGCCAAAAATCAAAGTTGTGCTCTATGAATCTCTTGTATTTATTTCCTTATGCTGTTTGGTGTGTGCTCTTAGGATGGATACATAGAAGAACATGGATTATAATGGTTTGAATAAATGCTTGATACTATGATTTGGTTTTGTCTCCATTCCACCGTTTATACTTGTGATGCGGTCACTTCCACTGAGGTCCTTGATCTCACCCCATCTCTATTGTTTGTTTCAGGACTAAGTTGTGAGAGATAGCTGTTCAAATTCGAGGTTCCTATCCCGGTATTGGTCGTAGGGCTGGACAAATGCACATGCACGTTTTTGGACTTAGCATCCTTCACATCTTCTTGTGTCTTTCACTATTTGTGCATTTTGCTAGTGCATATGTATACAATTCATGCTTGCATACTCTGATGTTTTTGATATATAAGAAGTGGTGTTGTTTTGAGTTTCTGGGGACCTGCGAGTGTGGACTCGAGGTGTTGCATGTTTGAGGCCGTATGGCCCGTTGTATGTGATCTGATATTTTCGCTGTATGTGTTTGTTACTCCGTTGTTTGTAAGTTATGCTGAGTATCAATTGATGCGTGCCATGTTTTGAAAGAAATAAGTCAAATATTGTGTATTTATTACGATTAGCAAAACAAAGTTGTATGGTTAAGCCTTGTGTAGTTCCGCTTAGTCCACCAGTTGGGACAATTGGGGCTGCACGGCGGTGAGGCTCCCGGTTACCGGGAACGGGTCCTCACAATAATTCTTTAATGGTCTGGACACAAGTTCTTCGAACCAAGTAAGTGATTTGAGTAGACACATATCTATTCTTGGCCAATTCCCAATAGATAATCCATGGGACCGCAAAAGTAATTAAATATTGTAGCAGAGGAAGAGGAGTCATGTCCTCTAAGTCTGATGGCATCTTCTATTTCCTTTTGAAATAATCCCGTCAGAGTTGCATATTACTAAACCAGTTAAGCTACCACTGAGGAAAGATTCTCTGGCATGTCTTTGAGAAGTAAATGAACCAGGTGTGATATGTGGGCTTGTACCATAATAATATGAGCCAGGCCTTATGATAATCATAATAATTATAAGCAGAAAGTTATTGATCTGGGATTTTTTCCAAAAAGATTTTGTTGTGAAGGGATGTAGCCTCCATTCTTCTTTGGTCATCACTCGTAATATTTTTATCCGGGGGAAAACAATTTGATCAGGAAATCTTTTATCCATAGTATGAATAATTTCCATGGATTGAGTTTCTAGCAAGATCTGCTCAACAAAGATGCTGGTTTTATAGGGATAATCCATGAGATATAATTATTTGGGAGGAAATACTTGAACCATAAGCTCTTTTATCTCTTTACTCTCATCTCTTTTTTTTAGCTCAATCACTTTGATATCTATCTTATGGGTGTACAAATTTGGTTTTCTTCTCTCTGGTTTGTCAGTTCTCTCAACATAGGAGGAGGAATCCTTGAGGTTATTATGGCAGGGGCTCTTTGAGGGTATAGGGGTAAAGATACTAATTCCTTCTTTTTCATTTGTTTTGGAGTAACGGGGACAATTACTAGGGCTGAATAGTAACTTGGTTGAATAAGAGAAGAGAAGGAAGATGTAACGACCCCAATTCCTACCTATTAATATTTGCTCCGATTAGGACCTATCTGAATCCCACTAGGCTTACTTACTAAGTTTTCGACTTTTAGCATGTTCATTCTACATGTTTAATAACAGTTGGAGCATGATATTTGTGAGACCTCACCCTTCTGAGAGTAGCGTACGATAGAGTGCAGATTCGATTCGTAAATTTTTACGTTGGGGAGCCTCAGCCTTAGGGAGTCCTTAGCGTGTTTGAATGTTTTAGGGTGTCTAGATGTGATCGAGAGTACGATAGAATGCGAGATTGAGGATTGAGTCAGTGGAATTTGACAGATTATGACCCGTTTTGAGTGACCATGAATTTTTGGGTCAATTACTATTCATCGAGCCCAAATACTATTCATAAGCCCAATTGATTAATTGTGTCAGCCCATGTACTAGCTAACCCATTAGTTACACTTGTGTCAGCCCATGTACTAGCTAACCCATTAGTTACACTTGTGTCAGCCCATGTACTTGCTAACCCATTAGTTACACTTATGTCAGCCCATGTACTTGCTAACCCATTAGTTACACTTGTGTCAGCCCATGTATAACCCATTAGTTACACTTAAGTCTTGCCAATTGTGCATTAAACACAGCAGACCATTCATTTCATCTGCCCTAAATTCCTTTCCCCGTTTTTCTCTTCTCTTCACCATCCAAGAGCACCAACATTCACCTTCAACTCATTTTTACCTCAGAAATTGTTAGGGGATCATACCCTAACACTTCCCTAGTGTTTTCCACACATTTCCACTGGTAGTTTGGTGGGTGGGGGTGATTTCTAGAGCTGTTTTCATTCTGGACGAAAATTGAGATTTTACTGGTAAGTGGTTTAATTCTTGTTTCCATGCTTCTAAGATAGTTCCTTTAGGTTGCTAGTAATGTTGCTGAGTTAATTTAGTGAGTGATTGTGTCTGGAAACACCCTGAAAGTTTTGTGTAATTCTCGGGTGAACAGTGTCAGAGGGTGGAATTTGAATGTTCTTGATGAATTAGGTGTATTGGTTGCATGAGATAAGTTCTGTATGTATGGAATATGAGTTGAGGGATACAGGTTTTGTCATTAAGTGTTATTGTGATGTGTGAATGCTTGCTGGTCAGAGTTGTGATTAAGGGGGAATGGTTGTGAGTTTATGGAGTGGTATGAGTTTGAGCAGTGACATTAAATTGTTCAATTGCAGAGGAGTGTTGAGTGGTAATTGTGAGAGGCTCTTTTAGGTTTCAATTTCAGTTGTAGTGTCTGATCACTTGAACTTAGGGTAGCTTACGGTTCTCTGATTGTCTTATGTGTATAGGTGGTATTGCGGCAACTGAGAAAGGCAAAGGTATCGCTGGTACGTCGTCAGCGCGACAAGAGGTGGGAGTTTAAGTTTCATCTGCATACGCGTACTGGTTGATTTGTTTAATTAAAATTGGATTGCATGGTTTGATTTGAATAGAGGCATTGCTGGTACTCTGATAACTAATCATGTTAGACTCATATGAATGTTTGTCATGCTTTGGAACGCATTAAATATATGTTCAAAACTAAGCATGATGGCTGTGTGTTGTGCATTGTGTTGCCATGAGTGGATTGCTGCTTGTAACTGAGTGTGTGGCAACACAAGGGAGACTTGTTAAAAACGTGAGATTGGCCTAATGTGGAACTGGATAAATACATAGCATGCATTACAAGTTTTCCCTAAACGATTCTTAGGAATTTACTGGAATTGACGAACTATGCTTGATCAAGCTAGGTAAGTATATGGGGATCCCAGCTGAGGGGACAATTGCTTACCTTGGAGGGTTATGGAGGATATATCTGTATGAATGGTTACTCGAGTGCACTATAAACTATCAGTCCTCATGATGCTGTATGCATACACATGTACGAAACTGAGATGGAATCTGATAATTTGATTTCCTCCATTCAGTTTCGGACAACCTTGATGGTAGGGGTTTTGAACTGCTAAATTAAAACCATCAATGGGCTTCCAGGTGATCCTTTAGCGGGGATTATTCGGGAGTGGTTTGTGTCTGCCCCGGTAGATTTTGGGCATACTAGCCGTGTATCAGAAAGATGATTTTCTGCAATTGCATAATGTTTTGGTCATCGCGCATCGTGCATTGTGCATTGTGAATTTCGTTATGTGCATATATGAGCATGAGACTCAATTGTGTTACGTACTTGCTTTACAAACTGATTTAGTAACTGCCTCTATTCCAACGTTTGTGCTTATGACGCGGTACTCCCACTGAGGTCCTTTGATCTCACCCCCCTTGCTTTATTTTCCTCAGGGCTAAATTGAGAGACTAGCAGTTCAACTTCCAGGTTACGATTCCATTGTTGGTCGTAGGGCTGGACATTGTACTCCACAGATTTTGGACACTCGGCATTATTTGTGTTGTCGGTATACATTTGACGTGTGCATATGTATGCTAAACGTGTGAATCTGGAATTTAAATTTTATACTGCAAAGTTTATATGACAGTGCGATATTATGTGAAATGTTTGACAGAATTATATCGTTGGTTGATATGTGTAAAAGACTTCCGCTGACGGTTAATAATTCCGTTGTTGATTTTGCTGAGTTGTTATAATAACGTGCCATGCTTCAATTTCAAAGGAAAGTTTCAAGATTGGGAAATGATTTTACAGTAAGCCTTGTGTGATTTTGATTGATCCACCCGTTGGGTCGATCGGGGTTGCACGGCGGTGAGGTTCCCATTTACCGGGAAACGGGTCCTCACAATATTGGACAATCATTTTGGTATCATACGGAGTGAGTAAAAATGTCAGCAAAAGTCTTTAAATTAAATCACTGGATTCATAACACACAAGTCCTGTAAGGATCCAAGTAACCGGCAAGAATTCCTCCAACATAGTCGAAAATAACAATCAAAGAAGGAATCTTAAAATATACCAGAAGGTAGTCAAATTTTTATTCAAGTTATATGCACAAGTAATCAAGGAACATGTATGCAAAAGTGATGCGATATCGCCCCGCCGTACAGCCTTGATCTCACACACTGGTATCACGAGCAGTGAATGTACCTAAGCCTGAAAAAAATGGTGAAATCAACGGAATGAGATTACAAGAATCTCAGTAGGGTCACAACATCATAAGATCTGCAGAAACCATTAACACAAATCTCCTGAACAACATCTGATCATTCCTACGCAATTAAAGGGATTCATGCAATTCAAAGATTCAATCAAAAGGGTAGGGCTGAATCTAAGGCTGAGGGGGGACTACAAACACTTCCGAAAAGTATCAGAAGTACACAGGCAGGCAGAACTCATCAGATTGTTCTCGACAATGAAGAAGAAAAGACCATCCCCTTTCACCTGTGTTGTCCAAGGCTTACTGCACGAAAGGTAATTGGTTAACATACAAGCTAATCAGCAAACCTATTCATCTTGCCACACAAGGACATGGGCATCCCAAACCACACAAGGATAAGGGCTTCCCAAACCACACAAGGATAAGGGGTTCCTACCACACAAGGACCAGACATCCAGCGAGCTCTATCTGGGATTTTCCACCCTTACGACTCCCATACCAGTAAGAACTTCCCCTCTCACTAGGAGCATCAATGCTTATCCCGAATGGCCACCGAAAAAGGATCCTGACACACAAACACGTACCAGCACACATAGGCAAGCACAAAGCACAAAACCACAATAGGGTATTCTCAATTCTGTCAGATCACATTCAGCATGTTCAATACATATCACACATGCAAACTAGGCACTCCTAACCTACCTTAAGGGGTTCAGTATAGCCTAGAAATTCCTTAATTCAATCCAAAACTCAAGCATGCATTATTTAATATGAATGCGCATACAGTTTTACAATCATAGGTACCGAAATCAATTAAGCAAACAACGGAGTCTCTGGAGAAACCGATGAGGCATAGATCCTACCTCTCTTGTCTTTGAACAAGAAGATATTCCTTTTCCCTTACTAGATACTTCCGAACCACCTAAGTCGTCATTAGGCAAAGACAAAAAAACAAACTAAGCGTGCATACGCAATAACCAAGTAAATACCCTATTTCCTTACCAATTCCACTCACCAAACCTATGAGAAACCAGTGATCAGATGCCGCAGGTGCCTCCCCCTTGGATGTGTGATGTGGTAGCCAAAAACTTAACGATTCAACCTGATTTACCATCCCAATTAACTATGCAAAGTTCGGCACTAAGAGTAAGGCACAAGAAAATTTTCTACGTCATATATTCAAGGGATGAAATCATAATTGTTCACTATGAATGGATTCTAAACAATCATATGAATAAGGGCAACAACATCAGAGATCAATCAAAGGCAGAATTATACAAATATTAAAACCTAATTCCGCCGCCGATTTTCAATTTATTTTTTTGACAAAGAAATACAAACATCTAAATAACAAAACAAATATGGTGTAAAGAGGATGAAGAGAGCTTTCCAACAAGTTATTATTTGCAGGAATTTGACAAACAATGAAACAGTTATGCTACATTGAAGTACAAAAAGATTTTGGTAGTTCCACCGAGTTTTGACTTTTCTTTTGACAAAGAATTATGAACGTAAAAAAACAAAAAAAAAATTGTTGGAAATAGGATGAAGAGAACTTTCTAACAAGCTATTATTTTCAGAATCTGACAAACGATGAAAGAGTTATGCTACATTGAAGTTCAAGAAGATTTTGGCAGTTCCGCCGAGTTTTGACTTCTCTTACGAGAAAGAAATACTAACCTTCTGACAAGAAACCAAATATGGTTGGAAAGAGGATGAAGAGTGCTTTCCAGCAAGCTATTATTTGCAGGAATCCAACAAACGATGAGAGAGTTATGCTAGTTTAAAGTTTCAGCGAATTTTGGCAGATATAGGGAGGTGTAAGGGTTTTAAGCTATACGAGTTTTGTGTGTTTTCTATGAATATTTTTTGTGCAGTTGGCTTTTTATTTATAATGGATGAGTATGGAATTAAGATTACTACTTTAAAGGCTTTATTAAAGTAAGATAACTACTTGATTTAAATTCTGTAACTATCCCCTTTTAATTTTAGGGATTTTAATTCGTAAGGGATTATCAACAAATTAAGAACCAAATTAAAGGGAATTAGTACCAGAAATAATTACCAAACATTCCTTACCAATTTCGACCATCACACATCCTTTTCTTCAGGGGTAAAATGGTCTTTCCACCTGCATTGGCTTCTGGACTTCTAGAACTCAAAATTTGGGGTCTTACATCCTCCCCTCCTTACAAGAATTTTGTCCTCGAAATTTTAGCACAAGTACCTAAACAAACAAGTAAAGAAATTTTTCACGCATAGATTCCTCAGTCTCCCAAGACTGTTCCTCAATTTGTCCATCACGCCAAACAACTCGTACCATAGGCACGCTTCGATTGCGAAGCTGTCGAATTGACCGATCTAGTATGGCAACTGGCTATACGGGATAGGATAGGTCTTCAACAACTTCGATTGGGGTTTCCTCGAACACATGAGTAGGGTCTTATACATACTTTCTCAACATTGAAACGTGAAACACGTTGTGAATTCTTTCTATATTTGGAGGTAAGGCAAGTTGGTATGCAACAGGGCCGATTCTTTTAACGATGTCATACGGACTAATGTAGTGAGGTGCTAGCTTACCTCGCTGCTCAAAATGAAGGACTCCTTTCCATGGGGTGACCTTCAAAAATACTTTGTCACCTACTGCAAATTCCAGCTCCCTTCATCGATTGTCGGCGTAGCTTTTCTGCCGATCCTGGGCTGTTTTTAGCCGTTGTCTGAACAAGTTCAACTGATTCGTTGCTTGATCAATCAATTTTGGATTGTCTAGGCGTCTTTCGCCTACTTCATTCCAGAAAATGGTAGTCCTGCAACGTCTCCCATATAATGCTTCATAAGGTGCCATACCGACGCTTACATGAAAACTATTGTTGTAAGAAAATTCTGCCAACGGCAGGCTTCGATCCTAACCGGTTTGCTGATCCAACACACTCACTCGTAGCATGTCTTCGAGTGTTTGAATCGTCCTTTCTATTTGGCTATCGGTTTGGGGATGAAATGCTGTACTGAAATTCAATCTCGAACCCAACGCATTCTGGAATTTCTCCCAAAATCGTGAGGTGAAACGAGGGTCACGATCTGAAACTATGAAAACTGGCACTCCAAGCAATCGAACAATCTCATCCAAGTAACGAACAACCAATTTCTCAGGTGTATCCGTCACACGTATAGGGAGGAAGTGTGCAGATTTCATCAATCGATCCACAATCACCCAAATGACATCGTATTCTTGCTGCCATCTAGGAAAACTAGTCACAAAATCCATTGTGACATGCTCCCACTTCTATTCTGGAATCGGAAGTGACTGAAGTAGACCAGCGGGTCATTGATGTTCGATCTATACTTCTTGACATATGAGGCATTGGGCAACGAACTCAGCAATGTGGCGTTTCATGTTTGGCCACCAATACTGCTCCTTTAAATCTCGGTACATCTTAGTGCTTCTGGGATGGATAGCAAACTTTGAACTATGCGCCTCCGATAGAATAAGGTTACGAATATCAATATCTTGTGGAACACATACCCGGTTTCTAAAGACAAGCACTTCGTCATCTCGTATTCTGAAATCATGAACTATGGCATCAACACCATCAGATAGTTACTTCCAAATTTTAATCAGTTTTGGATCCTCTAATTATTGATTCCGGATTTCCTCAATCAAGGTTGGCATGACTTCGATTCGTGCCAATAACGAACCAGAAAAATCAGTGCCAAGATGCACACGATTAGCTTTCAAATCTAGCAACATAGGTATGTAATGAGTGAGCATATACGCCAAAACCGATGTGGAAGGAGCACGAAACTTTCGGCTTAAGGCATCAGCAACAACATTTGCCTTTCCAGGATGATATTCGATGATCAAATCGTAGTTTTTGATCAAATCTACCCATCTTCGTTGTCTCATATTCAATTCTTTTTGCGTGAGTAGGTACTTCAAGCTTTTGTGATCGGTGAAGATTCGGCATGTCTCGCCGTATAAGTAATGTCGCCATATTTTCAACACAAACACCATGGCTCCAAGCTCCAAATCTTATGTAGGATAGTTTCTTTCATGCGGTCGTAACTTTCGGGAAGCATATGCAACAATTTTTCTGTCTTGCATCAATATGCATCCAAGTCTGGATTTCGACGCATCGCTGTAAACCACATACTCCTTTCCGCAAATAGGTAAAGTACGAATAGATGCGGAAACTAACTGGTTTTTTTTCAGTTCTTCAAAACTTCACTGGCATTTCTCGTTCCACACGAATGGCTCACCCTTGCGCGTCAGTTTTGTCAATGGTGCGGAAAGCGATGAAAATTTTTCCACAAAGTGACGGTAATAACCTGCTAAGCCAAGGAAACTGAAAATTTCGAATACAGTCCGTGGGGGTTCCCAAGCAACTACAGCTTCAATCTTCTTTGGATCAACTGTCACACCTTGGGAGGAAACAATATGGCCAAGGAAGCCAACTTCGCGTAACTAGAATTTGCATTTGGAGTATTTTGCGAACAACCGTCGATCCTTTAACACTTTCAGCACTGTCTGAAAATGCTTAGCATGCTCCTCTTCCGATTTTGAATATATCAGAATGTCGTCGATGAAAACTATCATAAATTTATCCAGGAACTCATGAAACACACGATTCATCAGGTCCATAAACACAGCTGGTGCATTGGTCAAACCGAATGGCATAACTAGAAATTCGTAGTGGCCGTATCGCTATCTGAATGAGGTCTTCAGAATATCAACATCACGAACTCGCAATTGATGGTATCCAGATCTGAGATCAATCTTGGAAAATATGGCTGCACCCTGGAGTTAGTCGAACAAATCATCGATGCGTGGCAAAGGGTACTTGTTTTTCACAGTCACATGATTCAGCTGCCAATAGTCAATGCACAGTCGCAGCGAACCGCCTTTCTTTTTCACGAACAGGACAAGTGCCCCCCAAGGTGACACAATTGGTCGGATGAAACCACAATCCAGCAAATCTTCCAATTGCGTTTATAGTTCCTTCATTTTCGTAGGAGCCATACGGTATGGAGGAATTGAAATCGGATTTGTACCAGGCACTAACTCAATGCCGAATTCCACTTCCCTTACTGGTGGTAGACCGGCTATGTCTTCTGGAAATACTTCTGGAAATTCGTGAACCACTGGGATAGAATCCAGATTCAAGGATTCTTTCAAAATATCATGTACATGCGCGAGGTATGTTGTACATCCTTTGTTGATCAATCGCTTCGCATCAAGCCAAGAAATCATGCAAGTTGGAACAACTCGCCTATCACCTTCAAAATAGTACTCCGCACCATCAGGAAATATGAACCCACACACGTTTGGTGAAACACTCCATACGGGCTTGATATTTCACCAGACAGTCCATGCCTAAGATCACATCCAGCTCTCGGATGTCTAATGCAATAAGATTATCTTCAAGTACATTTGGACCCATACGTACCGCACAACCGATGTAGACTAGATTACAAATCAGTTGCTCTCCCAATGGAGTTAGAACCACAATAGGAGGAGTCAAGGGAGATAGAGGCGATCTATGCTATAACTGCTATCCTTGGACTTACAAATGATCTATTTGCTTCGGGATCTAATAATACTTTAGCATTTTGAGAAAAGACTAAAATAGTACCTGTCACCACATCAGGACTAGCCTCGGCATCAGTTAGGGTGAAGAGCCGTGTTGGTCTTGGTTGCGCCTCGCTTGTGGATCCGTTGGGTGGTCCTCCTGGTGTGCGTGTTGGTGGTCTGGCGGGGTTGGCATTCCCACCTCGGCCTGCGATTGGTACACTTGTGATTCACCTTGGTTTCGGGCATTCCCTCTAAATATGTCCCATCTCGCCACAGTTGTAACATCGAGGTTGCTGAGAATTCCACGAAGATCCATTGGAATTTGAACCAGAAAAGTTCTTCCTATTGGTATTTCCATTGCCATTAATTTTTGGAGGATAGGACCTTAAAGGATAGGTCTCGTTCGTCGATTGAACTTCAAATCTCGTCTATAGGATCTGCCACTAGTTGCTACAGATGGCTTCTTGGTTTGCATGATCCTTTCGGCTTCGGTTGCGGCAATGATTAGTTCTTGCAAATTCTGCACCGGTGTCGTACCTACGATGGTTTTGAGTTCGGTATTCAACCCATCCTGAAATCGTCTCCAAGCTAGTATGGTGTACGATCTTCTTTTGGTGCAAATCAGGACAACTTCCTTAACACTTTCTCATATTCCAGCACCAAACGGTTGCCTTGTTCAAGTATGTAAAAAGCTTGTCGCTGCTCGCTTTTATGGAACCTCGTATAAAATCTTTCGTCGAATTCGTACCAAAATTCTTCCCAAGTTGGCAAACGATCAACGAATCGCAAACTAATAGATGTCCACCATGCGAGGGCTTCTCCCTCGAGTAGGAAAGTGGTGATGGAAACTTTGTCATCATCGGAGATATGTAAGAACAAGGATACTCGTCATAAGGTTTCTATCCACTCACGAGCGGCAGCAGCTCCAGCTGAACCATTGAAATCTTTACATCCCAATTGTTGAGCTTCCTTCAAAAATTTTGTAATCATGACGGGAAGTCTCTTGGCTTCCTTTAGGATGTGCTGACTGTACAGGTTCAAGTGGAGAAATAGGTTCTTCCACTGGTGCAGGTGCAGGAGCATTCTGAAATTGCGCCTCCATACGCTGCTGATTTGCAGCAATTCCTTGTAATACGTTTAATATTTATGCCATCACAGGATCAATGACTGGTGCAGCTGGTGGCTCAGGTTGATTTTTAGGCTCAGCTTGCCCTTCTTGCTCAATTTGTGCATTCGGCTCCTCTTGCTCAACAGGTTGTTGTTTGGCCTGAATCCCATTCTTACGCCATCGATCCCTCGTAGAGTTCAATCTTTCTATACTATTTAAGCATACGACTATTACTTACACATAACTAAATACGATACTAGGAAAATAAGTGGTACCTGGTGGAGAGGCGTGCACCGAACGATACGCATATGCTGGAAAGCAACATTCAAATTTTCGAAAATCACATGCACACATGCAAAGATATTCTCGGCAATTACATCAACACTCATATATACTCTCGGAAATCATCATCAAACATCAAGCAAGCATGGATTCACACAACATCCATATTCGGCAAAACACACCAGCAATCACATACATATACATTCAGCAATATATAAGTCAAATAGGGACACTCGGCAGCATGCATAAATCAACACACACATTCTCAGCAATGATAAGAAACACTGCAAACACTCACCAAAACATATCATGGCATACCAGGCATAAGAACATGCACAAACAAACTTCACATCAGATTATCAATCTCATCATTTAAATCTTACAAATCAATCCCATTTTAGCATTAGTTCATTTTCGGTACTAGCCCTTAAGTGAGTGAGTGTGTGCGCATGTCCTTACCTACAATCACCAAAATCAACAAATAAGTTAGCATATAACAAATTATTTTCCCTAAACCATGCTCCGCTACCAAACCTGTAATGACCCCAATTCCTACCTATTAATATTTGCTCCGATTAAGGTCATTACCGCCGTGAAACCCAAACAAGCCCAAAGACACCTAAGACCTATCTGAATCCAACCAAGCTTACTCACTAAGTTTTCGACTTTTAACATGTTCATTCTACATGTTTAATAACAGTTGGAGCATGATATTGGACAATCATTCTGGTATCAAACGGAATGAGTAAAAACATCAGTGGAAGTCTTTAAATTAAATCATTGGATTCATAACACACAAGCCCCGTAAGGATCCAAATACGACTCCCATACATCCAGCGAGCTCTTGCTGGGATATGCCACCCATACGACTCCCATACTAGTAAGAACCTACCCTCTCACTAGGATCATCAGCGCTTACCCCGAATGACCACCGGAAAAGGATCCTGACACACAAACATGTACCAGTACACACAGGCAAGCACAAAGCACAAAACCACAACAGGGTATTCTCAATTCTGTCAGATTACATTCAGTATGTTCAATACACATCACACATGCAAGCTAGGCACTCCTAACCTACCTTAAGGGATTCGGTATAGCTTAGAAATTCCTTAATTCAATCCACAACTCAAGCATGCATTATTTAATATGAATGCGCATACAGTTTCACAATCATAGGTACGGAAGTCAATTAAGCAAACAACGAGGTCTCTGGAGAAACTGATGAGGCATAGATCCTACCTCTCTTGTCTCTGAACAAGAAGATATTCCTTTTCCCTTACAAGATACTTTTGAACCACCTAAGTCGTCATTAGGCAAAGACAACAAAAACAAACTAAGTGTGCATACGCAATAAGCAAGTAAATACCCTATTTCCTTACCAATTCCACTCACCAAACTTATGAGAAAATAGTGATCAGATGCCGTAGGTGCCTCCCCCTTGGATGTGTGATGTGATAGCCAAAAACTTAACGATTCAACCTGATTTACCATCCCAATTAACTATGCAAAGTTCGGCATTAAGACTAAGGCACAAGACAATTTTCTACGTCATGTATTCAAGGGATGAAATCATAATTGTTCACTATGAATGAATTCTAAACAATCATATGAATAAGGGCAACAACATCAGAGATCAATCAAAGGCAGAATTATACAAATCTTAAAACCTAATTTCGCCGCTGATTTTCAAATTATTTTTTTGACAAAGAAATACGAACATCCAAACAAAAAAAAATATATGGTTGTAAAGAGGATGAAGAGAGGTTTCCAACAAGCTATTATTTGCAGAAATTCGAAAAATGATGAAAGAGTTATGCTACATTGAAGTTTAAGAAGATTTTGGCAGTTCTGCCGAGTTTCGACTTTTCTTATAAGAATGAAATACTAACCTCCTGATAAAAAACCAAATATGGTTAGAAAGAGGATGAAGAGATCTTTCTAACAAGCTATTATTTGCAGGAATCCAAAAAACGATGAGAGAGTTATGCTGGTTTAAAATTTCAACAAATTTTGGCAGATATAGGGAGGTGTAAGGGTTTTAGGTTATTCGAGTTTTGTGTGTTTTCTATGAATGATTTTTGTGGGGTTGGCTTCCTATTTATAATGGATAGGTATGGAATTAAGATTACTATTTTAAAGACTTTATTAAAATAAGATAACTACCAGATAAATTCTGTAACTATCCCCTTTTAATTTTAGGGATTTTAATTCCTAAGATGATTATCAATAAATTAAGAACCAAATTAAAGGAAATTAATACAAGAAATAATTACCAAATATTCCTTACCAATTTTGGCCATCACACATTTTTTTTTTCAAAGGAAAAATAGTCATTCCATCTCACTGGTTTCTGGACTTCTAGGACTCAAAATTCGGGGTCTCACAGAAGAAGCTGGAGAATTTAAATGTCTTGTCTCCTTTGCTCCTGACAAGGTGGTTTTATTTGCCAACATTGCTGTTAAAGACTTCTTTTTGTCCATCTTAAGCTGTTAAAATAGATATTTTATTATATTTTTCTATTATATATCTTTCAAGATCTAAAAATGTTGAAATACTCTTATTTTCTTTTATTTTTCCTTTTATCGCCCTTTTGATAATTTTTAAATCTTCCCTCAGACTTCTTCTTTCTTCTTCTTTCTTCTTCTTATTTATTACTAAGACCTCCTTCTTTTTTCTTAATTCTTTCATTATCTTTTTTGTAAATTTTTACAGAATTCGAAAGTAATTTATTTTCCTAATATATCTGTAACTAACTCTTTATTATCTACTTTAAAAGGATAAATCTGAGTAAAAAAGGAGGTCCCTAGTATCAAATCTTGAGATAAATTTTTAACTAGTAAAAATATATTTCTAAAAAATATTTCTTGATTGCACACATATTGTCACGACCGAATATCAGACTACGCGTCATTCGGCATCGTGCGGGACCCGACCCCCAAATCAAGGAACACGTTTCCCACCAAAAGAGCTAATCAAGGAGCTAATCAAGGAGGGAATCAGGGAACATGTTCCCCACTATGTTCCCCACTAAGAGAGGGAATCAAGGAACTCACTTGGGATCCGTGTTTGTGCTTTCTCTAAGTGAGGGAATCAAGGAGCTCACTTGGGATCCGTGTTTGTGCTTTCTACTTTTGTATATAACCGTTAGATCATACGGCTTGATCTCCACCATTCATTGGGGAGTTGTAAAGGCTATATAAGGGGTGCCTCCCCTCATTTGTAATCATCCAGCAATACTTGCAATATTGAGAGTTTAGAGCTTTCTCTCCATTCTCTTGTATCTCTCTCTTTTCAGTTGTGTTCTAAGCTTAGCATTCTAGCTAGCTTTGTGAGGAAGGCTTACTTAGTCTATTGCAAGAGCGATAGCCTAAGGCCGCACGAAGAGTTTCTATTCCGCAAAACTCTAGTTCTGTGACAGTTGGTAGCGGAGCTACGGCTCAAATCCTTTGAGAGAGAAATGGAGATGCCTACTACTTCTGATGCCAACATCCATTTTGAAGAGGAGGTCGAGCAGGTCCGTGTGGGGAGACTACCCCAACGTGCTCCCGAACCCAAGAAAAGAATGAAGACTGTTGATCATCTGTCATCATTGGAGGCAAGGATCACTCGTATGGAGATGAAGGTTGCCGATGACAAAGATATGCTTGAGGAATATGGCCAACGCATAACCGAGCTCGAGTCGGGGGACGTGAATGAGCTTCGTGAGGAGATGCAAGGCACCCTCATTGCTATCCACTCTTGGAGGGAAGAGTTAGATGACTTCAAGGTAAATCTTCTTGCTGAGATCTCTTCATTTAAGGATGATTTGGTTGGAATCAGGGAGGATTGCAAGAAGGGAAATGCGCAAGGGGTTGCCATACCCAAGCTGAAGCTGGATGTCCCAAGGCCGAAGTCATTTGGTGGGACGACGAATGCCAAGGAAGTGGACAACTTCCTTTTCAACCTTGAACAATACTTTCAAGGGGTGGGCATGGAGAACGATAGAGATCGACTTTCCCAAGCCCCACTATATCTAACCGATAGTGCCACAACCTGGTGGAGGATGAAGCATGCTCAAATCGAGCGTGGCACCTTGAAGTTGGAGACGTGGGCAGATTTCAAAAGGCTCCTGAAAGCACAATTCTCACCGAGGAATGTGGAGCTAGAAGCGAGGGAGAAGCTTCGCAAGTTGTCCCACAAGGGCGACATCCGAGACTACGTGAGGGAGTTCACGGAAGTCTTGTTGGAGATCCCAGACATGCCCGAGACGGAGGCCATGTATGTGTTTCTGGGAGGCCTACAAAGTTGGGCCAAGTTGGAGCTTCATTGACGCAATGTCAAGGAGCTCAACGATGTAATTTCTGAGGCTGAATCCTTGGCAGAATTTGAGAAGATGCCCGAGGGTACAAGCCCACCTAAGCCTATGAGTTTCCGTGACTACAAGGCTAAAGGTGGGGGAGCAGTCCACGAAGCCAAGGAGTGGAAGGACAAGCCTTTCAAGTCCTTCAAGCCTTACAAGTCCTTTCGTCCAGCCAAACCCACACATGGGGGAGGTGAAAATCGGGGCAAGGAAGAGAGACCCAAGCTCTCATGTTTTCTATGTGAGGGGCCACATAGAGCTGTAGATTGCCCAAAGAGGAACAAATTGGTAGCCATGGCAAGGGAGGTCGAAGAGATGGAAACACCAAGGATGAGTTCCATGCAATTGTTGAGTGCTGTTAAAGCCTCAACTAAAGATGCCAAGGTGGAGCAAACTGGGAGAATGTTTGCTAGACCCATCGTGCAAGGGAGGGAGTCCCGTGCATTGATCGATACCGGTGCTACTCACAACTTCATGAAGAAGGAGGAAGCACAACGACTTGGCATCAAGTTCCAAGAAGAGAAAGGCTGGCTAAAGGCGGTGAACACTAAAGCCTAGCCAATCTTTGGAGTAGCCCGAGGGGTCGAGCTACAAATGGGGCAATGGAAAGGTAAACTTGACTTCTCCATTGTTCCTATGGATGCTTTTTCGATTGTGTTAGGGATGCAATTCCTGGATCAGACGAGAGCAGTCCTAGTGTCTTGCACCAACACCCTCATACTTTCGGAAGGGAGCCAGTGTTGCGTGGTGCCTGTTGCTCGAGAGAAGGAGCTGAAGGCAAAAACACTTGCAGCCATCAGCCAACCGGAGAGTCCTTTAGTGAAAAGGATCCAAGGGGGTATGAAACATAAACCCCAAGTTCAGGCCATGGCAGAACAAGTGAAGCAAGGGCCAAATCCATCCTCCTACCGCGTTGTCAAGGAGTGTGACAAGCAGAGGGACATTGCAAGAGTGCAATTGTCCAAGGAGGCAAAGTGGAAGGCAAAAGGGGTAGACGCAAAGGGGCGACCCTTGGAGTTTGATGAAGGAGATCTTGTGTTGGTGAAGTTGATGCCTCACCAAAGCCGAGTCTTTGCCAAGTTGCACAAGGGGCTAGTGCGACGATACGAGGGTCCTTTCAAAGTGTTGAAGAGGATTGACAAAGTATCATACAAGCTGGAATTGCCACCAAGATTGGAGTTCTATCCTGTCTTCCATGTGAGCTTATTGAAGCCATTCCAAGCAGACACGGAAGATCCGGAGAGGGGGAAGTCCAAAAGAGCTCCCACGGCTGTGACCAATGCCCATGATAAGAAGCTTGAGGAGATCTTATCAAGGCGGGTGGTGCAAAAGAGTGGGAAGCATATGAACCATGTGGAGTACTTGGTTCAATGGAAAGGCGACCCTCCTAGCGAGACAAGCTGGGAGAAAGATTTCGATCTTTGGCAGTACGAAGACGAAATCAACGAGTTCTTGAGGCAGCACACAACGAGGACGTTGTCGAGTTTGGTGGGGGAGAATGTCACGACCGAATATCAGACTACGCGTCATTCGGCATCGTGCGGGACCCGACCCCCAGATCAAGGAACACGTTTCCCACCAAAAGAGCTAATCAAGGAGCTAATCAAGGAGGGAATCAGGGAACATGTTCCCCACTATGTTCCCCACTAAGAGAGGGAATCAAGGAACTCACTTGGGATCCGTGTTTGTGCTTTCTCTAAGTGAGGGAATCAAGGAGCTCACTTGGGATCCGTGTTTATGCTTTCTACTTTTGTATATAACCGTTAGATCATACGGCTTGATCTCCACCATTCATTGGGGAGTTGTAAAGGCTATATAAGGGGTGCCTCCCCTCATTTGTAATCATCCAGCAATACTTGCAATATTGAGAGTTTAGAGCTTTCTCTCCATTCTCTTGTATCTCTCTCTTTTCAGTTGTGTTCTAAGCTTAGCATTCTAGCTAGCTTTGTGAGGAAGGCTTACTTAGTCTATTGCAAGAGCGATAGCCTAAGGCCGCACGGAGAGTTTCTATTCCGCAAAACTCTAGTTCCGTGACAATATGCATCTGATATTTTATATCTTGCTTCTAATTTCTGTTTATTAGTTACATATAATCTTTCTTTAATTTTTTCATAATATTTAGTAGGTATTAATCCTTCTTTAACACAATTATAATCAGCTCTTGAGTCTAACAAGGCTTTTACTCTTATCTTAAAATCTTTTATAACTATGGTTATATAAATATACAATTTTTGAAATTCTATTTTTGAAATAGAATTAATAAATTCTTCTTTTTCTTTGTTATTACTTTCAAGAAATTCTTCTATTAGTGTTTTTCCCTTTGAGTTATAGTGAATAAAGTCTATTTCTTCTTTTAGACATTTTATTTCTTTTTTAATTTGTTGGATCTCTTGTTTTAAATCTTCTAAAGTTAATAGTTCTTTCTTTTGTTCATTTTTAAATAATATCTCATTTAAATTATATATTTTTACTTTTTTATTTTTGTTTATGCTATTCTTAATGTAATCCTTGTACTCTATTAAATATTTTTTCTGTAATTCTTTATCTTCCATCTGAATAATCATGTCAAATAAGGTTTTTTTATTGTTATTATATTAATGTTCTAACACTTACATGGTCCTATACATTCACATTCTTCAATGCTTTTACTACTTTCTGAAGTGCTATAATCACTTTCTGACTCTTTTCCCATCATATTTAATAATTCTTCTTTATCACTTTCATCTATTTCTAGGGCTCTTATCTTTTTATTCAACGGACATTCCTTTTTGTAATAAGTATATTTTCGACACTTATAACAGATAGGTCATTTCTTTCTTTCCTTACTTTCATTTTTATCGTATTTTCCCACTCTCTTTTTCTTATTGAATCATGGTTTTCGTAAGTTCTTTGATAAGTCTTTTGGCACATATTAATTATTGGTTTTTTATGCTTTTTATCTTTTTGTTTGGCTGAAGGTGTGATTATCTTTTCATAACCATACTGACTACAAAAAGATCTTAACTTTTTTCTTCCACTGAGTATATCTTGTTTTAGTTTTGACTGTAATTTTAATTGATTTCTTAGGTTTTTTATCTTTTTGTTTGGTTGAAGATCTGGTAATCTTTTCATAACCATATTGACTACAAAAAGATCCTAACTCTTTTCTTCCACTGAGTCTATCTTGTTTTAATTTTGACTTTAATTTTAATTTATTGCATAAATTTAACCCTTTTGTATTTACTTCGGTTATCAAATCTACATAAGTTATCATATCATAATGAAGACTATTATCATTAAACTTAATTTTTATTCTATTTCTTACTCTATCTGCAAATAGTCTAGGTAATCTTGCAATAAATCTTTCTTTCCAATATGATTGTTGACAGTCTTCTCTAAGAAATACTTTAGATAAAAACATATCTTTGTACCATCTAAAATCCAATAGTTTGGGACAAGTAAAGTTTGATAGTATTATTGATGCTTTTTCTGCCATATTTTGAGGATTTCTTATTAAATATTTGGTTATTGCATAAATTAGAGTAGTAAAGGAATTCTTAGTCATAAATGTTTGTCCTTCTTTAATTTCAGGTTTACTGTTAACATTATTTCATTCTTTTCGGTTAAGGATAAATAATTACCCCACCATCCTTTTAGTTGTCCTGTGAATCCTGATATTATTATCCTGATTATTTCTTTATCACTATTAATTACTATTTTATAAGCAGATGCTGCCATACATATTTCATTTAACATATCCATTATTCCATGTTCGGTTTTACCATCTATATTCATTCGTATATACTTTTACCATCATAACTTCCTTGGGTCCATCTTTCTTCGGTCTATATATCTGGTAATGATGGTCTATTACTTTATTCTATCAATTTATTTATTTTTTCAAAGTGTTTAGTTATTTCTTCTACTTTGGAATTATTTGATTCTGATTCACTTTTAGTTTCTGAAATTACAGATATTTGACTATTTTTTGTTAACTCTAAAAGCTCTAGTTGTTTTGTTATCTTATAAAGTAGTTCATCTTCGTGTCCTAAGTTGAAATTCTTAATTTCTTCATTTGGCTTAATCAAAGGTTTTTCTATTTTTATTTCTTTCTTTTCTTGACTTAGCTCTATATATTCTAACTGTTGTCATATTAATTGTAACATTTGATTTGTATAGTTATTTTGAGTTTTTATTTTGACATAGTAAGAATTATCTACTTCTTTAAAAGGGGCTGCTATGATTGTATTTCCGTTCCAGTCTATGGCTATTGCTTCAAAAAGAGAATACTTTAATTTTTCAACATTTTGTGTTTCTGTCTTAATCCATGCTCTTTGACTAGATGTTGCTTCATTTATAAATTTATTATTTGATAATTCTACTATTTCTTCATAATCATCACGTCTTGATTTCCACCAAATAAAGAAATCTGTATGGGCATGATATTTAGTTAACTCTTATTTGTAATCTTGCCATCTCATCTTTATGGGTATTTCTTGAAGATATTGTTGACATTTATTATTATTTTTTACTTGCAAAATATTAATCATGTAATAATTCTATATTTAACTCAAATATTTTATAATTGTTCATTATAGTTACTTGTATTAGCCATATCACTAGGTGTAGGGGACATGGGATGTGAGACCCCAACTTTTGAGTCTTAGAGGTCCTGAAGCCAGTGCAGGAGGAATGACCATTTTGTCCCTGAAAAAATGGATGTGTGATGGCCGAAAATGGTATGGAATGTCTAGTAATTATTTCTGATTTTAATTCTCTTAGATTTGGTTCCTTATTGGTTGATAATTACCTTAGAAGATAAAATCCCTAAAATTAAGAGAGGATAATTATAGAATTTAATTATGATAATTATCTTACTTTAATCTAGCCTTTAAAGTAGGAGAATTATTCTCATAACCACCCTATATAGAGAGGAAGCCGGCCACACTTAAATCTTACACAAAAAATACACAAAATTTCTCAAACATCAAACCCTACACCTCCCTCTTGTTGCCGAAATTCCTTCAACTTTAAATTAGCATAACTCTCTCATCCTTTGTCGGAATTTTGCAAATAATAGCTTGTTGGAAAGATCTTTCTATCCTATATCTAGCTACTTAGGTTCGGTCATCAGAAGGTTAGTTCTTCACTGTTGAAATTCAACTCGTAATTCGACGGGTTTGGTGCCAAACTTGTGTGATTCTTCCTTCAATTGATTTCTGTTGTTGTTCCTCTTGTTCGTATGATTTTCTTACATCCATTCATGTTATAAAATCATAAATCCATCCTTTGAATCTTCCCTATGTATAAAATTGGTATGCCCTACCCTTACCCTATTGTTGTCAAATCTTGATTAATTGATTAACCTATTGGTTTCTGATCCTGTTCCTTTTGATTGTATATGTTATAAACACCTAATCCTTCCTTGTTAACATGAAATTGCAACCCTTATAACTTGTTAATATGAAATCGCAACTTGTCCTATTGTCCTATTCTTAGTGCCGAAAATTGTATGTTGATTGAGATGGTAATTTAGGTTGTTTCTTGTTAAGTTCTTAGCTATCACATCACACATCTAAAAGGGAGGCACCTGCGGCATCTAATCACTAGTTTCTTATAGGTTTGGTGAGTGGAATTGGTAAAGAAATAGGGTATTTACTTAGTTATTGAGTATGCATGCTTAATTGGGTTTTATCTTTGCCTTATGATGTTATAGGTGGTTCGAATCTCTTGAATAAAGGCAAAGGAATAGCTTTTTGTTCAGAGACAAGAGAGGTAGGATCTATGCCTCATTGGTTTTCCAGAGATCCTTGTTGTTGGTTGTTATTCTCGATGTATATTTTTGTATTTTAGTATACGTATATGTGAGGAAATGTATACATGAGTTAAAGATTGATTTGAGGCTTACTTAGGCATTATCGAACCTCTAAGATAGGTTATGTGTGCCTAATTTGCATGTGTTGTGTGTATTGAACATGCTGATTGTGTTCTGACATTATTAAGGGTATTCTGTGGTGCTATTGTGCTTTGTGCTTACCTATGTGTGCTTGTACATGTTTGTGTGTTAGGATCTTTTTTCGGTGGCCATTCGGGGTAAGCGCTGATACTCTTGGAGAGAGGAGAGGTTCTTACTGGTATGGGAGTTGTATGGGTGGCAATCCCCAGCAAGAGCTCGCTAGATGCCTAGTCCTTGTGTGGCTAGACGTCTTGTCCTTGTGTGGCAAGATGTCTTTATCCTTATGTGGTTTGGATGCCCTTATCATTGTGTGGTTTGGATGCCCTTTTCCTTGTGTGGATTTGGATGCCTTGTCCTTGTGTGGGTTTGGATGCCTTGTCCTTGTGTGGCAAGATGAATAGGCTTGCTGATTAGCTTGTGTACTAACCTTTATCCTTTGAGCAGCGAAGCCTTGGACAACGTAGGTGGAAGGGGATGACCTTTTCCTATTGCCAAGATAATTGATGAGTTTTCCTACCTGTGTACTTTTGATTTTCAGAAGTGTTTGTAGTCCACCCTTAGCTTTAGTTTCAACCCTAACCCTTTGGTTGATTCTTGAATTACGTGACATATCTTAGATGTGTAGGGATGATTTGATGTTGTTTGGGAGATGTTTGTTTAAGATTTCTTTAGATCTTATGATGCTAAGACCCTATTGAGATTTTTGTAATCTCATCCTATTGTTTTCACCATTTTTCAGGCTTAGGTACATTTGCTGTTCGTGGTACTAGTGCGTGAGATCAAGGCAGCACGACGGGATGATATTGCATCATATTCGCATTCCTGTTTCCTTGGTTGCTTGTGTATATAACATGAATAATGGTTGGACTATTTTCTGGTTTTTCAAGTTCCTCCTTTGCTTGTTGTTTCCAAATTATATTGGAGGTTTTCTTGTTGAATAATTGGATCCTTATGGGACTTGTGTGTTGTGGATTCATTGATTAAATTTAAAGATTTCTGCTGATGTTTTTATTCACTCCATATGATACCAGAATTCTTGTCCAATATCATGCTCCAAACTTTAAAATCTTAAACGAATTAACATACTAAAATCGGAACTAGATGGATAAGCCTTGTGGGATTCAGATAGGTTCTGATTTGGGCTTGTTTAGATTTCACAGCGGGAAGGGTCCAATTAGGAGCAATTTTGGAATATGATATTTGGGTTCTTACATGGGAGGTGAATCATTTTTATCTTTTACAGTTGAAGTTGCAATATAATATGATTGGGTGATACTTTTAGTCCAATTTACTTATTTAAATGAGGGTTGTTTGCTTTTTTCTGATTTATTTGTTATTGTTTCATATCTACTAGATAATGATCTTCTAGATAGTTCTGGTTTATTTTGAAGTTTAAATACTATCTCAGCGTGTCCTTTATCATTTTTTACAATTTCTATGGGTTGAGTTGTAAGCTTGATTGTTCTTGGTGGCATAATATTCATTATTTGCCATGAGTCAGGGAAGCTTAATTGATCCCAATTTATTAACTTGGGTGTATGTATAATGACATGTTCATAATTGGCTTCTATTAACATAATTGGTGTAGAATGTTTCATTAAATTCATGCTGGAACTCGTCCCAAGAAGACAAACGATCTACAAACCGCAAGCTCGCGGCTGTCCACCATATGAGGGCTTCGCCCTCAAGTAGGAAAGTGGCGATGGAAACTTTGTAATCATCAGAAATACGTAGGAACAAGGACACGCAGCATATGGTATCAATCCACTCACGAACTGCAGTGGCACCTACTGAACCGCTAAAATATTTACATCCCAGCTAACGGGCTTCCTTCAGCAACTTGGTAATAACAACCGGAAGTCTTTTGGTTTCTTTAGGTTAAGCCGACTGAATAGGTTCAAGTGCCTAATAGGATCTTCCACAGGAGCTGCAGAGGAGCATTCTGGAATTGGGCTTCCATTTGCTGCTGGTTAGCAGCAATTCTATGCAACTCGTTCAGTATTTATGCCATCATGGGATCAATGGTTGGTGCGGCTGGTGCTTCAGGTCCAGGTTGGTTTTCAGGCTTAGCATGCCCGTCCTGCTCATTTTGTGCATTTGGCTCATCTTGTTCATTGGGTTGCTGTTCGGCTTGGGCTTCATAGCTCCCCGACGATCCCTATATACGTTCTACCTTGCCATACTAAACAAACACAGAAAGTCACTCAATACATAAGACAAATACGAAACTAAGGAAGGTAAAGTGGTACCTGGTGGAGAGACGTACACCGAACGATATGCATATGCTAAAAAAAAAAACACACATGCACATACAAGTCTTGACATTGTTTACATACCCTCAAAGACACACTCGGCAATCATACAATTCACACACATGCATTTGGCACACAAATTCACACACACAAGAGCATTGAGTAATACACTTCAAACGATCACGATCAATCATTCAACATAACACACATGCATTCGGTAATCACAAGGGAACTCAAAAAAATACTCATCAAAACACATCAGAATATATCAAATCATTCATCACGCAAGAACTCACAGAAACACATAGCAATTCACACAATCAATCATAACATTTAAACTTTACAAACCAAGAATTTTAGCATGTAGACACTCTCGACATTGACCTCTAATGGTGTGGGTGTGTGCGCATGTATCTCCTACAAAACCATAAAATATGTTAGCATATAACAAATTATATTTCCTAAACCATGCTTCGTTACCAAATCTGTAAGGACCCAAACCCAACCTATTAGGACCCTTATCGCCATGAAACCCAAACAAACCCAACCTAGGACCTTTTTGGAATCCCACCAGGCTCAATCTTGCTCATTTCATTTTATTAGATTCATTTCTTATGATTTTTAAAAGTTAGGGCATGACAATAATGAACAAACATTCTGGTAACATACAGAGTAAATAAAAATATCAGCGAAAGTCTTTATAATTAACCAAAGGAATCATAACACACAAGTCCCATAAGAATCTCAAAATCCAACAAGATGCCCTCCAATAAATTCTAGAAATAAATAAAAATATGGGAGATCCAAAGAACCAGAAAGCAATCTAATCAAACCTCATGGTTAATGATATATGCGCAAGTCATCAACATGGAAGGAGGTATGCGAATGTGATGCAATATCGTCTCCCCGTGAAGGTTTGATCTCACACACTTATACCATGGATAGATGATGTACCTAAGGTTGAAAAATGGGGAAAACAACAGGGTGCGAATGCAAGAATCTCAGTAGGGTCACAACATTATAAGATCTGTAGAAATCTAAACAAACATCTCCCAATTAACATCAGATTCACCTATACTACTAAAGGGGTACAAAACAATCATTAGCCAATTACAAAAGGGATTGGACCGAAAGTAACAAACTGAGAGTGGACTAAGAACACTTCTAAAAATAGAAGTACACAGGCAGGTAATTCATCATTTGATCTCATCAATAAAAAGCTTATCCCTTTTCACCTATGTTGTCTAAGGCTTAACTACACAAAGGGTAAATGGATAGCAAACAATCTAATCAGCAAGCCTATCCATCTTGGTATACAAGGACAAGGTATCCAAGCCACATAAGGATAAGGGCTCCCAAACCACACAAGGATAAGGGAATCTTGCCAAACAAGGACAATGTAACGACCCCAATTCCAACCTACTAATATTTGTTCCAATTAAGGTCATTACCGCCGTGAAACCCCTCACTAAATTTTCGACTTTTAGGATGTTCATTCTACATGTTTAATAACAATTGGAGCATTATATTGGACAATCATACTGGTATCATACGGAGTGAGTAAAAACATCAGCGGAAGTCTTTAAATTAAATCATTGGATTCATAACACATAAGTCCCGTAAGGATCCAAATAACCAGCAAGAATTCCTCCAACATAGTTAAAAATAACAAGCAAAGAAGGAATCTTAAAATAAACCAGAAAGTAGTCCAATTTTTATTCAAGTTATGTGAGCAAGTAATCAAGAACAGGTATGCAAAAATGATGAGATATGCCGCCGTATAGCCTTGATCTCACACATTGGTACCACGAGCAGTGAATGTACCTAAGCCTGAAAAAAAATGGTGAAAACAACGGAATGAGATTACAAAAATCTCAGTAGGGTCACAACATCATAAGATCTGTAGAAACCATAAACACAAATCTCCCGAACAATATCTGATCATTCCTACGCAATTAAAGGGATTCATGCAATTCCAAGATTCAATCAAAAAGGGTAGGGCCGAATCTAAGGCTGAGGTGTACTACAAACACTTCCGAAAAGTATCAGAGGTACACAGGCAGGTAGAACTCATCAGATTGTTCTCATCAATGAAGAAGAAAAGGCCATCCCCTTCCACCTGTGTTGTCCAAGGCTTACTGTACGAAAGGTATTGGTTAACACACAAACTAATCAGCAAGCCTATTCATCTTGCCACACAAGGACAAAACATCCCAAGCCACACAAGGACAAGAGCATCCCAAACCACACAAGGATAAGGGCTTCCCAATCCACACAAGGATAAGGGGTTCCTGCCACACAAGTACTAACATCCAAGGAGCTCTTGCTGGGATTTTCCACCCATACGACTCCCATACCAGTAAGAACATCCCATCTCACTAGGAGCATCAGCGCTTACCCCGAATGGCCACCAGAAAAGGATCTTAACACACAAACACATTCAAGCACACACAGGCAAGCACAAAGCACAAAACCAAAACAGGGTATTCTCAATTCTGTCAAATCACATTCAGCATATTCAATACACATCACACATGCAAGCTAGGCACTCCTAACCTACCTTAAGGGATTTGGTATAGCCTATAAATTCCTCAATTTAATCCGCAACTCAAGCATGCATTATTTAATATGAATGTGCATACAGTTTCACAATCATAGGTATCGAAATCAATTAAGCAAACAACGAGGTCTCTGGAGAACCGATGAGGCATAGATCCTACCTCTCTTGTCTCTGAACAAGAAGCTATTATTTTGCCTTTATTCAATAGTTCTACACTACCTATAGCATTACAAGGCAAAGCCAAAACCAAACTAAGTATGCATATCCAATATCCAATTAAATACTCTATTTACTTACCAATTACACTCACCAAACCTATCAGAAACCTGTGATCAGATGCCGCAGGTACCTCCCCCTTGGATATGTGATGTGTGATGTGATAGGCAAGAACTTAACAAGAAACAACCTGAATTACCATCCCTAATTATCATACAATTTTCGGCACTAAGAATAGGGCAATAGGGCAAGTTGCGATTTTATGTTAACAAGTTATAGGAGTTGCGCTCTCATGTTAACAAGGAAGGATTAAGGGTTTATAACATGTATAATCAAAAGAAACAAGATCAGAATCTAATAGGTTAATAAATTGATCAAGATAGTCAACAATAGGGTAGTAGGGCAATGGTAGGGCATACTGATTTCATGTATAGAAAATATTAAAAGAACGAATTCATGATTTTTCACTATGAATAGATTCTAAACAATCATATGAATAAGGGCAAAAACATCAGAGATTAATCAAAGGCAGAATTATACAAATCTTAAAACCTAATTTTGCCGCCATTTTTCAACTTATCTTTTGACAAAGAAATACGAAAGTTGAAACAACAAAAAAATATGGTTGGAAAGAGAATGAAGAGAGCTTTCCAACAAGCTATTACTTTTAGGAATCCAACAAACGATGAAAGAGTTATGCTACATTGAAGTTCAAGAAGATTTTGGCAATTCCGTCGAGTTTTGACTTTTCTTTTGACAAAGAATTACAAATGTCTGAACAACAAAAAAAATATGGTTGGAAATAAGATGAAGAGATCTTTCCAACAAGCTATTATTTTCAGGAATGTGACAAACGATGAAAAAGTTATGCTACATTGAAGTTTAATAAGATTTTGGCAGTTCTGCCGAATTTCGACTTTTATTTCGAGAAAGAAATACTAATCTCCTGATGAAAAAAAAGTTGGTTTGAAAGAGGATGAGCAGATCTTTCTAAAAAGCTATTATTTGCAGGAATCTGGCAAACGATGAGAGAGTTATGCTGGTTTAAAGTTTCAACGAATTTTGGCAGATATAGGAATGTATAAGGGTTTTAGGCTATACGAGTTTTGTGTGTTTTCTATGAATGATTTTTGTGGGGTTAGCTTCCTATTTATAATGGATGGGTATGGAATTAAGATTACTACTTTAAAGGTTTTATTAAAGTAAGATAACTACCAGATTTAAATTTTGTAATTATCCCCTTTTAATTTTAGGGATTTTAATTCCTAAGGTGATTATCAACAAATTAAGAACCAAATTAAAGGGAATTAATACCAGAAATAATTACCAAACATTCCTTACCAGTTTCGGCCACCACACATCCTTTTCTTCAGGAGAAAAATGGTCTTTTCACATGCACTGGCTTTTGGACTTCTAAGTTTAAGGGGGGATAATTACATAATTTAATTTTGATAATTATTTTATTTTAATTAAGCCTTGAAGATAAGGATTTTAATCCCATAACTATCTTTTATAAATAGGAAATCAGCCACACAAAAATTTTATGCAGAAAACACATAAAATTCATAGGACTTAAAAACCCTACATCTCCCAATTTCTGCCAAAATCTTCTTGAAATTCGAATACGCTTAACTCTTTTTTCGTTTGTCGGATTCCTGAAAATAATAGCTTGTTGGAAAGCTCTTTTCATCATCTTTCCAAAAATCTTAATTCTTTTCTCTAAAGGTTAGTATTTCTTTCTTTAAAGTTAGATCGGAACTCGGCGGAACTGCCAAAATCTTCTTGAACTTCAAACAAACATAACTCTTTGATCGTTTGTCGGATTTCTACAAATAATAGCTTGCTGAAAATATCTTTTCATCCTCTTTCTAACCATCACTGTTTTTTCATCTGAAGGTTAGTATTTTTTTCTCTAAAGTTAAACTAAAATTCGGCAGAATTAAGTTTTTAGATTTTTATAATTCTGTCTTTGATTGATCTCTGATGTTGTTACCTTTATTCGTACGATTGTTTAATATCCATTCATAGTGAACAATCATGAATTCATCCTTTAAATCTTTTCTATACATGAAATCAGGATGCCCTACCTTTGCCTTACTGCCCTATTACTGCCTATCTTCATCAATCGATTAACCTATTGGATTTTGATCTTATTTCTTCTCATTATACATGTTATAAACCCTTAATCCTTCCTTGTTAATATGAGATCGCAACTCCTACAACTTGTTAACATGAAATCAAAACTTGCCTACTACCCTATTCTTAATGCTAAAAATTGTATGATAATTATGGATGGTAATTCAGGTTGTTTCATGTTACGTTCTTGGCTATCACATTACACATCCAAGGGGGAGGTACTTGAGCCATCTGATCACTGGTTTCTGATAGGCTTGGTGAGTGAAATTGGTAAGGAAATAGGGTATTTAATTGGATATTGGATATATATACTTAGTTTGGTTTTGGTTTTGCTTTGTGATGCTATAGGTAGTGAAAAATTACTGAATAAAGGCAAAGGAATAACTTCTTGTTCAGAGACAAGAGAGGTAGGATCTAAGCCTCATCAGTTTTAGCAGAGATCCTTGTTGTTTGCTTGTTTATTTCGGTGCCTTTACATGTAATGTTGTATGTGCATATGTTGTAGTAGGAATGCTTGAATTGCGGACCAAGATGTGATCCTCTAGGCTATACCGAATCCCTTAAGATAGGATATGAGTGCCTAGTTTGCATGTGTTGTGTGTATTGAACATGTTGATTGTGTTCTGCCATGATTAATGATACCCTGTTGTGGTATTGTGTTTTGTACTAGCTTGTGTGTGCTGGTATGTGTTGTGTGTTAGGATCCTTTTCCGGTGGCCATTCAGGGTAAGCGCTGATGCTTCTTGTGAGAGAGGAGGTTCTTACTAGTATGGGAGTCGTATGGGTGGCAATCCCCAGCATGAGCTCACTGAATGTCTGGTCCTTGTGTGGCAGGAAGCCATTGTCCTTGTGTGGCAGGAAGCCCTTGTCCTTGTGTGGCTTGGGATGACTGGTCCTTGGGTGGCCAGAAGCCGTGTCATTGTGTGGTAGGAAGCCCTTGTCCTTGTGTGGCTTTGGATGACTTGTCCTTGTGTAGCAAGATGAATAGGCTTACTGAATAGCTTGTGTGTTAACCATTTACCTTTTGTGCAGTAAGCCTTGGACAACACAGGTGGAAGGGGATGGTTTTTCTTCTTCCATGCCGAGAGCAATCTGATGAGTTATACCTGCCTGTGTACTTCTGAGTTTTTAGAAGTATTTATAGTCCCCCCTTAGCCTTAGATTTGGCCCTACCTTTTTTAACTGAATTCTTGAATTGGTGATCCCCTTTAGTTGCTAGGAATGATCTGAAATCTTATGATGTTGTGACCCTACTGAGATTCTTATAATCTCATTCTATTGTTTCCATCATTTTTTAGGCTGAGGTACATTCACTATTCGTGGTACCAGTGTGTGAGATCAAGATTGCACGACGGAACGATATTACATCACGTTTGTATTCTTATTTCCTTGGTTTCTTACGCATATAATATGATGTGATGTTGTTTGGGAGATTTGAGTTTATGGTTTCTGCAGATCTTATGATGTTGTGACCGTACTGAGATTCTTGTAATCTCATTCTGTTGTTTCCACTATTTTTTAGACTTAGGTACATTCACTATTCGTGGTACCAGTGTGTGAGATCAAGACTGGATGGCGGGGCGATATTGCATCACGTTTGCAGTCCTATTTCTTTGGTTGTTTGCGCATATAATATGATTATAAATTGGTCTACTTTTATGGCTTTTCAAGATCTCTCTTTCGCTTGTTATGTTTTGGAACATGTTGGAGGATTTCTTGCTGGTTATTTGGATCCCTATGGAACTTGTATGTTTTGATTCCAATAATTAAATTTAAAGACTTTCCCTGATGTTTTATTCACTCCATATGATACCAGAATGATTGTCCAATATCATGCTCCATTTGTTATTAAACATATAGAACGATCATGCTAAAAATCAAATAAAAATTAATGGTTAAGCCTGGTGGGATTCATATAAGTTCTAGCGTTTGGATTTCACAGCGGTAATGGCCTTAATCGGAGTAAATTTTAATAGGTAGAAATTGGGGTCATTACAATCTACGTGGAATTCTCAGCAACGTCGATGTTACAATTGTAACGAAATGGGACAAATTCAGCGGGAATGCCAGAAACCAAGACGTATCGTAAGCACACCTAGTGCGGGACGAGGTGGGTATGCTAACCTCACCAAACCGCTAATGCGTGCACCAGGATGACTACCTAATGGATCCATAAGTGAGGCACAACCAAGACCAACAAGGCTATTCACCCTAACTGATGCCGAGGCTAGTCCTGATGTGGTGATAGGTGTCGTCGCTTTGTTTAAAATTTTTCATTGCTTGCCGAACCATTGACAAAACTGACGAGCAAGGGTGAGCCGTTCGTGTGGAAAAAAAGTGCCAGAGAAGTTTCAAAGAACTGAAAAATCGGTTAGTTTCCGCACCTATCCTTACTTTACCTATTTGCGGAAAGAAGTATGTGGTTTACAACGTTGCATCGAAATCCGGACTTGGATGCGTATTGAAGCAAGATGGGAAACTTGTGGCATATGCTTCCCGACAGTTACAACCGCATGAAAGCAACTATCCTACACATGATTTGGAGCTTGCAGCCATGGTGTTTGCGTTGAAAATATGGCGACATTACTTTTAAGGTGAGACATGCCGAATCTTCACCGATCACAAAAGCTTGAAGTACCTACTCATGTAAAAAGAATTGAATATGAGACAATGAAGATGGGTAAAGCTGATCAAAGACTACGATTTGATTATCGAATATCATCCTGGAAAGCCAAATGTTGTTGCTGATTCCTTAAGCTGAAATTTTCTTCCTCCTTCCCCATCGGTTTTGACCTTTATGTGCACCCATTACATGCCTATGTTGCTGGATTTGAGGACTAATCGTGTGCATCTTGACACTGATTATTCTGGTTCATTGTTGGCACGAATCGAAGTCACACCTACCTTGATTGAGGTAATCCGAAATCAGCAATTAGAGGATCCAAAACTAATTGAAATTCGGAAGCAACTTTCTGATGGTGTTGATGCCATAGTTCTTGATTTCAGAATACGAGATAACAAAGTGCTTGTCTTCAGAAACCGGGTATGTGTTCCATAAGATATTGATATTCGTAACCTTATTCTTTCGGAGGCGTTTAGTTTGAAGTTCGCTATCCATCCCGGAAGCACTAAAATGTACCGAGATTTAAAGGAGAAGTACTGGTGGCCAAACATGAAACACCACATTGCTGAGTTCGTTACCCGATGCCTCGTATGCCAACAAGTAAAGATCCAACATCAACGACCCGTTCGAATACTTCAGTCACTTCCGATTCCAGAATGGAAGTGAGAGCATGCCACAATGGATTTGTGACTAGTTTGCCTAGATCGCAGCAAGGATATGATGCCATTTGGGTGATTGTGGATCGATTGACGAAATCTGCACACTTCTTCCCTACATGTGAGACGAATACACCTGAGAAATTGGCTATTCGTTACTTGAATGAGATTATTCGATTGCATGGAGTGGCAGTTTCCATCGTTTCAGATTGTGACCCTCGTTTCACCTCACAAATTTAGGAGAAATTCTAGAATGCGTTGGGTTTGAGATTGAATTTCAGTACGACATTTCATCCCCAGACCGATGGCCAAACAAGAAGGACGATTCAAACATTCGAAGACATGCTACGAGCGATTGTGTTGGATCAGCAAATCGGTTGAGATCGATGCCTGCCATACGCAGAATTTGCTTAGAACAATAATTTTCATGTAAACAACGGTATGGCACCTTATGAAGCATTATATGGGAGACATTGCAGAACTCCCAATTTCTTGAATGGAGTAGGCGAAAGACGCCTAGACAATCCGGAATTGATTGATCAAGCAACAGAACAGTTGAACTTGATTCTACAATGGCTAAACACAGCCCAGAATCGACAGAAAAGCTACGTCGATAATTGACGGAGGGAGCTAGAATTTGCGGTAGGTGACAAAGTGTTTCTGAAGGTCGCCCCATGGAAAGGAGTCCTTCATTTTCAGCAACGAGGTAAGCTAGCAGCTCGTTATGTTGGTCCGTATGACATTGTCGAGAGAATCGGCCCTGTTGCATACCGACTTGCCTTACCTCCAAATATGGAAAGAATTCACAATGTTCCACGTATCTATGTTAAGAAAGTATGTGCAAGACCCTGCTCACGTGCTCGAAGAACCCCCAGTTGTAATTGTTGAAGACATATCCTATCTCGTATAGCCAGCTGCCATACTAGATCGGTCAATTCGACAGCTTCGCAGTTGAAATGTGCCTATGGTGCGAGTTGTTTGGTGTAGTGGCCAAATTGAGGAACAGTCTTGAGAGACTGAGGAATCTATGTGTGTAAAATTTTCTAATCTGTTTGGTTAGGTACTTGCGTTAAAAATTTCGAGGACGAAATTCTTATAAGGAGGGGAGGATGTGAGACCCTGAATTTTGAGTCCTAGAAGTCCAGAAGCCAGTGCAGGTGAAAAAGACCATTTTGCTCTTGAAGAAAAGGATGTGTGATGGCCGAAATTGGTAAGGGATGTCTAGTAATTATTTCTGGTATTAATTCCCTTTAAATTTGATTCTTTATTGGTTGATAATTACCTTAGGAAATAAAAATCTTAAGTTTAAGGGGGATAATTAAAATATTTAATTCTGATAATTATCTTACTTTAATTAAGCCTTGATATTAGGGATTTTAATTTCATAACCATCTTATATAAATAAGAAATCAGTCACACAAAAATCTTATACAGAAAACACACAAAATTCGTAGAACCTAAAAATCCTACACCTCCGAATTTCTACCAAAATCTTATAGAATTTGAAACAAGCATAACTCTCTCATCATTTGTCGGATTCCTGAAAATAATAGCTTGTTGTGAAGATCATTTCATTCTCTTTCCAAAATTCTATGGTTTTTTGTCTGAAGATTAGTATTTCGTTCTCTAAAGTTAAATCGAAATTCGGCAGAATTGCCAAAATCTTCTTGAACTTTAAACAAGCATAACTCTCTAATCATTTCTCGGATTCCTACAAATAATAGCTTGTTGGAAAGCATAAATATCTTCATAATCTTTCCAACCATTTTTGATTTTTTGTCTGAAGGTTAGTATTTCTTTCTCTAAAGTTAAATCGAAATTCAACGGAATTAGGTTTTCAGATTTTTATAATTCTGCCTTTGATTGATCTCTGATGTTGTTACCTTTATTCCTATGATTGTTTAATATCCATTCATAGTGAACAATCATGAATTCATCCTTTGAATATTTTCTATACATGAAATCAGTATGCCCTACCATTGCCCTACCCACGCCCTACTGCCTATTGCTGCCTATCTTGATCAATTGATTAACCTATTGGATTCTGATCTTGTTTCTTTTGATTATACATATTATAAACCCTTAATCCTTCCTCGTTAACATGAGAATGCAACTCCTACAACTTGTTAACATGAAATCGCAACTTGCCCTATTGCCCTATTCTTAGTGTCGAAAATTGTATGATAATTAGGGATAGTAATTCAGGTTATTTCTTGTTAAGTTCTTGGCTATCACATCATATATCCAAGGGGGATGTACTTGCGATATCTGTTCACTGGTTTCTGATCGGTTTGGTCAGTGGAATTGGTAAGGAAATAGGGTATTTAATTGGATATTGGATGGTGATGCTGTAGGTAGTGCAAAATTATTGAATAAAGACAAGGGAATAACTTCTTGTTCAGAGACAAGAGAAGTAGGATCTAAGCCTTATCAATTTCTCTAGAGATCCTTGTTGTTTGCATGTTAATTTCAGTGTCTTTACACGTAATCTTGTATGCACATATGTTATAGAAGGAATGCTTGAATTATGGATCAAGATGCGATCCCCTAGGCTATACTGAATCCCTTAAGATAGGATATGAGTGCCTAGTTTGCACGTGTTGTGTGTATTGAACATGGTGATTGTGTTCTGACACGACTAAGGATACCCTGTTGTGGTATTGTGTTTTGTACTTGCTTGTGTGTTCTGGTATGTGTTGTGTGTTAGGATCCTTTTCCGGTGGCCATTCGGGATAAACGATACTCCTTGTAAGAGGGGAAGTTCTTTCTGGTATGGGAGTCGTATAGGTGGCAATCCCCAGCATGAGCTCTCTAGATGTCTGGTCCTTGTGTGGCAGGAACCCTTGTCCTTGTGTGGCAGGAAGTACTTGTCCTTGTGTGGCTTGGGATGACAGGTCGTTGTGTGGCTTGGGATGACTGGTCCTTGTGTGACCAGAAGCCCTGTCCTTGTGTGGCAGGAAGCCCTTGTCCTTGTGTGGAAAAATGAATAGGCTTACTAAATAGCTTGTGTGTTAACCATTTACCTTTTGTGCAGTAAGCCTTGGACAACATAGGTGGAAGCGGGTGGCCTTTCTTCTTCACTGCCGAGAGCAATCTGATGAGTTCTACCTGCCTGTGTGCTTCTGAGTTTTCGGAAATATTTGTAGTCTCCCCTCAACTTTAAATTCGGCCCTACCCTTTTTAATTGAATTCTTAAATTGAGTGATCCTCTTTAGTTGCTAGGAATGATCTGGTGTCGTTTGAATTCTTATGATGTTGTAACCCTACTGAGATTCTTATAATCTCATTCTGTTGTTTCCACCATTTTTTAGGCTTAGGTACATTCACTGTTCGTGGTACCAGTGTGTGAGATCATGGCAGCACGGCGGGGCGATATTGCATCACCTTTGCATTCCTATTTCCTTTGTTGCTTACGCATACAATATGATCATAAATTGGACTACTTTTCTAGTTTTTTTTTTTCAAGATCCCTCTTTTGCTTGTTATGTTTTGGAACATGTTGGAGGATTTCTTGCTAGTTATTTGGATCTCTATGGGATTTGTGTGTTTTGATTCTAATAATTAAATTTAAATACTTCCATTGATGTTTTATTCTCTCTCTATGATACCAGAATGATTGTCCAATATCATGCTCCATTTGTTATAAAACATAGAGAATGATCATGCTAAATGTCAAAATTTTAATGGGTAAGCCTGGTGGGATTCAGATAGGTTCTAGGTATCTTTGGGCTTATTTGGATTTCACGGCGGTAATGGCCTTAGTCGGAGCAAATTTTAATAGGTAGGAATTGAGGTCATTACAGTGAACTTGGTGGCGGATGCTCTCAGTAGAAGGGTCAAGCTTGCAGCCATCAAGACTCATGACAACCACCTTGTTGAGATTTTATCAAGGCGGGCGAGCGGGAAGCATATTAACCATGTGGAGTATCTGGTTCATTGGAAAGATGACCCTCTTAGTGAGACTAGTTGGGAGAGTGAATCCGATCTTTGGCAACACCAAGACAAAATCAATGAGTTCTTGAGGCAGCACACAACGAGGACATTGTCGAGTTTTGTGGGGGAGAATGACACGACCGAAATTTAAACTACGCGTCATTCGGCTTTGTGTGTGACATATCCCTCAAATCCGGAGCCTCAATCAAGGAGAATCGACACATTAATGGAGGATCAATCAAAGGAAATCGAGGAATTCAATGAGAATCCGTTCCTGCCATATAAGAGACCCGATTTGAGTAATCAATGTAATCAAAGATTACCATAGATGGGAAATCAACCATTAGTGCTTGCCTTGTATATCTTTGTATAGACACCGTTAGATCGGTTGACTCAATCTCCACCATTCATTTGGGAGTTGTATTGGCTTTATAAGGGATGCCTCCCCTTATTTTTAATCATCCAGCGGTTCTTGCAATATTGAGAGTTTATAGTTTTCTCTCCATTCCTTAGTGTCCCTCTCTGTTTTCGGTTGTGTTCTAAGCTTATCATTCTAGATAGCTTTGTGAGGAAGGCTGACTTAGCCTATTGCGAGAATGATAGTCTAAGGCCGTACGAAGGATTTCTATTCCACAAAACTCTAGTCCCGTGACAATAGGCTTGCTGTTTAGCTTGTGTACTAACCTTTATCCTTTGTGCAGTGAAGCCTTGGACAACACAAGTGGAAGGGGATGGCCTTTTCCTATTGCCGAGATGATGGATGAGTTTTTCCTGCCTGTGTACTTCTGATTTTCAGAAGTGTTTGTAGTCCACTCTCAGACTTAGTTTCGGCCTTAACCCCTTTGGTTGATTTTTGAATTACGTGATATCCTTTAGATATGTAGGGATGATCTGATGTTGTTTGGGAGATGTTTGTTTAAGATTTCTATAGATCTTATAATGTTGTGACCCTACTGAGATTCTTGTAATCTTATCATGTTGTTTTCACCCTTTTTTCAGGCTTAGTTACATTCACTGTTCATGGTACTAGTATGTGAGATTCAAGGCTGAACGGTGGGGCGATATTGCATCACAATTGCATATTTGTCTCCTTGGTTGCTTGCGCATATAACATGATAATTGATTGGACTATTTTTCTGGGTTTTTTTTCAAGTTCCTCCTATGCTTGATTGTTTCCGGATTATATTGGAGGTTTACCTGTTGGAATTTTAGATCCCTACGAGGCTTGTGTGTTATGGATTCATTGATTAAGTTTAAAAACTTCCGCTGATGATTTATTCACTCCGTATGATACTAGAATATTTGTCTAATATCATGCTCCAAACTTTAAAATCTTAAAAGAATAAACATACTATAATCGGTACTAGATGGACATGTTTTGTGGAATTCAATTAGGTCTTGGTTTGGGTTTTATAGTGGTAAGGTTCCTATTAGGAGCAATTTTGGAATATGGGATTTGGGTCCTAACAATTATCTAAATACTTTGGATAATAGGGATTTAAACTACAAATAATTAACACAAAAATTTCTGAATAAATCATAAGAATAGGAAATAAACCTTTAAGGGCCATTACACGTTCAGTCATCAGGGACAAAATAATCATTTCCACTATACCGGTCCTTAGATACCATTTCTAATATACGAACTTCTAGGACATCTAACCCACCGAGGATTAGGTTCTCACACAGCCACTAGCTAATCGATCCGTAATTGTCTCGTCGAGATGCGTGGGAGTGAGCTTCTATTATCTTTCCTGCATTCCATGCCAATATTCTGGCAAAAACCGACCAGGTGAGCAGACGAGAAAACATACAAAGTATTTCACAAGCATTCATAGCATATGTCAAAAACATGCTGGCATTTAATGAATATTTAATCAATTCATGTATTAACACAAGCAATCATAGTTATATAATATGCAGCAAGCACACGACTCTTCAGTGCACACATGACCGTGATTTGGGCTTGGCAATATCTTCCAGTCTATTCGGGCCAGGGATAGGACTGGAGTTCATCAGTAGCACTCTATTCTTGGTATCTTTCCATTTATCTTATTATTGCATGTAAAGACAAATCCATATCAATTAAATACCTAGCTCGATCTATGGATGATGCTGGGCATTAGGTGATGGTAGCTCAACCTAATTGATCCCCACACTGTAGGATCATGATTAATAATTTAATTAACAATAATGTAAATAAATCTCATTCCATCATTATTACTTTGTGAATTTATGTCTCCACACCATGCTACTAGACCCAGAAAGCTCTCAAGGGTTGCATAGTTACTCTATGAGGACTCAGTGCATTCCTCATGACGATGTTGATTCCCGAATGCACCTAGTGTATTTGATGTATCTCAATCATTTTATGGCCCATCAATGCATTTCATATCATATCATGCTACTCGATACATGCTATACAAGTTTTCATGCTTAACATAGTATTTCTCAAACACATGCACTTTATTCATGCTTATTTATTTTTTATATTATTCTAACTTTATTTCTCATGCCAGTAGTCAATGTAATTGAAAGAAAGTTCCATCCACTCACGGGTTTCAAAGCCATTATAGCTTTCGATGGCATTCCGAACCAATTCCTCGAAGTCTTGCCAATATAGGAGTCCACCTACATCAAATGATTCCAAATCAATAGTAATTCATACTCGATTCATAACATCACATAATATAATGCGTCTAACTCTTCAACTCGATGTGTTTCTACTCGACAATCGACTAGGGACCCAACCGGGTGATTTTTCTATTTTTATATTTTTTTCAAAACTTGTTCAACTTAATTGACCCATCAAATCAATTTCAATTTATATAAATTTGATACCATCAAATTCAAATTTGAATCTAGTATTTTCTGCATTTTTTCCAGAATTTTTTTCATTTTCCTACTAATTTTCTTATATTTCCTTAATTTTGTTCTACTTTTTCAACTTTCTAGAATTTATTAAATTTCAGCCAATCAGGAAGCACCACATGGTAGTGCATAGTGCTGCCACATCTACACCTGAAGCTGCCGTGGAGTGACACGCGTCCCAATCAGGATGCGCCACACCTTGTCGGAGCCTCATTGTGAGAGTCGTGCCCCGAGCACCAGCCACTCTCCCCATATCAGGTATTGTCTGGCAGCAGCCTGGCGTTCACTCCAGTCTGCAGACTCTGGGAGTCGAACCCAGCTGAATTGGTGAGAGGCGTGTTCTGAGAAACAACAAAAGGAGTAGGTCACGGGTTCGACTCCCAGAGTCTGCAGACTGGAGTGAACGCCACTCTCCCCATATCCGGTATTGTCTGGCAGCAGCCCGACGTTCACTCCAGTCTGCAGCTGAATTGGTGAGAGGCGTGTTCCGAGAAACAACAAAAGGAGTAGGTCACGGGTTCGACTCCCAGAGTTTGCAGATTGGAGTGAACGCCGGGCTGCTGCCAGACAATACCTGATATGGGGCACGACTCTCACACTCATACTCAGATTGGGCCTTCCTAACCGTTAAAGGACATGCCACTTATACTAAGACTAAACGACCTGTTGCCTACAATAGCCCTAGACAACATGGCACAAGAAGACACCTCGGACAACATGTCGTCTGAAGTCATCTTCAACCTCTGTGTTGCTGGGCGATGAATAGTAAAAACCAGAAATTTTATAGTTTTTGATCTACCTAATAACTACACTAAAGGATATAAAATTTACATTAAAATGAAGCTCTAATCATGAGCAACTAAAACTGAGTGGAGAAATCATACTACCACACTCAAACATAATCCACAAATATATAAACACATAGCCTCCTAAGTCATAGCAAATTCAGACACACATATATAATCCATCCATGCAACAATATTAGGTAAGTAATATTCCCCTCTTCTAGGATTCCATGTGCTACATACCTTGCTTAGCCAAGCATTAACCATCAATTCCAATTCATTCTTAAGAACACTAATATATAGCTTTTTCATTGAAAATCTATAAGGCATAAAATGAAAACAATCACCCAAGGCACTCATACAAGGTTGTTTAGGGTTTGGTTTGGTGTTTATTGTAACAACCCCAAATCTTAACCTATTATTAATTGCTTCGATTAGGGCCATTACCGCCTTGAATCTCATACAAACCCAAGAACTAGGACGTATCTGAATTCCACAAGGCTTATCAAATTTTCGATTTTTAGTATGTACATCCACTATGTTCATTAGTTATTGGAGCATGATATTGGACATGTATTCTGGTATCATACGGAGTGAATAATATATCAGCGGAAGTTTTTAAATAAAATCAATGAATCCACAACTCACAAGTCCCATAAGGATCCAAACATCTAGTAAGTTAATTCCGAAAATAAAATGGAAACAAGTGAAGGAGGAATCTTGAAAATCACAAAAATAGTCCAATCATAATTCATGTCATATGCGCAAGCAATCAGGGAACATGTATGCTAATATGATGCGATATCGCCCCGCCGTGTAGCCTTGATCTCACACACTGGTACCACGGACAGTGGGTGTACCTAAGCCTGAAATATGGTGAATATAACAGGATGAGATTACAAGAATCTCAGTAGGGTCACCACATCATAAGATCTACAGAAATCTTAAACACAAATCTCTCGAACAACATTAGATCATTCCTACACATCTATGGGTATCATGAAATTCAAAAATCAATCAAAGGGATAGGGTCAAAACTAAGGTTGATGGTAGACTACAAACACTTCCGAAAATCAGAAGTACATAGGCAGGTAAAACTCATCAGATTGCTCTTGGCAATAGGAAAAAGAAAGGTCATCTCCTTCCACCTGTGTTGTCCAAGGCTTACTGCACAAAAGGTAAAAGGTTAGCACACAAGCTAATCAGTAAGCCTATTCATCCTGCCACACAAGGATAAGATATCCCAAGCCACACAAAAACAAGGGTATCCCAAATCACACAAGGATAAAGGCATCCTGCCACACAAAGACAAGACTTCTATCGGCACAAGGACTGGTCATCCAGCGTGCGCATGCTGGGGTTTGCCACCCACACAACTCCCATACTAGTAATAGCCTCCCCTCTCCCAAGGAGCATCAGCGCTTACCCCGAATGGCCATCGGAACAGGATCCTTACACACAAGCATGTACAAGCACACACAGGCAAGCACAAGCACAATACCATAACAGGGTATCCTCAATCATGTTAGAACATAATTAGCTTATTCAATTCACATATCATATGCAATTTGGGCACTCAAAACCTAACTCAAGGGTTCGGTATAGCCAATAAGAATCATATCTCAATCCGAAATTTTTGCACATATCCTACAGTCATTTCGCATGCAATAATAACAACGGCATGCATCGAAAACAACAAACAAACAACAGGGATCTTTGGAGAAACCGATGAGGCATAGATCCTACCTCTCTTGTCTATGAACAAGAAGCTATTCCTTTGCCTTTATTTAATAATTCCGAACCACCTATAGTATCACCAGGCCAAGACAAAACCAAACTAAGCATGCATACTTAACCAATTGAATACCCTATTTCCTTACCAATTCCAGTCACCAAACCTATCAGAAACCTGTAGTCAGATGCCGCAGGTGCCTCCCCAACTTAACTATGTATATTTTGGCACTAAGCTTAGGACACAAGATAGTTTGTGATTTTATGTTAGCAAGGTGTAAGGGTTGCGATTTCATGCTAAAAAAGAGGGATTAAGTGTTTATAACTTATACAATCGAAAGATAGGCAACAATAAGGCAAGGATAGGGCATACTAATTTCTTGTATAGAAAAGATTCAAAGGATAAATTCATAATTTGATGACATGAATAGATGCCAAACAATCATACGAACAAGAGAAACAACAACAAAAATCAATTGAAGATAGAATCGCACAATTTTGAACCCTAATCTCGTCAAAATTCAACTTATCTTACGATAAAGAAAAACTAATCTTCTGATAAAAAAACCAATAATTTCTGGAAAGAGGATTGAGAGATCTTTCCAACAAGCTATTATTTCCAAGAATCCGACAAAGGATGAGAGAGTTATGTTATTTTGAAGTTCAAGCAGATTTTGGCAATTTTGCCGAAATTTGATTTCACTTATAACCAAGAAAAACTAACCTAAAAACAAAAAAACAAAAAATGGTTGGAAATAATATGAAGAGAGCTTTCTAACAAGCTATTATTCGCAAGAATCCGACAAAGGATGAGAGAGTTGTGCTATTTTGAAGTTCAAGCAGATTTGGGCAATTCTGCCGAAATTCGATTTAACTTTTAACAAAGAAAAAACTAACCTTTAAATGAAAAACCATACGTGGCTGGAAAGAAGATGAAGAGAGCTTTTCAACAAGCTATTATTTATAGGAATCTGATAAACGATGAGAGAGTTATGCTTGTTTGAAGTTCCAGCAAATTTTAGTAGAAATTTGGAGGTGCAGGGTTTTTAGGTCTTATGAATCTTATGTGTTTTCTGTATAAGATTTTTGTGTGGCTGACTTCCTATTTATATAAAGTGGTTATGGGATTAAAATCCCTACCTTAAAGGCTTAATTAAAATAAGATAATTATCAGAATTAAATTCTGTAACTATCCCGCCTTAAACTTAAGGTTTTCATTTCCTAAGGTAATTATCAACCAATAAAGAATCAATTTAAAGGGAATTAATACCAGAAATAATTACTAGATATCCCTTACCAATTTCGGCCATCACACATCCTTTTTTTTAGGAGCAAAATGGTCTTTTTTCACCTACACTGGCTTCTATACTTCTAGGAATCAAAATTCAGGGTCTCACATCCTCCCCTCCTTATAAGAATTTCGTCCTCGAAATTTTAGCACAATTACATAAGCAAACAGAAAAAAAAAATTTGCACGCATAGATTCCTCAGTCTCCCAAGACTATTCCTCAATTTGGCTATTACACTAAACAACTTGTACCATAGGCACACTTCGACTGCGAAGCTGTCAAACTGACTAATCTAGCATGACAACTGGCTGTACGGAATAGGATAGGTCTTCAGCGATTACAACTGGGGGTTCTTCGAGCACGTGAGCAGGGTCTTTCACATACTTTCTAAACATTGAAACGTGAAACACATTGTGAATTCTTTCCATATTTGGAGGTACGACAAGTCGGTATGCAATAGGGCCGATCCTCTCGACGATGTCATATGGACCAATGTAACGAGGTGCTAGCTTACCTCGCTGCTGAAAACAAATAACTCCTTTCCATAGGGCGACCATCAAACACACTTTGTCAGCTACCGCAAATTCCAGCTCCCTTCGTTGATTATCAGCATAGTTTTTCTGCCAATTCTGGGCTATTTTTAGCCATTGTCGAATCAAGTTCAACTACTCTATTGCTTGATCAATCAATTCTGAATTGTCTAGGTTTCTCTCGCCTACTTCACTCAAACAAATGGGAGTTCTGCAACGTCTCCCATATAATGCTTCGTAAGGTTCCATACCGATGCTTACATGAAAATTATTGTTGCAAACAAATTCTGCAAATGGTAGGCATCGAATGTAACATGTCTTCGAGCATCTGAATTGTCCTTTCTGATTTTCCATTGGTTTGGGGATGAAATGCTGTACTGAAATTCAATCTCGAACCCAGCGTATTCTGGAATTTCTCCAAATATCATAAAGTGAAACGGGGGTTACGATCTGAAACGATGGAAACTGGCACTCCATGCAATCGAACAATCTCGTCCAAGTAACGAACAATCAATTTCTCAGGTGTATCCGTCACACGTATACGAAGGAAGTGTGTAGATTTCCTCAATCGATCCACAATCACCCAAATGGCATCGTATCCTCGCTGCAATTTAGGCAAGCCGGTCACAAAACCCATTGTGACATGCTCCTACTTCCATTCTGGAATCAGGAGTGACTAAAGTAGACCAACGGGTTATTGATGTTCGATCTTTACTTGTTGACATACGAGGCATCAGGCAACAAACTCAGCAATGTGGCGTTTCATGTTTGGCCACCAATACTACATTAAATCTCGGTACATCTTAGTGCTTCTTGGATAGATAGAAACTTTAAACTATGTGCCTCCGATAGAATAAGGTTATGAATATCAACATCTTGTGGAACACATACCTGGTTTCTAAAGACAAGCACTTCGTCATCTCGTATTCTGAAATCACGAACTACGACATCAACATCATCAAAAATTTGCTTCCGAATTTCAATCAGTTTTGGATCCTCTAATTGCTGATTATAGATTTCCTCTATCAAGGTAGGCGTGACTTCGATTCATGCCAATAACGATCCAGAAAAATCAGTGCCAAGATGCACACGATTAGCTTTCAAATCCAGCAACATAGGTATGTAATGGGGGGTGCGCATGTAAGCCAACAACATTTGCCTTTCCAACATGATATTCGATGATCAAATCGTAGTCTTTAATCAGCTCCACCCATCTTTGTTGTCTCATATTCAATTCTTTTTGTGTGAGAAGGTACTTTAGGCTTTTGTGATCGGTGAAGATTTGGCACGTCTCACTGTATAACTAATGTCGCCATATTTTCAACACAAACACCACGGCTGCAAGCTCCAAATCATGCGTAGGGTAGTTGCTTTCATGCGGACGTAACTGTTGGGAACCATAAGAAACAATTTTCCCGTCTTGCATCAATACACATCCAAGTCTGGATTTCGATGCATCGCTGTAAACCACATACTCCTTTCTGCAAGTAGTTAAGGTAAGGATAGATGTGGAAACTAACTGATTTTTCTGTTCTTCGAAACTTCGCTGTCATTTCTCGTTCCACACGAACGGCTCACCCTTGCGGGTCAGTTTTGTCAATGGTGCGGCAAGCGATGAAAAATTCTTCTCAAAACGATGGTAGTATCCTGCTAAGCCAAGGAAACTACAAACTTCGAACATAGTTCGCGGAGGTTTCCAACAAACTACGGCTTCAATCTTCTTTTGATCAACTAGTCCTTTGCCTATATCAAGAGGATCAAAACCACCTAAGCACACATATGGAAAAGACAATACGACACTAGGCATGCATATTCAGAAATCAAATAAACATCCTAGTTCCTTATAGGGTCTTTTAGGATTAATTTTTGCTACTTTTAAGGCTAGTTTTAAAGAGATGATGCTTAGGAATTAAATCTGAATTATCTCTTAAGAATAGGAAAGAAATCATATCAGATATAAATGAAACAGAAAAGAAATGATTTAGGAAGGAAATGAAATGAATCAAAATAGGAAAGAACCATCGAAACCATTTTTGGCCACCACACATCCATTTCTTTAGGGTCAAAATAGTTATTTCAATTGTACCGGTACCTGAACTTCTAGGATATTTTATCAAGGAAAGGATCAGGGTCTCACATCCTTCCCTCCTCATAAAAATTTCATTCTTAAAATTTCAGCACAAGTACCTAAGAAAATAGGTGAGGAAATCTTGCATGCATTGATTCCCCAGTCTCCCAAGACTGCTCCTCAACTTGGCCATTGCGCCAAACAACTCACACCTTATTCACATTCCAACTACGAATCTGACAACTTATCGGTCTAGTATGGCAACTGGCAGTATATTGTAGGATAGGTCTTAAGCAACATCAACTGGTGGTTCTTCAAGCAAATAAGCAGGATCTTGAATATACTTTCTCAACATCGAAACGTGAAACATATTGTGAATTCTTTTCATATTCGGGGACAAGGCAAGTCGGTATGCAACTAGGCCAACTCTCTCAACAACATCATACGGATCAATATAATGAGGTGCTAACTTACCTCGTTGCTGGAAACGAATAACACCTTTCCACGGGCAGAATTTCAAGAACACTTTGTCACCTACCGCGAATTCAAGCTCTCTTTGTCGATTATTAGCATAGCTTTTCTGTCGATCTTGTGCCATCCTCAGCCTTTGTCGAATCAGATTCAACTTTTCCATTGCTTGATCAATCAATTCTTGATTATCCAGGCATCTGTCGTCTACTTAATTCTAGCAAATTGAAGTTTTGTAATTTCTCCCATACAATGCTTCATAAGGAGCCATTCCAATGCTTACGTGAAAACTGTTGTTGTAAACGAATTCTACCAAAGGAAGACATTGATCCCAACTGATATTTTTATCCATCACACACGAATGCAACATATTTTCAAGAGTCTGAATCGTTCTTTCAGATTGACCATCAGTTTGGGGATGAAAAGTTGTACTGAAATTCAGTCTCGAACCCAACGCATTCTGAAACTTCTCCTGAGATCACGAAGTGAAACGAGGATCACAATCTGAAACAATGAAAATTGGCACTCTATACAGTCAAGCAATCTCGTCCAAATAATGAACAACTAATAACTCGGGGGAGTCTGAAATACAAACAGGAAGGAAATATGCGGATTTCGTCAAACGATCCATAATCACTCAAATGGCATCGAATCCTCGTTAAGAACTAGGCAAACCTATCCCAAAGTCCATCGTGACATGCTCCCACTTTCATTCTAGAATCGGAAGTGACTGAAGTAAACCAGCAGGTCTTTGATGCTCATTCTTCACTTGTTGATATACAAGGCATCGGGCAATGAACTCAACAATGTGACGCTTCATATTCAGCCACCAAAATTGCTCTTTCAAATTTTGGTACATCTTGGTACTACCACGATGAATAGCAAAATTTGAATTGTGTGCTTCGAACAAAATCTAATTACAAACATCAGCATTTTGTGGCACAGATAACCGATTTCTGAAAACGAGAACTCCATCATCTTGGACTCTGAAATCACGAAACACGGCATCAGCACCATCAGTTAATTGCTAACGAATCAGAACCAATCTTGGATCTTCAGATTGCTGATTTTGGATCTCTTCTAACAAAGTAGGCTTGACTTAAATTTGGGCCAATAACAAACCAGAAAAATCACTGCCAGGATGCACACGTGTAGCTCTCAAATCCAGCAACATAATGTAGTGTGCTCTCGGATAGGCCAGAATAGAAGAAGAAGAAGTAGTATCTTTTGGGTTAAGGCATCAACAACAATATTTTCATTTCTGGGATGATACTCGATGATCAAATTATAGTCTTTTATCATCTCCACCCATCGTCGTTGTCTCATATTCAACTCTTTCTGCATAAGGAGATACTTCAAGCTTTTATAATCAGTGAACATTCTGCACGTTTTGCTGTACAAGTAGTGGCGCCATATCTTCAATGCAAATACTATGGTTGTTAGCTCCAAATCATGCGTGGGATAGTTTCTCTTATACGAACTCAACTGTTGGGAAGCATAAGAAATGACTTTTCTATATAGCATCAGCACACATCCAATGCTAGATTTTGACGCATTGCTGTAAACCACATTCTTTTCCCCTAACTGGCAAAGTAAGGATAGGAGCGGTCACCAATCTGGTCATCAATTCTTCAAAACTTTTCTGACATTTCTCGGTTCACACAAATGACTCTCCTTTGCGCCTCAATTTCGTCAAAGGTCCAGCAAACGATGAGAAATTCTCCACAAAGTGACGGTAGTATCCAGCTAGGCCAAGGAAACTTCGAACTTCAAATACAATGGCTTCAATCTTCTTTAGATGAACAAGAACGCCACGGGCAGAAACAACGTGGCCAAGGAAACCAACTTCACATAACCAGAATTCGCATTTGGAGTACTTTGCAAACAGCTATCGATTTCTGAGAATTTTCAGTACAATCCATAGATGCTTGGTATGCTTTTCTTCCGATTTTGAATAAATCAGAATGTTGTCGATGAAGACAATTACAAACATGTCCAAGAATTCTCGGAATATTCTATTCATCAAGTCCATGAACACTTCTGGAGCATTGGTCAAACCGAATAGCATAACCAGAAATTCATAGTCCCCCTATTGTGATCTGAATGCAGTCTTCGGAATATCAGCTTCACGAACATTTAACTGATGGTATCCCGATCTGAAATCAATCTTGGAAAACACGGATGCACCTTTGAGCTGGTCGAATAAGTCATCAATTCGTGGAAAAGAATATTTGTTCTTCACAATCACACGATTCAGCTGCTTGTAGTCGGTGCACAATCGCAACAAACTATCTTTCTTCTTCATGAACAAGACAGGTGCTCCCCAAGATAACACAATGGGTTGGATGAAACCATGATCTAGCAAATCTTCCAATTGTGTCTTCAATTCCTTCATTTCCACAAGAGCCATACAAATAAGGAGGAATGAAAATCAGCGCTAAAGACTTTTTGGAAATGTTATGCACATGCACGAGGTACGTAGTACATCCTTTGCTGCTCAATCGCTTAGCATTAAGCCAGGAAATCATGCAAGTTGGAACAACTCACCTATCACCCTCAAAACAATAGTCGAAACCATCTGGAAGGCTGAACCATACACACTTGGTGAAACACTCTAATCGGGCTTGATATTTTGCCATAAAATCCATGCCTAAGATTACATCCAGCTCTCGGATGTCCAATGGGATCAGATCCACTTCAAGTATACTCGAACCCATACATAAAGCATACCCAATGTAGACTAGGTCAAAAATCAGTTTCTCTCCCAAAGGAGTCAGAGCCATAATAGGAGGAGACAGGGGAGACAGAGGTCGATTAGTGATAAGTGCTATCCTTGGAATCATAAATGATCTATTCGCTCCAAAATTTAATAACACTTTAGCATTTTCAGAAAAGACTGAAATAGTACTTATTACCATATCTGGGTTTGCTTCGGCATCAGTCAAAATGAATAACCTCATTGGTTTGGGCTATGCCTCACTTGTAGATCTCCTAGGTGGTCCTCCAGGTGCACATGCTGGTGGTTTAGTGGGATTGGCATACCCACCTCAACTTGCATTCGGTGTGCCTGTGATACACCTAGGTTTAGAACATTCCCTCTGAATATGGCCCATTTCATCACAGTTGTAGCATTGATGTGGCTGCAAACTCCATGTATATCCGTTGGGATTAGGACCAGAAAAATTCATTCTAAAGTTACCTTCGTTGCCATTATTCTTTGGAGGGTAGGACATCAAAGGTTTAGGTCCCGTGTGTCGGTTGAACTTGGAATCATGCCTGAATGATCTGCCATTATTTGCCGTGGGAGGCTTCTTGCTTTGTATGATCATCTTGGCTTCAGTTATAGCAATGATTAATTCTTGCAAATTCTGGTGTCGTGCTAACAATGGTTTTGAGCTTGATACTCAGCCCATCTTGGAATCGCCTTGCGAGCTGACAAGGTGTGCGATCCTCTTCTGATGCAAAATAGGACAGCTCCCTCAATTATTTTTCATACTCCAACACTGAACTGGTGCCTTGCTCAAGATTGTAAAAAGTGTGTCGCTGCTCACTCTCATGGAACCTAACGTAGAACCTTTTATTAAATTCATGCAAGAACTCATCCAGAGAGAGTAGAAGATCTTTGAACTGCATAATCACTGTTGTCTGCCTCAATTTTTTTTCATACTCCAACACCGAACGGGTGCCTTGCTCATGTTTGTAAAAATCTTGTCACTGCTCACTCTTTTGGAACTGAGTGTAGAACCTTTCATTAAATTCATGCAAGAACTCATCCCGAGAGGGTAGACAATCTCCGAACCACATACTCACTGCTGTCCACCATGCGAGGGCTTCTCCCTCAAGTAGGAATGACATGATGGCAACTATATCGTCATTTGAAACACGAAGGAACAAGGATACACGGGATATTGTAAGGACCCAAACCCAACCTGTTAGGACCCTGACCATCGTGAAACCAGAATAAGGTCTTGCAAGATCCTATTTGAAACAAGGCTCAAGTCACCTAATTGTCAATTTTATTGGTTGATTCATATGCTGTCTAAAGGTTGGAGCATGTTCATATTAATGAATTTTTGGCTTATACGAAGTGAAAGAAAACATCAGGGGAAGACTTATATTAACACTCAAAACAAGTGGAAACATAACACAAAAGTCCCATAGTAATCTCAAAATGTCAGCCAATAGTATCATGTATATTTTGGAAACAATAAGAAAGAGAAAGAGAGATTGAAAACCCAGAATGCAAATCCACACAAATTCAAAGACATGGCATGCTCATTCAATAGGAAAGTGGTGCAAATTCGTCCAGCCGTGCAGCCTTGATCTCATACCTTTTGTACCAGCAACAAGCACACATGTAAGCCTACAAAGGGGGAGAAAACAAGGGATGAGATTACAAGAATCTCTGTAACGACCCCAATTCCTTCCTATTAATATTTGCTCCGATTAAGGTCCTTACCGCCATGAAACCCAAACAAGCCCAAAGACACCTAGGACCAATGTGAATCCCACCAGGCTTACTCACTAAGTTCTCGATTTTTAGCATGTTCATTCTACATATTTAATAACAGTTGGAGCATTATATTGGACAATCATTCTGGTATCATACGGAGTGAATAAATTCATCAACGAAAGTCTTTAAATTAAATCACTGGATTCATAACACACAAGTCCCATACGGATCCAAATAACCAGCAAGAATTTCTCCAACATAGTCGAAAATAACAAGCAAGGAGGAATCTTAAAATAAACCAGAAACTAGTCCAATTTTTATTCAAGTTATATACGCAAGTAATCAAAGAACAGGTATGCAAAAGTGATGTGATATCGCCCCGCCGTACAGTCTTGATCTCACACACTGGTACCACGAGCAGTGAATGTACCTAAGCCTGAAAAAAATGGTGAAAACAACGGAATGAGGTTACAAGAATCTCAGTAGGCTCACAACATCATAAGATCTGTAGAAACCATGAACACAAATCTCCCGAACAACATCTGATCATTCCTACACAACTAAAGGGATTCATGTAATTCAAAAATTCAATAAAAAAGGTAGAGCCGAATCTAAGGCGGAGGGGAACTACAAACACTTCCGAAAAGTATCAAAAGTGCACAGGCAGGCAGAACTCATCAGATTGTTCTCAGCAATGAAGAAGAAAAGGCCATCCCCTTCCGCCTGTGTTGTCTAAGGCTTACTGCAGGAAAGATAATTGGTTAACACACAAGCTAATTAGCAAGCTTATTCATCTTACCACACAAGGACAAAACATCCCAAGCCACAAAAGGACAACGGCATCCCAAACCACACAAGGATATGGGCTTCCCAAACCACACAAGAATAAGGGGTTCCTGCAACACAAGGACAGGGCTTCTGGCCACACAAGGACTAGACATCCAGCGAGCTCTTGCTGGGATTTGTCACCCATATGACTCCCATACCAGTAAGAACCTCCCCTCTTAGTAGGAGCATCAACCTTTACCCCGAATGGCCACCGGAAAAGGATCCTGACACACAAACAAGTACAAGCACACACAGGCAAGCACAGAGCACAAAACCACAACAGGGTATTCTTAATTCTGTCAGATCACATTCAGCATGTTCAATACACATCACACATGTAAGCTAGGCACTCCTAACCTACATTAAGGGATTCAGTATAGCCTAGAAATTCCTCAATTCAATATCAAACTCAAGCATGCATTATTTAATATGAATTCGCATATAGTTTCACAATCATAGGTACCGAAATCAATTAAGCAAACAACGAGGTGTCTGGAGAAACTGATGAGGCATAGATCCTACCTCTCTTGTCTCTGAACAAGAAGCTATTCCTTTGCCCTTACTAGATACTTTCGAACCACCTAATTCATCATTAGGCAAAGACAAAAAAAAAAAAAACTAAGTGTGTATACGCAATAACCAAGTAAATACCCTATTTCCTTACCAATTCAACTCACCAAATGTGAGGACCCGTTTCCGGTAAATGGGAACCTCACCGCCGTGTAACCCCGATCGACCCAACGGGTGGATCAATCGGAACCACACAAGGCTTACTGTAAAATCATTTCCCAATCTGAAAATTTTTCTTTGAAATTGAAGCATGGCACGTTATTATAAAAACTCGGCAAAATCAACAACGGAATTATTAACCGTCAGCGGAAGTCTTTTACACATATCAACCCACGATATAATTCTGTCAAACATCGCACTGTCATATAAACTTTGCAGTATAAAATTTAAATTCCAGATTCACACGTTTAGCATACATATGCACACGTCAAATGTATACCTACAACACAAATAATGCCAAGTGTCCAAAATGTGTGGAGTACAATGTCCAGCCCTACGACCAACAATGGAATAGTAACCTGGAAGCTGAACTGTAGTCTCTCAATTTAGCCCTGAGAAAAATAAAGGGAGGGGGTGAGATCAAAGGACCTCAGTGGGAGTACCGCGTCATAAGCACAAACGTTGGAATAGAGGCAGTTACTAAATCAGTTTGTAAAGCAAGTACGTAACACAATTGAGTCTCATGCTCATATATGCACATAACAAAATTCACAATGCACAATGCACAATGCACAATGACCAAAACATTATGCAATTGCAGAAAATCATCTTTCTGATACACGGCTAGTATGCCCAAATTCTACCGGGGCAGACACAAACCACTCCCGAATAATCCCCGCTAAAGGATCACCTGGAAGCCCATTGATGGTTTTAATTTAGCAGTTCAAAACCCCTACCATCAAGGTTGTCCGAAACTGAATGGAGGAAATCAAATTATCAGATTCCATCTCAGTTTCGTAGATGTATGCATACAGCATCATGAGGACTGATAGTTTATAGTGCACTCGCGTAACCATTCATACAGATATATCCTCCATAATCCTCCAAGGTAAGCAACTGTCCCCTCAGCTGGGATCCCCATATACTTACCTAGCTTGATCAAGCATAGTTCGTCAATTCCAGTAAATTCCTAAGAATTGTTTAGGGAAAACTTGTAATGCATGCTATGTATTTATCCAGTTCCACATCAGGCCAATCTCACGTTTTTAACAAGTCTCCCTTGTGTTGCCACACACTCAGTTACAAGCAGCAATCCACTCATGGCAACACAATGCACATCACACAACCATCATGCTTAGTTTTGAAGATATATTTAATGCGTTCCAAAGCATGACAAGCATTCTTATGAGTCTAACATGATTAGTTATCAGAGTACCAGCAATGCCTCTATTCAAATCAAACCATGCAATCCAATTTTAATTAAACAAATCAACCAGTACGCGTATGCAGATGAAACTTAAACTCCCACCTCTTGTCGCGCTGACGATGTACCAGCGATACCTTTGCCTTTCTCAGTTGTCCGCAATACCACCTATACACATAAGGCAATCAGAGACCCGTAAGCTACCCTGAGTTCAAGTGATCAGAAACTACAACTGAAATTGAAACCTAAAAGACCCTCTCACAATTACCACTCAACACTCCTCTGCAATTGAACAATTTAATGTCACTGCTCAAACTCATACCACTCCATAAACTCACAACCATTCCCCCTTAATCACAACTCTGACCACCAAGCATTCACACATCATAATAACACTTAATGACAAAACCTGTATCCCTCAACTCACATTCCATACATACAGAACTTATCTCAAGCAACCAATACACCTAATTCATCAAGAACTTTCAAATTCCACTCTCTGACACTGTTCACCCGAGAATTACACAAAACTTTCAGGGTGTTTCCAGACACAATCACTCATTAAATTAACTCAGCAACATTACTAGCAACCTAAAGGAACTATCTTAGAAGCATGGAAACAAGAATTAAACCACTTACCAGTAAAACCTTAATTTTCGTCCAGAATGAAAACAGCTTTAGAAATCACCCCTACCCACCAAACTACCAGTGGAAATGTGTGGAAAACACTAGGGAAGTGTTAGGGTATGATCCCCTAACAATTTCTGAGGTAAAACTGAGTTGAAGGTGAATGTTGGTACTCTTGGATGGTGAAAAGAAATGAAAAACGGGGAAAGGAATTTAGGGCAGATGAAATGAATGGTCTGCTGTGTTTAATGCACAATTGGCAAGACTTAAGTGTAACTAATGGGTTAGCTAGTACATGGGCTGACACAAGTGTAACTAATGGCTTAACTAGTACATGGGCTGACACAAGTGTAGCTAATGGGTTAGCTAGTACATGGGCTGACACAATGGATTTGGGCTGAGACTGAATTGGGTTAAATCCCAAGGTCTGCCAAGAAGGGTGAGGTCTCACATCCTCCCCTCCTTATAAGAATTTCGTCCTCGAAATTCACTTACCCGAATTGTTGAACAACTGTGGATACTGCTCTTTCATCAGTTGTTCTGGTTCCCAAGTCCGTTCTTCCATCACGTCACTTCGCCACACGACTGAAACCATCGGCACGGAACGACTTCGCAATTGTTTCACTGCTCTGTCTACTATCGCTACCGGTTGAGTCTGATATGACAAGTCGTTGGCGATCTCTATTGGCGGCGACTCCAACACATGCGATGAATCTGGCACATACTTCCGTAGCATCGACACATGGAACACATTATGAATTCTCTCCAACTCTGACGGTAAATTCAACCGGTAGGCCACCGGCCCAACTCGGGCTGTAATACTATATGGACCAATATACCGAGGTGTTAGTTTACCTAGCTGTCGAAATCTGATTACGCCTTTCCATGGTGCTACCTTCAAAAATACTTTGTCCCCCACAGCAAACTCCAAGTTCCGTCTGCGATTATCAGCATAGTTCTTTTGTCTGTCTTGAGCTGTCTTCAGCCTTTGCTGAATCAATGTCAATTGTTCTACTGCCTGATCAATTAGTTCAGGACTATCAAGCTTCCGTTCACCAACTTCGTCCCAGCACAATGGCGTGCGGCATCGTCTCCCATACAATGCTTCATACGGCGCCATGCCAATTGAAACCTGAAAACTGTTGTTGTAAGCGAATTCTGCTAACGGTAAGCATCGCTCCCACGACGTCTGTCTCTCCAACACACATGCCCGAAGCATGTCCTCCAAGGTCTGTATCGTTCTCTCCGATTGTCCATCTGTTTGTGGATGAAAGGCTGTGCTGAAGTTCAACTTTGTATCCAAGGCATTATGAAATTGCTTCCAAAATCTGGAAGTAAAACGCGGATCTCTATCTGACACAATGGATACCGGGACTCCATGTAGCTTCACTATCTCGTCAAGATATTTCATGGCCAATTTCTCAGGTGTATCCGTCGTTTTAATGGGGAGGAAGTGTGCAGACTTCGTCAGTCTGTCCACTATCACCCATATTGCATCGTGGCCTCGCTGTGACCTCGGCAACCCTGTCACAAAATCCATCGTCACATATTCCCATTTCCATTCCGGAATAGGTAATGATTGTAGTAATCCTGCAGGTCTCTGATGTTCTGCCTTGACTTGCTGACACACTAAACACTTTGCCACGAACTCTGCAATGTGTCTCTTCATCCCTGACCACCAATACTGCTCTCGTATGTCTCTGTACATTTTGGTGCTGCCTGGATGAATTGCAAACATGGAACTGTGTGCTTCCATTAAAATTAACTGTCGCAGCTTCTCATCACGGGGAATACACACTCGACCACGAAATGTCAAGATGCCATCCTCTCGTATACGGTATTCACTGGCCACGTTAGTACCACCGTCATCGCCCTCAACCTGCTGTCGTACTCGAACCAATACTGCATCTTCGAGTTGCTTGGTTCGTATTTCGTCAAGCAAGGTAGGCTTGACAACAAGCTGTGCAACCAAAGCCCCTGAATCATCACTGTCTAGCCGAACTCTGGATGCTCTCAAACACATCAACATAGGCATGTATTCTGCTCGTACGTAAGCTAAGGACGTTACCGTCTTCCTACTCAATGCGTCCGCTACAACATTCGCCTTGCCTGGATGATAGTCGATTACCAGGTCATAATCTTTGATCAATTCAAGCCATCTACGCTGTCTCAAATTCAACTCCTTTTGAGTGAGCAGATACTTGAGACTTTTGTGATCAGTGAACATTCTGCACGTCTCACCGTACAAGTAGTGTCGCCAGATTTTAAGCGCGAATACCACTGCTGCCAATTCCAGATCATGAGTCGGATAATTTGTCTCGTGCGGCCGCAACTGTCTCGATGCATATGCCACCACTTTTCCTCCTTGCATCAACACACAGCCCAATCCCATCCTTGATGCATCGCTGTATACCACATACCCCTTACCGCTGGTTGGTAAAGTGAGAATTGGTGCGGATACTAGTCTGGACTTCAGTTCCTGGAAACTTTGTTCACATTTCTCTGTCCATTCGAAAGGAACTCCTTTGCGTGTTAACGCGTCAATGGTCCAGCCAAAACAGAAAAATTCTCCACAAAGCGTCTGTAATAGCCTGCCAATCCAAGGAAACTGCGAATTTCTGTAACACTTCGTGGGGGTTCCCAAGACACAATTGCTTCTATCTTCTTGGGATCGACTAGAATGCCGTCGGCTGACACTACATGTGAGGTCCCGTTCCCGGTAAATGGGAACCTCACCGCCGTGCAACCCCGATCGACCCAACAGGTGGATCAATCGGAACCACACAAGGCTTACTGTAAAAATCATTTCCCATTCTTGAAACTTTTCTTTGAAATTGAAGCATGGCACGTTATAATAAAAACTCGGCAAAATCAACAACGGAATTATTAACCGTCAGCGGAAGTCTATTACACATATCAACCCACGATATAATTCTGTCACACATTTCACATAATATCTCACTGTCATATAAACTTTGCAGTATAAAATTTAAATTCCAGATTCACACGTTTAGCATACATATGCACACGTCAAATGTATACCTACAACACAAATAATGCCGAGTGTCCAAAATGTGTGGAGTACAATGTCCAGCCCTACGACCAACAATGGAATCGTAACCTGGGAGCTGAACTGCTAGTCTCTCAATTTAGCCCTGAGGAAAATAAAGCAAGGGGGGTGAGATCAAAGGACCTCAGTGGGAGTACCGCGTCATAAGCACAAACGTTGGAATAGAGGCAGTTACTAAATCAGTTTGTAAAGCAAGTACGTAACACAATTGAGTCTCATGCTCATATATGCACATAACGAAATTCACAATGCACAATGCACAATGCACAATGCACAATGCACGATGCGCGATGACCAAAACATTATGCAATTGCAGAAAATCATCTTTCTGATACACGGCTAGTATGCCCAAAATCTACCGGGGCGGACACAAACCACTTCCGAATAATCCCCGCTAAAGGATCACCTGGAAGCCCATTGATGGTTTTAATTTAGCAGTTCAAAACCCCTACCATCAAGGTTGTCCGAAACTGAATGGAGGAAATCAAATTATCAGATTCCATCTCAGTTTCGTAGATGTGTATGCATACAGCATCATGAGGACTGATAGTTTATAGTGCACTCGAGTAACCATTCATACAGATATATCCTCCATAACCCTCCAAGGTAAGCAACTGTCCCCTCAGCTGGGATCCCCATATACTTACCTAGCTTGATCAAGCATAGTTCATCAATTCCAGTAAATTCCTAAGAAAATACTTATACCACATTGTTTAGGAAAAACTTGTAATGCATGCTATGTATTTATACAATTCCACATTAGGCCAATCTCACATTTTTAACAAGTCTCCCTTGTGTTGCCACACACTCAGTTACAAGCAGCAATTCACTCAAGGCAACACAATGCACATCACACAACCATCATGCTTAGTTTTGAACATACATTTAATGCGTTCCAAAGTATGACAAGCATTCATATGAGTCTAACATGATTAGTTATCAGAGTACCAGCAATGCCTCTATTCAAATCAAACCATGCAATCCAATTTTAATTAAACAAATCAACCAGTACGCATGTGCAGATGAAACTTAAACTCCCACCTCTTGTCGCGCTGACGACGTACCAGCGATACCTTTGCCTTTCTCAGCTGCCGCAATACCACCTATACACATAAGGCAATCAGAGAACCGTAAGCTACTCTGAGTTCAAGTGATCAGAAACTACAACTGAAATTGAAACCTAAAGGACCCTCTCACAATTACCACTCAACACTCCTCTGCAATTGAACAATTTAATGTCACTGCTCAAACTCATATCACTCCATAAACTCACAACCATTCCCCCTTAATCACAACTCTGACCACCAAGCATTCACACATCACAATAACACTTAATGACGAAACCTGTATCCCTCAACTCACATTCCATACATACAGAACTTATCTCAAGCAACCAATACACCTAATTCATCAAGAACATTCAAATTCCACCCTCTGACACTGTTCACCCGAGAATTACACAAAACTTTCAGGGTGTTTCCAGACACAATCACTCACTAAATTAACTCAGCAACATTACTAGCAACCTAAAGGAACTATCTTAGAAGCATGGAAACAAGAATTAAACCACTTACCAGTAAAATCTCAATTTTCGTCCAGAATGAAAACAGCTTTAGAAATCACCCCCACCCACCAAACTACCAGTGGAAATGTGTGGAAAACACTAGGGAAGTTTTAGGGTATGATCCCCTAACGATTTCTGAGGGAAAACTGAGTTGAAGGTGAATGTTGGTACTCTTGGATGGTGAAGAGAAAAGAAAAACGGGAAAGGCATTTAGGGCAGATGAAATGAATGGTCTGCTGGGTTTAATGCACAAATGGCAAGACTTAAGTGTAACTAATGGGTTAGCAAGTACATGGGCTGGGTTTAATGCACAAATGGGCAAGTACATGGGCTGGGTTTAATGCACAAATGGCAAGACTTAAGTGTAACTAATGGGTTAGCAAGTACATGGGCTGGGTTTAATGCACAAATGGCAAGACTTAAGTGTAACTAATGGGTTAGCAAGTACATGGGCTGGGTTTAATGCACAAATGGCAAGACTTAAGTGTAACTAATGGGTTAGTACATGGGCTGACACAATGGATTGGGGCTGAGACTGAATTGGGCTAAATCCCAAGGTTTGCCAAGTCCAGAAATGCTAATTTCACAGCCCGTATCATCCCAAATGACCCGAATAAAATTTTGTGTGACAATACGGGTGTCTGGAATTTCGGTTAAGCAATTGGGCTTACGAATAGTGTTTGGGCTCGATGAACAGTATTTGGGCTCGATGAATAGTAATCGACCCAAAAATTCATGGTCACTCAAAACGGGTCATAATCTGTCAAATTCCACTAACTCAATCCTCAATCTCGCATTCTATCGTACTCTCGATCACATCTAGACACCCTAAAACACTCAAACACGCTAAGGACTNTGACTCAATCCTCAATCACGCTTCTAACGTACTCTTGATCACACCTAGACACCCTAAAGCACTCAAACACGCTAAGGACTCCCTAAGGCTGACGCACCCAACGAAAAAAAATTTACGAATCAAATCTGCAATCTATTGTAAGCTACTCTCAGAAGGGTGAGGTCTCACATCGCATCACATTTGCATACTTGTTACTTGCGCATATAACTTGAAAGATTGGACATTGTTCTGGTTTATGTTTAAGCATTCGTTTGGCATGCTATTTCCGAAATTTGGTTGATGAATTTCTTGCTGGTTATTTGGATCCCTATGGGACTTGTGTGTTATGAACCCAATGGATTAATTTAAGACTTCCGCTGATGTTTTTATTTACTCCGTATGTTACCAGAATATATGTCCAATATCATGCTCCAATTGATTGATAAGCAACAAAATAAACAAGTTTAAAATCGGTATCTTATGAGTAGCCTTGTGGAATTCTAATAGGTCTTAGGTGTCGTTGAGGCTTATTTGGGTTTCCTGGCGGTAATGACCTTAATCGGAGCAAATTAAAAATAGTTAGGAATTGGGGTCGTTACAAGTTTGGTAGCGGAGCATGGTTTAGGGAATATAATTTGTTATATGCTCACTTACTTGTTGATTTTGGTGATTTCAGGTAAGAACTCACTCCCCTAGGGGCTAATACTAAAAGGGAACTAAAGCTAAAACGGGATTAAGTTGTAAGGTTGAATGATAGGAATCATAAACTAGTATGCTGATTGTTCATATGCCTTCATATGTCTTTCTTGTCATTACCGAATGTATATGCATATGATTGATGATGTGTGAGTCTATGCTTGCGTGATGTTTGTTAATGATTTCTATGAGTGTTAATGTCATTGCCAAGTGTGCATAGCATGTGTGCGTGTGATTTCCGAAAATTTGTATATTATTTTCCAGCATATGCATATCGTCCGGTGCATGCCTCTCCACCAGGTACCACTCTTACTAGTATTGTATTTAGTATATGTTGAGTAGTAAAGGTGTAATCGAGTAGTATGACACGCTCGAGGCAACAAAGGGACCAACGGGGTAGGTCTGAGATGCAGACCGAACAGCAACTTGTTATGCAAGAGGAGCCAAATACACAAATTAGGCAGGAAGGGCGAGCCAAGCCCGAAAACTAACTAGAGGCACCAGCTGCACTAGTCATCGACCCTGTTATGGCGTGAGTGGAGGTTGATGAGTCCATTAGAATGCTGGAGAAACTTGAATCCATTGAAGAATGGTGGTGACATGGAGGGCTCTAATTCAGGTCTACCTATTGAAAATCCAGCTAATAGTCTCTCTACGAAACTTGCTGATAAACCAGCGAGGACCAACAAGGATCATCTCATAAGAAGGAAGAAGAAAAGCGGAAGATGCGAATGGCTGATGGTTACACCCACGGCCGAGTTTTATCCCAACGATCTTACATTATATGCATCTTTAGCAGTCAACAAGCGAAGCACAAGCCTTGCTATGGATGTGAGGAAACACATGACATACTTGGGACTGTAATAAAAAATAAATAAATAAATAAAAAGTTGAGCGAGGGTGCTGAAAGCCAAGGTGGTGATGTTCCGTATCGAGACAGCAACATGACAAGGATGCTGCAACATGCACTCGGTGGAACTGTTGCATGATATTCCTTCGTTAAAGACATAGGTGGCTTCCGTGTTCAGTACGCTATGCTTCCTCGGCCACAGCTGCCAGTCTTAGTTTGGTGAGTCCAGAGATAGGGATGAACAACAATCTGCCGCGCAGGTGAAGAAAGCTTCACCAGAAGAACGTGATGAAGCTGAGATCTAAGTGCGGCTAAAGCAAAGGCAAAGGCCATGCAGTTGTTAGAAACCCAGAAAAAAAAAAAAAAGAGATGATGTGGAGGAGCTGCCTCTTGTTAGGCACAGATCAAGGCGTACTTCTTCTACTAAATCTGTCGATGCAGTTAGAGTTATTGAGGCTAGCCCACCATCAAGTCCCGTAAGAAACAATACTGTTGTTCATCCATTGAACAATGGAGATGCCTTTCCATCCGATGAGTGGGGAGGCATGTCCTCTGAGGAGCGTGATGAAGCAGTTATGCTTGAGGCTGCCCTGCCATGTTTGGTGGGATATCTGAACAGCCTGGATACCGCATTCCTTATGCTCCTCATCAGTTCATTCGACCCAATGGCCATTATCCCAGGCCTGCACTTCGCCCTCCATCCCCAACTTTGCAAGCTCAGCGCTTGATCCGTGAACAGCAGGATGATGAGTATCTTGCACCGTTGGCTGCTGATAGAGAAAAAGAGATAAAGGCAATGGAGGAAGCTGAAGCCAATCGTTTGCAAGCAAGGCAAAAGGAGGGAGAACAGGAGGCTTTGCAAGGAAAGCTAGTTATCTTCATGCATGCGTAATGCATGCTCACTGTGCAACGTTGCGAACAGCCTTTTTGCTTCATTGCACTTTGGTTTGCAGAATGACCGAGGTCTCCCTGTTACCTGTGTTGCTGAGTGGCTGGGAATGGAGGAAGAAGAAGTACAGGATGAGGAAGTATTGTCTAAGAAGGTTCTGCAGGAGAGCTCATTTTCGAAGAAGAGGAAGGCGTCAAAGGAACTTCACAGCTAAAAGAGAAAGAAAAAAATAAAAAATAAAAAATTAACTTTTTCGTGCCGCAAAATGGGCTAATGTTTCTGAAGATGGTGGAAACGGTCATGCAAAGCAGAATGGTACTCTGAGCACTGGTGGAACTGATGAAAGAAAGAGAAGTCACAAGTCTCAGTTTTGGCGCCATTCCAGCGGCTACCCCACGAGCGTAGCCCAAGGTGGATGCAGGGAACACATGACGGCCAGCTACAATGGATGCGGTGTGGGTGCCGTGGCCGTCAAAGTCATGAGCGGAGTGGAACTCAGTAGTCTCGTTCATCCTGCCGTTGGTGGCTTCTTAACTGTTAGAGAAGAAGCATGCGCCGATGAGCTTGTGGTTACACAAGGTGGAAACAAAGTCCGGGGTGGCAGTGCACGTTCCACGCCATTTTGTAGGGGTCGGGCCTAGGTCGCTGTCATGAAAGCTCTGGTGCTCTGGCCAGATATCGGTGTCAATGACCCTAATAACCAAGAAAGCCAGAAGGGTGTGGCTTTAGAAGAGATGAGTATTCCAACAGCTAGAGAAGCACAGGAACAAGTGAAAGCAAAAACATTGGAGAAGCATGAACAGCTCTGTGAACCGAGTCATGCATTGACTGTTCTAGGTCCTGCTTCTCCAGTTAGCATGAAGCAGGAAGAGTTTCTGAGACTCGTGAACAAAGAGATAAATTTGTATGGTGGAAAAAGAAGGCACGGGAGATGAAGAAGCAGCCAAGAAAGCATACAAAGCTGCCAGAGGGGAGAGCAATCGTGCTGCTGAGAACTGCCACTTTCAGGCTGGTGGTGGTCGACGGCAAGGTTTACCTGGAGAAGCACCGCAAGTCGTTCCAGAGTAGGGATACCTTTACCATCTGGCGCATCCTTCAGCTGTTGAGAAGGTACCCTGGACGCCTGCCTGACTTGAATATCATGTTTGATTACGTTGATTGGCCTGAGATCAATATAAAGCCTTGGACGGCTTTGTTGAAGGACATGCAAGAAGGAAATAAGAGGATGGACTGGATTGAAAGAGAACCTCATGCTTATTGGAAAGGGAACCCATCTGTTGCTGCCACAAGACAAGATCTAATGAAATGCAATGTCAACCCAACTCAGGACTGGAATGCTCGGGTGTTTGCTCAGGATTGGATTCGAGAATCACAGCAAGGCTACAAGGAGTCAGACTTGGTCCACCAATGCAATTACCGGTACAAGATCTATATTGAAGGGTCTGCATGGTCGGTGAAGCGAGAAGTATACTCTTGCCTGTGATTCCGTGACTCTGCTCGTTAAACCCCAGTACTGCGATTTCTTCACCAGTAGCTTGATACCCAAGGTCCATTATTGGCCTGTCAAGGAAACTGATAAATGTAAATCTATAAAATTTGTTGTTGATTGGGGTAACTCTCACAAGGAAAAGGCACGGGCCAGGGGAAAGGCAGCGAGTGAGTTCATTCAAAGGGAGTTGATGTGAGACCTCACCCTTCTTGGCAGACCTTGGGATTTAACCCAATTCAGTCTCAGCCCAAATCTATTGTGTCAGCCCATGTACTAGCTAACCCATTAGTTACACTTGTGTCAGCCCATGTACTAGCTAAGCCATTAGTTACACTTGTGTCAGCCCATGTACTAGCTAACCCATTAGTTACACTTAAGTCTTGCCAATTGTGCATTAAACACAGCAGACCATTCATTTCATCTGCCCTAAATTCCTTTCCCCGTTTTTCATTTCTTTTCACCATCCAAGAGTACCAACATTCACCTTCAACTCAGTTTTACCTCAGAAATTGTTAGGGGATCATACCCTAACACTTCCCTAGTGTTTTCCACACATTTCCACTGGTAGTTTGGTGGGTAGGGGTGATTTCTAAAGCTGTTTTCATTCTGGACGAAAATTAAGGTTTTACTGGTAAGTGGTTTAATTCTTGTTTCCATGCTTCTAAGATAGTTCCTTTAGGTTGCTAGTAATGTTGCTGAGTTAATTTAATGAGTGATTGTGTCTGGAAACACCCTGAAAGTTTTGTGTAATTCTCGGGTGAACAGTGTCAGAGAGTGGAATTTGAAAGTTCTTGATGAATTAGGTGTATTGGTTGCTTGAGATAAGTTCTGTATGTATGGAATGTGAGTTGAGGGATACAGGTTTTGTCATTAAGTGTTATTATGATGTGTGAATGCTTGCTGGTCAGAGTTGTGATTAAGGGGGAATGGTTGTGAGTTTATGGAGTGGTATGAGTTTGAGCAGTGACATTAAATTGTTCAATTGCAGAGGAGTGTTGAGTGGTAATTGTGAGAGGGTCTTTTAGGTTTCAATTTCAGTTGTAGTTTCTGATCACTTGAACTCAGGGTAGCTTACGGGTCTCTGATTGCCTTATGTGTATAGGTGGTATTGCGGCAACTGAGAAAGGCAAAGGTATCGCTGGTACATCGTCAGCGCGACAAGAGGTGGGAGTTTAAGTTTCATCTGCATACGCGTACTGGTTGATATGTTTAATTAAAATTGGATTGCATGGTTTGATTTGAATAGAGGCATTGCTGGTACTCTGATAATTAATCATGTTAGACTCATATGAATGCTTGTCATGCTTTGGAACGCATTAAATATATGTTCAAAACTAAGCATGATGGTTGTGTGATGTGCATTGTGTTGCCATGAGTGAATTGCTACTTGTAACTGAGTGTGTGGCAACACAAGGGAGACTTGTTAAAAACGTGAGATTGGCCTGATGTGGAACTGGATAAATACATAGCATGCATTACAAGTTTTCCCTAAACAATTCTTAAGAATTTACTGGAATTGACGAACTATGCTTGATCAAGCTAGGTAAGTATATGGGGATCCCAGCTGAGGGGACAGTTGCTTACCTTGGAGGATTATGGAGGATATATCTGTATGAATGGTTACGCGAGTGCACTATAAACTATCAGTCCTCATGATGCTGTATGCATACATCTACGAAACTGAGATGGAATCTGATAATTTGATTTCCTCCATTCAGTTTCGGACAACCTTGATGGTAGGGGTTTTGAACTGCTAAATTAAAACCATCAATGGGCTTCCAGGTGATCCTTTAGCGGGGATTATTCGGGAGTGGTTTGTGTCTGCCCCGGTAGAATTTGGGCATACTAGCCGTGTATCAGAAAGATGATTTTCTGCAATTGCATAATGTTTTGGTCATTGTGCATTGTGCATTGTGCATTGTGAATTTTGTTATGTGCATATATGAGCATGAGACTCAATTGTGTTACGTACTTGCTTTACAAACTGATTTAGTAACTGCCTCTATTCCAACGTTTGTGCTTATGACGCGGTACTCCCACTGAGGTCCTTTGATCTCACCCCCTTGCTTTATTTTCCTCAGGGCTAAATTGAGAGACTAGCAGTTCAACTTCCAGGTTACGATTCCATTGTTGGTCGTAGGGCTGGACATTGTACTCCACACATTTTGGACACTCGGCATTATTTGTGTTGTAGGTATACATTTGACGTGTGCATATGTATGCTAAACGTGTGAATCTGGAATTTAAATTTTATACTGCAAAGTTTATATGACAATGCGATGTTTGACAGAATTATATCGTGGGTTGATATGTGTAAAAGACTTCCGCTGACGGTTAATAATTCCGTGGTTGATTTTGCCGAGTTTTTATAATAACGTGCCATGCTTCAATTTCAAAGAAAAATTTTCAGATTGGGAAATGATTTTACAGTAAGCCTTGTGTGGTTCCGATTGATCCACCCGTTGGGTCGATCGGGGTTACACGGCGGTGAGGTTCCCATTTACCGGAAACAGGGTCCTCACAGTTGAAGTTGGACTATATGTATGATTATATGTTCCATCTCTTAAACCAATATGCTAAGCTCTTAACATACAAGCCGGAGATACCCAGAAAAGCCTTCCAGTTGTGTCCAAATGCAATGGTCTGTCGAGCCCGTGACTTGGAAAAGAAATTCCTGATGGATTCCCTGGAGAAGAGTTAGAATTCGACCTTCTGAATTCTGAAAATCATTGACGTCAGAAAATTTTCAGAGGCTGAATTACAAAAGGATTACTGATATTTTCAAGGATGTGTTGACAAGAGCAACTAAAGAGGGAATTTTATTGAAGATTTTCCAGAGAAAGGCTTAAGTGATAAAGATGGATACGTGGTGGACAATGACCAGATTGAGACTTTTGATGATTCAAAAGATGAAGAACTTTCTGATATTAATCAAGCAAATGAAAACAACATATTTCACATTTCAATGCTAAGAAAGCATATGTGAGATCCTGCTCATGTGTTTAAAAAACCGCCAGTTGAAGTTGCTGAAGACCTAGCCTATCCCTTACAGCCAGTTGCCATACTAGATCGGTCAGTTCGACAGCTTCGCAGTCGAAATGTACCTATGGTACGAGTTGTTTGGCGTAATGGCCAAATTGAGAAGCAGTCTTGGGAGACTGAGGAATCTATGCATGCGAAATTTCCTTACTTGTTTGATTAGGTACTAATGTTAAAATTTCGAGGACGAAATTCTTATAAGGAGGGGAGGATGTAAGACCCCGAATTTTGAGTCCTAGAAGTCCAGAAACCAGTGCAGGTGAAAAGACGATTTTGCCCCTGAAGGAAAGGATGTGTGATGGCCGAAATTGGTAAGATTGTTTAGTAGTTAATTTTGTTTTAAATTCCTTTAGATCTAAGTCCTTATTGGCTGAGAATTGCCTTAGAGATTATCCTTATAGATAGATAATTGCCTTAGAGATTAAAGTCCCTAAAAATAGGGGAAGATAATTAAAGAGTTTAGAGTTTAGTTATCTAGTAAATTATCCTATTTAGATAAAGTGATTAAAGTAGTAATCATAATTCTATACCCATTCATTATAAATAGAAAGCCAACCTCACAAAGAATTATTCATAGAAAACCTACCAATTTCGTATAGGCTTAAAACCCTATACCTCCCCTTAGCCGTCAGAATTTGCAGAAACTTTAAACCAGCATAACTCCCTCATCGTTCATTGGATCTCTGCGAATAATAGCTTGTTGGAAAGCTCTCTTCATCCTCTTTCCAACCATCTTTTGATTTGCTTCGGGAGGTTAGTATTTCTTTGTCAAATGTTACTTTGAAAATCGGCGGCCGAATTAGGTTTTCGCCAAATCTTCTTAAACTTCAAAATAGCATAACTTTCTGGTCGTTTATCAGAATCTTACAAATAATAGCTTGATGGAAAGGTCTTTTCATCTTCTTTCCAACCATATATAAATCGTAGCTTTCATGTAAATATTTCGTTGTAGGTCGAGACGAAATCGTCCTATGCCCTACTTTTAGCGACAGGTTTTGCATAGTTAATTGGAATGGTAAATTCAGGTTGATTCTTGTTAAGTTTCTGGCTATCACATCACACATCCAAGGGGGAGGCACCTGCAGCATCTGATCACTGGTTTCTGATAGGTTTGGTGAGTGGTATTGGTAAGGAAATAAGGTATTCAATTGATTATTGAATATGCATGCTTAGTTTGTTTTGTCTTTGCCTGGTGATATTATAGGTGGTTCGGATTTACTTAATAAAGGCAAAGGATTAGCTTATTGTTCAGAGACAAGAGAGGTAGGATCTATGCCTCATCGGTTTCTCCAGAAACCCCTGCTCTTATCTGATGTTTTGTTACCTGCCCTTGTTGTATTTATTTGTGATTGGATTGTAGGGTGTGAATATGAAATCCGGAATGAGATATGAATCTCCTAGGCTATATCGAACCCCTGAGTTAGGAATTGAGTGCCTGGGATGCTATTGTTATATGATTTGGATGTGTTGATTGTTTCCTGACATGATTGAGGATACCCTGTTGTGGTATTATGCTTTGTACTTGCCTGTGTGTGCTTGTACGTGTTTGTTTGTCAGGATCCTGTTCCGCTGGCCAGGCAGGGTAAGCACTGATGCTCCTAGTGAGAGGAGAGGTACTTACCGATTTGTGGGAGTCGTATGGGTGTTGAACCAGCAAGTGCACGCTGGATATCTGTCCTTGCGAGGCCGGATCCCTGTCTTGCGAGACAGGAAGCCCTTATCTTGCGAGATTTGAGGATGCCCTGGTTGCGACTAAGGGAAGACTTGTTCCATGAGGGGCTAGTCGACTTGTCCTTGCGAGGATAAGGTGAAAGGCTTACTGATTAGTTTGTGTGTTAACCATCTACCCTTTGTGCAGTAAGTCTTGGACAACACAGGTGGAAGGGGATGGCCTTTCTTATTCATTGCCGAGGGCAATTCTGATGTGTTTCACCTGCCTGTGTACTTCTGACCTTTCGGAAGTGTTTGTAGTCCTCCCTCAGCCATTGATTCGGCCTTAACCCTTTTTGAATGATTTATGAATTTCGTGAACCCCTTTAGTTGTTTAGGGATGATCTTATGTGAATTGGGAGATTTGTGTTTAGGGATTCTGTAGATCTTATGATGCTGTGACCCTACTGAGATTCTTGTAATCTCAAACCGTTGTTTTTACCATTTTTCAGGCTTAGGTACATTCACTGTTCGTGGTACCAGTGTGTGAGATCAAGGCTGCACGGCGGGGCGATATCGCATCACATTTGCATACTTGTTACTTGCGCATATAACTTGAAAGATTGGACATTGTTTTGGTTTATGTTTAAGCATTCGTTTGGCTTGCTATTTCCGAAATTTGGTTGATGAATTTCTTGCTGGTTATTTGGATCCCTATGGGACTTGTGTGTTATGAACCCAATGGATTAATTTAAGACTTCCGCTGATGTTTTTATTTACTCCGTATGTTACCAGAATATGTGTCCAATATCATGCTCCAATTGATTGATAAGCAACAAAATAAACAAGTTTAAAATCGGTATCTTATGAGTAGCCTTGTGGAATTCTAATAGGTCTTAGGTGTCGTTGAGGCTTATTTGGGTTTCACGGCGGTAATGACCTTAATTGGAGCAAATTAAAAATAGTTAGAAATTGGGGTCGTTACAATTTGGGCTCGATGAATAGTAATCGACCCAAAAATTCATGGTCACTCAAAACGGGTCATAATCTGTCAAATTCCAATTTCCACTGACTCAGTCCTCAATCACGCATTCTAATGTACTCTCGATCACACCTAGACACCCTAAAACACTCAAACATGCTAAGGACTCCCTAAGGCTGAGGCACCCAACGTAAGAAAAAATTTACGAATTGCACTCTATCGTAAGCTACTCTCAGAAGGGTGAGGTCTCACATCTTCCCCTCCTTATAAAAATTTCGTCCTCGAAATTCACTTACCCGAATTGTTGAACAACTGTGGATACTGCTCTTTCATCAGTTGTTCTGGTTCCCAAGTCCGTTCTTCCATCACGTCACTTCGCCACAAGACTGAAACCATCGGCATGGAATGACTTTGCAATTGTTTCACTGCTTTGTCTACTATCGCTACCGGTTGAGTCTGATATGACAAGTCGTTGGCGATCTCTATTGGCGGCGACTCCAACACATGCGATGAATCTGGCACATACTTCCGTAGCATCGACACATGGAACACATTATGAATTCTGTCCAATTCTGACGGTAAATTCAACTCAGGCTGTAATACTGTATGGACCAATATATCGAGGTGTTAGTTTACCTCGCTTTCAAAATCTGATTACGCCTTTCCATGGTGCTACCTTCAAAAATACTTTATCCCCCACAGCAAACTCCAAGTTCCGTCTGTCTTGAGCTGTCTTCAGCCATTGCCGAATCAATGTCAGTTGTTCTACTGCTTGATCGATTAGTTCAGGACTATCAAGTTTCCGTTCACCAACTTCGTCCTAGCACAACGGCATGCGGCATCGTCTCCCATACAACGCTTCATATGGCGCCATGCCAATGGAAACCTGAAAACTGTTGTTGTAAGCGAATTCTGCTAACGGTAAGCATCGTTCCCACGACGTCTGTCTCTCCAACACACATGCCCGAAGTATGTCCTCCAAGGTTTGTACCGTTCTCTCCGATTGTCCATCTGTTTGTGGATGAAAGGCGGTGCTGAAGTTCAACTTTGTATCCAAGGCATTATGAAATTGCTTCCAAAGTCTGGAAGTAAAACGCGGATCTCTATCTGACACAATGGATACCGGGACTCCATGTAGCTTCACTATCTCGTCAAGATATTTCATGGCCAATTTCTCTGGTGTATCCGTCGTTTTAATGGGGAGGAAGTGTGCAGACTTCGTCAGTCTGTCCACTATCACCCATATTGCATCGTGGCCTCGCTGTGACCTCGGCAAACTTGTCACAAAATCCATTGTCACATATTCCCATTTCCATTCCGGAATAGGTAATGATTGTAGTAATCCTGCAGGTCTCTGATGTTCTGCCTTGACTTGCTGACACACTAAACACTTTGCCACGAACTCTGCAATGTGTCTCTTCATCCCTGACCACCAATACTGCTCTCGTATGTCTCTGTACATTTTGGTGCTGCCTGGATGAATTGCAAACGTTGAACTGTGTGCTTCCATCAAAATTAACTGTCGCAGCTTCTCATCACGGGGAATACACACTCGACCACGAAATGTCAAGATGCCATCCTCTCGTATACGGTATTCACTGGCCATGCTAGTACCACCGTCATCGCCCTCAACCTGCTGTCGTACTCGAACCATTACTGCATCTTCGAGTTGCTTGGTTCTAGCAGTTCAGCTTCCAGGTTACTATTCCATTGTTGGTCGTAGGGCTGGACATTGTACTCCACACATTTTGGACACTGGGCATTATTTGTGTTGTAGGTACACACTAGACGTGTGCATATGTATGCTAAACGTGTGAATCTGGGATTTAAATTTTATACTGCATAAGTTTAAATGACAGTGCGATATTATGTGAAATGTGTGACAGAATTATATCGTGGGTTGATATGTGTGAGATAAAAAACTTCCGCTAATAATTCCGTTGTTGATTTTGCCGAGTTTTTATAATAACATGCCATGCTTCAATTTCAAAGGAAAGTTTCAAGATTTGGAAATGATTTTACAGTAAGCCTTGTGTGGTTCCGATTGATCCACCTGTTGAGTCGATCGGGGTTGCACGGCGGTGAGGTTCCCATTTACCGGGAACGGGTCCTCACAGTTTAAGTTTCATCTGCATATGCGTACTGGTTGATTTGTTTAATTAAAATTGGATTGCATGGTTTGATTTGAATAGAGGCATTGCTGGTACTCTGATAACTAATCATGTTAGACTCATATGAATGCTTGTCATGCTTTGGAATGCATTAAATATATGTTCAAAACTAAGCATGATGGCTGTGTGATGTGCATTGTGTTGCCATGAGTGGATTGCTGCTTGTAACTGAGTGTGTGGCAACACAAGGGAGACTTGTTAAAAATGTGAGATCGGCCTGATGTGGAACGGTATAAATACATAGCATGCATTACAAGTTTTTCTTAAACAATGTAGTATAAGTATTTTCTTAGGGATTTACTGGAATTGACGAACTATGCTTGATCAAGCTAGGTAAGTATATGGGGATCCCAGCTGAGGGGACAGTTGCTTACCTTGGAGGGTTATGGAGGATATATCTGTATGAATGGTACTCAAGTGCACTATAAACGATCAGTTCTCATAATGCTATATACATGTATCTACGAAACTGAGATGAAATCTGATAATTTGATTTCTCCATTCAGTTTCGGGCAACCTTGATGGTAGGGGTTTGAATACATATGTAACTGTTAAATTAAAACCATCAATGGGCTTCCAGGTGATCCTTTAGCGGGGATTATTCGGAAGTGGTTTGTGTCTGCCTCGGTAGGTTTTGGGCATATTAGCCGTTGCATAATGTTTTGATAATCACGCGTCGTGCATTGTGCATTGTGCATTGTGCATTGTGGATTTCGTTATGTGCATATATGAGCATGAGACTCAATTGTGTTACGTACTTGGTTTGTAAACTGAAGCGGAAGTCTTTTATCTCACACATATCAACCCACGATATAATTCTGTCACACATTTCACATAATATCGCACTGTCATTTAAACTTATGCAGTATAAAATTTAAATCCCAGATTCACACGTTTAGCATACATATGCACACGTCTAGTGTGTACCTACAACACAAATAATGCCGAGTGTCCAAAATGTGTGGAGTACAATGTCCAGCCCTACGACCAACAATGGAATAGTAACCTGGAAGCTGAACTGCTAGTCTCTCAATTTAGCCCTGAGAAAAATAAAGGGAGGGGGTGAGATCAAAGGACCTCAGTGGGAGTACCGCGTCATAAGCACAATGTGGGAATAGAGGCAATTACTAAATCAGTTTACAAACCAAGTACGTAACACAATTGAGTCTCATGCTCATAACGAAATCCACAATGCACGACGCGTGATTATCAAAACATTATGCAACAGCTAATATGCCCAAAACCTACCGAGGCAGACACAAACCACTTCCGAATAATCCCCGCTAAAGGATCACCTGGAAGCCCATTGATGGTGTTAATTTCACAGTTACATATGTATTCAAGCCCCTACCATCAAGGTTGTCCGAAACTGAATGGAAAAATCAAATTATCAGATTCCATCTCAGTTTCGTAGATACATGCATATAGCATTATGAGAACTGATCGTTTATAGTGCACTTGAGTAACCATTCATACAGATATATCCTCCATAACCCTCCAAGGTAAGCAACTGTCCCCTCAGCTGGGATCCCCATATACTTACCTAGCTTGATCAAGCATAGTTCGTCAATTCCAGTAAATCCCTAAGAAAATACTTATACTACATTGTTTAGGAAAAACTTGTAATGCATGCTATGTATTTATACCGTTCCACATCAGGCCAATCTCACATTTTTAACAAGTCTCCCTTGTGTTGCCACACACTCAGTTACAAGCAGCAATCCACTCATGGCAACACAATGCACATCACACAGCCATCATGCTTAGTTTTGAACATATATTTAATGCGTTCCAAAGTATGACAAGCATTCATATGAGTCTAACATGATTAGTTATCAGAGTACCAACAATGCCTTTATTCAAATCAAACCATGCAATCCAATTTTAATTAAACAAATCAACCAGTACACATATGCTGATGAAACTTAAACTCTCACCTCTTGTCGCGCTGACGACGTACCAGCGACACCTTTGCCTTTCTCAGCTGCCGCAATATCACCTATACACATAAGGCAGTCATAGAACCGTAACCTAATCTGAATAATCTGAATTCAAGTGATCAGAAACTAAAACTGAAATTAAAACCTAAAGGACCCTCTCACAATTACCACTCAACACTCCTCTGCAATTGAACAATTTAACCACTCCATAAACTCACAATCATTCCCTTTAATCACAACTCTGACCAGCAAACATTCACACATTACAGTACCACCCAAGCAACCAATACACCCAATTCATCGAGAACTTTCGAATTCCACCCTCTGACACTGTTCACCCGAGAATTACACAAAGCTTTCAGGGTGTTTCCAGACACAATCACTCACTAAATTAGCTCAGCAACATTACTAGCAACCTAAAGAAACTAACTTAGAAGCATGGAAGCAAGAATTAAACCACTTACTAGTAAACCCTCAATTTTCGTCCAGAATGAAAACAGTGTAGAAATCACTCCTACCCACCAAACTACCAGTGGAAACGTGTTGAAAACACTGGGGAAGTGTTAGGGTATGATCCCCTAACGATTTCTGAGGTAAAACTGAGTTGAAGGTGAATGTTGGTACTCTTGGATGGTGGAGAGGAAAGAAAAACGGGGAAAGGCATTTAGAGCAGATGAAATGAATGGTCTGCTGGGTTTAATGCACAAATGGCAAGACTTGGCAAGACTTAAGTGTAACTAATGGGTTAGCTAGTATATGAGCTGACACAATGGATTTGGGCTGAGACTGAATTGGGCTAAATCCCAAGGTCTACCAAGTACAGAAATTCTAATTTCACAGCCCGTATCATCCCAAATGACTCGAATAAAATTTTGCGTAACAAGACGGGTGTCTGGGATTTCGGTTAATCAATTGGGTTTACGAATAGTGTTTGGGCTCGATGAACAGTATTTGGGCTCGATGAATAGTAATCGACCCAAAAATTCATGGTCACTCAAAACGGGTCATAATCTGTCAAATTCCAATTTCCACTGACTCAATCACTCATTCTAACATACTCTCGATCACACCTAAACACCCTAAAACACTCAAACACGCTAAGGACTCCCTAAAGCTGAGGCACCCAACGTAAGAAAAAATTTACGAATCGAATCTGCACTCTATCGTAAGCTACTCTCAGAAGGGTGAGGTCTCACATACTGTCCTTGGAGGGTTATGGAGGATATATCTGTATGAATGGTTACTCAAGTGCACTATAAACGATCAATTCTCATAATGCTATATGCATGTATCTACGAAACTGAGATGGAATCTGATAATTTGATTTCTCCATTCAGTTTCGGACAACCTTGATGGTAGGGGTTTGAATACATATGTAACTGTTAAATTAAAACCATCAATGGGCTTCCAGGTGATCCTTTAGCGGGGATTATTCGGAAGTGGTTTGTGTCTGCCCCGGTAGGTTTTGGGCATATTAGCCGTTGCATAATGTTTTGATAATCACGCGTCGTGCATTGTGCATTGTGCATTGTGCATTGTGGATTTCGTTATGTGCATATATGAGCATGAGACTCAATTGTGTTACGTACTTGGTTTGTAAACTGATTTAGTAATTGCCTCTATTCCCACGTTGTGCTTATGACGCGGTACTCCCACTGAGGTCCTTTGATCTCACCCCCTCCCTTTATTTTTCTCAGGGCTAAATTGAGAGACTAGCAGTTCAGCTTCCAGGTTACTATTCCATTGTTGGTCGTAGGGCTGGACATTGTACTCCACACATTTTGGACACTCGGCATTATTTGTGTTGTAGGTACACACTAGACGTGTGCATATGTATGCTAAACGTGTGAATCTGGGATTTAAATTTTATATTGCATAAGTTTAAATGACAGTGCGATATTATGTGAAATGTGTGACAGAATTATATCGTGGGTTGATATGTGTGAGATAAAAGACTTCCGCTAATAATTCCGTTGTTGATTTTGCCGAGTTTTTATAATAACATGCCATGCTTCAATTTCAAAGGAAAGTTTCGAGATTTGGAAATGATTTTACAGTAAGCCTTGTGTGGTTCCGATTGATCCACCTGTTGGGTCGATCGGGGTTGCACGGCGGTGAGGTTCCCATTTACCGGGAACGGGTCCTCACACTTGACCTCAATTCTATTGACCTCTCTATTGACCACACTATTCAAAGACTTAAACGACTCAAGATATTTGACCAAGCCATAAGTCGACTAAATCTTGGAGCAGTTAACAACGGAGTCGATCATGCAAACCTAGCAAGGCCTAATGTGAAGCACTCGAGACATAGAACCATCATGGATTACAACATCCCAACAACTGATATTTTAGGAGACAGTAATCTCAGGCTAGACATTGAAACTAATAATTTTGAGATCAACCCTGTGATGGTCTGGATGATGGAAAATCACTAGTTCTTTACTTATTATCTTGTTTCAGTTTAGGTTTCATAGAAAATCTTTCAATTATTTCTATTCGATTCATTTAGCTAGAATACTAGTCTAGGGGAATGGATTGGCTTAAACATATTTCATTAAGGGATCGACAGTCATTCTTCTAAACTATACTTCTTGCTGATAGTCGTGCACTTACGATTATTAGTAAATTCAATTTACGTGAATAAATTTTTGGTGACGTTGCTGGGGAATTACGGTTTTTATTAAGTTAACAATTCTATTTTATTTTTTTTTAGATTAAATTTCTTTGTTTTTGTTTTTTGGTGTGTAGAGTTGCAGAACAGGTATAACTTGAGGAACAAAAAGCTTGACCTCTTACTGGGAAGACGTTTCAAAGACTCATGCAACTCAAGATACTTGACGAGGCCATGAATCCACTAAATCTTGGAGCTGCTAACAACAGAGTCGATCATGCAGACCTAGCAATACCTAATGTGAAGCAGCCGAGACAAAGAACAGCCATGGATTACAACAACCCAACAAATAATACATTAGGAGACGATATTCGCAGGCTAGCCATTCAAGCTAATAATTTTGAGAACAAATCTGTGATGATTAGGATGGTGGAAAACCACCAGTTATTTTGGTGTCGTTGCTGTGGAAATACAGTTTTTAAGCTAACAATTCTACTCTACTTTTTTCCTAATTTAAATCTCTTTCCTTTTGTTTTTGGTCTATAGCATTGGAGAACAGGTATAACTTGAGAAGCAAAATGCTTGACATTAAGTCTACTGACCTATCTAATGACAAGACTATTCAAAAACTCAAGCGACTCAAGATATTTGACCAAGCCATGAGTCCACTAAATCTTGAAGCAGCTAACAACAGAGTCGATCATGCAGACCTAGCAGGGCCTAATGTGAAACAACTGAGACATAGAATGGTCATGGATTACAACACCCCAACAATTGATGTGTTAGGAGATGGTATTAGCAGGCTAGCCTTTTAATCTAATAATTTCAAGATCAAGGTTGCGATGATCCGGATGATGGAAAACCACCAGTTAATTATTTATTGTCTTATTTCAGTTTAGGTTTCACTTAAAATAATTCTACTATATCTATTCAATTCATTTGACTAGAAAACTAGGCTAGGGAAATTGATTGGTTTAAACGTATTTTGCTAGGGATCAACACTCATTCTTCTAAACTATATTACTTGCTGATAGTGGTGCACTTGTGATTAGTAGTAAATTCATTTTACGTGAATAAGCTTTTGGCATTGTTGATATGGAAATATAATTTTTAATCTAACAATTCTACTTTATTTTTTTTTTACATTAAATTTTTTTTTTATTTTTGGTGTTTAGAGATTGTGAAAAGGCATAAACTTGAGAAGCAAAATGCTTGACCTTAATTCTATTGACCTCTCTATTGAGAAGACTAAGCCATGATTCTACTAAATCTTGGAGCAGGTAACAACGGAATCGGTCATGTAGACGTAGCAGGGCCAAATGTAAAACAGCCGAGACATAGAACCGTTATGGATTACAACATCCCAACAACTGATACGTTAGGAGATGGTATTCGTAGGCTATCAGTTTAAGTTAATAATTTCGAGATTAACCCTGCGATGATCAAGATAATGGAAAACTACCAGTTCTTTATTTATTGTCTTGTTTCAGTTTAGGTTTCAATTATTTCTATTGATTCGTTTAACTAGAATACTAGGCCAGGGGAATTTGTTGGTTTGAACATATTTCACTATGGGATGGACACTCATTCTTCTAAACTATATTACTTGCTGACAGTCGTGCACTTGTGATTAATAGTAAATTAAATTTATGTGAATAATTTTTTGGCGTTGTTGCTGTTGAAATACGGTTTTTAATCTAACAATTCTACTCTACTGTTTTTCTAGAATAAATGTCTTTTTTTTTGTTTTTGGTGTGTAGAGTTGAAGAACAAGTATAACTTGAGAAATAAAATACTTGACCTTAATTCTATTGACCACACTATTTAAAGACTCAAGCGACTCAAGATATTTGACCAAGCCATAAGTCCACTAAATCTTGGAGCAGTTAACAACAGAGTCGATCATGCAGACCTACCAGGGCCTAATGTGAAGCAGTCGTGACATAGAACCGTCATGGATTACAACATCCCAACAACTGATATGTTGGGAGACGGTATTCACAGGCTAGACATTGAAACCAATAATTTTGAGATCAACCCCACGATGGTCTGGATGATGGAAAACCACCAGTTCTTTACTTATTGCCTTGTTTCAGTTTAGCTTTCATTGAAAATTTTTTAATTATTTCTATTCGATTCATTTAACTAGAATACTAGGTTAGAGGAATGACTTGGTTTAAATATATTTCATTAAGGGATCGACAGTCGTTCTTCTAAAATATACTTCGTGCTGATAGTCATACACTTGTGATTATTAGTAATTCAATTTACGCGAATAAGTTTTTTGTGCTGTTGCTGGAGAAATACGGTTTTTAAGTTAACAATTTAAATTTCTTTGTTTTTGTTTTTGGTGTGTAGAGTTGCAGGACAGGTATAACTTGTGGAGCAAAAAACTTGACTTGTTATTGGGAAGACTTTTCAAAGACTCATGCGACTCAAGATACACGAGGACATGAATCCACTAATTCTTGGGCTGTTAACAACGGAGTCGATCATGCAGACCTAGCAGGACCTAATGTGAAGCAGCCGAGACATAGAACCGCCATGGATTACAACAACCCAACAACTAATGCGTTAGGAGACGTTATTCGCAGGCTAGCCATTCAAACTAATGATTTTGAGAACATACCTGCGATGATTCGGATGATGGAAAACCACCAGTTTTTTATTTATTATCTGGTTTCAGTTTTGGTTTCAATTAAAATCAATCATTTATTTTCTATTCGATTTGTTTAACAAGAACATTAGGCTAGGGGAATTGATTGGTTTAAATGTATTTCGCTATGGGATTGACACTCGTTCTTCTGAACTATAGTACTTGCTGAAAGTCGTGCACTTGTGATTAATAGTAAATTCAATTTACTAGAATAAGTTTTTGGTGTCGTTGCTGTGGAAATACGGTTTTTAAGCCAACAATTCTTCTATATTTTATTCCTAATTTAAATCTCTTTCCTTTTATTTTTGGTCCATAACGTTGGAGAACAGGTATGACTTGAGGAGCAAAATGCTTGACCTTAATTCTATTGACCTCTCTTATGACAAGACTATTCAAAGACTCAAGAGACTCAAGATATTTGACCAAGCCATGAGTCCACTAAATCTTGAAGCAGCTAACAACAGAGTTGATCATGCAGACCTAGCAGGGCCTAATGTTAAGCAGCCGAGACATAGAACCGTCATGAATTACAACACCCCAACAACTGAACCGTTAGGAAACGGTATTCGCAGGCTAGACATTCAAGCTAATAATTTTGAGATCAAGCTTATGATGATCCGGATGATGGAAAATCACCAGTTTTTTTATTTATTGTGTTGTTTCAGTTTAGTTATGAATTAAAATTAATCAATTATTTCTATTTGATTCTTGTAACTAGAATACTAGGCTACACAAATTGATTGGTTTAAACGTATGTCGCTATCGAATCAACACTCGTTCTTCTGAACTATACTACTTGCTGACAGTCGTGCACTTGTGATTAATAGTAAATTCAATTTATTCGAATAAATTTTTGGTGTTGTTGCTGTGGAAATACGGTTTTTAAACTAACTCAACTCTACTTTTTTTCTAGAATACATTTCTTTCTTTTTCTTTTTGGTGTGTGGGGTTGGAGAACAAGTATAACTTGAGAAGCAAAATGCTTGACCTTAATTCTATTGATCTCTCTATTGACCACACTATTCAAAGACTCAATCGACTCAAGATATTTGACCAAGCAATGTGTCTGTTAAATCTTGGAGCAGCTAACAACGGAGTCAAACCTGCAGACATAACAGGGCCTAATGTGAAGCAGCCAAGACATACAACCGTCATGGATTACAATACCCCAACTGATGCATTAGGAGACGGTATTCGAAGGCTAGCCATTTGAGCTAATATTATCGAGATCAAGGTTGCAATGATCCCAATGATAAAAAATCACCAGTTCTTTATATTTTGTCCTGTTTCAGTTTAGGTTTCAATTAAAATCATTCATCTAACTAGAATACTAGGCTAGGGCAATTAATTGGTTTAAACGTATTTTTCTAGGGATCGACACTCATTCTTCTAATTTGTACAACTTGCTGACAGTGGTGCACTTGTGATTAAAAGTAAATTCAATTTCGTGAATAAGTTTTCGGCGTTGTTGCTGTGGAAATACGGTTTTTAAGTTAACAATTCTACTCTACGTTTTTTTTAGATTAATTTTTTTTCTTTTCATTTTTGGTGTTTAGGGTTGGAGAACAGGTATAACTTGAGAACCAAAATGCTTGACCTTATTTCTATTGACCTCTTTATTGAGAAGACTATTCAAAACTAAAGCGACTCAAGATATTTGACCAAGCCATGAGTCCACTAAATCTTGGAGCAGCTAACAACGGAGTCGATCATGCAGATATAGCAGGGCCTAATGTCAAGCATCCGAGACATAGAACCGTGATGGATTACAACATTCCAACAACTGATATGTTAGGAAACGGTATTCGCAGGCTAGCCATTTAAACTAATAATTTCGAGATCAACCCTGCGATGGTATGGATGATGGAAAGCCACCAGTTCTTTACTTATTGTCTTGTTTTAGTTTAGGTTTCAATGAAAATCTTTCAATTATTTCTATTCGATTCAATTAACTAGAATACTAGGCTAGGGGAATGGATTGGTTTAAAACGTATTTCACTAAGGGATCGACAGTCGTTCTTATAGACTATACTTCTTGCTGATAGTCGTGCACTTGCGATTATTATTAAATTTAATTTACGTGAAAAAAAATTTGGTGCCATTGCTGGGGAAATACGGTTTTCAAGTTGACAATTCTAATATAATCTATTTTTAGATTAAATTTTTTTGTTTTTTTTTTTGGTGTGTAAAGTTGCAAAACAGGTATAACTTGAGGAGCAGCCAAGACATAGAACCGCCATGGAATACAATACCCCAACAATTAATGAGTTAGAAGACGATATTCGCAGGCTAGCCATTCAAGCTAATAATTTTGAGAACAAACCTGCAACTATTCGGATGATGGAAAACCACCAGTTTTTTATTTATTATCTGGTTTCAGTTTAGGTTTCAATTAAAATCAATCATTTATTTTCTATTCAATTTGTTTAACAAGAATACTAGGCTAGGGGAATTGATTGGTTTAAACGTATTTCGCTATGGGATTGAGACTCGTTTTTCTGAACTATACTACTTGCTGAAAGTTGTGCACTTGTGATCAATAGTAAATTTAATTTATGCGAATAAGTTTTTGGTGCCGTTGCTGTGGAAATACGTTTTTAAAATAACAATTCTACTCTACTTTTTTCCTAATTTAAATCTCTTTTTTTTTTTTTTTTGGTCCATAGCGTTGGACAATAGGTATAACGTGAGGATCAAAATATTTGACCTTAAGTCTATTGACCTCTTTAATGACAAGACTATTCAAAGACTCAAGCGATTCAAGATATTTGACGAAGACATGAGTCCACTAAATCTTGAAGCAGCTAACAACAGAGTCGATCATGCAGACCTAGCAGGGCCTAATGTGAAACAGCCAAGACATAGAATCGTCATGGATTACAACACCCTAACAATTGATGTGTTAGGAGATGGTATTCACAGGCTAGCCATTTAAACTAATAATTTCAAGATCAAGGTTGCGATGATCCAGATGATGCAAAACCACTAGTTCTTTATTTATTGTCTTGTTTCTGTTTATGTTTTAGTTAAAATCATTCTATTATATCTGTTCGATTCATTTAACTAGAAAACTAGGCTAGGGAAATTGATTGGTTTAAACATATTTTGCTAAGGATCGACACTCATTCTTCTGAACTATTTTACTTGCTCATAGTGGTGCACTTGTGATTAATAGTAAATTCAATTTACGCGAATAAGTTTTTGGCATTGTTGCTATGAAAATATAGTTTTTAATCTAACAAATCTACTTTAATTTTTTTCTAGATTAAATTTTTTTGTTTTTGTTTTTGGTGTTTATAATTGGAGAACAGGCATAACTTGAGAAGCAAAATGCTTGACCTTAATTCTATTGACCTCTCTATTGAGAAGACTATTCAAAGACTCAAGCGACTCAAGATGTTTGACCAAGCCATGATTCTACTAAATCTTGGAGCAGGTAACAACGGAATCGATCATGCAGACGTAGCAGGGCCTAACGTAAAGCAGCCTAGACATAGCACCATTATGGATTACAACATCCCAACAACTGATACGTTAGGATGGACACTCGCTATGGGAATCGATTCGTTTAACTAGAACATTAGGCAAAGGGAATTTGTTAGTTTAAACATATTTCGCTGTGGGATGGACACTCGTTCTTCTGAACTATACTACTTGCTTACAGTCGTGTACTTGTGATTAATAGTAAATTCAATTTATGCGAATAAGTTTTTGGTGTCGTTGCTGTGGAAATACGATTTTTAAGCTAACAGTTCTACTCTTTTTTTTTCTAGATTAAATTTCTTTCTTTTTGTTTTTGGTGTGTAGAGTTGGAGTGTGACGACCCCAATTCCTAACTATTACTATTTGCTCCAATTAAGGTCACCACCACCGTGAAACCCAAATAGCCCAATTGACATCTAGGAACTATCTGAATCTCACCAAGCTTACCATTAACTTTCAATTTTTAGCATGTTTATTTCTAATTTTTTTTTAACAACGATTGGAGCATGATATTGGATAATTATTCTGGTAACATACGGAGTGAATAAAACATCAGCGAAAGTCTTTAGATTAAATCATTGGGTTCATAACACACAAGTCCCATAGGGATCCAAACAACCAGCAAGAAATCCTCCAAATGTATTTCGGAAATAGCAAGAAAAGGAAGGATCTGAAAATAAACCAGAAAGTAGCCCAATCATTCATGTTATATGCGCAAGTAAACAAGGATCTAGTATGCAAATGTGATGCGATATCGCCCCGCCGTGCAGCCTTGATCTCACACACTGGTACCACGGGCAGTGGATGTACCTAAGCCTGAAAAATAGTAAAAACAACGATATGAGATTACAAGAATCTCAGTAGGGTCGCAGCATCATAAGATCTGCAGAAACTCTAAACACAAATCTCCCAATTCGCATTAGATCATTCCTAGACATCTAAAGGGGATCACGCAATTCAAGAATCAATTAGAAAAGAGTTAGGGTTGAATCTATGGTTGAGGGAGGACTACAAACACTTCCGAAAGTATCAGAAGTACACAGGTAGGTGGAACTCATCAGATTGCTCTCGGCAATGAAGAAGAAAGGTCATCCCCTTCCACCTGTGTTGTCCAAGGCTTACTGCACAAAGGATAAACGGTTAACACACAAGCTATTTAGTAAGCCTAGTAAGTCATCTTGTGACGCACGGACAAGTCTTCCCAAGCCACACACGAACTTAGGCATCCCAAACCACACAAGGATAAGGGCTTCTTGCCACACAAGGACAGGGTTCCGGCCACACAAGGACAGGGTTCCGGCCACACAAGGACCAGATATCCAGCGAGCTCTTACTGGGATTTCGCCACCCATACAACTCCCATACCAGTAAGAACCTCTCCTCTCCCTAGGAGCATCAGCACTTACCCCGAATGGCCACCGGAAAAGGATCCTGACACACAAACACGTACAAGCACACACAGGCAAGTACAAAGCATAATACCATAACAGGGTATCCTCAATCATGTCAGAACACAATCAGAATTTTCAATTCACATAACGTATGCAACTCAGGCATTCAAAACCTAACTCAGGGGTTCGATATAGCCTATAAGATTCACATCTCAAACCAAAATTCATACTCTCAACATATAATCAATTCGCATGCAATACAACAAGGGCAGGTATCAAAAATATCAAGAAAACAACAGGGGTCTCTGGAGAAACTGATGAGGCATAGATCCTACTCCTTTGCCTTTATTAGGTAATTCTGAACCACCTATATTATCACTAAGCAAAGACGAAAACAAACTAAGCATACATATTCAATAATCAATTGAATACCCTATTTCCTTAACAATTCCACTCATCAAACCTATCAGAAACCAATGATCAAATGCTGCAGGTTCCTCCCTCTTGGATGTGTGATGTGATAGCAAGGAACTTAACAAGATTCAATCTGAATTTCCATTCCAATTAACTATGTAAATTTCGTCGCTAAAAGTAGGGCATAGGACTATTTCAACTTTAAGCATAGAGAAGTTTAAAAGAAGGAAATTCATGATCATACACCATGAATAGATGCTAAGCAATCATAAGGACTCGGGAAACGACAACAAAAATCAACCAAAGACAAAAAATATAGAAATCTAAAAACCTAATTCCGTCGCCGATTTTCAACTTAACCTTAGACAAAAAAAAAGTTACGTCCAAACAACGAAACATATATGGTTGGAAAGAGGATGAAAAGAGATTTTCAACAAGCTATTATTTTCAGGGATCCAACAAATGATGAGAGGGTTATGCTACATTGAAGTTCAAGAAGATTTGGCGAAAACCTAATTCCGCCACCGATTTTGAAATTATCTTTAGAGAAATAAATACTAACCTCCTGACAAAAAACCAAAGATGGTTGAAAAGAGGATGAAGAGAGCTTTTCAACAAGCTATTATTTGCAGGGATCCGAGGAACGATAAGAAAGTTATTCTGGTTTAAAGTTTCAGCGAATTTTGACAGCTATAGGGAGGTGTAGGGTTTTAGGCATATACAATTTTTTTATGTTTTCTCTGAATGATTTTTGTGAGGTTGGCTTCCTATTTATAATGAATGAGTATAGAATTATGATTACTATTTTTAAGATAATTAAAAATAAGATAATTACCGGATAATTAAATTCTTTAATTTAATTATCTTCCCCTCTTCTTAGGGATTTTAATCTCTAAGGCCATTAAGCCAAACAACTTGTAGCATAGGCACGCTTCGACAGCGAAACTGTCGAACTGACCGATCTAGTATGACAACTGGCTGTACAGGATAGGATAGGTCTTCAGCAACTTCAACTGGCGGTTCTTTAAGCACATGAGCAGGATCTCGCATATACTTTCTTAGCATTGAATTGTGAAACACGTTGTGAATTCTTTCCATATTTGGAGGTAGGGCAAGTCGGTATGCAACAGGGCCGATTCTTTCGACAATGTCATATGGACCAATATAGCGAGGTGCTAGCTTACCTCGCTGCTGAAAATGAAGGACTCCTTTCCATGGGGCGACCTTCAAAAATACTTTGTCACCTACCGCACTCCTTTCGTCGATTGTCGGGGTAGCTTTTTTGCCGATCATGGGCTGTTTTTAACCTTTGTTGGATTAAACTTAATTATTTTGTTGCTTGGTCAATCAATTCTGGATTGTCTAGGCATCTCTCGCCTACTTCATTCCAGCAAATGGGAGTTCTGCAACGTCTTCCATATAGTGCTTCATAGGATGCCATACCGATGCTTGCATGAAAACTATTGTAAGCAAATTCTGCCAATGGCAGGCATCGATCCCAACCGGTTTGCTGATCCAACACACTCACTCGTTCCGTGTC